>JACEGR010000022.1:0-670152 GCA_014170235.1 Listronotus bonariensis
CACATTTATTCAACAGAAAAGTTGAAAATTTCATAAAAATATAAGGAATCGAGTTTATCCTGACTGGGGCTCAATTGGGCGTTTCTAATGGTCAGAAAAAGATAAGTGTTCGTTTTCGCTAATCAGTTCATTGATCCGTTTGCTGCATCCCATCTTCATAATTAGAATGCAATTTCTTAAATTTCCTTTGGTTTATGTTAATATTAATTTTATACTTCCTTACTGTACTATTTTTGCCCATAAAAAGTATCGAATTTTTTTTTATTATGAATACAGGATGTCCCAACTTTATTTACACACGAAATAACTTTGCCCCTATATAAAGCACAAAGATAATCTTAGGATAAAAATGTTTGTTTAAACACACTTATTTTATTGACAGTACTGGAAAATATACAAGGTCTCTAAAACACAATCTGCATTATCAAGTAGGTTTTCTTAAATGGAGCACCCTATATATTTAAAAATTACTCTTTTGCATTTTGCATCATCATTTTCATTGATTTCTTTTAAAAAAAGAGGGTGAAAAAAGGCTATTGATCACCCTATATATTTTGCTATAAGTTAGGCATTAAAAACTAAAATTAAGCGACTTGGCAATGTTGCAGTTGCAAATTTAGAACATATTGACATTTCATAATAAAGTTTTGCTCAAGGTTAGTTTATATTTATAAGGTTGCGTCATATCCTCAACTTTTAGGCGGTTCGAGGTCGGGGACGCAAGGAAGGGCACTCCACGGAGAAAAGTTGGCAAGACTGGGTAAAATCAAAGCTGATGATCAATCCAGTGGCGTCTAGAATTTACGCATTTCATTTTGCATTGTTTTGGAAGTGATATTTGTGGAAAGATGTAATTCCAAATGTTTTTTATTTAAAGTAAAAAAATTTACAACTTATTAATAATTAAAAACTGTTGTGTAAACGGTTGTTCTAATAATACAATAAACTATATATCTCCGGCACTGAACAACATGGCCGAAAAATGGGAGATGTGACGTCATAATACGTCAAAGCAATATGGTCGAATGTCGTGACCTTATATAGACCGACTTTGGTTTTGCTCTCTGTTGTTGCAGTTAATATTCTATTTTTTAAAGAATTTTTACGATTTATGGGATGAATGTAATAAAAATAAGAAAATAGTTAGTCTACAACTAGTGTTAAGCGTTTAAGTGGTTGCCATCATGGATTTCGTTAAAAATTCACTCAATGAAGCAAAACGTGCCAGGTCAGTTTTGATTTATCTGCAGTTCAAGTCTAAATAACGAAGAACTTACGCTTTATGGCTACATATAGAGTTTCTCGAAACACTGACTATTATTCTGCTTTGTGTTATTTAGGTTGTCAGACAATGATGCCTAATATTTTTCGTGAAATTTAAAAACTAATCAGGTAATTTATGTAAATATTCTTCGCCAAATTGAATCTAGATACCCATTTTTGTCAGCTGTTTGACCGAATTGCAACACTGTGCTCCTTAATTTGAATTCCCAATTCCCTAAATTATTTTTTCCTTATAAAACAACTTATGTCATAAAGGTCTATGTACCCAAAATATCTGACATAAGGAACTAGGTATGTTGTCAGATTATCTATATGTATAGGGTGACACACGTTGTTGTTACGCCCACCAATTTTTACAGTTAAAAAAATTAATAAATAGTTTACAGTATTATTATAGCATAAATTGACATTTTTTTGTCATAATCACAACCTCAAAATCACTTCCGGTTTATCCGAAAGTACCATTAACTTTTATTTTAAATTGAAGTGCCTTCTTTTTAACATTTTTATTCCCTATAAAATTCTCTTCTCAATGATATATCATACAGGGTGATTCGTTTTAAAATTGCGGCCAGAAAATACAAAAAAAGAGGAAAATTTCACAATGTGCGTGTCCTCCCCTGCAACCAATCATCGCGCACCATTGTTGCTAGAGTGCCAAACAGTTTAAAAAACTAAAAACACGCTTTATATGCAACCGAACTAAAAATTAAAAAATAATTTTTCATTAAAAAATATTTTCACTTCATAGTAAAAAGCGTGGGGTGCTTAATATATTAAATGTTATAATTATTATATTTGCCAATATCTATGATGGAAAAGTTATGAAAAAATAGTAAAATGCACCCCACGCTTTTTACTATGAAGTGAAAATATTTTTTTTAATGAAAAATTATTTTTAATTTTTAGTTCGGTTGCATATAAAAGCGTGTTTTTTAGTTTTTTAAACTATTAATTATTTTTCATTTTTTAGTTCGTTATATTGCACAAAATTTTAATATAACAGTAAATTAGAACATACTATTTAATTAAGCAGCAAAAAGAAAATAACCAGCCCCTATGAAATGACAATGGTAGCAAATTTTAAAATTTGCAAAAGATTGCAACTCACTAAAAATTCTTCTTCATTAAGTAGCAAAGTTTCAAATTTTGCCAACAGATGGCAATCCAGGCAATGTTTGGACCGTTGCCAACATTTTGCAATCCACTAAAAATTTCTTCTTCATTTAATAGCAAAGTTTGAAATTTTTCCAACAGATGGCATCCTAGGTGTTGTTTTTATAATATAATGGAATTTTTTTCCTGGCGATTAAAAAAAAAAGATAAAGGGATACTGTTTGCAGATTATTGCATTGTCATGGGTCCTTAATACGTGTGCAAAGTTTCAAAGAAATCGAATAGCTGGAAGTTGGTTAAAATTAGGCTCAAAGATTCCGTTACATAGGCAGCCAGATAGATAGTTAAAAATTAACAAAATAATTTAAAATACTTATAAAATAGTGCTATTTTCACCACTTATTTGCGCTATTTAATTATTAATAAAAATATTTTTTTGTCATTGCAGTCCATAAAAAACAAAAGTTATAACAAGATTGTTTAAAGTAAAAACATAATTACTTTTCATGACCTACTATCAACCCAATATCAGTCATAAATGACAAAATATGCAATATCTCAGAAACGGCTGAGAAGAAATATAAGAGTGTACACACATTTTGAAAGGTAATTTTTTAACCATTTTAATAGTGAAAAATATAGGGTTGTTCAATTTAAAATTTCCAAAAATAAATAAATAAATCAAAAATGCACAACCTCTAAAAAAAACTATAATTATATCTGCAATCTGCATAAAAGTTGCTGTAGAAATGTGTTTACAGAATTAAAAATATTTAAAAGTAAAAGTTATGAAGGATTAAAGAAAACGCAAGGAATTAAGAAACGCGGTAGTAAGTAAACCGACGCAAGATAGCGAATTGCGGTTTTCACTAGTAAATCTGACTGTAAACATACAGAAACATGGGTTTCCTATCAAAAGCGTCGAATATGGCCCACCCTGTACATAATGTTTTATAAAGTTTAATATTAAAAACTTAAAGTCTCTTTCCTTTCCAAAAATTAAAAAAAAAAGCAAATAGTAGGTCAGACGAATAAAAACAATCTCGCCAGAATATTATTCTTTGACAAACCAAAATCCTCTAAATTTAGATTGGTCAAAGCATCTTTATATAATTTGCTTAGAGTTCAATGCATCTTTGCATTATTTAAATAACCGTTGATGATGCAATCAAAGTTCATAAATGTTTATAGTAACGTAGTAATGGCCCGTGCTCTGCTTGTTATTCCTAAACAGTATTTTTTGCTTTTAGGAGTAATAAGTTGAACAGAGTAAATACACAATTAAATAGAGTTAAAAGAATGCCGCCTTATATGTTATAATAGAGAAAGTGGGTATTTGTAAAGTAATATTCTTGTATGCTGAGGAAGCTGGAAAGAAGTTTACACTTATCAAACTTCTTGTCAAATAATTTGGTACACTCTTGTTGTAAAACAAGAAATTATTTTGACAAACTTCTTTGAAGCAAATGTCATGGGTGGCTACCAACTGAGGGGGATTGCTTCTTCATAAAAATAAAAAACATGACACACACTAATAAGATGAACTACAAATAACTAAAAATTAAACAGCTGTCCTTAAAATCTCTAAATAAACACACAACAAAATACGCCGCCACTCACGATACATTTGAGGTTAAGTAGATGCTAACTGTCAATTTTTAATTTATATACTCTTTCATCTATGTTTTTTTTTAAATGGGCACCCTGTATATTATATCACCATTAATAGGTTTTATAAAAAGCTTTACAAAAATACCACATTTCATATGTACCTTTACTAGTTTTGCAAAAAGGGCCATTTATATCTATTTTTCAGATTTAAGCGTTCATATTTCGAAAACTATTAAAGATAGATATATCAAATGTGGTATTTTTATAAAGCCTTTTAATTTTTTTTTAATGGTAACATAATATACATTACAGTGTTACATTAAAAAAAAGTTTACCTCTTCTTTTACTTGAGTTTTTGATGTTTATTTAATTTTTGTTATGCTCAAAAGATAATAAATGAAAAAGTAAGAAGCTTTTATACGGGACGTTTTTTTCTATCCTTCTTGGTTTTACAGGGTCATTAAAAAATCAATTACGAAACTTAAGGGGCTAATTCTACTTGACAAAATAAGGGTAGAGCTTCATATAATTTTTTTTCAAAATGTCATTCGTTTTCGAGTTACAAGCCGTCAAAGTTCAATTTTTATTTTGGTTTTTTCGCCGTATTGCATTTATTTTTTAACCAATCCAGTTGATTTTTGGCACACAAATCGAGCTTTGCAGATTCTAAAATTTTAAGACAAAGGTATTTTTTTAAATACCGCCAAAGGGCACTTTACCTAAAACTTAAAATTTATTTACATCATAACTTTTATTTTGACAGATATCGCAAAGCCTGGGGAGCCATTTTAGAGACAATCAAAAACTTAAAAAATAAGGTACTATTTATAAAAGTCGATAAACCTCACCGTTTAGGCACAAATAGACATCAAAGTTTTCATCAATTTCAATCAAATTACCTACATATATACAGGGTGTCCAGTAACTCAACCGACAAACTTTACGGGGCGATTCTACAACAGAAAATAAGAAAAAACTTTATATAAACCTATGTCCTAAACGTCTTAGTTTTTGAACTACGATGTGTTAAATATTAAAAAAACTTTTTTAATTTTAGGTAGTGCCCTCTGGCGGTATTAAAAAAAGTACTTTTGTCTTAAAATTTTAGAATCTGCAAAGCCCGATTTGTGTGCCAAATATCAACTGTATTGGATAAATGCAATAAGGCGAAAAACCAAAATAAAAATTGAACTTTGACGGCTTGTAACTCGAAAACGAATGACATTTTCAAAAACAAATATATGAAGCTCTACTCTTATTTTGTCAAGTAGAATCACCCCTTAAGTTTCGTGATCGATTTTTGAATTACTCTGTATGTAAAAGTGGGTGGAAAAATATAAATGAAAACTCTGTACGCATAGTTCGTGTGGGGTCCGCGTCTTACTTTTAAGATAAGAGAAATTAAAAATCCTCCGTACGGCCTTGTGTTTTTCTTTATTTTGTTTTAGGTTGCATATTCCTGGACCATACAAGAAACATTGGGAAATTTTTTCTTTTTAAAATTAGGTGTTATAATTGTTATTACCAAATATGTAACAACCACAAACACTTAATTAAATAACGTTTATATTCAGTCTAACAAATTAAAGTTTTTGAAAAGTTTAGCCCCCTGTATCTTGAGAACGAAAAATTTGCAGATCCATATTTATTTGGACTTGTTTTCATAAAATTACCTTACGAATAAACCCTTAAAGTTTTTTTCCGTAATAAGAAAACAACCTGTATAAGTTATAACCGTCATCCCTCAAATAATTATTGTTTTACTTCTAAAACCTGCTTAACCATAAACACGTTTTGAACTAATATAATTATAATAACAGATATCAAAATTAAACTTATTAATTAGAAGAATTACGTCTGTACATTTATCGAATTAATAAAAATTCATGACCCTTAAAAAGCAAATGACCCCTCGTGTAATCTGTCAGCAATAATTTTATGCACCACTGCAATAAAAGATAAAACTTCATAAAAATACATGTTTCACAAATTATTACAGGTTGTTTTAAATATGGGAACGTGATATTTTCTTCCTCCGTATCAAATTTACGAGTACTATGTACTTTATTTTTGTAAATACCTACATTAAAAATATAAACCTCATAATTAGATCAATCAAAAATGCAAAAAAGCAAAAAACCTCGGAATGAGGGATAATAAACTGGAAACTCGTACACATCTTCCTTTTGGTGTTTTAATACTTCTGTCAAAAGTCTCCCAAAATTTAGTGCTTGCTTCATTAGTTCATGAGGGTCAAATGTCACAAAAACGGGCTTTCGCGATTATCTTGGCTTCTATTGCTATCATGATGTTAACACTTTTCATTAAAACTAAGAGTGGACGATTTGCAACAATTTTTATTTAGGACATTTTTTTACGCGCCCAGCCGTTTTTGAGGTAAAGGGCGGGAAGCCCGCAGCGCTCAGCCTCATATACTAGGTTAGGCATCTGGTATTACCTATTTTCAACAATTTTTTATAAGGCTAAAAAATATTATATTGAATAAAATGATAAATAAAAAAATTAGTATGTTAAATTGATGTTTTGAAAATTACATCCTACAAATGACTTCCTCAATTCTCTATACATTTCTCCAATATTATTTATTTCTTTCGATTGTATAGAGACGCCTTTTATAAACCCTTTCCTTTAAATACCCTTAAAGGAAGAAATCAGGAGCCGTCAAATCGGGAGAATTAGCTGGCCATGTGGTCACCAAATTTGGTGGGAAGACTAGATGTATAAGGTTTTGGGGTAACGATATCAATAATAAGCAACCCTGAGGCAGAGAGTGCATTTGACCCAGAAATTTTGGATGGCATGGAAACCAGGACTGATAAAGGTGAAAATAATTACATCAAAACTTTGAACGCACAGAAGATAAGAATAAAGAAAAATAAGATTATTATATCTATTGTAAGAATATAATACCGTTCATTTTAACTTAATGTAACAAGGAGATCTTTTAAAATATATATTATTGCTCTTTATTAATTTTATATCCAAATTTATGAAAAGATTAAAACAAAAAAGTTCTAAGTCATTGTTCTAAAATGAAGGACAGTTTAGACCCTTTGGCATTGACTATTGGCATCAAATTAATACGGCGAATACAAAGAATCACTAGTGACATGTATGCAAAATTTGGCGAATATTAGTACACTAAGAAAACATTTATTTAAAAAAATAACAAAAAAAAATCTTTAACATCCTGTATCTCCCTTAATTTTCAGTTTTCGAAAAAAAACGTATAAAACCTTGTTGCATTAATTAATAAAATTGGTAATGGATCAAGTAAGTAATTATTGATTTAATTTGCCTACAAATACCAAACTGAAATAACCTTAATGATCCTAAACTAGGCTTAAAGTGCAATGAAATCGCTTGGACTACTGTTTTTCATTTAAAACATTCCACAGAAAGATACCTACTATGTTTCTTTTTAAACAAACGAGCAATAAGCAATTTATAAGATAATATATGGTATAAATCGTCCTCAATATGACGAAGTGGCGTATCTTGTTTTTTCAGTTTCACGAGAGTGATTTTATATATTTTTCGCACTACTCTTTTCTAGGAAAATGAAATGAGCTAAGTATTATATTTCTATAGCTTTTAAGGTATCAAAATCTAACGTATGCCAATTTGTATAAGCTCTAGGCAATTTTCCTACTTTTTGAGATACGCCACTACGTGATATTGCCAACGAAATTGCTTATGGCTACGTGTTATAACCAAGGCGCCATTTTTACCTGGATGTTACGATCGGGATTTCCCAAATAATCAATTAAATTATAATGAGTGTGGCCCTGTCGCTGTTTAGGTAACCACAATATTTAATAAACCACTTCAAATCTTGTCAATGTTGCCAACACTATATTGGACTTTAATTGAAAAACACCAACCCTTATGAGAAGTGCGCATGTGCAAAGGTGGACAGCAATTCTCCCAGTGTGAGGTCAAAAATTCGTGCGCAGGTGTATTAAAAATATATGGCGATCATTAGCTATCCATATATTTGAGAGACGGTTAAACGCATGAAAAACTTTTAAACAAAAATTGTTGCAAATTATATGCTCTACATAATAAGAAGTGTTAACTTTATGGGAGTAATAGAAACTGAGATGCTCAGGAAAAACTGGTTCTTGTGACATTTGACCTTCAAGAACTAAGGACGCAGACACGAGATTTTATGAGACTTTTGACAAAACTTTTGAACGCGCAAAAGAAGGTATACTTATATGGGTTTTTAACTTATTATCCCTCATTTCGAGGTTAAACGCTAATATGACTGGGCTAAATTTCTTTATTTGCGGTATAAAATAAAACACAGATTAGCCTCAAATAACACGCAATCCTGGTATTTTGTGCTAATTTGTGAAAGATACGAGTTCTCGATTAAATATTTGAACAAACTGATAAGAAAAAAATTACCTTACAAGTGCATGTTAGTAAAGCGGAAAAGTTTACTTAATTCTAAAAATAATGATTTTTTGCCTTATTAATAAAAAGGGGCCCCGAGTGGTGCTAGTTATAAATGTGGGAAACAAAGATCATTTTTGGATAGAATTTACGAAATGATTTACCATATATTGACCAATTAAACAAAATTTGACATCTATAACAGGGTTTAGCAAAATCTTCAATAGAAAACTCTACGTAAAAACAAGATCCAAAGTTTCTAAATCGTAAAAATTATACTGGCTAATGATTTTGAGCAGAAGCCGTAGAAGTACGGCGTCTTTTTCCCATATCTCTCTTGGAGACCGAAATAACAAAATGGAAGTAAAGAACTAAAAAACTACTGCCAAATTTTAGATGCGAGTTATGACACTTGGAATTTTGAACTTGGAAAACCATAATATTTAGGAAAATTCTGATGAAAAAAAAGTTATATAAGAATCCTTATCTACCTTATTAGTTATTTGTTAGTCAATTAAGATACAAGAATCTAAAAATGCTAAATTCTCAATATCGCCCTGTAGGTCTATTCTCGAATCACGTCTCATCGTAAATCGGTATTCTCGAATAAGTGGATGACAGTGTTATGTGACATTTTATTAAATTTCTGATATTGTACTGCAATAAGTTATAATTTGTCAATTTTAACTTAAAAGAAATAAGAAAATGTAGAAATGAAGAGGGTAATGGATATGGATTGGTCAAAAAGACATCAACAAAAGCAGGAACATAGTTCGTACAATAACAAAACGAAATTTTCTCATTTTCTTACGAAGCTACAAGAAAAAGATATAAATTCTGCAATTTGCAGTCTTTTCAAACCTTTTGCTTTTAAGATGGAAAGAAAAGAACCACAAAATTAACCACCTATTTGAATACTTGGTATTCTATTGAAATGTTTGAAAAAACTAATAGGAAACTGTTAGCTGTGTCAAAAAATTTTGATTAATTAATATCTGAAAACCAAATTCAAGAAATTGAGGCCTTTACTACGGATCAGTTCCAAAATAATACCTGTTTTATATATAGTATTTAATATAATTTATTTTGTATCGTAGATATTCTTTTTCTAAATAAATTCAAGATATTAAAGCAAGACTGCAGTTTCACTTTATATTTTATCAAATAGATCTGATACTAGTAGGCAGTATTAAGCAATTAACAACTGAACAAAAATAAGGCATTTTCTTTTAACAAATTATTATAATTAAATTATTTTACTTTAAATTGGTATTTTTTTTACGTAAAATCACAGGAAAATCCTTGGTTTCTTGTTTAAAAAAATAGCAAACCTTATTTAGAACACAATAATGTCGATAATTATACGTTTTTACACGCCTCTTAACATTGTCAACCTGAAAACGCACGCGTGCATGCGTGTCTTACGCACAGTGCGTTAGAGTAACAAAAAGATATAATTATTAGTTGTAAGTACACATTTTATTTTTTATTTTTTTACATACATATATTTAAAGGACGCAATCAAATCCAAATTAACGAGGCGCGTAGCGTCGAGGTGAGTCATTTTCCAAGAGAGTAATGAAACTTGTCATCGAGGTTTTATGCTTTTTTTTCATCTTTGGACAAACCACGAATGCTAAAAGCCTAAATACTAACGTACCGTGGGTGTCTTGAGCGAGGTAAGAGGGAGTTTGTTGACACGGGAAAATACTTGAAGATTTGGGGGAAGGAAAGACCTCTGCGGGCAGCAAGTTCCACAACCTAGAAACTCTAGGGATAAAAGAACGAATAAAGTGGGAAGTTCGGGGCCTGTCCAGTTGGACCGTATAGGGATGCATACGCGCGGAACCACGAGTTTCTCTGTTGGGAACCGTGAGTGGAGGAACTATACTGGACAATTCTTCAGAGCAGAAGAGCTATTTTATTTACACCTTTTTTTTTGTTTATTTTATTATTTTTTTCTCTTGTATGGCAAAAAATGTCTTCTACTGCATGAAGACGTCTTTCAAATTTTTTAAAAATATCTGAATGTGTGTAAAAGTTATTATAAAAAACATTTCTTTTTTTTAAATAGTTTTAACACCCTGTTCTTGAAAAACTAAGACATTTAGGACATATGTTCGTAAGAAGTTTTATTTCTAATTTTCATTGTAGAATCACCCATTAAAGTTTGTCGGTTGAGTTACTGGACACCCTGTATAATACAGTACATTTCTTTACTGTCCCGCTTTTTTATTTTTGTAACGGATAAATTAAAAAAAAACTTGGGATATGAATTTGAGCATAAATACTATATTTTAGAGTAATATTGGGCGCCATCTTGGGAAAAATAATCGGAAAGGGGGTCTTGTGGCACATAATTTTAAAGCTCCCAACGAGTACTTTATAACCCTAGAATATACAGTCATTATCTTCACCTACTACACAATAGCAAACTTTAAAAATTACCCAAATACCTGATTTAGATTTCCAAAACTAATAAAGTTTGAAGTGGTTAATGTGGCATTTTCCTAAAGATCTTTAAATATTTTTTAATGGTGATATAATATACTGGGTGTTTCATTAAAAAAATATATACTTTTCGTCCCTCTTTGTATATTATTACACGTATTATCTCCTTTAAAAGAGCTTTAAGAAAATACCACATATAGTACATCTAACTTTATTAGGTCCAAAAATCTCATCTAAATCAGGTATTTGGGTAATTTTTAATGTACCAGCATTTTATAATTTACTACTCAAAGAATTATCGTATATGCTCGATTTCTTCCATAAGCTTCAATACAAAAATGCTTTCATTAAAATGGCCATATCTCTTTTAATTATTAAGATATCAAGACAATTAAAAAATAAAATGTTAAGAAAACGTGAAGCTATAACTTTATATTAACCATTGTTTTTACTGTTAGCAATAAATCCTAAGGAGTGATAAAAAAAATGAAAAAATTGATAATTTTTAATCGCCCTGTATGATGTGCTGTTGAAAGGGAGTAGTCAAATTTGTGATTATAAAATATCAAAAATGGGTAAGGGTATAAATTATTAACAAATGAGATTTCTCCCTTTTAACAGCACATTATATAGGGCGATTAAAAATTATCCATTTTTTCAATTTTTTTTATCACCCCGTAGGATTTATTGCTAACAGTAAAAAACAATGGTTAATATAAAGTTATAGCTTCACGTTTTCTTAACATTTTATTTTTTTAATTGTCTTGATATCTTAATAATTAAAAGAGATATGGCCATTTTAATGAAAGTATTTTTGTATTGAAGCTTATGGAAGAAATCGAGCATATGCGATAATTATATTGAGTAGTGTAGGTACAGATTCTGATTTTATATTCTAGGATTAAGATTCTCGTCAGGGGCTTTAAAATGTTTCATGAGACCCCTTTCTATTCAACTGTTTTTCCAAGATGGCGCCCAGCAGCCATCTTGAAATTTTCATCTGAGCAATTTTACTCCAAAATTTAGTATAAATGCATCAATTTCATATCTCAAAGTTTAAATTTATCCGTTCAAAAATAAGAGAGGGGAGGGGACATTAAAAAATGCACTGTATAATTACAAGGAAAATTATTCAGGAAAGTCATCGTAATAAAGAAGACATATTATGGAATTAGACCCCACAAACTTATTTTTTAAGTTAATTATAGTCACATTTTTGGTAAAATGGTGGAGAGGGTTTTTTGTTCCGGAAACATACCCAAATTACAAGACAATGGAGGACACACCGGATATGTGTTATCAGTATCTCGGTTTTGTAAACTGAATTACCATAAATGGGATTGTTTTTAAAAAGACTACTTAGGCATACCACAAACAAACAACTAAATTAGGTAAATTTTATCAAAATTATCAGAAAATTAACCCGTCCTAAACGACAAACGATAAGACACCAAGCAAAAATAACTTATATTTTACCGAAGAAATACCAATTCTATGACTAAAAATAAATAACAATTAAAAAATGGGATAGTGTAAATAACCCATAATGGTATCTGTACCGTTGGTACCTTCTGCATTGTGCATCGATCATCAAAAATGTTAATGTCCTCAATAAATGAAATGTTAACGACAGTTTACTTATTGTTTAAATTCTTGGGTAATGTTTTGCATAATTTGGTATAGGATGGACATCATTTTTGTGGGTGTATGAATAATAGGAAAATACTTAACCAATATACAGGGTGGGCCAAATTTAACCGTTTTTATAGAAAACTCTACACAAAAACTAACCCCATTTACGTTAGTTTACACCAATATAAACTTTTAACTCGCTATGTAAAAAACTTTACAAGAAATGACCGAAAAAACGTTTTAATGAGTACGATGCATACGCCGCCCGACAGAGATAAGTATATTGTTTTAAACCATTGTCCGGGATGTATTCAAACACGATTATACGCGACCTACATGACGTCACCGTTTAACAGAAAAATGTAATGTTTTAAAAATGTTTTGAACCGTTATTAACAACAAAAAATGGCTTAAAATATGAAGGTTGACGGTATTTCCGGTTAAACCGCAAGTATGTTTGGGGTTGTCATAATGTAAAAACTGGTAATTTATACCTTATAACAAAAACGTAAAGCTTTTAAAACATATAAAAAGTACGTAACAAATAGGGGTTTAACTACATCCAGTGTCACCCGTATGTCAATACTAAAAAACGAGTTTCGGACTTCAAGATTGGTTTATATTATATAGGTTCACAATCTTAACTTTTAGGGAAGGGCCTCACGGAAAGTTGGCAAGACTGGGTAAATCAAACTCCAGTGGCGTCTATAATTTGCGCATTTCATTTTTGCATTGTTTTGGAAGTGATATTGTTTAAAGATGTAATTCAAATGTTTTTATTTAAAGTAAAAGTTGTGTAAACGGTTGTTCTACTAATACAATAAACTGTATATCTCGCCACTGAACAACATGACCGAAAAATGGGAGATGTGACGTCATAACACGTCAGGCAATATATATGTCGCATTCCTATAGACCGACTTTGGGACTTCCTTGTCTCTATTATATTTATTCATATAACTTTTCAGGTTGACTCTTTGTTTGACCTCCGGACAGTGCGGACGTGCGTAGAGGGACTACAAGAGAGTTCTTCCCGGGTGGCGGCTAGAGTGTCGTTACGAGACGTTTTTACCTCAGTTTTACCGGGGATCCGGGAAAGATTCACGCTAAATTGACGGGATCTTTCTTCTGGATCTAAGCGCTGTGAGCGAAGAAGATTCCTATAAGCTGATGGTATCCTGTTTGGTGGTGAACACGAGGTATTTCTCAAATGGCGGGAAATAGATGCGAGCGTGCTACATGGGGGCTGTCAGTGGTAGAAAGTAGAAGGTTATACGTAACACCGGTAGCAGATCTTGGTTTGACAGCCGACAATTTATGCATTGCATCGATTATTGAATTATTTGTTTTCTTTTTGGAATTTCTGGGAGCTACGAGCTCGATTATCAGATTTTCCGCCGACGAGAGACCCTGGAAAGCTATAGTCCGGAAGGGCAGAGTGGTGGATTGGACCCTGGAAGGACCAAAACCAGAAAGAGAGGAAGAAAATAGAAATAGAAATAGAACTTCGGGTATTACTACTTGTGTCCTTTTTTTTTGGTTTACACCAAAACGAACAAATGAGAAGGGGGGTGTCCGTATAACAATACGCATGTTAAGGGAGCAGGGGGTTCAAGCCCTAACTATACATACACCCTGTCTCTGTACAATTATACCAATCTATTCAGCTTTAAAAAGATGTTTAATTATCCTTTTTCTATTCGAGTTAAAAGTACAATAAGCTGAACTCTACCATTCATTGGGAAGAAACTTAAACTGTTTAAAACTATACATTAATAAAATTACAACATAAATTCATAAAGCAAGAGTCTCCATTAAATTCAACTTTAAATAAAGCAGAATACAGGTACTTCTTATAATAATTCTATTTATCCTCATTACTTTCAGATAAAAACTTTACTATACTCATTACTGTGGCATGCGCCACAATAATAATTCAGAGTTACAACTTAAATGAAAATACAAAAATATGTTTATAACATTTATACCTGCGAATGCAATAAGTTTTATATAGGTGAAATCTTGTAGACCATTAGCCAAACGTATAAAGAACACAGATCATACATTAAAAACACAGAATTTCATAAATCAAAATCTGCCAACACGCATTTGATAACAATCATAGAATAAACTGGGATGCTTCGAGCATTTTAGCAAAGGAAACTTGTTCTAAAAAACGCAAAATCAAGAAAGTGCGTATATATTATTAAATAAAGATAATTGTGTAGCATCAATTTCAGTTAATTTAAATAACACTTGGTTGCCTTTGCTTGATACTGAAGTATCTTCAGGAAGACTAAAAATTAACTAACTATTCACCTCTTTTGTAATATAAACGATAAATACACCAGCAACCAGTTATCTATGTCACTATGACACTATAACCAAACAAACATATTTGACATTTAATATCAAAGAGATTTCAGAATCTCCTAAAAAAGATAAAAATTTTAAAATTTAAAACCTAATAATAGTTAATTTTTATTTTTATTATTTGTATTCAATTTATCTTAACAACGGTGGCAGATTTGCCACCGAAACGTCGATTTTAAAGTATCTTTTTAGAAATTTGGTATACGGGGGTTTTTGGGGCGCTGATCACGAATCTGAAAGAATTTTTTGGCGGAAACGTTTTGTTCTTGAGATATTCATCATCAGACTTAAAATTTAAACTAATCCTATTTTACAATATTTCCCCTTCTTTTTGCACACAATTCTTGATTTAAAGCTAAAGTGGTCACACAATATTTGATTTTCACCTTTTAAAACCCCGTTTTTTACGTATTTTACATTATTTTTGCATTAAATTGCATGGCTATACTTTGAGTCATTTAATCCCAGTGATGCCATGAAGCCCTATGTGTATGTATGTGTTGCCGCATTATCAAAGAAAAGCCACGCAATTTAATGCAAAAATAATGTAAAAACATGAAAAACGGGGTTTAAAAGGTGAAAATCAAATATTGTGTGTTATTTTAGCTTTAAATCAAAAATTGTGCAAAAGAAGGAGGAATATAGTAAAAATAAGCTTAGTTTAAATTTGAACTCTGATGATGAATATCTCAAGAACAAAACGTTTCCGTAAAAAAATCTTTCAAATTCATGATCAGCGCTCCTAAAAAACCCCGTACCAAATTTCGTTAAATCGGAGTAGCCGCAGGTTTCTAACCACCGTGTTTTTTTTAATAAATTACCAATGTTACTGATATTATTAACGATTTTTAAATTACTGGTAATTTTACCTCCCTACAGAGGAGATCCTTTTAGTTAAGAGTTTAAGCTACCAAAAATACTTTTTATTCCTTTATTATAAGGGAATGAAGAGGATGTATCTAAAACAGCTGTTTCATTCATCTTCAAAAATTCGTGTTTCTTTTTTTTTTAAATTACCAATGTTACCGATAATATTACCGATTTTTAAATTACCGGTAATTTTACCTCCCTACAGAGGAGATCCGTTTTTAGCTAAGAGTTTAACCTACCAAAAATATTTTTTTATTCCTTTATTATGAGGAATGAAGACGATGTATCTAAAAACAGCTGTTTCATTTATCTTCAAAAACCACCGTGTTTCTTTTATTAAATTACCAATGTTACCGATAATATTAACGATTTTTAAATTACCGGTAATTTTACCTCCCTACAGAGGAGATCCTTTTCTTTAGCTAAAAGTTTAAGCTACCAAAAAAATATTTTTTTATTCCTTAATTATAAATGAAGAGGATGAATCTGAAAAACAGCTGTTTTCATTCATCCTTAAAAATACCAAAGTTGAATGTACAACGACGCCAACAGTTTTATATCAGACATTTACATAAATTAACTTGCATGCCCAAATTTTCGCGCTAGGCGGGTAATTATTTAGTCACCCGAGAATTATTTTTTCGCACCCACCATGGGCCAAAAATCAGCCGAAGAACTAATTGATAAACAAGGATATTAGAGAGGCCACACGAGTAATAAAAGTGCGAGTAATTAGCACAATAACGCATGTTTATTTAATTTTTAAGGTAAACGAAAAAAAATAGAGAGTTTTTGATATTCAAAAACGGGTACGCTAAATAAAAGGCGGAAAACTGATCAGCAGATAAGAGAAATGTCCAGAAAATAAAATTTGTAATTTTCTAGAAACCTGCGGCAACTCCGATTTTGAAGAATTTTGGTATACGGGGTTTTTGGGGCGCTGATTACGAATCTGAAAGAATTTTTTGGCGGAAACGGTTCGTTTTTGAGATATTCATCATCAGACTTAAAATTTAAACTAATCCTATTTTTACAATATTTCCCCTTCTTTTGCATACAATTCTTAATTTAAAGGTAGAGTGGCACACAGTATTTGATTTTCAACGTTTAAAACCCCGTTTGTTTACGTATTTTACATTATTTTTGCATAGCTATAGTCAAAGTCAAAGTCAAAATATGCTTTATTGTTTAAAGATGTACTCATCTCATTAACAAAGCTGTAATAATAATATAAGGCAAATAAAAAACAACATCAAAATATTACAAAATAAAAGCAATATCGAAATACAAATAAAATAGAAAACATCAAAACAATCCAAACACTTAACATACACTAAAATTAGATAACAAATTCATACACATACTTTGAATCATTTCAATCCCAGTGTGCCATGAAGCCCTATGTGTATGTATGGTTGCCGCATTATCAAAGAAAAGCCACGCAATTTAATGCAAAAATAATGTAAAAAACGTAGAAAAACGAGGTTTTAAAAGGTGAAAATCAAATATTTTGTGATACTTTAGCTTTAAATCAAGAATTGTGTGCAAAAAGAAGGGGCAATGTAGTGAAAATAAGCTTAGTTCAAATTTGAACTTTGATGATGAATATCTCGAGAACGAAACGTTTCCGCCAAAGAAATCTTTCAGATTCGTGATCAGCGCCCCAAAAAACCCCGTATACCAAATTTAGTTAAAATCGGAGTTGCCGCAGATTTCTAGAAAATTACCAAAAAAATTTTTTAATCTTTTTTTTTTAAGAATTTGATTAGGGAACTACATCAAGTTTCTAACTATACCCCTAGTAGTCTTGAATAAAAATAGATTTTTCTTGATAATGGAAATTATATTACATTACAAGTGTGAAAACTGACTAATTTCACACGAGTGTAAAAAGCCATTTTCACACAAGTAATGTACATTATATTTCTCACGACCACAAAGTATTCACCAAAAACAGTGTTTTTTCCACGACCGTTAAAAAATGCTGTTTTTTTTTAATGTTAACATGCAGTTAAAGTACTCCATTCTAGTATACTACATAAAGTGTAAAAAGTAACT
The DNA here is from genome assembly GCA_014170235.1 of Listronotus bonariensis. Lineage (NCBI taxonomy): Eukaryota > Metazoa > Arthropoda > Insecta > Coleoptera > Curculionidae > Listronotus > Listronotus bonariensis. The sequence continues at coordinate 17,818 of JACEGR010000022.1, forward strand.
TTTTTAACACTTTTTTATACTTTTAATTAGTGTTTTGTTTCAATGCCCACTACAATACACTTAAATATCAATGTATGCAATGTAACAGTAAACGCGACATCAACTGAACCAAACGGTCAAGTTACCTTTGATTTCGTCGTTATTTCTTTGAGTTTATGTGTCACTAATTCTTAAAAGAGCTTTAAAAATACGTATATCTAACTTTATTAGATTGGGAAATACGGTCATCCAAATAAGGTTTTGGTAATTTTTAAAGTACCGCTATTTTCTAGTAGGATAAGGTATTTACTTTATATTTTGGGGTTATAAAGTACTCCTCAGCAGCTTTAAAAAGATGTGTCACAAGACCCCTATTCTATTCTATTCTATTTTTTTTTCTTAGTTTTGGTCCCTTCAGGTCCAATCCACTACTCTCCCCCTTCCGGACTATGCTTCCAGGGTTTCGTCGCTGGAAAATCTGGATAATCGAGCTCGTAGCTCCCAGAAATTCCAAAAAGAAAACAAATAATTCAACAATCGATGCAATGCATAAATTGTCGGCTGTCACAACCAAGATCTGCTACTGGTGTTACGTATAACCTTCACTTTCACTACTGACAGTTCCCATGGCACGCCCATCTATTTCCTGCCATTTGAGAAATACCTCGTGTTCACCACCAAATAGAATACCATCAGCTTATAGGAATCTTCGCTCACAGCGCTTAGATCCAGAAGTAAAGATGCTGTCAATTTAGCGTGAATCTCTCCTTTTTTGATCCCCGAAGGTAAAAACGTTCGTACGACACCTCTAGCCGCTACTCCGGGAAGAACTTTGTAGTCCTCTACGCACGTCCGCACTGTCCGGAAGTCAAACAAAGATTCCTCCCACAAGACCCCTGTTTCTATTTTTTTATTATTTTCAAAATGGCGCTAAGCTGTCATATTGACATTTATATCTGTCATTTCTTGTCTAAAATTTGGTTTATGTTGTCTTACTAGGGTTCTTAAATATTCATGAAAAATACCAAACAATTGAAAAGTTAGGAGGGGGTCCTGAATTTTAGATAAACACTGTATGATGTTCTTTAGGCTTTATATCTAAAATAGTTTAACAATGCTTATGTGATTTAAAAAAAAGTTTTATCGACTACTTAGTCAGCTGTCGCTTCCATTGGAAAAATATTACCAACAATAATTACAATAACAACAAGCAAGATACGGTAAACCGTATCTAAGATGTGATTAAATAAAAAATAGCTCTTTATTATTATTATCTTTTTTTTTAATAGATTGGCGATAAAAAAGGGGCAATTAATAAGTTACGCGACTGGCGCAGCATGTCATGCAACATGCAACGGTATACGGAAAACGAGGGATAATTCTCTAGACTCTATCGCTCCATCCGTCTTAGATAACTGTAAATGCTCATAGGCGTAGCTCTAGGAGAGCTAAAGGAAGAATGCAACTCAAAAAGTGGCATAAACTCAATTAATGATTGGAAAGGTCTTTAATGTTAATGGGCACGTTCAAAAGAGTACAATTTAATAAAATATTTACAATTTATGGGGTTTAGGTTGCTTCAATTTGTATTTAAAGCAATAATTTTTAAAAATATCTTAAAACACTATAATAATAAAATATCTTTTATCCAACACTTACATATAATATCTACATAATTGAATTCAGATTTTTGAGGATATAAAGTGTACTATGTCACAATAGTGAGCCAAAGTAAACCCTTTAGCCTCACCAGGAAGTGAATTATATAAACCCGTAAAGCTACCAACAAAATGCATTACAACCAAACAAGCTTGCTTTCCTAAAAATAATACAAAAATTTTGTTGCTGGTGTTGACACCGTGACAAGTAACAAAATAATGGATGACGTTTTCAAATTATTTTCGATATTAAAAACGATTTATACGAAAGCGTTGGATAAAATTTTGTATTAGACACGTGAGTTACATATAAGTCACTTAAGCAAATTAATTCTCCGCCCTTCGGGCCTCGAGAGTTAAACTTTTCTTGCGTGACTTATATGTAATACAACTCACTTTATCTAATAAACAAATAACTAAAAAGTCTCTCCCCCTTTATTTTTGATTAGGACAGGATATTATGGACATCAGGTAAAACCGATGTTACGTAAACTACTTTTTAACATTAAAATAATGTAGGTCACGTGGCCTAGTTAAGGCGGGCACCAGGGGCGACTTTTTTATGAAAAAGAAGGGGTCGTGTAACACCCCGTTTAAAAACCTTTTCTATTCTTTACTCATCACGGCTTTTCCAGAGTTAAGGCAAGCGTTTGAACTTTATCTTCAATTTGTACATACAGAGTGTGGTTTCTTAAAAGTTCTCTCCCGCCCAAATTTTTTACATGGGATAAGATATCGGGATTAAATAAAATTTAGGTAAAAAGGTGTTACTCGAAGCTACTTTTAGGTATAAAAATAATTTCCGATTATTTGGTCAAGTGCCAAGGGGAATACTAACAACTTTTTGCTTTTGTTTCTTTAACATCCTGTATCTAGTACACAAAAAAACTAGAAAAATAAGATTACTGCTTAAAGTAAGTACACACCTAATGGTAATTTATCAATATTTTATATATTAAAAAAATAATACATAATACATTAGATTATATGTACAAATACTTTAATTTTAAACCCCGTTAAATATTTCTGAAGAAAACTACTTAAACTTTAAATTCTTATATAAAGAATCAAGTACTAACAGCAAAATTACCTCAAAAACGTACAGGGTGGAATGTGAATTTGGTATGTCCCGAACTTTTGAAAAAATAAAATTTTAAGCTGAATGAACGAGTTATCCGGATCCATATGAGTAGTTAAGTTGGAAACATGTTTTCCAAGGTTTTGCCCAAAAAAAAAGAACCGAAAAAATTTCAAAAAATAATCTTTTGTAAGTGCAGTATTCCTTCCCAGGGATTTCGCGCGCAGACGCTGCTTGATATTTTTTTACTATGGGATCTTGAGACTTCAAACTTCAAGTTTTAAAATGCTTTTTTTTAAATTTCTCAGTATGATAATTTTTAAGCGAAATATTAGCCACTTGAAAAACGTCCAAAAATTTGGAGTTTTTTTTGTATCCTTGCTAATTTCTTCTGCTAGTGTATTTTTTTAAAAATAAAGATACTTCTTACTCTTGGTCATTTTTAATATTTTTTAGTTATAACTCGCCCTGTATGTTGCGAATCCGAGTAAAAATTTGTATTTATCAGGTTTCCTGAACCATGCGACCAGTTTCTCCAAAAGGGCGTTTAAAAATTTCAAAATTGTTGGTCTATTTGTCCTCCGGTAACATCTATCCTGGGGACATAGTTGTATCTTCTATTTAAAATTTCTTTGATTTTAAACTCTGTTCGCTATGTTCTGTTTATAAAAACTCTACAAAAACAAGATGACGATCGCAATGATAAAATATCTGTGACTACTCGGTTAATAACCAGAGGAAATGCATTTTATAAACAATGTGAAGTTCACTTCCAGCGAGGGTGCATGTCTCTGGTTTTCTACGAGTCCAGTCATGTCACGGGTACTGCACAATTTAGCACGATATTTTACCTTTTTTGGCACGTGATAGTTGCTGTATTACATAAACTATGGTTTTAATTTTATTTGTACGACCGGGCCCATTTACGGGCGTAAAATTACACTTTTACGCCCCTAGGGCCATGCACAGCACTTTTAGCGCCCTAGGGCAAAAAAGTATCAAAAACGCCCGCATTTATAAATATATAAAACAATAATTAAATTAAATAATGCACCATTTTTTTTTGGTAAAACAACCATTTATTTAATTAAACATATGTTAAAAGTATAATGATTAAGAGCTTAGGGAAATTTTCTCCTAACTACAGAAAATGCTTGTATAATAATTTCAGTGGTACAAAAATATTGTTTGCACCTCTGGCGTAAAGCACAGCTGATGACTTTTGGCCGCGGGCGTAAAGTGCTATTTTACGCCTTTGGCACAAAAATAACTATTTTTAACCTAATTTTAACTTGACGCCGTCGATTTTTAATAAGAAAGTTTCAGGCGACCGGCTAGTTTATACCGGGGTATACACGGTCATGCAAAACTGTCACATCTGTCAAAAAGCCAAAGCTCGCGCGCAAATTTGACCGTGTGTATTAAAAACTGCCACATCTGGCTTGGCATGCGACTCGATGTCCGAGTTTGATTTTTCGTGGCGCGCGTCGTGCAAACTTGTGCATGTGTAGGACACGTCAGTTAACGTTTCAGTTTAGGGACGTCGTTTACGGGGTTATATTGTTGGTTTTGAGTTAACAAAATGGCTCTTTGGCGCCAGGAAGATGTATTGCGTGATTTTATAGATATGTACCAAGGTTATCCATGCTTTTGGAAAGTTAAAAGTAATTAATACATTGACAAAAATAAAAAAACCTTTTCGCTGAATCACGCTTATGTTTAAGTTGATCACACCACCAGCTGCCAAAACTGACGCAGAACTGACAGTTACATCTGAATCGTGTGTATCAAAAGCTTCATTTGACATTTGCTTTCATGCAAATGCGTTTCAGGTTTGCATGACCGTATATACCCCGGTTAAAGGTTTTTTCGAGGTTTTGGTGTTATTTTTTTGCTTTTTAGTCATTGGATGTTTAGTTTTTACTGTTTATAGTTAAATTGGGTAGTTATTATTACTGCAGTTACAGATAATTTTAAAACCTGTAAAGACGAGTCACTATTGGATATTTTTGTTACAGGGAATTTACGTTTAAATCGTTGTTAAGGGTGAGATACATTTTTTTTATGTTTTTTTAGTGATTTTATTTTATGGTATGCAAGTATTGGTTTATTTTGTCTAATAAAAAATATATTATGGCAAAAAGGTAACGTCACAAACCGATATTTTCGGACAAATATTAATAATCGAGCGCCCCTTATTAAAAGTTTACCTTTCCTTGGTTGCACCTCTGAGCGTATAGCACTTTTACGCCCACAGCTGATTGTTGCCCTCGCGGACCTCGGGCAACTTTCAGCCGCGTGCGGAAAAGTGCTATTTTACGCCCTTGGTACAAAAATAACTATTGTGGCAACCAAAGAGAAAACATATTTATTTACAACCATCTATGTAATGAAGGCACTTCCGACTTTTAAAAAGTTTGAAAGTGTCACTTTTCTGACTTTTCCTTTCATCTCTTGAAAGAAAGTTAACTTTTATCTCGCGGGTCGCAAGTAAAATAAAGTAAAACTTTCCATAGAAACTCTTGCAAAAATACCTCAGTGAAAAGTTTCATTACTTTCTCGAGAAATGTTTCGTTGCGGCGCTAAAGATCTATTCAATAGTAAAAAGCCACAATCGTCATAAACATAAGGTCGGCAATCAACTATTGCTGTCTAAACGCGTTGTTTAAATAGTGTGCGAGCAACAAAAAGGGGAATAATTGAAAGTGAGACAGAACTAATGACGCCGTGGCTTTTTTACTATTGACGTTTAGTCTACAAGACTTGGTTAACCATCCTTTTCAATTGACATTAATCAAACACTTTCCACCTGAGTAAGTATGGTACTTATTAAATGTGTGGTAGTATCTACTATCTAATTTTGGGCCGCTGAAGTGGTTTCACACAAATTAGTTCACACCAAAGACTCAAGGAATACAGACGCCTTTAATTATATTAACATCTTTAGGCGACAGTATAGTCCGTTTAATACGACTTCGCATATAGCAACCAACCGTTTTTAGCGACTTAAGTATAGGGAAAAGTTATGATGGATGAAAACATTGACGTAAATTTTAAACTGTCATTACCGTGTATTTTTTTCTGAAAAATTCTCTCTATAGGGGTTCTGTTTTTTGCTTAAGGGAAAAGTTATGACGGATAAATGTTTTGAAAAAAACACTCTTACCCTTCTGCTGGAAATATGCACAAAGCAGATTTAATTCCTGCTACCCCTGTAAGCGACCACCAACGAAAATTTTTGTAAGGAAAAAGTTGGGCGTCGTGTCAAAATGAAGCTACTCACGAAGAATTACCTTGTTAGTAATGACTTGTAAAAATGGTCCAGGGACCCCTAACTGTAAGGATTTGAAACAAAAATGTTTTTTTTTATAAACTAATACAGTAAGTTTTAGAATAAGATTCTTATAGGTGTGAATCTTTAGGTGATTTTAAGAAAAAAGTTTACCGTGTCCTGAATGTATTAACTTTTAAAATAAAGGGGGAAAAGTTTCTATTTTTTTTTCATATTTGTCATACACCAGATATTTTAATAAAATTTGGTACACAGGCAATATATGGCATTCTCTGATGCCCAACATTTTTTATTTCTTCCAGTGGCGTTCGAAAATTATTTAAAAATCATATTATTTTTAAAAATATTCCTAATTTTACAGGGTGCTACCAATTAAGGAATATTACAAGAAATTTCTTGATATTTACCATTGTAATGTAAAATTTACCAAAATGGTTTCTCTAAAATATGAGGACATAAATAACCCAATTTATTCAGTCCAAAAATGGATGATTTTGGAGATACAGAGTGTCAAAAATATATTTTAGTTTTAGTTTTTTATAAATAATTTTGTTAGTTATTGGTTTATTATCACAATATTTGGTTAGAGGAAATTGTGGGAGGTTAAAAATTTAAATCTTTTTTATTTATTTTAAAACTTAGAGGTCGCCACCTGCGGTATCTTGCACATATTTTACTTAAAAAGTTACAAGTTGATTTTAGTAGTCATTTTTAAAATATCTAAAATTAAGAAATCCACTTCTTGTAAGACCAGGTCCAAGCCATACAGGGTATTTCAAAATAAGATGCTGATCTTTAAGGAGGAAGGAAAGTTTAAATAAACCTTTGTCTAAATGGTGGGTTTATACAGGGTGTTTAAAATTAGCATTTAATTTAACATTTAACATTTAGCATTTAGAATTTAACAAAAGTTCGGCTTATGGTGATTCATGTAGACGTTCATAAAACACATTTAACATTTAGGATTTAACATTTTATCATTTAAGAGTTGACCAACTTTTATCTTCTTAAATTAAATGCTAAATGAAAATTCGACTGCGCATGTCAGAGTGTTTTCTGTACTGTCATAATTTGATAATTTTGGTTTTTATTATTGTTTTGATCAGCACTATTTAGTAAACATCAAATCTACGTGATAAATCTGCCCCTTCAGCCACTTTTTTGAAAGATAAAGCTAAAGATTAACTTAAATAAACATCGAAAGACTTTTCCAGTATCATTTTTTTGTGCAATAATTAAAGAAAAATGACCATGAACAATTTTTAAGTACAAGAGGATGTCTCTTGATATGTACAATAAACTTCTTCAACTTGTTTGGCCTAAACTCAAAAGGATCCTAGAGAAATTGTTACAATGCGCATGATCAAATAACTATTTTTAAAATTTTTATAAACAGTGTCTAAATTACTAAATGCTAAATCTGTAAATGTTAAATGTTAAATGATAAATGCTAAATTTTTTTATAAACTCACCATAAATATACATAAGTAGTAGTAAAAAAGTTATTTTTAAAAGTTTACCACCTTTAAAGTTAGGTCATTGAGGACAAAGGTTTATGTTTATAATTTTTTTTTTTTAATCAATTATACTATTAAAGATTAGCTTTTATTCTGAAACACCATGTACCTATAGTTTAGATTTGGTCATACTCAAAGTAATTTTTTAACCCAGATATAAAAATAAATAATTTTTTAATCGCCCTGTGTAATGTGCTGTTGATAGACAGTAATCTTATTTGAGAATAAATTATACCCATTTGATTACTCTAATTTAACAGCAAATCATGCATAGAGTTTAAAAATTGTTAATTTTTCAAAACTTTTAATGAAATAATAAAATAGGTTGTAAAGTTGTGAGGTACCCTGAACATTTTTGTTTTTATCACAGAACTGCATTTTTGGTTTGGAGCTCCTCCGTTACAGTTGATGTGAATAATTGAAGATTCGCTTATTATTAAAATTTTTTGAAACTTGGCACCAGGGGTTTGTCATATTGGTCTCTTAAAAGTTACATTATTCTGTAATGTACAGGGAGTTCCAATAATCACATGCAATTCATAAAAAACAAAAAAAGCCTTACCTTTGCTTTTGGAGTACCATATCTAAACAAATTTCTACTTTTAATTGGCGTTAGAGCTTGTCTATCATCACACTGACTCTTGACATCCTCAATTTTTTCACCCAATATTTCATTTCTTAATAAAATATTATAAACAGATGAGTCTCTAGTATTTTCACCACTTTCTCTATTTGTCTTCTTACCAGTTTGTGGGGTCTTATTCGGATCAGGCATCGTCGCAAAACTGGTCTCCCAATTGTTGTTAGTCCTACAGGGTATAAATCTATCATAGTTGCCTACTGGGGTCTCCTTACTGCATCAAATAGATTACGGGCAACTCTTAACTTTGTCTGACGTAGAATTCTACTTTCCGTGTTTTCTAGAGACATGGTTAATGTCACTTTAGCTATTATATATGAAATTAAAGGAAAACTAAGGTATAATACCGGGTATACGAACTGCACTTTATGTAAATATCATGGTAATGTGTAAAGATAAGTTAAAATGTCACTGTTAACGCAAGCTTTCAGTCAAACTCAATGCATGTCATTTGAATTCGTTTAAAATAATCTAGATAGTTGGGGCTTCAATGAAGGTATCGTCGTGTGGTTCTTGATAACCTGGATTTTGTTTGTTGCACTATATAAAATCAGGCCTGAGGCATATATTTTGTATAAATGATAGTCACATAGTAAATACAAAGCAAGTAAACAGACTGAAGTTAACTGCTTTCTTTTTTGTAAATCTAACTCTGCACTAGTAAAAAAATCCACAAAACACTTTTATGTAAAAATACAAACTTCTCTAAAATGAAAATTAAAAGATCTGTACTTGAAAAAGTCACTTATGATAAATGAAGTAGCTGATAAGCAGTAGGAAAACTTATTACAGCTCATTCAATACCCCACTTTTTAGAGCTTTAAATATTTAAATGGATAAACAATATGGCGCAACGACGATTGAGGTTGACAAATGGATGACAACTGACAAGTGACTTATATAGAGTTGAAGATAGCTACAATATGCAGGAAGAAAATTTAGAGGACTAAGAAAAACTTCGTTTTTAAACAATAAACACAAAAACTTAGCCCTATTAAAAACTCTCTTTTATGTATTGGCCACGGCTTTACAATAAAGCAGCCCCTATTGTGCATAACTCAAGTAGATTACTTTTAAATGCCATGGAAATAATGGGGTGCGTTCCACTAAGCGCTCTGGCAACCGCTTAAGCTCAAAATGCACCTTTTGGGTGCGTTCCACTAAGCGCTCACAACATTCGCCATATTGGCTAGCGCGGCTGTGACGTCAAGTCGGGCCATTTTCGGCCATGTTTGATTTTAGGCAGATCAGTGGCGTAGAATTAAGGAGAAAACAAAAAAGAACTGAAACCACAGATTCCTTATGCCAAAATATTAAGATTGTCATAGTAAAGAAAAGTAAATTTATTTCGATAATTGTTCCCCCTTTTAAATATCTTAATAAAACGGTATCTCAGGGTTTTTAAACATTAGCTTTTCAGATCGAATATTAATTTTTGTGTATAGACTAGAGGGCGATGGGTATACTATTTAAAATTCTCTAAAACTACCCAATTTTTTGTTACTACTCTGTATGTATGTAAACTAGTAAGCTTCTCTATGCTTTCTGCACAAAAAAGTATACTTAGTAAGAATCGGTCTTGACAACCGTTTTTAAGGTATTCACGTTTTAGTTGTTCAGTGCACCCGAAAGTATGTACCTTCAATAACATCAGTATTAGCTATAATTACAACTGCTCGATATAAATAGCTGATAGCCAAGAAACTCTGGATACCGAGTTTTATTAAAATGTTTAAAACATATCAAGAAATTATCGAAATGCATGAATAAAAAATATTTATATCCCTTTTAACATCCCGTATCTTCCTTATCATTAACTTTTGGATATAGGTATGTTTGTTTAAATCCTTAAATGGGTATTTTCGCATACGAAATCTGTAGGTTTTTCTGTGTACCATTAATTAGCGGACGCTCATCTGCATCTATGTAGATGAGGTAAAGCACGAATGACTGAAAACTATTCGGCTCAACACGACTATCAAAATCTCTAAAACAAAGCGAGCCCGAACCAATAATATGTGAAGTCTCTAAACTAACCAAAAACATTAACAACTTGAAATCCTTTGCAAAGTATACAACCAAAATGAAAATGGCAAATTTCCACAGTTTTCACCAAACAAAGGCATTTTGAGCGTTGTTAGCGCTTAGTGGAACGCACCCTCGAAATATAGATTTAAAATTTAAACTATTGGCAACACTTATAGCGAAAACCATTGGGAACTAGGGTGAAGTTGGCATTGGGGCGACAATGGTGCGTAGTGATTGATTGTATAAAAATAATCTTTGTATGAAAAGAAACACAAAAACAAAATGATTTTCTTTTTTTTTTATCTTTCTTCCTGTATTGTTATAGAAGAAAACCTGAGAATTACTTTGACAACGTTGTTCCGTAAAGTACATTGATAACCTATAAAATTTTAATATGTAGGTTTAATAGGCGGTGTTGACCAGTTGTAGTTAAATTCCTTAAAATAATAAAAGATGTTGATATTAGTAAAGGTACAGTGAACCGAACAGACCTCTAGTGACTGACCAAAAACACTCAGAAAGTGAAATGACACAATCAAACGTCTAAACTTTTGTGTTGTTTTAGTTCATGATTTTAAAATTAATTAAAACCAATTAAGCCAATATTTAACACATATATGAGTAATCCTAACAGATCCACGGCATTCTTTTGCGTTAAATACTCAAAATGCTTTAAAATTTTACGCCCGAAATAGGCCATACATAGGGTACTAACCCCCACAGTGCAATTTTTAGTTTTGTTTTTATTTTTAAGTTTTTTAGTGTGGAGTTTCTAAATTTATAAAGGTTTGACAAACTCATTTCTTTGTTCAGTATATTAGTTATAAGATATATTCAACAGTTCCCACCCATAAATTCTAATAAAGTAAAGTAAATCCAAAAGCCGAATAATATTGGATACTTTACAAGAAATAGGAAAGTTCTTTAGAAAATGACTGAATATAAACTTGTTGTTGTTGGAGCTGGAGGTGTCGGGAAGTCGGCTTTGACCATTCAGTTAATCCAAAATCATTTTGTTGACGAGTATGACCCTACGATTGAGGACTCTTATAGAAAACAAGTTGTAATAGATGGGGAAACTTGTCTACTAGATATTTTGGATACTGCAGGTATGTATATGGTGTATAGGGCACATTTATACATTAAATCTTTGTTGTTTAAAGAAGTTGGTAGGTTTAGTTTTATTTACAAGGTGTACCTAACAACTGATATTTTAATATGTTTTTTAAAGAATTTAGATATTTAGATTCTTTTAAAAGTCCTTCCAACTGAAATATGTGTTTTTAGAATATTTTATTTTTCATTGCAGGTCAAGAAGAATATAGTGCCATGCGGGACCAATACATGAGGACAGGGGAGGGCTTTCTCTTGGTGTTTGCTGTAAACTCTGTAAAAAGTTTTGACGATATTGTCGTTTATCGAGAACAAATTCTTAGGGTAAAAGATACAGAAGAGGTTCCCATGGTACTTGTCGGAAACAAGTGTGATTTGCCTGCCTGGGTGGTTGATATGAATAGGGCACGCGATGTAAGTAAAGAATATTTATAACCCCTACTATTTTCATGATAATATTGTTTTTTCATTTCCTTTTTAGATTGCCAAACAATATGGCATCCCTTTTATAGAAACTTCAGCTAAAACTCGTATGGGTGTGGACGATGCGTTCTACTCATTAGTTCGTGAAATCAGAAAGGACAAATGTAGTAAAGGTAAAAAGTCCCATAAGTACCCAGGTCCTGGGAGAGGGCTATCATTTAAGTTTCCAAGGTGCAGTATACTTTAGATAGGGATTTTAAAAAATTGAAGTTTTAACATGTAAGTGTAGAGTTTTGAAAGCAACCTTATGGGTATTTTTAGTTGAAGAATGATTTTTGTCAAAGTACTTTAAAATTAAAAAAAAGTGCAACCTTGAGATTCTTTTTAATTTTCTTATATTAATACAACTCTCTACAACAACCTAAAAAGCATAGGGTTATTATTTTCTTAAAAATATTGTTTTAAAACTTTTTAGACAAATTGACAAATCACTGAGTTAAGGAAAAACAGAGGGAATTTAATTCCTTCAAAATATGTGTCAGTCATTATTAAAGTTCCATTTTACAAGGTTTTCATTGCATGCATACCCTTGAATATGTTATTAGATTTTTCTTACCAAAATTGATTAATAAAATACCCAAGAATTCTTTCAGAACTCTGCAGAAGTGAAAAACCTTTCTGAAAATTGTCTTTATGGTGAGCAAATTTGTGAAGGTGTAGTAGAGCCAAGGTTTGTATTTTTGTAAGAATTCAGTATGCTTTGTTGCAATAAGAGGTTGTACCTCAAACATTCTTTTTATTAGAAGTTATACTTATATTATTGCTAGCCTCAGGATTTCTCATTATGCTTATTCGGTCTTATGAATTCTGGGATAAAGATGTTGTATAATAATAACTAACTTTATTGTAAAATATATTTAGTAAATTAAAAGGACAGAAATGAATCAAATTCATAAGAATGACATATAAAAATTTAACAGAGTAAGGTTATGTTAGGTCTGTTTGTTACTAAAGCTGTTTGAAAGTTTTCTTGCATGCAATGTTTTCTTGCTGCAATTTTTCGATTTGCGCACGCGCATTATTCACTTTTTAAAAATAGCTGCAAAGTGCACGTGTGCAGATCGAAAAAATTGCAGCAAGAAAACTTTCATGCAAGAAGTCTTTCAAACTGTAAAAACAGCTTTAGAAATAGTGTTCACTAGTTTAAACTTTTTTGGCTGGTTATCGTTATTAAACATAACGATTACGGCAGCATGTTTTTGAGACAGAGATTTTGGCAGTCTCTTTTAAGAAAGTTGTCTTGCGTCTCTGCGCTTTCGACCACATAACCTGTATTTTTGCCTGTGGTTCACCGATTTTAAAGTTAACGAAAATCAGTATTTACTTTTATTCTTCATATGAATATAAATTGACATTATTTAAATATGTGCAAACACTTCATGTTGATTTCGTTCTTTAAAAAGTAGATTCGCAAACAATACAGTATAAGCAAAACACAAAAAAGTAAGGTTAGGTTTGGTAGTAGAATAAAAAAGAAAAAAAAGCAAGTGTGCCAGATTGTAACATCTAAATTAATTATACTGATTTAGAATATCCCGTAAAAAGTGCAAGTCCGTTTTTAATTTCTTAACACTATTTTGAGTTTTTATTACTGCACTGTAGATTTTTCTGCTAATTAGAGCCTATGTCTGTAAGTGATAATTTTTAGTGTGAACTGGCGTTTAAAAAATCTGATAACTTTACAATAATTGATATTAAGAGTTTCTACAATCCGGCGCAGCCACGCAGTTTAACAATAATGCTAACGATAACGATAACGATAGACTCTTCGGTACATTCATCCGCAATTAAAGGAGTCGGGTATGGTTAATAACGATAACTGATCATGTTTGCGTTACTGCGCAGTCTCAGAATAACGTTAGCCTGCGACGGAATTGCATAATAAGGGGTCAGGAATTCTTTATCAAATTTGTTTCAAATTGGATAAACAAAAAAAAAAAAGAACATTTTTTTATATTTATAAATAAAATAATCAGAACTAAATAATGAACCTACTAGAACTTAATAGAATTTTAAAAATTTTTGAATTTGTGCATTAAAGGTATTGCTTCTAGAAATCCATGAATAATAATAATGATAATAATAGTATCAATATTTAGCCTAGTTTTTTGTCTTTTTAAAAGAAATTTTTACTTTTATATTATTGAAAAGAATTTGTTATATGGAATTATGAATAAATTAAAAATATTTACAATTTACATCCAGGTTGGCGGCACCTTGCAGGGTATAGCCAAAACTAAAAGAGATAAAACAAATCTGACTGCACAGTCTTAATTTTAATTTTTGAAACAAATTCAATGGTGAAAGTAAATCATGGCCAACTTGATTCTTTTGAAGATACAGAGTGTTTTGTCAATTTGGCCAGGCACTTGTAACTCCCTTGATATTGAAGATATATTATATATTAGAAAGAAAAAGTAAATAGGAAAGTTTTGGTTTTGGATTTGTACGTATAATTCATAGGTGTAATTATATTTTTTCCATTGGCTTTTAATTTAAAATTTTAATACAAAGTTGTTAATTTTTAATGGAATACCCTGTATTTTTTGTATTATATAAAAATACCACATTTGGATTGTCAAAGTTTTGGAAATATAGCCATTGTCAGGAGTTCGATAATAAAATGACATTTTTAAACCCCATGTATATTTTATCACCAACAGTTTCAGAAATATGAGCTTCCAATACTGCGTAAATCTACTATTTTTAAAATTTTTTTGGTTGTATTTCCAAAACTATAATACATCAAATATGGTATTTTGTTAAACCTCTTTGAAATATCTTGGCAACGGTAATATAATATACAGGGTGATTCAAAAAATAGCTTTTAAGGAGCCCTTTCAACTGATGATACAATATACAGGATGTTCCATTAAAAAAATAAACAACTTTGTGTTCTAACTTTAAAATAAAATTCAATGGGAAAAATATAGGTACGCCACTCAATTTTCCATAAAAATTCCTAAAACTTTTCTATTTACACAATTTTTCTATCTCTAATATCAAGAAAGTTACAAGTGCCTGACCAAATTGTCAAAATTAAAAACACTTAGTATCCCCAAAACGAATTAAGTTAGCCTTGATTTACTTTCACTACTGAATTTGTTTCAAAAATCAAAATCGTGATTGTGCATTTAGATTTTTTCTATCTTTAGTTTTCGCTACAACTTGCAGGGTCACAGAAAAGGCGTCATCCTGTACAGGGTGTCCCATTTTGGTTGTCCCTTATGGGAAACTTGGAAATCATAAGAGATATTAAAAATCTGATACCCCATCCTCGAGCTCTTTTTGGAGAAAACATTTATGGTAAAAACAGATCATCGCTATCGCGAAGCTTTTCAGAGATACAGGGTGATTCTCGATTTTTTCACTTTTTGAAAAGGCCCTGTAGCTTTGTTGTTATTACAGATGCGAGAAAACTAATTGCACATTATAAAGACACTTTTTTCGTAGAATCCAGTGGCGTAGCCAAAAAATTTTTTGGGCTGTCATTTTTGACATATGACCCAAACATGTGTTTTTTATTAGGGACACCCTATAAATGATTAGGTAATTAAATTGCTTGTTTTTTTCTGATTAAAATAATATATCATAGTAGGTGGTTTAATAAATTTTTTACGTCAAATATTGGAAAAATTATGATTTTAAAGACGCATTGCGGCTTCTATCTGTTTTTTAAATTGTTTTATATTTTTCTTTAAAAACAATACTGCCATCCCTCAACTCAGAAGACATTTCCATAGAAAAAAACAAAAAAATTAGTTTACAACAATAATAAACAACACGAAAACACTCTTGTTAACTGCTATCGTTAATTTAATAAAATACCACCATATTAGTTCAGGTCAGTAGTTGATAAAACTATTTTGTTTTTCCCCATGGCATACTAAGTTTTTATCCTATGTTTCTTTCAAATATTTTCTAAAGAAGGAATATAAGGCCTTTACATTTACGCTGATGTTAACAAAATGTTGTGCAGTTTGTTAACAGCTGTGCATTTTGCCGGGATTGTTGAATTCTGTCCCTGAGGTTTGTCATTGGTCAACGGATGACCAATGAGGAGAGAGTATTTTTAATACATAACAAAATCGACTACGGTTCACGATTTTGTCTGTCAGTAAATACCCATTCATAAATGTTAAGCACCAAGAAAAACACAATTAGATACGTAATTTTGGAACTACCTACCTAAAAAGCACTACTTCCTTCCGAGTGCGTGTATGAATACGGATAATAATAATAATAATAATGTGTACGAATAAGGCAAATAATATATTTTTTTCTTTATATGTTCTCTAAATTTTTAAGTTTAATTAATATAACTTGTTTATTGTTGTTGTTGTAAACTACGGAAATGTCTCCTGAGCTAAGGGATGACAGATTCCTTTTAAAACAAAAATATAAAACAATTTAAAAAGAGATAGAAGCCACAATGCGTCTTTAAAATCATAATTTTTCCAATATTTGACGTAAAAAATTTATTAAACCACCTACTATGATATATTATTTTAATCAGAAAAAACAAGCAATTTAATTACCTAATAATTTATAGGGTGTCCCTAATAAAAAAAACACGTTTGGGTCATATGTCAAAAATGACAGCTCAAAAATTTTTTTGGCTACGCCACTGGATTCTACGGAAAAAAGTGTCTGTATAATGTGCAATTAGTTTTCTCGTATCTGTAATAACAACAAAGCTACAGGACCTTTTCAAAAGTGAAAAAATCGAGAATTACCTTGTATCTCTGAAACGCTTCGCGATGATCTGTTTTTAATGTTTTCTCCAAAAAGAGCTCGAGGATGGGGTATCGGATTTTTAATATCTCTTATGGTTTATAAGTTTCCCATAAGGGACAACCAAAATGGGACACCCTGTACAAATACAAGGGTATCCAATTTTGTTAAAAATTGCATATAAATTTCTTACAAAACTACAAACTTGGGGTTGTGCAGATAAGAAAAAGACTATTAATAGTATAAAATTTAAATCCGGAGGGGTGTTTTATGATATAGGCTAGTGACTACAAAAAAATAAAGCGTGGAGAGACACACTTCGGCAAATCTTGTAGGTATTCTAACAAATAATAAAATAAAATATATTTTTTACCAGGTGTAGAAAAGGTATGCGGCCAAATTTTTGCCTTGAAGGGTTGTTGTTTTGCAAGGGTAATTTTTTTTTACTTTTAAGAGGTGACATTAAAAGATTTAATCTATTGTAAGATCATTTTAGGTTTTTAAAAACTCTTACGGCCGCCGGAGGTCTGGAACAATTATTTTACCCTCGGGGACCAAGAAAAAAATTACTTTTATTTATTAGTGCGGTGAAAGTGTCGTTTACAAATCTGGAGTGATTTCTAAACCCTTTTTATTCACACGTGTTAGCGTTGGCCGAGAGTACAAAGTTGGGGGAGGGGACAAAAAAGGCCTTAAAAGAAACCGGTTGTACATGGTTCACCAGGGGGCATTTTGCAGCGGCCAGATGATAATTGCAAGAGTAATTGTTAGGTTTCACCTTTAATTACTGAGGTTGAATTAATTTTACGTAAAAAGTGACATGGGGGCTGTAGAGTCCGGCAATCATATGTGCTTATATTTCAAAATCTATACTTTTGTTAGGGTTAAGTGATTAATAATTCTAATAAATAGAAATTTAACAAATTATAATCATTTTTTATGTCTATTTCATTATATTTAACTGTTAACTTTTACATAGAAGTTTAGATATTACTTGGCATTTTTTGATAAAAATCACATAAGAGCATAATTTACATTAATTAAAATTATTAAATCAACATATTTACGTAAAATCTTGATTTTAAATAGTCTTTTTATCAAAAGTAATTATAATTTTAAAGTGAGAACAAAAATAAGTATTAAGGTGGGGCTTAAGGCCTCGGGCACGATACTAAGCGTAAGCGGCTCGCTTAGAGCGGAAAATGTGAAAGCGCTGTCTTGATCTTTATGCGAGAATAAAAGAACTTGTTGTTTTTAATCAGCTGGCTGCAATATTTCTGAGCAAAAAGCCCTGCCGCTGGCCACTCAAAACAAACAAATATTATCCGCGGAGCGTTTTTAAGGTATATAAGCTGGTTTAAAGACGCTGTTTACCACAAAATATTGTAGTCATTACCGGCAACATAAAGAGATTTCTTTCTGCTTGACGCTTACGCTTTGTTATCGTGGCCGAGACCTAAACTAACTTAAACTCAACTAAATTAGAAGGTACTAGAACGTTCTCTGGTGCAGGGCCGTATTAACTGTTTGAGGCGCCCAAGGCTAGAATTCCGAATTCCAGGAGCGCCTATTTTTCACCAAAAAAGTTTTGAAGAGCAAAAAAAGGTCATTCCCTCCTTTTCACGCCTATTTCCCTATATTCCAAAGCACCTTATTCACAGAGAAATACACGTTTTTAAAAACTCCCCTGTTTAGTGCCTATTACTCCCCTGTCTGGCGCCTATTTTTTCATGACGCCCTAGGCTGTAGCCTAGTCAGTCTAATGGATAATACGGCCCTGCTCTGGTGTTGAGGGCCAAAGAAGGGAGTAATTTAACATTTTTACGTTTTGAAGGCTTGGATGGCCCCTATCTTAGTGGTTAAAGGTTAAGGGGTTAACATTACAGAAGGGCCGTTTTCTCTTGCTTAGCTTTGCTATGGGCTGCCCCTGCTGGTGAATTGACTTAGCATCAAAATCCTAATTAAACGGTAAAAGTAACCCTTAAAACGAATTGTGCGATTGTAAAAACTTGATCAGGGTTCTTAGCTACCTAAAAACATTGAAAAGCTGAAAAATCAGGTCACATTTTTTCTTAATCTCTAAAACTGGGAAAAACCCGCACATTTATTGGTTTTCTTTAGTTATTTTTTTTTAGAGACTAAGGGGTTATGGAGAGAAACTGACCATGGATTCAGGGTTATGGATCAAATATACAAGGGGAACCATAATCGCTTGTAAATCACAAGCTCCAATATTTTTTAAAGTTTACCAAAGATTCTTAAACGATTTTCAGTGTATTTTTACGTTCACGAATACGTGATCAGCTTTGTTCCATACCTTTTAATTTCTTAAGAATTCCAGAAAACTTTGAAACCGTGGATTTTTTCCCGGTTTTTTGAGGTTTGGAAAAAATCATGACCTGATTTGTGTGCTAAATTCTAACCACTGATTCCTGTTTAGGAGGCAGAAATGCGTCAAAAAATGACATTACGTACGTGTTTTACTTTCCTAATAAAAGATACAAGATAAAACTATTTTTTTGGGCATGGAAAACCGTAAAAAGTAAAGGGAGTTTAAAGTACAAACTTCCTAAGAACCCTGTTGATTCTACTCTGTATAGGGTCTCAATCTAGCAGAGTTGGGTCGAATGCTTATATGCGAATATGAATCTTGGATACTTCGAATACAAAGGAAAAAAATATTTGAATACCACTATATTTGAATACTAGAATTGAGTATTCATGAATAGTTTTTGAAGACCAAAAAAAAGATCCCAAAATCTGTATTCTTGTATTTAAATACAGGATTTATATAACAAGATATGAATACAAATCAAGAATTCGAATATTATGATTTAAAAACGGCAATCACGATCCAGAATACTGACCAAAAAAGTATTCACTTGAAGTCTGTATACCAAACACATAAATGTATTCTGAATTGGCTTCATAATATTGAGTATTCGAATTCTACCCAACTCTGCAATCTAGTTTTGGCCGCTGCAAAATGTGGACTGTGTACGCCCAGGGCAACTCTGCGCATGAATATATCGTTTATAGGCATTTTCAAATATTGATCTTGGATTAACCCGATCCCTTACCAACCGTTTAAAAAAGGATCTGCCAATCTCTACCAGTGTTCATAAATTAAACGGTTCCTTAGTTCTGGGTGGCTTTCCAGTGACGAAAATTTTTGTGCGTCACGCTCCAGGGCTTGAAGCTCTTGAACTGCTCTAAAAAGTTAGTCACTGGAACGCATCCTTAGACATAGAAAGAGAGATATTTTAAGAAATTTTAAAATTTCGTTGTTTTTAACCTTTCTTGGCTTTATAATAATAATCTCTTTTTAATATCTAATTCCATTTTAAATAAATAATTTTAAAAAATCCATCCACCATCCAAAAACCAAAAGAGGGGTTGGTGCATGAGGGGCAAGGGGAAAGAAAAACGGAGTAGCTCAGGTGCATAACACTTTCCGTCACTGGAACGCCATAAAGTAGAACGAAATGCTCCTGAACTACTCGGGAGCGCTCTATTTGCGTCACTGGAAAGCCACTCTGGTTGGATCCTGCTGACCGAGGTAAAAGCCAGGGTTAGTCGGGTTAAGAGGGGGCTAAGGTCAAATCGTACAAAAAAGCCATGTTTTCGTGATTTTTTTCTGACGACACAGTTAAAATTTATTTACTCAACCAATGGTACATTAAAGTATGACATTCGATGAATGTTTCATCAAATTTTACAAAAAATATTAAAAAATACGGCAATGGCAGCAATTGTTCGGACGTGTCTCGAAAAAAGTTGAATTGCGGTGCCCCTCATAACTTGGTGCTGGATCATCCGAAATCAAAAAATCAAATTCATTCGTTAGATAATAGTTTTCCCCAGGTAACGCTGTCGAGTTTTTTTCCAAATTTTTTTCATTTTTTCGAACACTTTGAAGTGAAAAACACAATTTTGTGGGAAAAAATCGGCTAATTTGTTATTGCAAAATCAAAATTATGAAAAAAAAACTCGACAGCGTTACCTCATAAGTGATGTACAGAAATAGTGTTTAAAATTTCAAAAGGATCGGTGCAGTAGTTTTGGAGTTATCAGGGGCACCGACTTTGAAAACGTGAGTTGTGAATTGAATACCTTACCCCCCTTAAACCAATGCGCTTAAAAAAACTCGACAGCGTTACCTCGTAAATGATGTACAGAAATAGTATTTAAAATTTCAAAAGGATCGGTGCAGTAGTTTTGGAGTTATCAGGGGCACCGACTTTGAAAACGTGAGTTGAAAATTAAATACCTTACCCCCCTTAAACAGAAGTGTCAAAATCAGCTCTTTCGTTTTTAGGTTTTTATCATTTATGTCGTGTTTATAACAAGAAGAAAAAAGCAATAATTTGATATTTATCGATTATTAACTGCCTAAATATTGTTAAAATCTTTAGAAATACCTGCAGGGCCAAAAACATAGCAAAAAGGGTATAGTTTGTTTTGACACAGAAAATATCAAAAATCCCAGTGAATCTTAAAAACAGCTGATTGAATATACCCCAGGCCATCGGATCAATATTTAAAAATGCCTTATAATATCAAGGGTTTTTGTAATTGTGCTGCAGACTACTGTTTATTTTTTTTCTACTGTAATGACACCTCTTAATAGTCACATAATATCAACAATTTGCTTACATTTTCAGTTAAATCGGTTACTAGCTTTTTTATAAGTTTTAGGGTTATATTAAATCCAGTTATTTTAGGTCAGATTTTTGACTGATTGATTATTAAAAATGTTTTAATAAAAAATATCTAAATATGCTGTATATATTGTAAGATCTTATGACGTTTCTGCTTTTGTTTAATCTTTTTATAAATGCAGTGGCGTAGCTACTATGAAGCTAGGCGGGGCTGTGCCTCGGGGCCCCTTTGAGTTGAGGGGGCCCCAGGGATTAGTATTGCAAAGAAAATGTGTGAATGTAAGGGAAAAGAGGTGAAGACCATTTTTTTAAGGGTTCTTTCTTCTTTAGTTTTTTTGCCCCAGGCCCCTGCTGTCCTAGCTACGCCACTGTATATAGGGTGTCCAGAAAGTCAACGATAATATTGTAAGGACTGGTAAAACAACTCATTAAAAATAAACATAAAATGACTCCAGTAAAGTGTTTTTGAGATATTGTCTCTTAAAAAATAACAGATTTGATTAACCCTGTATATCATATGGCAATTCTTATTAAAGCTTCTGCCATTTTATATAAATTCAAAGTTTTTGTGTTTTTTTTTTCAAAATATCAAAAATAATAAAGTTACAGGTATAAAAAGTCCATATGTGGGCACACTGTAGATATTTAAGAGAGAACCTTAAGTTTAATGTTCGTCCTTGATCAATTAAATGTCTTCAGTGCTGCAATACTAAAATCAAAATCTAAAAATAAGAACTTCGTTAGGTGTAACAATCCAAAATATAATTCAGATGACAAATTTGGCAAATTTTAACTACCTATATCTCAAAAACCAACGATTTCATATCGAGGCTATTCTATGTTTTTCTGGTTGCTTATGGATTGTTCCATCACCCCTTTAAATATTATTGTTGACTTTCTGGACTCCCTGTATATGACTGGCATACTCAAAATGTTTAAAATTCCTTACAATGGTTAATAAAAAAGATCTTCCCTAACAGAAAAAAATATTTTTAATAAGTAAAAAAGGTTGTTTATTTATAAAGCATTCTTTTAATGTCAAAATTTCTTATATTGATAATAGGGACAAAAGTAGTAATTTATTCGTATACTTTCGCGCATAGAATTTAAGGATTTGACTTTGCCAGTCATCTACATATTCATAAAAAGGCTACAAGGTTTAGAAAAAGAATACTTTTCCTTGTTTAAATGTAAAACCAGGTTCCAAAACTGACTGTTTAAAGGAGTTTATCACATGTCATAGGTATTCAAAAATTTAAAGCATGAGCGTCGTTAATTTTAGATAATTGTCGTGGTATTTTTTCATGACAAATTCAAAATTTGTAAAATATTGCCACAAGATATTTAAAAAACGAGGTGCACGCCAATGTTTTCTTTTATTGAAAACCTATGACCAGAGACAACAATGAGACGAGCAACTAAATGTAAATAAATTATCCGAGAGAGACATAGCTGCTGGGCCTTCCTTGTCTGTCTTCAAGGAAGGCAAACGCAGATGGCGCGTGACTCGACTTTGTCGTTTGCCCGCCAAATTCAAATTATATAGCTGTGCTATTTTTGCCCTTAATGTTAGGTACTTGTTTTTGTTTCCTATTAATATAAAATATTGGGGTTTAGTTCAATAATTACACACACCTTATTAAAAATGTCATTTATTTGGTTTTTATAAAGATTTTTTCTTACAGATAACCATGTCAATATTACCTTAAATTATCTGATGAAAAGCACAAATTTAATATATACACTGTGATCACTAATAAAAGTCTATATTCAAAGTCCAATTAAAGGTAAAAACCACGAAACACACAATAAATCACAGAAATTGTAAACAAACTTTTCAAACAAATCGGCCATTAAAAAATATCAAACACAAATATCGATTAACATTTCGGCGTGACTGCCTGCGGCAACGTTGTCAAGTTAAAAATATTCGATTCATGGTATATTTTCTTTCTCTTAATTAGATGTGAGCCAAAAAAGGACATTAAAGTTTACATGCAGAAATTGTAAATAACTTGGCAACCAGGGCAAAGCGATGATTGCTCCATCTACGATAGCCTGCCATGATAAAAGACAAAGACATATTTATTGGAACTTGCGTTAAACCAGAAAGAGATAAATACAATGGACAAATTGTTAGGATCAGTTACTCGTCTCATTCTTGTCTCTGCTATGACATTTCATAATCTCCAACAAACTCTCTCTTCTATACTAGTACGCCTTTTTATGAATATAACTATACTTTGTATATTCACGCACATTTTTGTGATGAATAGTTCGTCTTTCTTTAATTCCAATAAATCATTAAATTTGTTAAAGGGGTATATCGTCCGTGCTCGTCTCAAATCTGATATGTGACATGCTTATCTTGTGGCACATATCAGGTTTGGCAATCGCACCGAGGATATTTAAATCTTTGGTACAAATTTAGCATACCTTTTACCTAATTTAGTACAAATTTCGAAACAATTTTGTACTTAAAAATTTTCAGTTTAAGACATTTACAAACCAATACATATTTGCTTTTATGTAGGTGTTATAACGCCCCTTTTAACAAATCTAATATCGCGCATTATACAGGGTAGAAAATTTGTATGTTTTATTGTATAATTTTCTGTAAACTCTGTATAATTAAAATTATGTTATTTTAGCAGTTATTATTTTAAACTAAGATTATTAATTGCGTTTTTATTAGATGTATGTTATTGTTAAGTCGAAAGTCGTTTTATTCTGAAATTTTCTATTGAGATTTATCGTCCTGTACACTACTAATAACAAGAAAAAAATATATTTTGCCTTTCCTATAAATAAAGTTATAGCAATTATAGATTTTAGGTAACAAACTACTAAACTCTATTATTAATAAAAATCGTTAAAGAAATTTTTTGTGTTATTTATTTTTGCTTTTTTTTTGTATTTCCGTAATATCCCCGTACATTTCAGTGGAGGCTCGTGACATTTCTTAGTGGGAGGGCACAAGCAAAAAAGAAATAATAATATAAGGTATTCAATGCTTACCCTTTATTTTACAAAGAAAGTCTATTTGCCTATTTTTTTTACTGCAGAATACTTTGATCACTTTGTTATCGAAATCACGGATTGACTGTATACATATAATGTTTTTCAATGGATTCTGCTATATGTTTTAGATCGTTTACAGCATGTTTAGTCCACGCTGTTATTTCTTTATTAAACAATAAGCACAGGGGCGTCAAAAGCCGGTGGCCCAGGGGGGCAAGTCGATATGGAGAATGACAAAAGTATGAATTGTAGAAAAATCGATATCACATGTAGAGTTTGACTTGTAGTACGAGTTTTACGTTTACGGCGTACGTTGTTTTAAGTGTTTTAGTAATAATTATTATGGATTCCTCTAAAAATCTGCAATGAAGGAAAATGTACAAAGTCGGTTTTGTTGTGCCTACAGCTCATGCCTAAATACCCAAGGCACTAAGTTTTGTGGATTTATAAAATTATTTATTTATTTAAACAATATACGGGATACTTCATTATAAAAATTTCATACAGGTACATAAAATATTAAAAGATAAGAATAAAACAAAATAAAATAACTTTATACATATATCACAAAATCATAGTTTTAGAATCTACACATTAACACTTACATTAATCACCTAATAGTGATTTGAATTGCTTTCGAAAGACATTAAGTGAGCTACTAAAAGGATCTTTACTAGGATGAGCATTCAAATATGCTAGGGTGCGTGAGATTAGATAGTTAGTCCGATGAAATGGAACTGAAAATAGCTGATTACTTCCAAGCGATCGAGTAGGGATTTTTAAACAAATTTGGCCAAGAAGAATCGCACAATCAATGTTTCCATTGATTAATTTGTGTATAAAACACAAATCACTAACCGCCCTTCTAACTCCAAAGGTGGCAGGTTAAGATGAGAGGATACTTCCTCGACCCTATCCAGCATGTTCAGTTTCAATGCATAATACTTCACAATTTTTTTTTTTGAACATTCTCTAACTGGGTTTTATAGATATTATAAAAAGGGGCCCATATCATAGATGCATATTCAATGTGAGATCTCACAAGAGAACAGTACAGTACTCGCAGTGAATTAACTGACAAATCCGCATGCTTGTAGTGCTCTCTAAATGTAATATGTGAGTCAAAAAATATCCCCAGGTCCTTAATGTTTTCTACCTCTTTTAATAGGTTTTTTCCCACTTTATATCTCTGATCTACTTTCTTGTTTTTTTATAAAAAATTATAGAGCAAAATTTTGCTACATTAAGTAATAAATCATTTGTTACTGACCAGTTATAAAAGGATGTTAAATTTGTTGCAATATGTTGGAATCAGTCTCACTCTCAACCACACGAAACAGTTTTAAGTCGTCAGCATAGAGTAGAAAATGGCAGTTGTTCAGATAGCTGTCCAGATCACTTAGAAACAAATTAAATAATATTGCAGCACAATGACCCCCTTGAGGAACACCTGACGTTATATCAATCCACCCCGATTCAAAATTACCAAGCTTTACTTTTTGTCTTCTACCTACAAGCATACTTTTGAACCAGCGTACAGATTGATCGCCCGCAACTTAGCTATAAGCATCTTATGATTCACACTGTCAAATGCTTTGGAGAAGTCAGTGTAGATCGAATCTACATGAGAACCCTGCTCCAACGCATTCAACAGAATGGTATCATATGACACCGAATTTGTAACTGTTCCCCTGCCATTCACAAAACTATGCTGACTCCCTCCAGTCATTCTCCCACACTTCCAACTAAGCTGATCGTAGACAATACTATCGAAAAGCTTTGGAATTGCGGACTGTCTAGATATACTTCTGTAATTTTCTATAGTTTTCCTTTCCCCCGGTTTAAAAATAGGAATTATAAAGCTTTCTTTTCAGATATCTGGAAGCTCACCCTTGGGCAGTGACTTATTAAACAGCAGCATCAAAGGTTTAGCAATACAGTATTTGAGTTTATTTAACAGATATTCTGGAATATTGTCAGCACCCGATAATAATTTCATCTGTAAATGTGAAATTTTCTCAAAAACACTACCTAAATCTATATCACAAATGTCAAACTCAATAATATTGCCAAAATTGTATACATGTTCTATCATGGCGGTATAAATATTCATGGTTATCTCATCAAAAGGCACACCCCCAAAAAGGTTTAAAATTGTTATTAACATGAAGGTTATTACATTACTGGCCCAGGGACTATTAGAAGGGGAATAAAAACAGCCTGGTGACATACCAAACAATCATCTGACAATAAAATAAAACCGATATATACTTTAAACAAAACAATTTATTCATCCAAATTAGAAATTTCTGTTGTAAATACAGTTTATAAAATTATAAAAGTTGAGATAATTTTTGTTAACAAATGTATATAATTTAAATAAAATATATTGTAAAAAACATATTAAATATGTTTATTATTAAACAGCACCGAAAAACAAACCATTTTTGAAACTATTTGCAAATCTATTCATCGAATTAATGATGGAACAACCTCACATTGGTGAAAGCTAAAACCATATTGTGATCGTTGCAAGCCTTAACAACTACGTCATCGTTGTTAGAACCCGATGGGCTGCCCACATAAGACACGCCACTCTGAAAAGAAAAAAATAATTGTAAATGGAAAAGAAAAAATAATTTTAAATATAATAACTGGTAGAAAATAAGCGATTATAAAGGTTTCTTAGAATACACTTTTTTTAATTCAACTATATTTCCTGTATCAGGTGTAAAAAGAATAACCTATAAGCAAAGGTGTAGCTGGGATTTTTAAATTATTTTATCTAAAAACTGAAACATGGGAGCCACACCAAATATAATCTAGATTCCATTGGCCTCAAGAGCAACACTTTGGTAAAGCATTTTGAATTACTTTATTTATGTTACAGGGGTATCAAAAAGGTTCATAAAACTGATTTTGGAGTTAGCAAAAATAAAAAAAATCAGTTTTTTTTATGAGTGACTAGCCGACCTGTGCCCACTTCGTTGGGCGTTAATTATCTTCTTCTCTAAACTTTTGGTTAAATCATAATAAAATATAATCTATAGCACTTCTGAATAGTGTAGCTTTCTGATTGTTTAAGAATTTTTATGATCGGTTTAGTATTTCCGAAGATTACCCGCTACAAAGTTACAAATTTCACCTCTTTATAATATTAATATAGATAATATGGATGTTAAACGCGACACAAGGTATTCACAATTGGCGTATCGCCGGCCTGAGCAATAGTTTTTGAGATATTTGCGTTTAAGTTGTTTAGTGCAACCCAGCCTTTTTTACGTAGAAAGCATAGGAGACTTTACTACTTTACTTTGATGAAACATACAGGGTAGCACAGAAAAGTTGCTGCGTTTTAAAAAAATTCAGAGTATTGTAAGCAGCGCCCTCTAGTTAATATAAAAGTATATCTGATCTAAATAGGTCATATTTTACAATGTACCGCAACTAGATATAAAAGCTTGAAAAAGAACAATAAAATATGTGCGAAATGTTGCAATAAAATTGTAGTTCATATTTTAATAACTAAATATAAAACCCTCAAAAAAATGGAAGTAATTTACAAAATGGCGCCCCAGGCCCTGGCTACCACAGTGTATGATAGTAATGTTCTTACCAATC
Source organism: Listronotus bonariensis (assembly GCA_014170235.1). Classification (NCBI taxonomy): domain Eukaryota; kingdom Metazoa; phylum Arthropoda; class Insecta; order Coleoptera; family Curculionidae; genus Listronotus; species Listronotus bonariensis. Next base: position 45,643 of record JACEGR010000022.1, read on the forward strand.
TAGCTCTATCAATGTTATCCCTAAATGGGAAGAAAGCATCTGAAGCTAAAGCGACTTCCGACATCTTTTTCAACCAGTCTACTTTATCTTGTTCTGTTAATTGTGGTGGAACTACATCAAACATAGAGTTAAAGATTTCTTGATCCATATCTTTTCCTAAAAAAATACATAAAATAGATAATATTTGGCGAATATACTTTCTACTACCCGTGCAGAATGTTTAGCTCTTATTTATATTATTTTACATATATTTTTAATATACAGAGTGTTTATTTAAAAACTTAGCATTCAAGTTATCTGGTTAAAGAAACAGATTTGAGAAAATCGCCGAAATACGTCAAGATATTTATTGATGGGGAATGTTGATTGGACAACGCCCCTTGAACACCTTAGCCACCAGGGCCATCACCCCAATGGCGAACCAATGGCACGCGTGCCACAAATGGCACGTGACGAAAAATTTTTGGCATGCGACGGTGTTGGTCAAGGCCATATTCTCCAAAACTAATAAAATTAGATGTACTTAATTTGGTATTTTCTTAAAGCTCTTTTAAAGACGTTTTTAATTGTGATACTGGTGATAATATACAGGGTAAAACAAAACGTGTATATTATTTAATGAAGCACCCAGTATTATATCACCATTTATAAGACGTTTTAAAGAGCTTTAAGAAAATACCAAATTAAGTATATTGAACTTTATTAGTTTCGGAAATATGGCCATACAAATCAGGTAATATTTTAAGTACCGTCATTTTGTAGTTGAAAAATATATTGAGTTTATATTCTAGGGTTACAAATTACTCGTCAGATTTTTAAGAATTTGGGGATGGTGGCTCTGGTGGTAAAGGGGTTGAAGAGGCACCGTTCATCTTTTTGTAACAAACGTTTCCCCTCAATAAATATCTTTGGCGATTTTCTCAAATCTGTCTCTTTTCGCATATGACTTAAGTAGTAAGTTTTTAATGCCACCCGGTATATTTGGTGCTGTAGATAGGCGTTATTCTTACCTACGGTACCATTGACATAATTATCAATAGCATTCGAGATTTCTGCTCTTTTCACTCCTTTTTTGAATTTCATAGATAAAACTTTAGGGTGCCTTCTTAACCACCAGTTGTCAGCTTTGTCTCCCGCCAATCTGTAAAATAAATAAAATTTGTACTATTTTCTAAATAATTAATAATAGAACCGAGTTTCAAAAGTTAATGAAAATTTCTGTACTCTCCGCCGTTCATAAGTAATCGTTAAGAGTTAATTTAGGGGCTTCACAGCAATTTTATATTTTTCATTAACTCAATTTTTGCACCACATTATTTAAAAGTGAAAGGGAACAACAACAAGTCAGTGCACCGAGCTGTCACTTTGAAATTTAAAGTTGTCATTGATATGTGAATGAATGCAGACCTTGCTCATAAATTATCATTAAAAATGTCACATCACAATAAACTAACCGCTTCAGATTATAAAAGGGGATGGGGACGGACTTTAGCCTCATCACTTTATAACTGAAGACGTCAGTGGATGAAGGTGGAAGACGCTGTTTCCAGAAAATATTTTAGCCAGTACTGACTACTAGATTTGATACTTTCCGCTCGACTCTTACGCTTATTATCCTGGCCGAATCCTAATAATTAATATTGTCGATTTTGAAAATTCCATTTTAACTAAATTGCAGTAAGTTGGTTTGTTTATGATATTTTTCTATGTGTCTTTGAACTACTCGGACTAATTAGATATTAATGTGGTTCGGTATTGAAGCTTATGGAGAAAATCGAGCATATGCAATAATTTTGAAAGGGTATGTATAAAGGAACTTACCTTGTACAATGGATTCTTGATTGCTGCCCTGCACCAATACCGATTGTCTGACCATCTCTGGCATAGCACACAGAGTTACTTTGTGTGTATTTCAAAGCAATCGTAGCTACAATCAGATCTCTTACAGCGCTTTCAGGTAGATTTTTGTTAGCGGACACAATGTTTTTAAAGAGAGACGAATCTATAACGAAGTCGTTACGTTTTTGCTCTAGGGTCAAGCCAAAGAGAACTTTTCTTTCAATTGGATCGGGTTGGTAGTTGGGGTCGATCTACAAAAAAGTTTCAAATAGAGTCACAGTTAGCTTTGTTTTGTTTTACATTGGAATAAATATCTATAAGTAAAGAGTCAGGAGAAGAAAAATTTACAGTTTTTCTAGCAAATAAAGAAAAAAATGCTTTAAGGACGTTCCCAAGGACTAGTGCGACAATTAAAGCATCTAGAGGCGTCGACACAACTTTTTTCCTCCTATTGTAGAGAATATACAATGAGGATATTAAAAGTCCTATCCCCTTTATCTTTTGAATAGAACAAGATATCGAGATCGGGTAAAATTTGGGTAAAAGGGTGCCACTTAAACTACTTTTGGCATAAAAATGATTTCGATCACGTTACCTAGTGTCAAGGGAACACTAGGATTTTTTTTAATGGAAAGGGAAGTAGCACCTCGTTTTAAAGGCTTTTTGATTCTCTATTCATCGCCGTTTAATTTTTGTTAAAATCGATTAATTCGTTTTAGACTTACAAGCGTTTAAAGTTTAGCTCCAATTTATATATACAGTGCGATTTTTAAAAGTTCTCTAGCCCCAAAACTAATAGGTAATAGGGTAATACTTTAACTACTTTTTGGCATGAAAATATTTTCTAGTTTTTACACTATTTAGGTCATCTTTAAATTTCAGGCCAGCTGTAAGAAAATGGAATTACATGGCTGTTTTCTTTCTGGATATGTATAAAGATACATTTCCGCTGTATTTACAGTATTTTTGTGGCACAAAATGTAACATGTTAGCATGTTAAACGTTTTTTCATGGCCATAATTGCCACCCGGCATATTCGACGATAATAACACAATAGATATTAACAATTCACCAATAAACAATAATAAAGACAATAGTAACAATAAGAACAACTGCTCTAAAAACAACAACTCGACAAACAGGGTAATAACGACAAATACTAATTTATAATGATTTCAAGCATTTGTTTGCAAGGCCTACTTAAAAATAATTTTAAAAAGTAGAAAAAATGCATTTTTTTAACTAAAAATTAAAATATGACATGTGATACATCGTCATATAAAAAAATAAAATTGATGATGGTTTCTTGAAAACGAAACGTCGGGTATAAAATCTAAAAATACCATCATGTAGTAGCTAAAAAGTACCAATGAAAAAGTGTTATTAGTTTTTTTATATCTCTTCAAATAAAGTCAGACAAAAATAAAATCGATATAGTCAAATTTTGGTTTTTGCCAAATATCTCAGCAGGCCAGGAAAATTTTTCAAGTTTTTAAACGGCATGTAAATAAGCTGTAAAAACACAACTTTTTCCTAATTTAACCTAAGCTGTATCTCCAATAGTTACTGAGATTCCTATGCTTAGGATCCTTATCTTGGACACACTGTATAAAATTTTGTTAAAACTTAATTTTTCCGGGTTAGTGACATATTTAAATATTAATTGAAATTGTATTTCACCATTGTAAAATTTTGGCTGAGAGCGTATTTTTTCTCCCGACTCTTTAATTGTAAAGAAACGTATTTTGGGAGGTAAGATGAAAGCTTAATTAATTTTGAATTAAGGAGTTAACACAAAACCTTTTCGTGCTTACCTGTAACACACAGTATCCTCCATTTTTCTTCTTACCCAACAAATTTAAGGCTTCAGGTGTATATCCAGGGGCAATAACACCGTCTGATACTTCTCTTGAGATGATCTTAGCTGTCACTTCATCGCATGTGTCAGAGAGAGCAATGAAATCACCGAAAGATGACATTCTGTCTGAACCTCTCGCTCTGGCATAGGCAGATGCTAACGGGGTGAGGATGTCATGAAGATCATCTACCATACATAGTTTGGCCTAATAAAATAAAAAGAAATGTGTAATTTATGAAGTACTACCAGATACTACTAAAAATAAAATAACATTATTTTGTCACCATTTATATGATCATATGAAGTTTTTTTCTTATCTTTATTGTATAATCACTCCTTAAAGTTTTTCTGTTGAGTTACTGGACACCCTGTATATCTTTGGCCAACAGGATGCGACCAAAATTCTTATTTTGCCTTAAATCATATTCAAATAACTATGGCATGCATGATCCAATATTCAAAATTCAGCGTAATTTTGACAGGTTAGATCTTCAGCTACATGGGGCACTGAATAAATTTAGAATTATCTTGAGAGACCGTTGTAATTTTGTGCACTTAATAAGATGTCTCGGTTTTTTAAATTTTTATTTCTTACTTATAACCAATAAATATATATCATATGAGTCGTAGGTAAGTTATTACATTTAATTTTTAACTTTAAATAAATAAACATCGGTTATAGTTCTCTAAAAAAAGCGACCTTTTTAAAAATATTTAAAGGAGTATTTTTAAATGTTTTTTTACCAAATAATCTTTTTAATGACGAAACATATACACAGATATTCTAAAAATAAAAGATAATTTTTTAACTTATCGTAAATAACAACTTATTATTATTTATTAAGACATATATTTCATCATAATGTTATTGCCACCAGCAAAGATTTAAAATGTGATCAAATAAAAAAACATCTTTAATCTTCTTTCTACGTAACTGTTGTTATTTGGTTGCTATAAAAATTTTGTGATAAACAAAATTGGCAATAGCGATATATACTATCGGACATAAGTATTGCAACAAATTGATAATTAAACAATATGTATGATATTTAACGCATACTCCTCCCGAGTATGCTGCTTTTTATTGATGAAACATGAAAAAGTTGAACACATATGGGAAAAAAAATAATTTTGAAATTATTAAAAAACTTTTTTGGCAATCACCTCTGCTTATCGAGTGCCTGAAAAATCAATAATGACATCCGGCTCATGGGCGTCCTTTAGGGACATAATTAATAAAAATTAAATTAAAATATCAAAAAGTTAAGGTTAGTTGGCTCGATATCTAAAAAAGTTATTTGAAAAAAGTGTTTAGAATTTAATTTTAGGCCGATGTGCAAAATTTGAAATAATTATTTTCAAAAAATGGACAGAGACCTTTCTTTTCAAAATATTAATAATAATAATAATAATTCGGTCAAGAATCTTAATAATACTTTTGTCGTAATTTTTTTTAATCACTAGAGTTATTTACTGGGCATGTTGCTTTAAATAATGCTTCAAAAAGTTTTTTTCTAATTATCACAGTATGATCTATCTAGAAAACGAGACTAAAACTATAAAGCAACATGAAAATGTATATTATTTGCAATTTTAAAAACTTCTCTATTCGTTGCAATACTTATGTCCAGTGTATAGTGTACATATCTAATGCACTTTTTACAGTAGATTGCTTAAAACAGGTTGTATGTTAATTGTTTACAAACCGGACGCATCGCCCAGTTTAATGAAATTTGGTATACGGGGTTTTTGGAGTGCTGATAACAAATCTGAAAGAATGAAAAAAATTTTCGTGCACATTTCGTTCTCGAGATATTTATCATCAGACTTGAATAGGAAAGTAACCTAAATTCACCATATTCCCCCTTCTTTTGTACTTAATTCCAAAGTTTTCTGCTCAATTGGCACTTAATTTTTGATTTCCACCTCCTAAAAACCCATTTTTCTATTTATTTAACCCTCTTTTCCATAAAATTGGAAAATTTACTTTTAATCGCAGTAGCCTTAGCGGTGCCAAAGTACTGGGATTGAAATGGTTGAAAGTGAAGCTTTGCAATTTTATTAAAAAACTGGGTAAAATAAATAGAAACATGGGGTTTTAAGAGGTGGAAATCAAATATTGAGTACCAATTCAGCCTTAAATCAGGAATTGTTTGCAAAAAGAAGGGAAAAAATAGTGAATTTAGGTTGGTTTCCTATTCAAGTCTGATGATGAATATCTCGAGAACAAAACGTCTCCGGAAAAAATTCTTTCAGATTCATAATTAGCACCCCAAGGACACCAAATTTTATCAAAATCGGCAATGCGTCCGGTTTGTAAAAAATTTCCAAAATAGGTAAAAACTATAAGTAAATATTTATCTTTCTTCTATTCTGCAAACTACTTGAGCCATCATTTCCTTAAGTTTCGTACCATAGTTAGGAGACACCCTGTATATCAGTGGGTGAATAGGTATGTGCAGATAAATTTAAAATAAAAAAACTTGGCAAAGTTTTTGTGTTTAATATTTATTAAGAATATCTTAAATGCTTTTTCAATTTTATAATATTAACAACGAATAATTAACATATCTCCATCGTTAGCCAAAGTTTTGTTTTAATAACTTGTGATTACAGAAAATTAATTAAATAATAAGTATATCATAATAATATGTTATTCATAAAATAGATTAGTTAAACACAATGTACTGTTGTTTTATTTTTAACATGCTGTTGCTATACAGGAGTTTTGGTTGAACAAAAAAAAATAGTTAATGCGTACCGACATAATCCTGTTTTTATAAATATATGAAGAAAAAAGACAGTTTTTTAAGCTTACTAGTTCTTCTGGTAAATCCGAAAAATCAATAATAAAAAACTATTTGGGCCTATTTGTTTTCTTTTTTGTTTCTAAAAGTATTAAATAAAGAAAAAGTTTTTACCTCATCTGAAGTTAGTTTAGTTCCTACAGCTGCGCCAGCTGGTGATACATGTTTGAAACTTGTAGCTGCAGGTAAACCTGTAAAAAAATTAAGGTTTAAAACAAAGGCTCAGATTTCATGGACAACTGACATAATAAAACTAAAAAAAAAACAATGTAATAAACTATTTTTGTTAAATACAAAGACACTAAAGCAGTTTTCATGGTATACCGGATCGGCTAAATAACACAACACGTAGGCAATGTGAGGAAAAGAGACTGTCTCACGTGAATACCGGCATGTAAACATTTCGGATTGGTGCCTCGTCGTACATCCTTTGTTGTTACTTTATTGGCCGATATACCTTTATCTATTGCTTTTACAGTATATTGTATTTTTATATGTTAAAAGTATAGATAAATTCTTTAAGTCTTATGATAACAGTCCTTTTGAGTTGTTAGAACTTACCTAAAGCATTTTTGAGCTCTTTTACAAGCTGCCACCCATTAAGAGCATCGCAGAGGTTTATAAATCCTGGGGAACCGTTTAATACATTTAGTGGTAGTTTTGGTAGGGTTGTAAAGATTTGAGCAGGTTTCTGGTGAGGATTCATACCATATCTACGTAAAAGAATCACGTTTAAAATTATAATTTTACTCTTGAACGGACATTTCATTTTTTTACTATACAGGGTGTCTGGAAAGGTCAGGTCACAAATGATTAGGGTGATAGAGTAAGCCAAAATAATGTTAGTACTTCATATAAAATAAAGTTCTATCGCGCTTTCTTATGGAGTTATTGACCTTCAAGGTTAGATTTAAAAAAATGTATTTTATTATTAACTTTTTAACGGTTGCCACAATGATATTTGGGCATTTAAATTAACTCAAACCAAAGCTTTTTTCCATATGCAAATCATTGCGCAGTAAGTCATAATTATACCGGGTGAGACGATTTTTTTTGTTTATTGTATGCATTTTTTACAGAGCTGAAAAATTTGACATTTTGCTTTAACAGTTAAATTCCTTCATCATTTTTAAACAAAAAGGTATTCTTTACTTATATTGAGAAAATTATTAAAATGTAGTCAAAACAATTAAAAATGGCGTTTGTAAGCCTTTTAAACTTTATATTACAAATAAAGACTTTTTTTTTTTTAAACAAATTTTACCATATTTTAATTATTTTCTCAAAAAATTGAATCTTTTATTACATACAAAATGTTGGTATGTCTGGATTTAAAATGCGATTTTATGAAAAACGGTCGAAGATATCAATTTAAATAAGGTATACCTTTTTTGTACAAAAATAATGAAGGAATCAAACAGTCAAACCAAAACGTCAATTTTTCACTTCTGTAAAAACTGCATGCAATAAACAAAAAAATTCGTCTATCCCTGTATAATTATGGCTTACTCTGCAATTATGTGCCTATGGAAAAAAGCATTGGTATGAGTTAATTTAAATGTCCAAATATCATTATTACTGTGGTAACAATGAAGGTCAATAACTCCCAAAGGAAGCATGATAGAATTTTTTTTTATATACCAACATTATTTTGGCTCACTCTATAACCCCTATCACTTTTGACCTCACCTTTCCGGACACCCTGTATATGAAAATTCCACAGATATACAGGGTGTTCCGTCTTGGTTGCACATGCAGAGTATCTTAGTTATTAATACAGATAGAACCTTGCGGTTTTTGCTGACCTAAGCTACTATTTTATGAAATGAAAGATACCATAAACAAAGCTGTTATAGCTCTCTTAGTTTCTGAGCTACAGGGCGAAATAATTTTCTTTTAAATGAAATACTCAAAGTTGCAACCGACATGGGACAGCCTGTACAAGATAAAAAATTGAAAATATAAAAATTTACTTCCTTTTAAACTAAGTTACTAACTTACCTTAAAGTCAACTGAGCTACATTTGGGGAATACTGTTTTCTGAAATAGTCTGTTATGGCTAAATCGTACTCAGATGTGTGTGTAAAGGCTTTCAATGCCAAGCTTTGCCTAAAAAAGCAAAAAAATTGCTTTAAAAAACAGTTAAAATCAGGAATACACAAGGTATGAAGTGTCGTTTTACTCATTTACCCAAAAAAATAATAATATATATTTACCTTGTTTGCAGGGATGTATCTTTAGATGCATTAGTTTTAATTTCATTAATAACCTTATTGTAGTCATTTGGATCACAAATTATTGTAACTCTTTCGTGATTTTTAGCTGCAGCCCTCAGTAATGTAACACCACCTACAAGAAAAACCAGTTATACTACTACCAATACAGTTATCAATTAAAGGCGTTTTTTTATGTTAATATGATGTAAAACATTTAAATACCTATCTCTATCTAACTCTCATATTTATATTGTCATTTCAAATATGGTTTGAACCACTCCAATTAATATGGTTAATACAAAAAAATGACTTATTACAAGCATTTTGATTTTTACACATAGGTAATAGGTTAATTATTAAAAAATCTAAGGATATCATTTCTAGAACAGAAATGTGTGTTATTCATACAATACTCACTTAAAATGAACATTTATCACGTAAAGAATAGGAACTTTAAAAAAATGTTTAGTAAAAGTTAATGGTGTTGCAGCTATACTACTGCTAAGTCAATAGGAAGAAAACTATTTGGATTCATAGGAAAAATATTACAAAATTGATATTTCATGAATTGTATGACTTAATTATATTTTTTGTGAGCCTTGGGCCGTGTTTCCACGGGCCACTTTTTGAAAGTTGATATGGGCCACAAAAAGTGGTTGGTCTACTGTCGACAGCTTGTAGTTCCGTTTGTCAACAATGCTAAAATTTTTGTGGTCAGATTGGCTACTACGGAAACACTTTTTGTGGTCCATATCAACTTCAAAAAGTGGCCTGTGGAAACACGGCCTTACTAGAGCCATGCCATAAAATCTGTAACGCGTGGCGTAGTCGTCGGGTTAAATATTTTTGCTGCAATAAATCATTGTTCACAAAAGGGTTTATTTCCTTTATTGGTTTTTAAGTACTTGGTAGCATCGCTTTCAAAATTACATAAATATGATTCTAACTATACCAACACTTACCAAAAGTAAGTTTCATGTATTAAAAATAATATATAAAATTTTATAATTTGTGGCAAAAAAATATTTAAACTTTGAAAAAAATGTAGCAATTAAATATGTATGTTTATCTTACCAATATCAATATTTTCCACTGCATCTGCTATGGTAACATCTGGTTTAGATACTGTCTGCACAAATGGATATAGATTACACACCACTATTCTAATCATCTCAATATTTTGTTTTTTTAAATCTTGTTGATCAGAAGGTATCAGTCTGAAAGACACATTTAAATCTGTTAATTTGGTACCCTAAATAATTAATTTCTTTGAATGACACTTGGTACACCTAGTTTAAGGTTATTGGGTCCAGTGGCTTCTCAGTGGGCACTACAGCCAATATTGTTGAGAAAAATAAGTACGCCATTGACTTTTGATGAAGTTTTACCTCGCTTTGTTTTTGAGAAAATAAAAACTAAATACTCTGATAATAAAAAGTATCTATAGACAGCATAGAATTTAAAATTAAAATACATACAATTTTTACCTTAATAAATAAGAAAAATGATGATTCCCAATAAAATACACTGTTGCTCATTTATTTTAAGACAAATAATTGTTTATTTTTTTATTTTTGTTTTTTACCATATTGCCGATTGGGTACCTTTTAGAAGAAATGACTTAAAGTAGCTTAATTTTTTTTCGCAAAAAACAGAGCTAGATACGAAGAAAATTTAAGATACCAAAAAGTTGCATTTTTATTTGCTGAACTAAAAAAAATAAAAACCTTGTAAAAAGTCAGTGACGTACTTTTCTTCAATTCAAAAAAATAATGACTATAGAAAAGTTAGTTTAATTTACCTTGATAATATACCACCATGTACTGCAGGATGTAAAGTTTTTACTCTGCCCCCAAGAATTTCAGGGGCATGAGAGATTTCTGAGACATCTCTAACTTGCAGACCAGCATCTCTTAGAGATTTTGCGGTTCCGCCACTAGCAACTAGTTTAAAACCCAAGGAATGAAGGTTCTTTCCTAATTCAATTAGGCCTCGTTTGTCTGATACAGACAGAAGAGCTATAAAAAAAACAAAATTCAGTGTGTTAAAAGATTTTAATAGTAATTTATGTAACAAGTGCATAAAGTAATACTTTTTGTTACAAATGGGAAGTTTGACAGCACGAGCCGTAAGGCGAGTGCATTATTTAATTTTAGAAAATTATATCTACTTACTTTTTGTAGAAATAATACTAAAACGGTATAAATTCCTTATCAATTTCTTAGTCATCCAAATTCATTATTACTATTAAATTTAAATAATTTCTATGTGGTGACACATGAACTAAAAGAAATAATGACCAAATCAAAGGTAACTTGACCGTTTGGTTCAGTTGATGTCACTGTTAAATTGCATAAATTGATATTGAGGTTTATTGTAGCAGGCATGGAAACAAAACGATAATTCAAAGTAAGAAAAAAGCTTCGAAGTGTTAAAAAAAAGTTACTTTTTTAACACTTTAAGTGGTATACTAGAATAGCGTACTTATCTTCATGTTAACGATTTAGAAAACTGCATTTTTTTTTAACAGTCGTGGAAAAACATATTTTTACATTAAAAATACTTCACATTATGGGCACATACAAATTAAATAATTTAATGCAGTTATTGTTCTTACCAATATTTCCACCTGTTGATGCCATGCTTTAAATTGGTATTTTCAAGAATTATTGCCGCACTTTCTAAGGTTAACACTCCGTTGGGGGTTCTTTAAATACTGATAAAATAATTTGATATTTCATATATTTATTAACAATTGTAGAGGTCAAATTTGTTAACTTCTTGATAACCCTTTGACAAAAAAAAGATAACCTCAATTAGAACAGTAAACAAAACGTCATGAAAAATAAACCACGTGGTCCTGTGTCCCGTGAAAACGAGGAAAGAGAGGGAGAGAGTTTTTCACTTTTTTCCTACTGATGGGAAGTACCGATTTTGAACACCTGTTCATCAATAATGATTGTTACTTTTCAACAAAATTATAGGCCGGTTTGACAGTTTTTGTCAGGTACAATCCTTATTCTGTGTTTTAGAAACTAGTTGTTTATTCTTGGTTTATTCTTTCTTTCACTGTAAAAAAATCAACGTTTTTTAACAAAGAATAAATAAATCAGCTCGTATCGAATAGAGTTTTTAAAATATAAAAAATAGCTTTTAAGCCCGGGCCATTCCCGGCCGCACGCGTTCTACGTTTGGGGTTTGGCCACACATGACCGCAACGAGCCCGCAGCGGTGCGTCTCGCTGGTAAAATGTAGGGGGATGCGGGAAAATTCAATATTAAACTTGCATCTTTTAACTCTCGTAATACAAAGTTCCGAAAATGCAGTTGTCCACGGATGGAATTATTTTTGCTGAAAGTGTATAATGTGTCATATCTCGAAAACTAATATAGTCAGAATTTTAAACAATTAGACATTAACTAACATTGATGCGCTCAATTTAATGCAATAAAAGTATGGGTATTCCATTTAAAAAAATGAAAAAACACGTGTGGCACAAAACTCGGGAATCTGGGTAGCTTTCCACTGACGAAAACTTTTGTGCGTCACGCTCCAGGGCTTGAAGCTCTGGATCTGTTATAAAAAGTTAGGGTAATTTTCTAGAAACCTGCGGCAACTTCGATTTATTGGGGCGCTGATCATGAATCTGAAAGAATTTTTTGGCGGAAACGTTTTGTTCTCGAGATATCCATCGTCAAAGTTGAATTTTAAACCAATCCGATTTTCACTGTATTCCTCCTTTTTCTTGCACACAATTCTGGATTCAAAGCTAAAGTGGCATACAATATTTGGCGGCGCGTCTATATTGGCGGGTTTCCATTTAAATACATGTAAACTTCTCCGGCGAATTTTGACTCGTCGCGACGCGTCGCCCAATGTGGCGTCGCTTAAGTAGGAGAGCACTTTTGGCAAGTAGGATGTGTGCGGCCGGTTTAAAATCAGCCAAATAGTTAAATAATACAAATGGAAACTTCTGCTTTCAAAATTTTGGAAGCAACAAAATGGTGGTATATGATATACAGGGATGTCTTTAAGTAATGGGTCAAAATTTAACTGAATAGTTTTCGGGCCGCCGAGAGCCGTGCCAGGCCCTGGTACAACTAAAAGTTACAGGGCCCCTTAAAAGGCAGGCAGTGTAAAAAAAAATGGAGAAAAGAAAAGTTACTTAAGGACCACCCTGTATACATTGATTGATTATACAACTATTGTCCCCGTCTCCACCCAAGATCGTTTGACTAGGTAAGGTTGCCTCATTACGTCACATATGTACCGCACTGCTGGTTCCTTGGCGCCAACTATGGATGGTGGAGGGGAGGATAACCATCTTTTATGGCGGAAAAATTGAAAAAGTGGCCATCGGAATGTAGCAAATTGGGATGGCGCCACAGTAGCCAGTAGAGGGATTTTCATTTTGTATTTCACTCTAATAATTCATGCTCATTGGTTAAAAAATCTCCTCTGGCTACGGTGGCGCCACCTTAAGTTGCTCCTTTTGACGGACACTTTTTAAAACATTCAGATGGTTATCCTCCCCTCCACCATCCATAGCGCCAACATAGCAAACAAGGATGTCTAGACGGATAATGCTATGAGGGCGAAAGAGCGCGATATACAATATGTAAAAATCAGCTAGAATAATCATTGTTAAATAATTTATTAATAGGAAATAAAGAAGTTACGGTAACAACTGGAATTAACAGTATTTAAAAGTATTTCTTTAATATTGACAAAAAACACAAACTACACTGTTAAAAACTTCATTAAATAATGAGCAAAATACATATGTGACGTATGGTCCACCATATTGCAAGGCTTAGGAGGCAACCTTACCTACTCAAACGATCTTGGCCTTCACCGACTTTTTACGGGTTCCCTAGAGAAATAATAGGTTACCGTTAGTTATTCAAAGAAAATTAACCCCTTTTCTAGGAAGTTAGGAATCCCCTAAAAAGTTTGTAGAAACAAGCATTAAAGGCAGTTTTGCTTTGCGAATTAGCACCTAGCGCGAGAAAGAAAGCTGCTAGACCTATTTTCCGCCATTGGAAAACACCTCGTGCAACACGCCAAACAGGAAACATCAGGTTATAGGAATCTTCACTCACAGCGCTTAGTTCCAAAAAAAAGATGCCTTCTCAAATATAGCTGTGACTTTCCTATTATTTATTATTCTCGGGGCACCAAAACGTCTTCTACATTCTCCACGCACGATACCCCGTGAGAGCCGCATGGACTCCTTTCCCAGAGGCGCATTTACATATTTGCCGCCCGTAGGCTATTTTATTTTCGCCGCCCCTTTCTTTATCTTTTACCCATTAAAAATTATTTTAAAGAGCAAAAAAAAAAGGGTCCTCACTTTCTTTTTTTCATTCAATTCTACGTACTAAACGTACTTAATAAAATTCGAAATCCACAAAATTATTTACAAATACCAATTTTGCCGCCCCCTAAACAACGTCTGCCGCCCCCTAAAAACGCCGCCATAGGCTTCTCAGCTTTTTGGTAAATACGCCACTGTCCCTTCCAACGTCCTACCACGACTGAGAATGAACGGAAACTGTTTGTGGTGCTTGCACAGCCCAGCCGCAAGGCTGCCTCTAGTAAGTATATTCTTTGAAGATTTAGTAAATAAATGGCAGTCACATAAATATGCCACTTAGCCCTGGAAGTAATAGCCAAAAAATTAAAGAAGAAAAGAAGTGAATCTATGGTTATGTCTTTTATTTACAAACAAACAGAAAGTCTTTTTAGGATTTTTTTTGTGTGTTAACTGCTCCACATGAGTGCAATAAATGAGGAAAATATTTATGGATTATTAAAAACAGATAAAAATATTTGCCGATTTTGCTTTCAGAATGTGGAAGAAGAAAATCAATATTTTATTTTCGAAGAAAACATTTATGAAGTCTTAAACTTTTGCTTATGGAATAAGATTAAAGTAAGCTAAGGTTAAAGCTATTTTTTAAAACCTTAAACCTATTTTATAAGTATTTATTTAATCCCTCTTCAATAAGTCATTTACGTTTATATTTAAATTACTGTAAACCAATCCCTATCTGCATGGTTTGTACAGCATTCATAAAGTGCTAAGAACTTGAACCTTTTATAAATATATCACTTAAAATCTTAATTTTTAGCTAAATGCAAATGATTCCTTACCAAAACTAATATGTTTGAATTGTTACAACAACCTACACAATACCTATAATTTCCTACAGTTAATAGTCAGATCACAAAATATTTTAAACGAGTATACAGAACAAAACAAGTCAGCAAAAATATATCAGGATAATTTTTGGGAAAAGACGAAAAATGACAAGGCCCAACCTCGGGACTTTGATAATTTCGAAGATATTTCTGTTGAAGAAAATAGTATTAATACAGAAGATCATGAAACTTTTATGAATAATGATATAAAAGCTGAAAAGTTAATAAAGAAACCTAAATCTAATAAAGCATCAGTCACTAAAAATACCTTAAAAGTAAATATTTTAAAACCTGAAAAGGATATAAAGAAGGGTAATAAAAAGACAGCCAGGAAGAGCATTAGATGTTGTAGTCAAGTATTCAAAACCCAAACTGAGTATTATGCACATGCAAGACTACATGGGGTTGTTAGAAAAAATTATGAGTGTTCAAATTGTCATAAGAAATATGTATCTCAGTTTGAATTAAAGGTAACCTTTTAATTCTTCTTTATAAAGATTTCTGCAGGTTGTAAAAGATTTGATATTAGATATTTTAATACAGAAAAATATGATTGCTCTGATACTAAAAAGACTCATAATGAAGTTAAATATTAAATTTATTTTTTTACTTTCTGTTTTTTTTCAGTTAAATACAAATTGCTGTATTCCCTATCTTTTGTCAAATTAAAATAAAATTACCTAATTTTGATGTAAATTAAATTTAGACTTATTCTTTATTTAGATTCGGTTATAATGATGTTATGAGTGTGAACCCTATAAATACACCCGGTATTTTTATGATTCCTTGTTGATAAATCTAAAATAGTTTTGAAATTACATTTTACATATTTATGTTTTTAGGTTCATTTAAGAAAACATACTGGTGAAAAACCCTTTAATTGCAGTATATGTGAAAAATCATTCATTGACAAAAGAAATTTAAAAAGACATGAAAAAATTCATTTAGGTAAATATTGACATATTTTTGCAGCTATAAATTAGGGTTGCTAAATATTTATTTTGTAACAAGGAAAAATATTTCTTTTTTTTTACTTAATAAAAAATCGATCAATAAGGTTATGCCTGTTGGTAAAATAGAATCCAGCTAAGAGGAAGCCAGAGGCGTTATAGAAATAAAGACGGCAATCAACTATTTCTTTCTAACCGCGTCGTTTATAGTAAATTCACGTAGTCGCCCTAGTGCGCACCAAGCTCGAAAGCTGGTAGTGTAGTGCAAATTTTCATATACACGCAAAAGAGTTTTATTGTCAAGCAATAAATGTGCGTGCTCAATGAATTTGCTCAAACTCTGAGTAATCAATTTTCCTATTCACAATGCTGATATTAAATTCGGGGGATTCAAGCTTTTTGGAATCGGTGTTTTTGACAGTGTTGTTGAAGGGAACTGAACGTCCTAACCTAACAATTATTATATTGTTTTTCTTTTCATGTGCTAGTCGATTTTTATGTGACATAATTAATATTTATTTGAAAGTAAAACCATGGGTAGTGAATTAGGAGACTGCAAATAAAAAATAATAAAAGAGACAGAAATTTTATTTGGGATTGTTGCTTGCTCTATTACTATTAAATAGTGTGTGGGCAACAAAAAGGGGAATAATTTGAAAGTGAGACAGAACTGCTGATCAGTTTATTAGAAATTTTGATCACAAATAACTTTAGAACGAAGAACATTATTAAGATGCGGTTTTTGCAAAAAGCTTCAGATTTTTAAAAGTTTTTTATTATACAGGGTCAGCCATATTAAACTTGCACACTTTATAACTAATAATAACTTTTTATCTGTTGCGCCTATCTTTTTTATTTTTAAAGGGCTAATGGGTAGATATGTTTTCTTTAGGTTTACTAAATTTAGTCAAATAGATTTAGACAGGACTGGACTTATAGGGCTTTTTCCAAAATACTGTATTTAAACTCGTTGCAAAAGAAATCTGATATAGCTACAACTAAGCTAATACGTTTTTCTTGTAGACAAATTATGGAACATGATTCAGTAAAAGCAAATCCGTCAGGATTTAGGAATTATATTAATTAATTAATGATCTAAATAATGAAACTAATAAATCCATTTGTGACAAAATGGTGAATGACTAAATAAATTCATAGAATCTTAAGCGCCACAGACGGTCATGAAGAACTGTCACATTGGTTAGTTCTGGTTAGTTAAATCTTTTTTTTTTAATTCTTTTATAAAGGGAATTAAAAAAATAACTAACCAGAACTAACCATGCCCGTTTGATGATTTTAATTGCATTTCTGTACTCCTTTCATATTACCAGAACTCATTGAGCACTAATTACAGATGCCTAACATTACTTATACAGGGTGAGTCGGGAGGAACGCACCAAACTCCAGGAGTGTATCGTACACGTAAAAATAATTTTAAAAAATCCATATGTAGATTCTCATTTGTTTTCAAAATATCGCGTAAATAAAATGTTATAAAGTTTACCGCTTTTTATCACAAATGATAAGTACCGGCTGTTTGGTCTGTTTTGTTGTTCAGACATTTGTCAGTTTCAGTGTGTTTGACGCGTTCATTTTCGAGTTTGTACGAATAAAATCTTATAAAATGCCACACATCTATTCAAATTTAGAATATGCAAATATGGTTTTTGTTTACGGCTTCTGTAATGGTAATGCTACAGCTGCTGTTCAAGAATACCGTCGACGATTTCCACACCGGAGAAATCCGGACAAAAACGTATTTATCAGAGTTTTTAACAAACTTTGCGAAACTGGAACCCTGCCCAGTAGTAACATAACATCTGAACGAGCCACTCGACAAGGTTTAGATGAAGTAGAAAAGATTCTGAATTTGGTAGAAGATGATGCAACAACCAGCTCACGAAGAATTGCTACTCAATTGGTCATTCCACAAAAAAGAGTAATCAACACGCTCCACGAGCAAGGCCTATATCCATACCAGCGTACAGCGTGTGCAGCACTTACAACCGGAAGGTTATGATAGGCGTATGCAATTTTGTGGTTGGATAAATAATAATCATCCTGTTGTATCGCGCATACTTTTTAGCGATGAAGCAACCTTCAGCCGAGATGGCGTCAATAATAGTCACAATTCTCATGTATGGTCGGACGAAAATCCACAACAGTCGAAACTAGTTTTCAGCACAAGTTTTCGGTAAACGTGTGGTGTGGTATGGTCGATAGTTAATTAATTGGACAAAACATTTAGAAAATCGTCTCACAGGAGAGAACTACTTATTTTTTTTTGCGAAATGAGTTATAAGCTTTATTAGAGGATGTTCCTCTAAACATCAGAATGGAAATGTATTATCAGCACGATGGAGCTCCCGCACATTTCTCTCGTCAGGTAAAGGAATATTTGGACGAAGAGTTTCCAGGACTATGGATTGGTCGCGGTGGTCCTATTAGTTGGCCTCCAAGATCTCCAGACCTCACACCACTGGACTATTCTTTGTGGGGCTGGTTTAAAGATGAAGTGTACAAAGTGAAAGTCGCAACTTGGGAGGCCCTAATTCGACGCATTAGAAATGCGGCAGTACTTCTTAAAGAAAGACATAACTCACTCAAAAAAGCAACAGGAGCCCTTTGCAAACGAAGTAGAATGTGTTTAGAGGTTAAAAGCGGTATTTTTGAACATTTGTTTAAACAGCACAATAATTAAAACTATGTTAATGTAGGAAATTTTGTTTCTTTGTAAGTACGCCATATTTTGAAAACAAATGAGAATCTAGTAAGAACATATGGATTTTATAAATTATTTTTACCTGTACAATACACTCCTGGAGTTTGGTGCGTTCCTCCCGACTCACCCTGTATATTTTGTTTTTAAGTTGATTTTTGGTGTAGTAATGCTAGCTTTATGTATAGCTACTATTGTATCGTTATTTCGGGAACTGAGAAAAGCGTCAAATTTTTAATTTTGGCACTAAATTAGCACTATATTTTGAGCAAAAAAATTTTGAATCTTCTCACTATACAATGCTAGCTTTACATACGTTATATATTATATTTTTAAGAAACCAAAACACACGAATGTCAGATCTGTCATCGGAAATTCCTGCATTTGTTTACTCTTAAGACACATGAGAGAATACACAGAGGTGAGAAACCGTATGTTTGCGAAAACTGTGGAAAATCTTTTAATACATCAACTGAGTTGAAAATACATAATAGAACTCATACTAAAGAGAGGCCCTATAAGTGTACTATTTGCGAAAGGGTAAGTAATTAAATATACAGGGCTTGTCTAAAATCAGGACCCCCTTCTAACTTTTTAATTGTTTGTTATTTTTTCATGAAAATATGAGGTCTTTTGTAAGACAACATAAACCGAATTTTAAACAGTGGTACATAGGTTCCGTCAATATTATTCTAAAAGCGTATTTCTTTAAAATCTCCCTGATATTAAGAAATATCCGAAACTCACAAACATTGCAGGTATTGCATTAAAGACATCCTAATTAATGTAGTGTCTTAATTTTTAAGGCATTTATTAGTAAGGCTGCCCTCAACACTCATTCGATAGTGCATACGGGCGAAAAAAATACAGCTGCACTATATGCAACCGAAAGGCTAGAACTTCCTATGATTTAAAAACTCATATGAGATGCCATAGCAATGAGAGACCTTATGCTTGCAAGTACACGAACTGTGATAAGAAGTATAAAAACAGTAGCCAGTTGAATGTACATTTGAGGACCCATAAAGGTAATATTAGTACCAAGTTTTTAGGCTGTTTTTTAATCATTATTATGCAGATAAAGTACTTCATTTTAGTACAGGGTGTCCGGGTTTCGTTGCAATTGCGGGGCATCTTGGTTATTATTAGAGATAGAGAATTGCGGTTTTTGCGAATTATTGGTACTTTTTGATGAAACGAAAGATGACACTAATAGTTGTTTTTGTACCAAGGGCGTAAAATAGCACTTTAACGCCCGCGGCTGAAAGATGTTGCTCGAGCTCTGCAAGGCCAACAATCAGCTGTGGGCGTAAAAGTGCTTTACGCCAGAGGTACAAACAATATTTTTTGTACGATTGAAATTATTATACAAGCATTCCCTGTGGTTAGGAGAAAATTTCCCAGCTTAATGTTTTAAATTGTAATCAGTATACTTTGACATTCAGGGTGGCCCACCATATTCGACACGGTCTGTAGCTGGATAACTATGGGGTTTTTAAAAAAGTAAATACTAAAACATATAAACGGATAAGGCACAGTATAAAATTATTTTTCTCTATACAGGATGTCTCAAAAAAGTGTGACGTATCAAAGTTATATTTTTTAAATGAAACACCCTATATTTTATGACGGTTTTAGATTCTACATAAAAAAATAATTTAAGTTTGTTAATAGTACCAAGCGTCTAATTTTATTCGTTTTTGTGATATTTGATTTTTTTCAAAATGCAGGGGTGTAATTAAATTAATTTTATTTTAACAATATAAACTCCTTAAACTTTAAAATTTGTTACAAGATTAGGAAAAGTCTGCTTTATAATACATAGGTCATATCGAGATCATATATTATACATGGTGATCAAAAAATAATTTCAATTTTTTAGAAAGTTAAATTGCAATATCTCTCTTATTTTAAATGGAACACCCTGTATTTTACACCACATGATGACAAACCAAATGCTCTTTCAAATGGTGTATAGGTTGCCTATACCTATCTTTTATACTTTTTAAGTAAATTAGGTTTTAACATATTTTTATTCCAAATGTCTATTTAAATGTAAGTGGGCTGTGATATAGCTATGCCTATTTACTAAGCCGTTATTGCAAAATGTAAATTTGTTGGAAAAAAGCACAAAATTAAAAGATTTTGTATTATCTGCCACTATTTTAAAATTCACAGAATTTTTTTTATTAGTTGCTTTTAATGCTACTTCCAATAACACTTATTTCAGCTAAATGTGGTAATGATAAAACTTGTGTTTTTAAACAATCCTAATAACGCCTCTGGTCAGTTATGACGACATTCTGTGACCTATAACTCGTTTCTTCCATTATTCATAATCACTGTGTCAAATTTTTTAAGGCAACTATTAATGTTATCAGATGGTTTCTCCTGGAATATTTTTCAGGATTAACTCTAGACTAAAGTAAACCATTTTTTCACATCCTACCAGTATTATATCATCTTGTTCTATAAGAAGAAGGGTTTTTATTTAAAATCATTGAAATTTCTTTTAAACTGACTAAAACACCAGTAATCAATAAATGGTCGTTGTTATTTTCTTAAGAAAAATATTAATGGCTGCTATGTCACAGCCAACTTTAATTTAAATAAACATTTGGACTAAAAATTTGTAAAAACAGATTTTACTAAAAAGCACAAAAGATAGGTATAGGCAACCTATAACCATTTGAAAGAGTATTTTATTTGTCATCATGTGACGTAAAAAATACATGGTGTTCCATTTAAAATAAGAGAGATATGGCTATTTGATTTTCTGAAAAATTGAAATTATTTTTTGTTCATCCTGTACAATATTTGATCTTGATTTGACCTACCTATGATATGGCAGACTTTTTCTAATCTTGTTACACGTTTTAAAGTTTAAAGTGTTAAAAGTGTTAAAGTAAAATTAATCTAATTTTACCTCTGCATTTTTCAAAAAATCAAATATTACAAAAACGAATAAAATTAGACACTCAGTACTATAAACAAACTTGAGTTATTTTTTAAAGTAGAATCTAAAACCGTCATAAAATATAGGGTGTTCCATTTAAAAAATATAACTTTGATACGTCACACTTTTTGAGACACCCTGTATATACTAAAATAATTTTATACTGTGGTCTTATCCGACCTGTATATGTTCCAGTATTTACTTTTTTAAAAACCCCATGGTTATTCAGCTACAGACCGTGTCGAATATGGTGGGCCACCCTGTATGTTTAATTAAATAAATTGTTGTTTATTATATATTTTTAAAAGATCTCATTTTCTATAATTTAATGAATAAAACATATACAGTGTGTTCCATAGGAATCATATGTTTGGTTCATATCTCGAAAAATATAAATTTTTTAAATAAATCTTACCACACCACTGAATTCTACGTTAAAATATCAACTAATATCAGTTTTTACTTTTGATGTAAGTTACAAAAAAAAAAGGAAATACAAGGAGGTTCCAATAATGGAAAAAAAAATTCACCCTAAATGTCAAACACTAAGGGGCCATAAAAATCCTTTAGTGTCATGTTTCGTTTCATCAAAAAGTAGCGACAGTTCGCGAAAACCGCAAATCACTATCTCTAATAATATAGAACAAGATACACTGCAATTGCAAGGAAATTTGGACACCCTGTACACTACATAAACTGAACTAAACAACTAAAACTAAACCACAAAAATATTTACAGGGTGTCTCTAAAACATGCAGAAAAATGCTACTACAAATTTCTGAGACCGAAATATGACTGTCTAACCCAACTTACCTTACTCTAAAAGTGAATGATACAGGGAGTTACAAATTTATTCTGGTTTTACTTTTTATAAATAATTTTACCAATAACAGGTGTATTCTCACAGTAATTGGCTAGGGAGGGTTTAGGGAGGTGAGAAATACGATTCTGCTATTAATTTTATTATAAACTCTAGAGGGCGCCACCTGCGGTATCTTGCAAAATTAAAAAAAAAGACAACTTTTTTGAGTCGGTCGGTATGTTAGTTTTAGGCAAGAATTCTTATTCTTTAACGTAAATATTCTACATAAAAAGGCATACGTGGTAAATGTTGATTTAAGCAGCCGCTTTTGAGATATCTGGATTTAAAAAAATTGCTTTCTGTTAGCCAGATGTACAGGGTGTTTACGTATTTACCAAACTCTGACAAATATTTATCAGGCTTATGGCCTGCTTTTTAAGTAGGTTAACAGTCTAATAAATATTTGTCAGTGCTTGGTGAATACTGGCCGTCGGCGAGTGCATTTTCGACCAGAATCTCCTCGTCTACCTGCCCAACAAAAAGGGTTTGATAAGGAAAAGTACATTTTCGATTAAGGATTTACGGGCCATAGAATGTTTATGATCAGATTTACTTAATTATTATGAAATTAAATATTTAATACCCTAATAATGAATAAAAGGCCCCGACAAAAATACGCCTCAAAAACTAAATATAACATTAAATTTACCTTGTCTTTACATTATTTCGTTGCAACCAACGCATAAGGTAGAATATTTTGTACCGAAGACAGAGTATAGCTGGGGAACATGGTTAGTTCCGATTAGTTAAATCTTTTTTTTTTAATTTCCTAATTAAACCTAAAACTAATACAAACTTTATAAATCCAATTAAGATTTTCAATTCTTTCTTTTGTTCATTCATAAATAGAATCAGACCGTGTAGGTATAAAAAATAACACGGTCGGACCATGCAGGAATCACTCCCTTTTTAATAATTTATCGATTAAATAAAAAATATGGGAAACACGAAGGTAATAAGAATTATCTTTTATATTCATAATATATTCTGCGTCCTTTTGGTTGAAAATATATATAAGGTAACCCGAACCCTTTTACCTCTGGTCGGAATTACATGTGTTTTTTGACTCTTTGTTTTGTTTGACCTCCGGACAGTGCGGACGTGCATAGAGGACTACAAAGTTCTTCCCGGAGTGGTGGTTGGAGGTACTGTACGGATGTTTTTACCTTCGGGTATCAAGGAAAGATTCACGCTAAATTGACGGCATCTTTCTTCTGGATCTAAGCGCTGTGAGCGAAGATTCCTATAAGCTGATGGTATCCTGTTTGGTGGTGAACACAAGGTATGTCTCAAATGGCGGAAAATAGATGGCTGTGCCATGGGAACCGTCAGTAGCGAAAGTGAACTTTATACGTAACACCAGTAGCAGATCTTGGTTTGACAGCCGACAATTTATGCATTGCATCGATTGTTGAATTATTTTGTTTTCTTTTTGAATTTCTGGGAGCTACGAGCTCGATTATCCAGATTTTCCGCCGACGAAGCCCTGGAAAGCATAGTCCGGAAGGGGGAGAGTGGTGGATTGGACCTGAGGGGACCATAACATAGAAATATATGTGTTTTTAAGTACCTGCTTCAAGCTTGGTCGAAAATACATAAGCCCACGGCAGTAAGCGTGTAAATTCTTAGGTGATTTTAAGAAGAAAAGTTCAAAGAAACATGTCCTAAAGGTCTTAACTGGTAAAAGCTTTTTTTAAAGCTTTACCACCATGTATCTCAAATGATAAGCCATTTAGGACATAGTTTTATTTGACCTTTTCTTCTTAAAATAATCTAAGGATTCATACTCTTAAACATTAGCATCCTTTCTCGAAACACCCTAAATATCTTAAACCTGGGCCAACAGTAAGTGAATTTTCTAAATCCGGATATCTCAAAAACAGCTGTTTAAATCAACTTTTACCCACTGATCTCGACGGATTGCCAATGTTATAACTTGCGCGAAACAAAAGTTACATTTCATGGGCGAAAAATCGGTTTGTGCGCAAGCCAGTTAAGGGTAAACGCACCCGGCCTCAAACAAACTATCCGCATTATAGGAAAGAATTTGTTGACGGTGTCCTGGTTTTCCTTTCGAAGTACGGTAGCTAATGAGCGTTACGGTCAGACCGCGAACGAAGGGTACGTGCGCATGTTGTCCACCCACTGTGCGAGGTAGTAAAAATCCGAAAAATGCTTCTTGCCACTGCGGATCTAAATGTAGGTTATCTATGCTTTTACCCCGTATACCTTGTTTATGTAAAAAAATAAGATGTATCTAAAAGTAGTATTCAGTGTGGCTTAAAAAAGTTATTTCTGTTTTTAATTTTGCAAGATACCGCAGGTGGCGCTCTCTAGAGTTTACAATAAAATAAATAAAGATTCGTATTTCTCACCTTCCAAAACCCCTTTTAGTCAATTACTGTGACTAACCAGATTAAATGTTTGACACCCTGTACCTTCGAAATCATACATTTTTGGACTAAGGTATGTTGGGTTAAATCGTCATATTTTGGGCTCGGGAATGTGTGGTAGCATTTTTACGTACCTTTAGGGACATCCTGTATTAAATTTTTTAAATATTCATTATTTTTAGGGGAAAAACCTCACAAGTGTACGATTTGTCTTAAGCAGTTTGGAGAATCCAACACTCTTAAAAGACATTTGGGAACACATGAAAAAAATACCGAAAGAATTACGTGAGGAAAGAAGGTTGAATGTTGTCAATAAATAATAATGTGTTATTATTGTTATTCAATTGGGTTATATTAAATAAAACACTGAAAAACACGAAACATAAATCTTTATTATGCATCTCTTTGTTTTGTATTTACAAATATATAGTGAGAAAGATTGTTTTTTTTTATTTTTCAACAACTTTAAATTGGTAATATACAAGTTGTCCAAGATAAGGAGGGCTAGTATGTTTATCTTTTAAATGGTAAAAGATACGAAGTGAGGTAAATTGAGTTTTAGGGTGCCTAGCAATATGCTGTTTAAAAAGTTTTAACATTCCGGGTATTTCCGGAGCTTTCCAGAAAAAAATTAGAAATCTGTTTAATTTTTTCCTGGTCCTACTTAAAATCGTATTTTTAAAATAAATTGCACTATTTACATTGTCACTTTTTCTGTTCTATCCAATGGTGGTATTTTCTTTGAACTGCGACGTTTGGTTTTCGTAGGACCATTATCAACTTCATTTTTTAAATACGGTCCTGATATTCTAATTTAAAATTAAATAGCCAGTTTTATTAGAAATTTAATAATGTATCACACATTAATGAACCAAGCAGAACTTAACGAAAACTCCCGAACATCACTAACTCTCACATTTTTTAAATACGGTTCTGCAATTTTAATATCTAAATTTTAAAGCTAATTTTATTTCAAAATCACCATTATGGTTTAACCGTAATACTGCCTTCTATTTTAAGAATTAATAAAACATAAAAGATCTTACCATGATACCGTCAATGTTAAGAAAACAAATTATGTACTACCAACTTAATTATTTCTTTTTAAGGCTTTTCTAATATTTTAGGTAAATTACATTTAAAAATTATTAAAGATGTTTTTGCTTGTTGTTTAATTTATTATTTTTTACTAAACTAATGTATTATTTTAAAATATACAGCTTACTATTTACCGAATTTTAAAAATACAGATCCGTATCACGGTTAAACCATAATGTGAATTTAAAATAAAATTAGCTTTAAATTTTCTGTATCACTGTATTTACAACATGTGAGTTAGTGATGTTAGGGGTTTTCGTTAAGTTCTGCTTGGTGTTTTAAAGTAAGTTAATATTATTATTACAAAATTTTTAAAAATACAGGTCCATATTAGGATTAAACCTTAATGTGTTATACATTATTGAATTTGTCTTAAAATAGGCTTTTAAATTCTGATATTAGAATATCAGGACCCTATCAAAAAAATATAGCTGATGATGGTCCTACGAAAACGAAACGTCGCAGCTCAAATAAAATACCGCCATTGAACAGAACAGAAAAAGTGGCAATGGAACTGTTCAATTTATTTTTAAATCCGATTTTAAATAAGATCAGGAAAATAATAAAACAAATTTCCAAATTTTTGGTTTTTTCCGAATATCTCTGAATATATTAGGAATTTTAGAACTTTCTAAACAGCATATTATTAGACACATAAAACCTCAACTTTGTTTCCATTTTTAACCGATTTCGTATCTCTTACCATTTCCAAGATCCCCATACTAGCCTTTCTTAGTTTGGTCACGTTGTATAGTCAGATTAAAAAGTAATAGGCGCATGACTAACACAAGCGTGCTCAGTAAGGATAATTTCCTGCACGGCTGTTTTTTTATCTTATCAGTCATTGTTCATCTCTATTTGAATACACACTTTCTCTGATTACGTCAGGCTTAAAGATTGGTTTAAAAACCAAAAACTGGAGTAAGACTACGACTGCGATAACAAGCGTCAAGCGGCGAGTGGAAAGCAGAGAGCAGAGAGCGCTGCCTTTAATCCTTATGTGGACATAAAAGAATTTGTATTTTTAAAACAAGCCTTTGCAATATACGCGAGCAAAAAAGCCCTTCCCCTTGCCGCTTGAATTAATAGCCTAGTTTACACCGGGAGAACCAAATTTTTAGTTCGAGGTCTAAATGACGTCACGCGTACTTTATTCACGGTGTAAATACTTGAGTATTAAAATTTGCTACTCCAATTCAGTCCTTCTCAAATGGGGGCGACCAAATATGATTTTCCTTGGTGTAAACACGTCGGACTTTTTTAGTGGACCAAAATGACAGCCTTGATCTTTGACAGTGACGAAAAAGACTTTGAATTTCGGTCTTAACCTAATAATTTTGTTGTTTGTTTATATTTTTAAAATTTTGTTGATATTTAACCAAACTGTTTGCGTATTTTTTTCATATGGAATTTAAAAGCGATACAGTTTTAAAAGATAAAAAACGAGGTTAGGTTCTGGTCATATGCTCAGCTGTCATTTTGGTACTAGGATTAAACGTGAATTAAATTGATCCATAAACTAAGTTGGTGTAAACACTAGTGAACTAACAAAAATAAGTCCTAGGTTTGGTCCACGGATCTAATTGGTCCTCGCGGTGTAAACTAGGCTAATGTTATTAGCGGAGCGTTTCTAATGTATCGTTCATAGGCTGCAATTGTGACACAACTCAAAAAACATTATTTTTGTACTTAGAACAGGTGTACATAGGAAAATACACATTCTTTTCAGCGACAAAACTACCAGAGAAAATATTAATTTAAAGGTAATCTTTGTTTAAGCAAACAACATTTACCTTATCAATGAAAACTTTAAACCCATTTATTTCAAAACATGATTTTCTTGAGTTGTGCCGCTATTAAAGCTTACGAGCGGTTTGTTAACTGGTTTCAAAACGCTGATTACCACAAAATATTGTTGCCAGTACCGGCCACCAGAACAGAGATTTTACACTCTCCGCTCGCTGCTTTCGCTTGGTATCGTAGACGACGCCTAAAGATTACTTTCGTCAAAAAACTATGAATATAAATGGCTATGGAAGAAAAAAATATCGTTGTAGTTATGAGGGTCTGCCCGGTAGAGCAATGAGCATAGTCTTTGTTTTGTATCCCAGAAGTCCTGGGTTCGATCCCCAGATATTTTTAGGTATAATCCAAGGGCTCGTAAGCGACAGACTTTCGTCATTTCGTAAAAAATGAAAGTTTGTTGTAACATAGGGAGAAGCGATGGGAGACTAGTAGGGTTAGAACGGTCAAAACTGCCTGGCGACTAAGGAGATATCTTCTAAACCGGAGTATACACGGTCATGCAAAACTGTCACATTTGTCAAAAAAATGTGTAAAAACTGCCACATCTGGCTTGGCATGCGACTCGATGTCCGAGTTTGATTTTACCTGGCGCGCGACGTGCAAACTTGTGCGTGTGTAGGACACGTCAGGTAACGTTTCAGTTTAGGAACGTCGCTTACGGGATTATATTGTTGGTTTTGAGTTAACAAAATAGCTCTTTGGCGCCAGCAAGATGTATTGCGTGAATTTATAGATATGTACCAAGGTTATCCGTGCTTTTGGAAAGTTAAAAGTAGTTAATATATTGACAAAAATAAAAAATATGTTCCCTGAATTACGCTTATGTTCAAGTTGATCACACCACCAGGTGCCAAAACTGACAGGTATATCTGAATCGTGTGTATCAAAATATTTATTTGACATTTGCTTTCATGCAAGTGCGTTTCAGGTTTGCATGACCGTGTATACCCCGGTTAATAGGGACCTAAGTACCACAATATAAATTTTAGCTTTCACAAAATGACAAAAGTTAAGTTTTTACTAATTTTTGGTACCTGGTACTTGCCAAAGCCACTATATGTCAAACTTCATAGTCTCCCATCGCTTATACCTAGGTTGGGAGCATGCGCTGAAAAAAATTTAGCTTGTACAAAATGATGAAGGTTTGCCGCTTACGGGCTCTTACTCTAGTAGCAGTTATTTAAAAACATAGGCCCTTATGGACTGTCAAGAATATTCCAAAAAAAAAAAATGCCAACAAGTTTTCTATTTTCGATGATAGTAGCCAGATTTTATATTTACTCCCACATACCTGAATTAAACATTTCTAATAGGTATATGTATATTAACTTTTTAATCTGACTTTACAACATTAATATAATTTACATTTAATATTAAACAGGACATAATTTGACATAAATACATGTCTTACTTCACAGCAAATTGTATGACCTTTGATTTTTTTTTACAAAGGTGGTACAACTGTTTTTGTCTTAATTCCTTAATTGGTACTTACAAATAATGCATTTTAAGACCTACATTAGGCTCGTTTTTTTATTTACATTTATCTGTATAATTAAAATAAATTAGGTAGATGGGTTTTTGCAACTGATTCATCAAATAATAGTTTTTTTTATATACAGATTGTGGGATGATTGATCACTGCGTATGAAGTGTACAGTGCGTCTGACCTACTTGTTTGACTACTAATTTGACCACATGTTAAATGTCTATAACTTTTTTATTTCTAAACCTAAAGAAATGATTGAAAAACCAACTTGTACAGTAAATTATCAAGTTTTTTTTTGTTATAAAGATAACACAAAACAATTTTATTAACAGAATATTTTGACATATCTTACTTTTTTTAAATTGGACACCCTGTATATTATATCACCATTAAAAAGGTATTTTAAAGAGCTTTACAAAATGCTACATTTAATATATCTATCTTTAATAATTTCTAAAATATTAACATTTAAATTTAAAAAAAATAATAGATATAATTTCAATTATATCTACAGTTTAAGCTTAGTCCATAGGTAGTAGTAGGTATAGTGGAAATTACATATTATACAGGGTGTAATTTAATTGATGGCTAAAAATACAGGGTACCTTTCTTAGCTTATTTTAGGAAGAAAAGTTTATACAAACATATATCCTAAACGTCCTAACTTTTGAGATACTTACAGGGAAATTTTCAAAAAACCAAAATTTTTCGAAAACTTTTATTTTAGTAAAAACTGTTATACTGGATATAAACCTTATTTAATAAGTATTTATTATTTTGGTTACATAATTGCTAACAAAGATGCTTGCTGATGCAATGCTTTTTTATGGTCTAAAAATATGCAATTATGTGATTTTTTCTCTTAAATCAAACAAGATATGGAAAAAATTAAGAGACATAAAAGCTGTATTTTTATTTGCTTAAACTAAAGAAAGCACAAAAATTTTACACACATTTACAAGTCAGAGGCGTACCGTTTTTTTGTTGGAAATATTCCTTCAGTTGCCTCTAGAGACGTCACCGGATTTTTTTTTATCTTTGGACAATCCACGAAGGCTGAAAGCCTAAATACTAACGTACCGTGGGTGTCTTAAGCAGGGCAAGAGAAAGTTTGTTAACACGGGACTTAAAAACTTGAAGATTTGGGGGAAGGAAAGACCTCCGCTGGCAGTAGGTTCCACAGTCTAGAAACTCTAAGGATAAAAGAACGAACGAAACGGGAAGTTCGGGGCCTGTCCAATTGGACCGTATAGGGATGCATACGTGCGGCACCACGAGTTTCTCTTTTGGGAACTGCAAGAGGAGGGACTATACTAGATAATTCGTCGGAGCAGAAGCTAAAAGTATCTATAGAAGAGCGATAGATCTCCCACAGCTTGACGATGGGCAAGAGAAGGAAGTCTTTGAGTAAGTAAAGGATCATTAATAAGACGAACAGCCCTTCTTTGAATGGCATCAAGAATGCTGAGGGTTATAGGGGATGCCATTCCCCAGACATGAGAACAATATTCCAGAGAGGGTCGAATTTGGGACACATACAAAGTGTATAAATAGGAAGGGGAAAAATACATCTTGGCTCGAAAAAGAAATCCAAGCTTTTTTGACGCCGCGGTGGCTATAGATACAATGTGTTATACTTATTAAATGTAATTAAGTTGGTGATAAATTACCCCTTAATGTTATTAATAATATTGCTAAATTAAAACAAAATTGGGTAAAGAATAGTTAGAAATTTAAAAAAATAGTTTTTTTTGAAATTTTAACACTCTGTATCTCAAAAGTAAAAAGGTTTAGGACATATGTTTATATGAACGTTTCTTCCTAAAATAAGCTAAGGAATCATACCCTGTATTTTTTGCCCTCAATTAAATTACACCCTGTATTTTTTAAATTAAAATGGTCGTGTTTCCTAAACTATTTAGGATAGATGAATCAAATGTGCTATTTTTGTAAAGCTCTTTAAAAACATTTGTAATGCTGGTATAATATACAGGGTGTCCCATTAAAAAAAAGTAAGTTATGTCAATAATTCTATTAATAAAATGGGTTTGTGTATTCTTGATAACAGAAAAAAATACTTTATAATTCACTGTACATGTAGCTTTTGGATCATTGTTTTTTAAAGTTAAAAATAAAAAAGTTATAGACATTTACAATGTGGACAAGTTAGATTGGACGCACTGTACAGGGTGTCCCATTTTGGTTGTCCCTTATGGGAAACTTGGAAACCATAAGAGATATTAAAAATCCGATACCCCATCCTCGAGCTCTTTTTGGAGAAAACATTTATGGTAAAAACAGATCATCGCTATCGCGAAGCGTTTCAGAGATACAGGGTGATTCTTGATTTTTTCACTTTTTGAAAAGGTCCTGTAGCTTTGTTGTTATTACAGATACGAGAAAACTAATTGCACATTATAAAGACACTTTTTTCCGTAGAATCCAGTGGCGTAGCCAAAAAATTTTTTGAGCTGTCATTTTTGACATATGACCCAAACATGTTTTTTTTTATTAGGGACACCCTATAAATGATTAGGTAATTAAATTGCTTGTTTTTTTCTGATTAAAATAATATATCATAGTAGGTGGTTTAATAAATTTTTTACGTCAAATATTGGAAAAATTATGATTTTAAAGACGCATTGCGGCTTCTATCTGTTTTTTAAATTGTTTTATATTTTTTGTTTTAAAAGGAATCTGTCATCCCTTAGCTCAGGAGACATTTCCGTAGAAAAAAACAAAAAATTAGTTTACAACAACAATAATAAACAAGTTATATTAATTAAACTTAAAAATTTATCAAGTTTTTTTTTAATTTTTGAGTTTTTTATTTTTTTTATTTTTTATGAATTCTCCATGTCAACTTTACCAATAGAGCAAAAAAAAACAAAAAAAAATTTTAAGTCCAAAAAAAATCGAAAATTTTTTGACACACCCTGTATAACTTTGATTTTTATTTTTTTATACAACATTATCATACTAATACAGTACCAAAATTTTTTGCTTCAAATTCATAAATAAGGACGCTATGAATTTTTAAATTTAAACATAAAAATAATTATTTTTAATTTTTTGGGACACACTGTATCATTTATATATATATATATATATATATATATATATATATATATATATATATATATAATAATATTCTTCCTTATCCATATCTATATTATCCACCATCCTTATATATTCATAAATAAAATTGTAGGAAATTTTTAAAGTTAAAAATAAAAAAAAATCATTTTAGTTTTTTGAGACACCCTGTATCATTTTTTATGTATAATAATATTTCTCACCATCACATTTATCAAATACCAAAATTTCATCCCTTTATTTTCATAAATAAAATTGTAGGAAATTTTTAAATTTTAAAATAAAAAAATTATTTTAATTTTTTGAGACACCGTGTATCAATTTATTATGCGTATTAATAATCTTCTACATCATATATATTATTTACCAAAATTTCATATTTATATATTTATAAATAAAGTGGTAGGAAATTTTTAAATTTTAAAATAAAAAAATGCGTCTTTAAAATCATAATTTTTCCAATATTTGACGTAAAAAATTTATTAAAGCACCTACTATGATATATTATTTTAATCAGAAAAAAACAAGCAATTTAATTACCTAATCATTTATAGGGTGTCCCTAATAAAAAAAAACATGTTTGGGTCATATGTCAAAAATGACAGCTCAAAAAAATTTTTGGCTACGCCACTGGATTCTACGGAAAAAAGTGTCTTTATAATGTGCAATTAGTTTTCTCGTATCTGTAATAACAACAAAGCTACAGGGCCTTTTCAAAAAGTGAAAAAATCGAGAATCACCCTGTATCTCTGAAACGCTTCGCGATAGCGATGATCTGTTTTTACCATAAATGTTTTCTCCAAAAAGAGCTCGAGGATGGGGTATCAGATTTTTAATATCTCTTATGGTTTCCAAGTTTCCCATAAGGGACAACCAAAATGGGACACCCTGTACAGGGTCATCCAAGAGGGCACCAAGAGGGTACCAAGAGGGTACCAAGAGGGTATGGTTTGTAGACTAGACAAAAAAAATGGGTTTTTAACGCTACTGTAAAAATATCATTTAAGATGGAAAAAAATAATTATTCTAAAAGCCCTAAATAATAATATTAGGAGGTCCATCATCCCGCCCAACATTTTTTATGCAAAACTCGCATATCTTTGATCTGAACCTTTACCAACACATATCCTTAAAGAAAATTGATTTCCCTACAAAAAGCTTCCTTTGTAAATTGTCAAATTGGTAAGTCAGTAGCGTAGCGTGAGCAAAACTGGCGTTGGCGAAGTTGTATCCGCAAGGTCACTTTTGTCTATAAAGATGGCAAAAAAGTTAACCTATAAATACAGTGCAGAAACCCATAACTACAGTCCAGACGTAGGCGAACATGTACCAGGGAGGCCCCTTTCCTTAAATATTACTGTTCGAGAGCAGAAAAAAAAACTTCAATAAACAACAACTTTTCTATACTTACTTCAATCACGCTTAGTACTGTTTATTCTGCACAAAATTATAACATAACAATAAGCCTAGTTTACACCGGGAGGACCAAATTTTTAGTTCGAGGTCTAAATGACGTCACGCGTACTTTATTCACGGTGTAAACACTTGAGTATTAAAATTTGCTACTCCAATTCAGTCCTTCTCAAATGGGGGTGACCAAATATGATTTTCTTTGGTGTAAACACGTCGGACTTTTTTAGTGGACCAAAATGACAGCCTTGATCTTTGACAGTGCGCATTTCGATGAAAAAGACGTTGAATTTCGGTCTTAACCTAATAATTTTGTTGTTTGTTTATATTTTTTAAGATTTTGTTAATATTTAACCAAAACTGTTTTCGTATTTTTTTTCAAATGGAATTTAAAAGCGATACAGTTTTAAAAGATAAAAAACGAGGTTAGGTTCTGGTCATATGCTCAGCTGTCATTTTGGTACTAGGATTAAACGTGAATTAAATTGATCCATAAACTAAGTTGGTGTAAACACTAGTGAACTAACAAAAATAAGTCCTAGGTTTGGTCCACGGATCTAATTGGTCCTCGCGGTGTAAACTAGGCTTATGTCTCTTTTTATACTTTCAACTGCCCCCCAGACGCGAGGCTGTAGGCGACTGCCTACACCGCCTACGCCTAGCTACGCTACTGAGGCAAGTCGTTTCCATCTAATCGGGTTTTGAACATTGAATTATTTTTAATTTTTTTTTTTTTTGAATTTGGATTTTTATATTACTTAAAATATCAATATTTAAATTAATCCAATAAATTTTTTAAATGAAATTTGATGCCGTACAAAAAACATCTCCTAACATTTTTTAATAGTTACACTCCTTCAAAAGATATTCGCAGGATGAAAAAACCGACAAATTACATTTGGATTCAACTTCAACGTCGAATAGCTTTTGAAGGTGTGAATTTATTGAAAAATTTTAAGAAGATTTTTTTAAGCACATCAAATTTCCTTTAAAAATATGTAATAAATATATAATAATATTTGTAATAGTAACAAACATCCAAAATCAAAAAACAAAAAATGAAAAAATAGTTTTATGTTTAAAGCCCGATTACATTGAAACGGCTTACGTAACGACAATTATTTACAAAAAACCTTTTTTTTTTTCAGGGAACTAAATTTTCGTTAAAAATGTGTGTTGGTAAAACGGTTGGACCAACGATTTGAGAGTTTTACATTAAAAAAAATCACAAAAATCTGATAATTGCAATGATAGATCTCTGAATATTAATATTATCAGATCTAACTTTTAAAATATATTAATCTTATCATAATAAATGATATTTTTACACTAGCTTTTAAAAAATATTTTTTTGATCTAGTCTAATAAATAGAGCTATATTTGTGGCGTTTTTAAAAAAGCAAAATGGCCATATCGTCGATATAAAGGTAAAAGTCACTAAGTAACATTTTTCTCAAAAGGAGTTAAGCATACCCAAGTTACTTGTGGTAATAGTTCTATTATATGAATAACTCAAAACTGTCATGTTTGACTTCTAAAGCCCTTAAGTAAAATATTATAGTTCACTAAGTGCAAGAAAAACTTTTGTGGTCACGGTAAAACTCCTAAGTAACTTAAAAAGTAAATAAATAATATTCCGTATGTGTCACTTAGTGAGTTTTTGGATGCAAAAGTCGAGAGAGAATATTAATCGGTGGTGTATTAAGTCAAACCATTAATTCAGTTTTATGTTTAGTGAGCAAACCACTGTTTCTAGTGTTTTTATGTGCAGTTATGTTCAGGGCCGTATTAACTGTTTGAGACGCCCTAGGCTAGAATTCACGGAGCGCCTATTCATTTCAAACCACGTTATTCACAGGCAAATTAGTCACCAAAAATCCCACCGACCTAAACTTTTTAAAAACTCCCCTGTCTACAGGGCCATATTATCCATTAGGCTGACTAGGCTACAGCCTAGGGCGCCATGAAAAAAATAGGCGCCAGACAGGGGACTAACAGGCGCTAGACAGGGAGTTTTTAAAAAGTTTAGGTTGAGTGGGGATTTTGGTGAATAATTTCTTCATGAATAAGGTGTTTTGGATTGAAATAGGCACATAGGCGTGAAAAGTAAGGAATGCCCTTTTTTTGCTCTTCAAAAATTTTTTGGTGGAAAATAGGTGCTCCGGAAATTGTAGCCTAGGGCGCCTCAAACAGTTAATACGCCCCTGCCTGTCTGGCGCTTATTACTCCCCTGTCTGGCGTCTATTTTTTCATGGGGCCCTAGGCTGTAGCCTAGTCAGCCTAATGGTTAATACGGCACTGGTTATGTTACTATATTTATGCACTATATGGTAAAATCACTAAGTTACAAAAGAGGTAAAATTAACTAAGTACGAAAACTGTTATTTCTAACGTTCTTCGAATATTTTCTTTTGTAAAAATTAGAAGCAACTCTTTATAGAATCCATTACTTTTAATAGAAATAAAAAACTTGATAGCAAAGGCTTTTTTTTCAAAATAAATTTTATATAGGTACAATTGCTGATATCTTCAAAACATAAAATTGTTACTTAGTTAGTTTTACCTTTATACCGACATTGTGGTGTTTTTTTCGTAAATTCATACAAACATTTAAAGAAAATAATTTAAATTAAATAACATTTTGACTTTTAGAGAATATCAATATACAGGGTATCCAGTAACTCTACCTACAACCTTTAAGGGGTGACTCTCCAAAGAAAAATAGAAAACACCCTATATAACATATACATATGTCCTAAATGTCTTACTTTTGTAAAAAAATAATAAAACTTCATTTCAACATATACAGGAACAGTGGCGCATATAGTCGTTGGTTCTTGGGGAGAGGGGGCTTAATCTTCAGTTTAGTAGCGTATGGCACAATCCCGCTAACCAAAAAATTACTGTAATTTTTAATAAAAAGTGTTTGACATTTTTAGTCAGATCAAAAGTAATTTTTAATAACTTTCATATTTTTGAGCTGCGACAAGAGATCAGTTTACTTCTGGCAGTCTTATTTTATCGGATTATGATGAAATAATTTCGACTGCAAGCCATTGGTTCTATGTTTAGGGGTTGCAACCTTTTCTGTATAGTAAGTAAACTTTTATAACCCAAATAAAAATAATGATTGTATACAGTGCTTGTCTAAAGTCAGGACCCCCTCCTAGCTTTTAAATGGTTTGGTATTTTTTATGAACATTTGAGGACTTTTGAAGGTGAAGAATATAAAGTGAATAACTTTACCTACCACAAAGTTGCGTAGCTTTGAAAATTACCTAAATACTTGATTTGGATGGCCATATCTCTAAAACTAATAAAGTAAGATATACCCAATGTGGTATTTTCTTAAAGGTCTTTTAGATATATTTTTATTTGTAATATAAAATATACAGGGTGCGCCATGAAAAATATATATTTTTGTCCTACCCTGTATATCATTAGAAAATACCAAACTAAGTGTATATAACTTTATTAGATTTGGAAATATTGCCATCTAAATAAGGTATTTAAGTAACAGTACCGCCATTTTGTAGTAAGTAAAGGTTTTATGTTCTGGGGTTATTAAGTACTCGTCTGTAGCCTTCAAAGGATGTGCCAAACGACCCCCTTTCCATTTATTTTTTTCAAAATGGCGCCCAGCTGTCAATTTGACATTTATATCTGTCATTGCTTGTCTAAAATTTGCTTTATGTTGTATGTAAATTTTTATTTAAAAAATACCAAACAAGTTAAAAGTTAGGAGGGGTCCTAAATTTGGACAAGCACTGTATTAAATACAGGGCCAGCCCCAGGATAAGTGCCGCTTGAGGCACCTACAATTTGCCGCCTCTACAAGGAAATAAAATTTGAGGTTTAAAATTTTTAAAGAGCAAAACCTCTCCACCTATATTTGTTTTTTAAAGACTAAAAAAAGAGAGAAAAAGGTCTCCTCTATTGGATTCCGCTACTTTTTTAACTTTACATTAAAGAGAATCATTTTGCCGCCCCTGTAAACATGCCGCCTGAGGCAGTCGCCTCACCGGCTCACCCTTCGGGCCGGTCCTGATTTAATAATTCACAAATTTATTTCTTTTAAAGCAATCTTAACTTTTATTATATTATGCAAGAGCAGAATTGTTCTTCATTCTTGATATAAAAAGTTTAATTTTCTTATTTTTTTTTTTATTAAATATCTTTATTTTGAAGAAAAGCCAGATATTATTTTGTTAAGAAATGATTTGTATTTATATCGAAGAAAAAAAAGTAAAAAAATCAAATTTGTACCAAAGTCCCGTGTCAACAAACTCCTCTTACCTCGCTTAAGACACCCACGGTACATTAGTATTTAGGCTCTTAGCCTTCGTGGTTTGTCCAAAGATCAAAAAAACTGCAACACCCGAACAACAACTGGAAATGTAGTGGCGTTCCATTTTTTGTTCTTTAAAAACATTTTATAGCAAATCGCTTTCGGACGACACTGAAAATTTATTTTTTTTGGTGGATAAAAGACGTCTCCCTAATTTTCTTGATAAAATCTAAATTAGTAAAAAGTTATTATAGATTATCGATTATTTTTATAAAATTTTAATACTCCGTAGTTTAAAAGTGGGAATTGTAGAACATTTGTTTATATATTTTTTTTACTATTTTTCTTTGGAAAATCATCTTGTTCAGTTTGTCGGTTGAATAACTAGAGAATTTTGGTATTTCAGCTATTGTGATCAGTTTATAATTTTTTGTTACTAAAAATGCATTCCAAATAAATTGTACTCAAACGTAATAAAAAAATAAGATACTTTCGAAAACGATTTATTATTTAGGAAGTCAGTTCAAATCATTTTCTTAAATGTTATTTCGGATTTTATAGACAAAACCACCACAGGTGGCTCTTTCACATCTTTTTCCAACCACGAGGACAGTCGGAAATATGGCCCTGTTCAGTGCTTGTAAAATTAAATAAATAATACACACTGTATCATTTAACTCAATTATTTCATATAACAGCCTTCTAGGAGTATTATAAAATTTAATGGCATTTTATCCTTAAAATTAGTTTTTACATGACAAACAATAATTTAAGCGTTTGAAGCTCCCTTATATTTACAATTCATAATTTGTTTAGAAGATAACCAAGTAACATTTTCTTAAAAAATTATTTTACAAAGCCTAAATCGTAATAGAAGTGGTAAAAGAATTGTAGATTTTACTATAGACCAGGGGTGGCCAACTTGTTTAGGCCCAAGATCGACTTTTCAGTGACGACACCCAGTGCGATCTACCATTTAAAAATTTTTGAAGAGCAAAAAAAAGGTCCTCACCCCAATTTTGTACTTTCTTAACAGTGTCCCAACTCCCATTGTCTTCTTTCCTCCTTCTATAATACTTTTGAAGAGCAAAAAAAGGTTCCCACCCCATTTTTTCAAAATCACAATTATTCGTAACTATCGCCCGCCCTTTCTCCGACTTTCCGCCTTTCATTTTCACATTTTTCCGCCCCTACAGCGTTGCGGCCTGGTGCCTTGCACCACCCGGTAGGCACGGCCCTGGTTTTAGGTATTTATATTTTTGACCTTGCTACGATCGACTGGACTAATAGTCGCGATTGACCGGTTGGCCACCCCTGCTATAGACGCACAAAACATGCTATATAAACCCATAGACCATAAATATAGCATTGTTTTATGTGTGTGTGAGTAAAAACTACAATTATAGGGTTAGACTCTCCAGAAACAGTCAGTTCTACAGACGATCCTTATGCTGGAGTTTGACTTCTTAAGGTAATTGGCATCAACAGGTATATCCAGATTAGTAATTTTTTCGGCCATAATTAAAAATAGATTTACAACTCAACCTGTTCCACAATCAGCACAGACTAAGCACATTTAAATTGTATCTTTTAGACTTGAGGTGCTGATAGAGTGCGATTTTTACCAAGTCTAGCCTGTTGATTATGACTTTGACTTATAACGAACCAAAAACGTATTTTTAGTGAACCATATGCCCGGAATCCGTAAGTTTTGTAGACAAGTCCTTATGCATAAATAAACTATACTCCGTTCACTATAAATTAAGAAAAACACCTAAAAACAAACGTATTTCATTGGTTTAACATGTCAGTAACCTAGTTACCACAATAAACAATGTAATTTATTGGTTTAAAACTATAGTAACCGGAGTTACTTACTAGGTATTCATTATTAATTTATAGTAGCCAAAGTATAGATGTTTGAATTTTGGAGGGAAAAACTTGTTTCGGCTTGTTTGTGGAGTCAATTTCAAAGATCGAATCTAATTGTGAGTTTCGTCTACTAAGTCTACTTATTATGATTTTTACTCAAGCCAAACTTAAAATTACAGTTACGTCTTTAGAGCAAGCCCATTTGAATTGTCTTTTAGACTTGAGTAAATGGAATGTTTTGAATCTAAAAGTCTAAAAACTCGTTTGACTTCTTTAGGTAGATGACGTCAAAAAATACATCCTGTTTAGTAAAATTTTTGCCCATAATTTAAAATAGATTTACAACAACTTGTTAACCTGTTTCATAATGCTCATTTGAATTGTCTTTTAGCCTTGAGTTGCTGATAGAGTGCGATTTTTACTAAGTCTAGCCTGTTAATTATGACTTTGACTTATAACAGACCAAAAATATCGGAAAAAAAGTATTTTTAGTAAACCATATGTTTGATTAGACTGTCCAGAAACAGTAAATTTTGTAGATAAGTCCCTATGAATAAGTAACCTAGATATTTCAATTTTGGGGGAGAAAACTTGTTTGACTTGTTTGAAAAGTGAATTTGAAAGATCTAATCTGATGTGCGTGTTTCGTCTTACTAAGTTTAGCCTAATGTTAAGATTTTTAGCTTAAGCCAAACCTAAATATTACAAGATCATGTTTTTAGTGAAGAGCATGTTGGGTTAGACTCTCCGCAACCGTCAGTTCTGTAGACGATCTTCATGACCGAGAACTGTTAGACTTCTTTAGGTAGTTGACATCAATATCGTATTTAATAAAAATTTTGGCCATAATTTAAAATAGATTTACATCAACTCATTAACCTGTTTCATATGATTAACTAAATCAGCACAGACCAAGTCCATTTCATCTGTATCTTTAGACTTGAATTGCTGATTGAGTGCGACTTTTTATTAAGTCTGGCCTGATCATTAGGACTTTGACTTATACCAGACCTAAAAAATCGCAAAAATCGTGTTTTTAGTGAACCACAAGTTTGGTTAGACTGTCCAGGAACAGTCAGTTTTGTAGACGAGTCCTTATGTATAAAATGAACTGGCTGATTCGATTTTTGAAGAGGAAAAACTGGTTTGACTTGTTTGAGGAGTTAACCTCGAAGATCTCGTAGATGATTTATTCCAGTTATAGGAAGTTTTCGCATCGGCCGTTTGGGCTGGATGCACAGCTTCCCTAAAAATTGTCCGGGTACTTTTTGGTGGTGAGCCGCAGTGGTGCTGCTGTGTAATTTCTGCTTCGGGTCTTGCCTCTTGAGCAAAAATTGTGAAATGTTTTCTGAAAAAAAACACCTAATTAGAGCTTTTACAGCTTAAAACAGCAATAAACATTTTTAGAAATGTATAATTCATCAGACATTGACCAAATGGTATTTTCATTAAAACTTTATACAAGGCATTTTAAATAACATGGAAGAATGATTACTAAAAGACTCAACAATCTTTTCTGGATATCTTTTATCTGGGAACTTTTCTGAAGTTATTTTAATTCTAAACAAATAAGCAGTTAGTGAAAATTTGTTTTAATTGTCGTGTTTGACGTTAGTTAACCTATTATCAAGGCACGCGGCAGCGTGTAAAGTCAAAGTCAAGCAAAGGAATTGGCTACACCGCACTTTTGACCCCTCCATATCTCAAAACCGAGTTTAAAGTAAACACATAAAACTATTTGTGTTTATTTATACCTATGGGACAATTAGTAGCTTAAATTTCATATGGCTAGATCAAACGCTTATAAAGCTATAAAGGTCCAGAAGTCGCCAACTTTCCACTGATTGACTGACTTACTCACTGACTGACTGACATACAGGGTGTCTCACGGTCGATGGTACCTTAGACGTTACCGGAAAACGGAACATTGGATTTTTTGAAAATTTGTCAACATAGGTAATGGCTTGTGATTTAACGATCTAAAATATTTTTAACGATGCAGCGTTGCCGTTTATACCAAAAAGTGGCATCAACTTTAAACTTTCAAATAGAACACCCTGTATATTTTGGTATTTTTGTATCCGCCAATACTTTCTGAATATTTTTGCTTAATATTATTTTCTACCTATCTCTAAAGGTTTTTGAGTAAATAATTATTTTCCATATTTTTTGTTCAAACCATGTCTCTAAATAAAAAGCTTTTATTACTCTTTCTGCATTCGTAGATACTTAAAATTTAGGGTGTAGCATCTCAATGTCGTCTATATTAATTTTGTATGAAGAAATTTGTTTTGAATCATACAGGGTGGCTTAAACTTCGTGATTTTATTCCTGTAGATATAAAAATGGTAAACAGTCATTTTTTTAAAGAGAACACCCTGTATATTATTACAGAATCTGAAGGATCATCAAAAGCCTTATCAAATATTATATCATGTTTCTTTAAAAATCAAAATTTGGCAAAATACCTGTTTATTATTTTATTTTTAGATTCTATTCTGTTATTATTTTATTTTTAGATTCTATTGTCAACTCTAAGTGTTTTTTAATAATAAAAAATAAGGGGACTATAGGTCTATCTTCAACTGTTTTTAAGTTATTGACGCTTAAAAGGTCACATTTCCTGTTTATATTAGTTAATTAAATTATGGAGGGTAGAGGGGAAAAGGACCATCTGAATGTATTAAAAAGTGTCCGTCGAAAGGAGCAATTTAAGGTGGCGCCACAGTAGGCATAAGAGATTTTTAAACTAATGAGCATGAATTATTAGAGTGAGATACGAAATGAAAAAGGACAGATAGATACAAAATAAAAAAGGGAAAAAATACCAAAATCCCTCCACTGGCTACTGTGGCGCCATCCCCATTTGCTATATTCCGATGGCCACTTTTTCAACTTGTCCGCCATAAAAGATGGTTATCCTTAAATATATTAATATTAAATAAAGGTAATGCTGGTAATCACCTGATACTTCAAAGTCATTGAAGTTTTTACCTATTAGTAGCTTTTTGTTTGTTTTTCATAAGGATCAATTGGCTATTTGAGATTTTCTAAGAAATACGGGGAAGTCAGAAATAACCCATATAACATTTTTTGCCGGCGTTGTACGTGTTGCAGATAATGTGATGGCATCCGTCATTAATAATTTATGATGAAAAAATGCGTTTAGGCTGATGGCATCCATCATTAATAAGTTATGCCAAAACAATGCGTTTAGGATGATGGCATTCATCATTAATAAGTTATTGGCAAAAAATGCGTTTAGGATAATGGCATTTATCATTAAATAAGTACTGCAAGTTTATAAGTTGAATGTCCTAAAGGTTAAATAACATATTTAGAATTTTGTAATCGAAAAAATGAGAAAAAAGGCAGGAAAACTGTAGGTATCAATAAAAAATTACATAATATAAATTTTTATACCGTAACAATAAACCAAAAAAATTAAATAAAAGTATGTAATAAAATAAAAAAAGATAGTAAATCAAAAGAAAACACTTTAAAATAGTAAGTATTTAAGGGACACTTACACTAAATTTTCAGATCCAAAACATAGGGAGAAATATTTTAAAGTTAGAGTTAAATGTCAAAAAATACTATTAAATATATATATATATATATAAAAACATTATTAACACGTCTTTAAAACTTTTAATAAGGCAACTCCCTGATTTCATATAATTTTTTAGGTAACTACAAATTTAAAAGGTTTTAAACAAAATATTTACAGCTCCTAACAGTCTACTTGAATAACCCGCCTTCTTGACTAGCCATCACCAATTAATTACACAACACACACTAATTAGGTAATGAATACACTTAATTATGTCTACCAAAAACTCTTTTCTT
This sequence comes from Listronotus bonariensis, assembly GCA_014170235.1. Classification (NCBI taxonomy): domain Eukaryota; kingdom Metazoa; phylum Arthropoda; class Insecta; order Coleoptera; family Curculionidae; genus Listronotus; species Listronotus bonariensis. The sequence continues at coordinate 89,355 of JACEGR010000022.1, forward strand.
TAAAAAAGAAACTAAAAGGCAAGAAAACCACCTAGAAAATAATTGCACAAAGCGGCCAAACAAAAGCAAGGTTGCCTCATCTGGCAAATTGTCAAATCTTGTATTTCGGCTAAGCGGGAAATTTGAATTTATCACCTTCGGTAATTAACCAAGCTAATTTTACCATTATTTTATTTTCTTTATTATTTCTCTCAAAAATACATAAAAAACATTTTGTTTGACTTAATTTTTATTTGCATGATTTGTATCAATAAAATGTTAGGAAAAGGCCATTTCCTTTAAATTATGTAAAAAAACATAAAATAATGTTGTTCAGCCGCCATTATAAATAAAACAGATCAAAAAAATTGCTCGAATGTTAGTTAAATACCAATATTAATAATATGTTTTGAAAAGTATGAATATGCGTTGAAGGTTTGCCTTGAAAAATCCAATATTTATTTGCCTGCAACAAAAAGGCATGTTTTATTTAATCAGGATTGGTATGCCGCCATTTTTGTATGCTTGCCGGCAATTCGCCTGCATGTAAAATTTATTGGCAATTGAGTGTTTATTTAGGGTTAACTTTTTAATGCGTATTAGATGTTGGCATAATATTGCCACCAATTGCCAATGCTTTACCATCAGTGCCAATAAGAAAAATGTATATTGCCGGCAAATAGTGTTTGCTGGGAATAACCTCTTAAGATTAAAGTAACCTTAAAAGTTACCATACTCGTATACTGAAGCGGAGCCTCCTGTATAATTTGGTTTTTGCAGATCCCTGGTTTTGCGATAAGGTCGACGGTATGTACATAAATTTTTATTAGTTATCTCTAAGAACTTTTTTTTACCTTGTAATTTAATTTATTCTATTCAAAAACGTCTACGTTCATTAAAAACTGTCTGGCTGGAAGCGACTTATATGTTAACAGGTAAAGTTTAAATACTTTTACTTAAGTTGTATAACGATAAAGCAAATCTTGGAAATATGTTTTTAATTCGTAAGTTTTCTACGTTTAAATAATATGTTTTTGACGTTTTAAATTAGCTTAACATTAGTTTTTTTGTTAGTTAAAGCTTAGTTTTTTTATACTACTTTTTTAGTAATTCCATGTTTTATCAAATTTATCTTAGTTCATTAACACAAATCAACTAATTATCGTCAAATATTTCTTCTGGTAAAGTAAAAAGATACATACACTTTATCTAAGTAAGTTAACGTACATATACATATATATATATATATATATATATATATATATATATATATATATATATATATATACAGACATAAAAAAGGAGTATAAGGATTAGAAAAGGCAATGCCATCCCTAATTTTTATGTAAAACCACAGCCTTCTTAAACTCCGAGCCGTGAAGTAAGAAAGGCAACGTTGCAAACAACACTGTACAGTAGGAATATTGAAATGAGTTCCTAATAGATTACATGCTAAATATAATTATTTTTTAAGTGTTTTAAACAAACTATAGGTATTATTTTTTTTTGGATATTTTAGACAACATATAGGTATAATTTTAAATACTATAATTGCCCTAAGAAGCAATAATGTGTCTGCAAAACTTATCAGGAACTTTTCTGCCTTATTCAAATTTGTTGGTAAGGATTTAAAAATTCAAATTGTTATGATCTACCTTTATACATTTTTTGCGAACAGACCAATGTAGCTTTTTAAAGTTAACTAAACATTAATTATTTAGTAATATTTGCAATACTTAAAATGAATTGAAAGCATGTGTGTTTAGTTATAAATATAAAAGCTTAATAATATAGTGTATTACATAAGCTGCGCTTTAAAATAACAAACGCTTTAAATTAGGTCTTCCACTATATTTACCCTAAAACCGCCTTAGGTTAACTTTCAGAATATCTATATAAATAATATTTTTTGGTGAACTTACCAGGATATTTATGCGCATTAGTTGATATAGTCCTTAGGATATTGCTTGGGATAAATAATTGTTTTTGGTGCACTATACACACTATTGATATCAAATAAAACAATTTTTTAAAAACACACTTAGTTAGTTAGTAGCCCGTAAAATATATTTGTCCATTTACCGTATAGGTCTTACTTTTACTTTAAATAAAAAAACACTTATCCGGTCAATAGCGCACAACCAGGCTTTCCTAATTTTATCGTTTATGGGGAAATAAAATATTGTTTAATAACCCTCTGTTTTAATATAACTTGGGTAATTCGTTTTGCAGCCCGAAACGCAACACGTTTGTGCCATAATGTACGCCGTACGCACCTAGGTACTATACGCGCACATTTAAAAGTAAAAACAACGATGGACATATTGGCACTAGTCCTATTTTTTAAATATAACAATGAATTACCTATTTTTTCTTTATATAATAAATACACGCTACGATTTAACTTTTAAAAACAGAAAAACCCTTTTAAGCAATAGTTTAAACTTGTTTCTGTTTACTTCTAAACATTACTTGACATTCCTACTGTGCTGTGTTGCCAGATTTCTCCTTCACGGCTTAGAGTTTAAGAAGGCTGTGGTAAAACCTATTTATCAAACTGACTCTTTGAAGAAGGTTAACACATGTCACATTTTTTAAAAATGTAAAGTATAATGGTAGGTTTACATTTGACATTTATTACATGATAATTTATGTCAGACAGAAATTCTGGCTAATGTAAACGGTCAAAAATTTATTCCATTCTATTCTATTTTTGGTTTTTGGCTTTCACACGTAATGTATTCAGCCATCGTCAAGTGGTTGTGGTTAGTATGTATATAAATGTATGTCTGATAGAATTTTTTATTGTTTACATTAACCAGAATTTCTGTCTGACATAAATATCAAGCAATAAATGTCAAATGTAAACCGACCATTAGTTTTAAGCGTAAACATAAATGTCCAGTATCGGACAAAATTAGACAGATTGCAATTTGTCCATTCCAATTTTCTGTACTTGAAATAATATCAGTATTTGTTAAGCAGTGTATTATGGTAGGTTTACACCAGACAGAAATTCTGGGTAATGTAAACAAAAAAAATATTCATAATATTATTCATAAATTTTTGACCATTTACATTAGCCGGAATTTCTGTCTGACATAAATATCATGCAATAAATGTCAGATGTAAACCTACCATTAGTGGCAAGCAATGGTAGTCCAGCTAAAAACTCCAGCTATGGAAAAAATGTCATTGCTGGAATTATGTTTGCAACACGTCACCGCTACTCGCCAGCCAGGGACTGAAACAAGGTTTTGTTTAGTGACGAGTCTAAGGTTTATATTTTTTAAGTGATGAAGCGCAATTCGTGCATTGTCCAGCAAATTGAAGACTTTATCCAAAATTGTTTCTTGTATCGTTAAGCACGGAGGCGGTAATGGTTTGGGGCTGTTTTTCGGGTTATGGAATGGGTCCAATTAACAAATTTGAGGATACCATGGATCGATTCAAGTATTGTACCATATTGAAAGATGTAATGCTGTCTTACGCTAAATGGGAAATGCCGCTAAAGTTCACGTTCCAACACGGTAATGACCTCAAACATACCGCTAAACTTGTAAAGAAATAATTTGTGGCAAATAAAATTCAATTTTAAAATGGCCACCACGATCTCTGGTCTTTAATCCCATTGAAATTCTCTGGAAGATAATAAAATGCAATTAGCAATAGTGCTCAGTTATTTGAAGAGATTAAAAATGCTTGAAAATCGTGGATCCGGCTAAAATTTTCAACCTCATTGGGTTCATGCCAAAAGTTATTGAGAACAAAGGGTACTGGACGAAGTATTAGTGTAGTTTTATCAGTATAGGATACAAAAAATGTAGTTTAAGAATAATTCTTACTAATTTTGTCGCATAGAATGTAATTTATTTTTACTTTTTCTAATAAATCTTGGGAAATTATGTTTTTGAATTTATTATAGGGTCATTTTATACTACTTAATAATATATATCTTTTAATTAGCCTAATTTTAAAAAATTGAATATATTTTGGTATTGCTTAAAGTCATAATTAGTCGAGTCTTTCTAATGTTTATTACCATAATATTGTAAATAATTTAAATTAAAATAAATAAAAACTCTAAGTACATATTTATATTGGCTATTCCAAAGTTGAATGAGACCTCTGGTGGTCAACGGCGCAATCTAAGAAAGCAGGTAATTGACCATATTAAACACGCCTTAATCGGTATCGTTTGATTCGTTTTTGAGCTTTGTGCATGAATAGTTGTGTGTTTTGCTATTATTTTTATAAAAATAATTTATTAGTTAGTTAGTTCAGTTTTATGCAAGCACTTTTAAAAACAAAGCATTACATTCAGACAAAATATTAGGCATTAGTGTCTAAAAACCTAAATAAAACAAAGAGTAGTTACCATTTAACATTCCACGTCATTTTGTATAAAGTCACAAAACGTGATGATAACAACCACCGCAGCTAACGTTTTATAAAAATACTCTCAAAACAGAATGAATTCCTTTTCAATTTCTGACTCATCCAAATTCATTATTACTATTAATTTTCGATATGTTGCATTAAATTTATTCGCAAACTACCAAATTTTAAATTTTGTTACACATAAACTAAAATAAATATTGACGACATCAGACAAAAGTAACTTACTTGACCTTTAATTCAGTAGATGTCGCGGTTACTGATACATTGTATAAAATTATATTTAAATAAATTGTAGTAGGCATTGAAGCAAAACACTAATTCGTAATTTGTAAGTGTGACAAAAAGCGTCGAAGTGTTAAGAAAGTTACTTTTTTAAACACTTCATATAGTGTACGGAAATTGTATACTTTTATGAAGTGTTAAAAAAGTAATTTTGTGTATGTATAACTTTATCTTCATGTTAACGATCAAAAAACAACAATTTTTTTAACGGTCGTGGAAAAAATCTTTTTACACGCCTAAACATTTGGTGTTGCGGTATCACTGGTAAACAGCATTTAAAATTTCAATTTTTAAACGCTTTCCTAACGCTTTATTTGACACTTCCCCCCTAAAAACGTAGCCCCTTAAACAACACCGCGTAATTAAAGTTACTGTGAAAATTTAATTGTAAACAATATCCCTATTGGAGTAAAATAAATGGAGTTTCGAACTGCTGGCTAATTTAGGCAAATTTTGCTTGCTTTTATACCATTGGCTACACGTGGAGTATTTAACTTGACTATTATTTTATTTTATTATTGAGATAATTACACTTCTCTAAATGCAGAGTTTGGTTGTATGGTTTTATTTAAGCAGCAGTTGCCACAAAAAAAAACACACATTTTAAATTAAAACTTATACAGCTTGTCTTTGTAAGTTCTTACCATATGGAAAACTTTTTTAAAATTAACTGTATAAAAAAAGTGACTCTTGATTAAAGTGACAACACGTCCCGATTTTGGCGGGACAGGCCCGCTTTTGAAGGAATGTTCCGCGTCCCTACAATTTTAGTAAATGCCCCGATTTTTTGAAAAAGTCCTGATTTGCGGTGAGACTGCGTGTAAAGAGGATTAGTTTTCGTTTGGTTGCTCTTCAAAAAATTTTGGTGGAACAACTAAAAAGTACATGTAATTTCATTAGTTCCGATTTGTAAGTTTGAAAATGTGGTCACTTTACTCTTGGTCAAAAGTTCTGCTCGGTGGGAAATAGGATATTATGGGGCGAGCACGGAAGATTACTTATTTGCCACAAGTATGACTTTTGCAGCAGCGAGTGTTGTGAGTCATACGAGAGCGAAATTAGTATTTCGTGCAAGTTGCATATTATATTTTTATAATCCGCGTCCAGACGTGCTACAATTTGCCAAACATTTGTTCAAACCAACCAACCTGTTTGCGCGCTCCTTTGACGCCAAAAACCCATAAGCTCTGAATCCCCTGCAAATTATTCGCCAAGCCTTTAAAACGATGTAAATTCCGTCGACGTTCACGTCCGCGCTATGTATTGGGGTATGCGGCGTGAAGCGGCGTGGCAGATTTTTGTAAGTCTGGACGCGGCTTAAGACTATTAATAAAGGGTTTTTCCATTTTCAGCGCTCTATCTTTGAATTCTGTATTTTTATTTTAAAGCATATTTGATGACATTAAGTTTTAAAAATTATATCAGCCAAATGACCGCCGCGGTTTCGCTAAGTCATTCCAATCCTAGAGGTCCAATTTTTGATGACATTCTGACACAAATTTGCCCAATATCACCAATGCCAATGGTGCGAGATATGTTGGCCTTTAGGGCGGCAATCGTTTGTGGTTTGTCCTTCGCATATACTCAAGATTTGATGTATCCCCACAAGAAGAAATCCAACGGAGTTAAATCGCAGGCCCTAGGTGGGAATACCATAAATTAAACGCAGCGCATGGAACGTTTGGCGAACCTAACACTGATTTTGATAATAAATTTTAACGATTTTACGCGTTGTTCAATCGTGTAGCGTTCCATAGTAAATATCACTACTGACTGAGTACTCCGCCGAAATTTAACGGCTGTATAATTCTTTCACCCCATTATATCACTGGATATATAGTACATTACAAACAGACGTGGAAAGTGTTTTATTACTGTCAAGAGAAAAGGATGGTATACAGAGGCGCGAAGCGCTAAGGTAAACCATTTCTCGAGACAGTAATGAAAGTTTTACCGAGTGTGTAAAATATTTTATTTACAACCACTTTCTTTAAATTTCTATTTAATTTATATAAAAAAATGTGTCAATCCAACAATAGTTATTTACATTACAAGATGCGAAAGTTTACTTTTTGGTGTGAGGTCCGAACGCTTGAAAGGCCTTTCGCATCGTGTAATGTATTATATTTTTCTGCTACTGTTCTATGTATCGCATAATTTAATAATCATTAACATCATGTTTTAATAAAAATATCATAGATTTTGAAATTTTACCTATTAAAAAATTAATCCATAGCAACACATTTATTGTTGACATTGTCTGTCATCAGCACTTGTCAGATATTGAATTATTGTTAATTTAGTATAAATCCATTCCCATTTTAAAATGTTAAATACATATAAAAATGGCATTCAAAAGGCAGCTGACCTTGCGTGTGCCTCATTTCTGCCAGACAAATCTAAAGAGAGGTACCATCAAACATATAAATCGTTTTCTGAATGGCTTGCTACAAAAAATGTGGGGCGGATTGACGAGAATGTGATGTTGGCGTATTTTCAAGAAAAATCCGAGTCTTTATCACCACCAACCCTCTGGTCTGTATATTCCATGCTCAAGTTAACAATTTCCGTAAACAAAAATCAAGATATTTCGGAGTTCAAGAAACTAGTTGCTTTTATTAAAAGGAAAAACGATGGTTATGAGGCAAAAAAGTCAAAAAAATTTAAAAAAGAAGAAATTATAAAGTTTTTACTTAACGCGCCTGATCAAAGTTACTTGCAGCAATGAAAATAATAGCCATTATGGAAGTGGCTGGGGCATGCCGGACAGACGAAATATACAGAATGAAGCTAAGTGATGTAGAAATAAGAAATGACGTGGCTATAGTAAAAATAGTGGAGTCTAAAAATAAAGTTAAAAGAAACTTTGTAGTAACCAACGATGAAGGCTCAGTTCCTTATGTCAGATTTCCACAGAAATATATTAAGCTGAGACCAAGGAATGCTCTAGATGAGCGCTTATTGTATCGTTATGAAAGAGGTAAATGTGTTAATCAAGTAATTGGAAAGCACACTGTTTCAAATGTACCTAAAGAAATTGCGAAGTTTTTGAAGCTTGAAGACATCAGTAGATACACTGGCCATTCTTTTAGAAGAACGTCAACTACGTTCCTTGCCAATACTTCGGATGTCGATATTTTGGACTTAAAAAGGCATAGAGGTTGGAAGTCTTCTTCTGTTGCGGAGGGATATATTGCTGAATCCTATAGTAATAAGGTGGAAATTTCAAAGAAGATTTTACACGAAATTCCTACCAATATTTCCTCTAATGAAGTAACAGTGAAAAATATGAATATTAACGTAGTTAAAGGTGATAACGATACCCCAACAACAAATTTAAAAACTTTTCTTTTCTTTTGCTAATTGCTCAAATTGCAAGGTTCTCTTTCGTTATCATTCGCGTTGCTAGGACCACAAAGTTTTCATATTTATACAGTAGTAGAAAAAATGGATTTAAGTTTGTCAAATAGTTATGCCACCAGACATTTATCGCGCGTAAAGGTGTCACAGAGGTGTTTAAAATATCAAAATATCAAGTGGGCAAACTTTTGAATTTTTTCGACTGTTGCAAGGGTTACTTTTACTTTCGGCCCACGGGAGGAAAGTTAACATTTCTTCCGTGCGCCGAAATTAAAAGTCAGAAAAGTGACAATTTTATGTTCCCGATTTGTGATAGAATATAAGTCAGCCATGGCATATCCGATATTATAGCCTATACTGCGAATTTTTTATCGAATGTGATGTGATTTTATTTTTCGTTAATTTTACGTACCAATTTAATACTATTTGTGGCTACATATTAATAATATACAATTATATACAATATTTATACACATTTAAAGCACCTTATGACGACCGTGGGTAACGTATGTGGGTTTAGAGCGTTGGTAATGGACGTGGATAATGAGCTATATTACCTGTTAAAAATCACATTAATACTGTATGTGTACATTTTTACAGTCGAGAAAAAAATTGTGTGTTGAATTTGCACACCGCTGTTTAGTTTCTTTTTGATATTTTTTTTATTTTGTCCTTCCACTTACGGTTATTTTAAATAAAAAAATAAACACTTCTGAGAAATAAAAATACGTTTTAGTCATATTTTAAGGTTACTTTTGTTAAAAACTTTATGTAACGCAAGTATTTACGACTAAAAGTTTTGAAAATATCGTCGGAGTCTTTAGTTAATTTGGAAACGCCCCCTTTTTAAGCCACCCTGTATATTCAATATACAAATATTATTGTGAAAATTTATTTTCTTATCAAGCAAAACTTTTGGGAAGAGAGAGATTTTTTCGCAAAGTTAATTATTAAAAAGTTTTCCATTTGGTCAGAACTGCCGAAGATAAGTTTATTCAGTTTTTTTTGCGAATCTAAAAATTTCTCGCCGTTGAAAATACGAACTGGAGGTATCTCCAATTATAAACCTTTTAAGAAAAGTAAAAGAAATTATAGTAGAATAAAACTCATTGAAAAAGGTAGAGAAAATAACAAAAATTAAAGGGAAAACATATTTAAATATATATATATATATATATATATATATATATATATATATATATATATATATATATATATATATTTTCAAATATGTTGAATAACTTTATAAAATGACTGATATATATATATATATATATATATATATATATATATATATATATATATATATATATATATATATATATATATATATATACTTTTCTTTAATTTTCTTGGGAATAGGTTTATGGGTTTGTTTTAAATTAAACTCTTAGTGACGTTTCGCCTATCATAGCAGGCTTTTTCAAAAACTTTTTTATTTTTAAGTGGAACCTACAAAAGAGTAGAGTTTGAAATAGCAAACACAATAAAAAAACAATAAATACAATCATTTACAACACAATAATTAAAACTTACAAATAGGTTTAAAACAAATAAAAACAATTAAAAATTATCTCACAATGATGATTTTATTTTTATCAGAAATATATATATATATATATATATATATATATATATATATATATATATATATATATATATATATATATATATATATATATTTCTGATAAAAACTGGCCAAGTTAAATCTAACCTAGTTTAAGATCTCATACATATGTAGATTTGGTAAAGAACTTGGTACTTATTTAGATCTCCATTCTTTTTGCGGCGAAGCCCACTGCCAAGCATAATTTTAGTATTAAGCTTGGCCGAGACGAATTCCAAATTTCATCTTTCTAGGTCATCTTGAAGTGAATTAGGTTTTTGATCAAAGTATCAGTGAGTCAGTGGAAAATTGACAACTTTGGACCTTCATATCTTTATAACCGTTTGCGCTAGCTTTATGAGTTTGGGCTACTAGTTGACCTTATATGTTTAAATATACGTAGTTTCATGTATTTACGTTAAATAGGTTTTCGGTTATGGAGGGATCAAAAGTGGTTCGTGTAATATTACTCGCGGCGGTGTAGCCAGTTCCTTTGCTTGAACTTGGCTTGACACGCAACCGCGTGTCTTGCTATTTTAGCTTAAGGAATCTGGTTTTTCTATATACCCATAATTAGCGGACACCCTGTATACATCATATTTTGAAATTATTGTTTAAAAGAAGTGAATAACACAGGTAGAATGTTTTCCCCTATACATACAGGGTGTAATTTAATTGATGGCTAAAAATACAGGGTATCATACCTTAGTTTATTGTCGGAAGAAAAGTTCTTTTAAACATACATACAGGGTGTTTCCTAATTGAGGTAAGAAAATCTAGGGGCATATTCCTGTGTCAATTTTATAAAAAAGTTCATATAAACATAGGTCCGGAAATGCTTTGTTTCTAAAATACAAGGAGTTAAACTTTAAAAAGAAAATCGGGTTTTTAATAATATCTTAAATATGTCCCATCCGATTTTATTGAAATTTGGCTGTGGTGTTTGTTAAAACAGGAAGTTAATTCAGGCCTTAATTAATTTTAATTTGTAAGACCAGTGGCGGTGTGGGACGCATCTCAGCTAATATAATTGACAAAAAATGTAGGCCACTGACTTTTATTCAACTTTTATATTTTTTTGAATGAAGTGCCTAAAAATAAAATTGTGTCTTTATATTTTGTAGTAGCTTGCTTAGTTTTCCAGAAAAAAATCCGCCAAACTGCATAATCCTTTGTCTTCCCCGTGGCCTAGTGGACAGAGCTTTGATCTTCGAAGCCAGAGGTTGGCGGTTCGATTCCCAGCGGGGAGACATATTTAGGTAGTAGTTATTTAAAAATAACGACCGTGGTGGCACTACCGCGTTGTCTAAAAGGTGCTGTGAAATGCAACTGCATGTTTCAGTGCTTGGACAACGTTGACGGAACAGGGGAACGATGGGTTAAACATCTAATAACCCGACACCCACGGTACTCTGGTATTTAGGCATAGACCTTCGTGGGATGTCAAAAAAAAAAAGATAAAAAAGATAATCCTGGACAAAACAAAGGCAATTTTTTCTTTAAAAAATTAAGTTGTATAACTTTTTATTAACAATTATGTAAAAACAACAACAAATGTTTAAATAAATACCGTTTAAATCCAGTCTAACAAATTTTCCTAAAAAGTGTTTTAGAAATGTTTAGGTTTTTTGAAAAGTTTTAAGTATCTTAAGAACGAAAAATTTGAGGACCCATGTTTATATGAACTCTTTTTTTTCATAAAAATAACTTAGGAATACACCTTTAAATTTTCCTACCGCAATTAGGAAACCCTGTATGTCCTAAACATCTTTACTTTTGAGATACAGAGTGTTAAAATTTCAAAAAAAAATATATTTTTTTAAACATCCTAACTAATCTTTACCCAATTTTGTTTAATTTGGAAATATCATTAATGATATTAAGAAGGTAATTTATGAATAACTTTATTACATTTAATAAGTCCAGTGGCGTCTCAAGAGGCAACTGAATGAATATATCCATCAAAAAAACGGTACGTCACTGACTGTGTAAATGTGTGTTAAATTTTTGTGCTTTCTTTAGATTAAGCAAATAATAATACTACTTTTATGTCTCTTAATTTTTTTTTATCTTTGGACCATCCACGAAGGCTGAAAGCCTAAATACTAACGTACCGTGGGTCTCTTAAGCAGGGTAAGAAAAAGTTTGTTAACACGGGACTTAAAAACTTGAAGATTTGGGGGAAGGAAAGACCTCCACTGGCAGCAGATTCCACAGTCTAGAAACTCTAGGGATAAAAGAACGAAAGAAATGGGAAGTTCGGGGCCTGTCCAATTGAACTGTATAGGGATACATACGCGCGGCACCACGAGTTTCTCTGTTGGAAGCTGCAAGAGAAGGGACTATACTGGATAATTCGTCGGAGCAGAAGCCGTAAAAGTATCTATAGAAGAGCGATAGATCTCCCACAGCTCGACGATGGGCAAGAGAAGGAAGTCTTTGAGTAAGTAAAGGATCATTAATAAGACGAACTGCCCTTCTTTAAATGGCATCAAGAATGCTGAGGGTTGTAGGGGATGCCATTCCCTAGACATGAGAACAATATTCCAGAGAGGGTCGAATTTGGGACACATACAAAGTGTATAAATTGGAAGGAGAAAAATACTTTTTGGCTCGGAAAAGAAATCCAAGCTTTTTGAAGCCGCGGCCGCGGTGGCTATAGACACAATGTGTTTATGCCAGTTAAGGTTATTCTCAAATATGACGCCCACAAGGTTAAATGTGTCCCCGCTCTGCAAAACCTGGCCACACATAAGCAAAGGATGAGTGTTTGATGATTTTTTTCGCGACAACGAACGCGATTGTGTTTTGGATGCATTAAATTGAACGAGGTTTTTGGCGCCCCAATCCAATATCAAATTGAGATCCTGTGAAAGAGATATCTGCATCGCCCTGCGTTTGCTTTCCAAGTTGAGAGATTGGTTTGGGAACCTGAAAAATGGAGTGAAGGGTACTATCGTCAGCATAACTATGAATGGGATTGGTTGTGGAAGAAAGAAGGTCGTTGATGTGAAGAAGAAACAAAGTTGGTGCTAGTACTGAACCCTGAGGCACTCCAGCATTAATTTCGTGAAAGCTTGAAGAGTGGCCATCAACAATGACTGATATACGTCGATTAGAAAGATAACTGGAGAGCCAAGAGCAGAGTTTAGTTGGAAGACCGTAGAAGGGAACTTTATTAAGAAGTGCGTCATGCCAGACTTGGTCGAAAGCTTTAGATATATCAAGAGCAACGATCTGGAACTCACCTAGAAACTCAAGAGACTTGTTCCAGTTGTGTGAAACGAAGGAAAGAAGATCTGTTGTAGATCTCTTGTGACGAAATCCGTATTGCCTGTCATGTAAAATTTTATGTTTTTCTAAAAACCTAAGAATTTGCGAGTTAATGGATTTCTCCATTACTTTACAAAGCATTGAGAGGTGTGAAATGGGTCTATAGTTGGATGGAAGAGATTTAGATCCTTTCTTGGGAATAGGCTGGACACGTGCAGCTCTCCAGCTGTCTGGAAAAATACCCGTGTCATAAGAAATTCGAAAGAGCCTGGTTAAAATAGGTGCAAGTTCAGGATCACATTTATTTAAAACGATTGCTGGTATACCATCTAGCCCAGACTGAATCTTGTTTAGTTTAAGAAAAAAAAATCATTTAATTGCATATTTTTAGACCATAAAAGAAGCATTGCGGGATTTTTAAAAATTAGGTTTTATAATTTTTAATTAGCAATTATGTAACAAAAATAATAAAAACTTAAGGTTAATATCCAGTATAACAGTTTTTATTAAAATAAATGTTTTCAATTTTTTTTTTAAATTTTAACACCCTGTATCTTAAAAGTTAAGACTTTTAGGACATATGTTCATATAAACTTTTCTTCCTAAAATAAGCTAAGAAATCATACCCTGTATTTTTAGCCACCAATTAAATTACACTCTGTATAGACTGGTTTTTTGTTTTAGGAGAGGCTGATTTATACGTAAATAAACATGTAGGTATACTAATTAATTAAAATAAAAAAACAATCGTTAATTATGGTATACCACATTCCGTCTTATTTTTAAAACCTCTACATGGTCTTAATTTAAAAACAGGTTTAACAAAATTCCTAATAACTAATTTATACACAGGATGAAGTTTATTTTGCTGTAGGTTTTTTTCTTACACCTTGACAGTTTTAAATTAATCGGTCTAGCGATTATCAAATTATCAAAACATTTAAAGTAATAATTCAACTTTTTCTTTAAATTTGTTTCCCTTACAAAAACTACATTATTTTAAGTCACGGACGTATACAGTGTGTCCGCCTACGTTCTCTATATATGAAAAACTTTTTAATTATTAATTTTACGAAAAAAGATATTCTTTATAAAAAGTTTTGCATGGTCTAAAACCTAAAATGCAATCATTATATATTCTTTTTTTCAGTAATATACGAGTTATCTCAAAAAATATGAATTTTGTTTAAGAGGAAAGTGCCTTTATTTTTGAAAATATCGAAAATTATTATTAAGGAAAAATGTTTAGAAATAGAAATAAATCTTAAATGTGCAAACTCGCTCATTTACAACGAAAAAGTTTTTTTATTTTTTATGCGAAAACGAGCGTTTCTGTGACTTTTCGCTGTTTTAACAGTTCTTAAGTTTTCTTTAAATATATCATTTTAAAATAAGTATTTACAAATGTACAAATTTAAATTTTTATCCTTTCATCATAAAAAAATTAAAAAAAAAATGTTTCTTGCAAATAAATGAGTTAGCATATTTAAAAGTTATTTTTATTTCTACACACTTTTCTTAATAATAATTTTCGATATTTCAAATATAAGGGTAGTTTTCTCTTAAACAAAATTTATTTTTTTGAGATAATTCGATACCTAGGGAACTTAGTAAGGTTGTTAGACTAACAAAAGTAATTTTTAAGTGTATATGATACACTTTTACGACTTCTGGTTTCACCGGAAATAACTGAAACTTTTGATTTTTAAATGGGACACCCTGTATATTTTATGTTTTTCGGATTCTTCAGATCATTTTTAGTCGGAATACAAAAATTTTAAAACAAATTTTGGTAAAATTTTATTTTTAAATTAAACTTTTATTTTTCATCTTGAGTGCCATGATCATTCTAAAATCACTCTTTATACTTTACTTATTTTCAGAAAAATACGAAATCGATTTTATCTTATAAAACTTTTTACTAGAGAGCTCTATACTTCAATTTTTGAGTTTTTTTACCAAAAATTAAAATAGGACCATATTACTTTCATAATATATCTAAATACAGTATTTTACAGCGATCCAACGATGTAAAATTCTACATTTATTATGTAGGTAAGTGATTTTTTGAGACTGAATGGCGTAAGTTGCAATTCATCGTAGTTGCCATTAAAACTGAAACTAATATAGAATAATATGTTGTAAAAACAATTGCTCGTGTTCCGTTTAGAGTTTAAAAATTAAAAACATTAGTTTGTGTTTTTGTATCTTCTACGACGTAAAAAAACAAATTTAACCTTAAATTATTTTTACATCGTAGGAGATAAATAAACAAAAACTAATTTTTTAAACTCTTAACGGAACACAAGCAATTGTTTTTACAACATATTCTATTAGTTTCCGTTTTCATGGCAACTACGATGAATTGCAACGTACGCCATTCAGTATCAAAAAGATCATTTGCTTACATAATAAATGTTTTTTTAAGGAATTGAAGTGTCGTAGTGTTTTACATCGTTGGATTCGCTTTAAAATACCGCATTTAGAAATATTATGAAATTGATATGGTCCTATTTTGGTTTTTAAGCTAGGGTAAAAATAAACTAAAAAATGAAGTTTACAGCCTTCTAGTAAAAAAGTTTAAAAAGATAAAATCGATTTCGTATTTTTCTGAAAGTAAGTAAACTATGAGGAGTGATTTTAGATTGATCATGGCACTCTAGATGAAAAATAAACATTTAATTAAAAATAAAATTTAACCAAAATTTGTTTTCAAAATATTCTATTCTGACTAAAAACGATCTAGAGAATATAAAAAAATATACAGGGTGTCCCATTTAAAAATCAAAAGTTCCAGTCATTTCCTGTAAAACCGGAAGTCGTAAAAGCCTATTATAAACACCTAAAAATTACTTTTCGTTAGTCTAACAACCTTGCCAAGTTTCGACAGTATCGATAAAGAAATAAAAAATGGCAGCCGGAAAGTGATCTCGTTGTCACCCGGTATGTATTTGCTTAAAAGTAAATATACAGGGTACTTCTGGTTAAACCTGAAGTACCACATAAAAACTGAAATATCGGAGATGGTATTTACGAAAAAAAAAATTATTTGTAAAATGGTTGAATACTCGATACATACCTTAATTAATCCACCAGTAATGAATACAATGTTTTGTCAATTTTTTATTTAACTTTCTTTTATTATTCGTCATTTATTCATTACTGGTGGATTCATTACGATATGTATCAGGTATCGAATGTTTTTACAAATAGGTTTCGCTATAAAACTTTTAATTGGCTCATTGAAAAATATCAAAATTTAGTGTGTAAGCTCATGGGCGCCGGCGCCGTCTGGAGAAAATTCCGGGGGCACTAGGAAAGTGGAGATTTTTTGTATTTAAAATTTCTTGCCGCTTAAATCGCTTATTTTCATTGGCGCAATTTGCGGGGGGCGGGGGTTAGGGAATGCTAAGGCCCTCCCGGGACGGCAAATAGCTCCTCCAAAATTATTAAACATTATATTACGTATATTAGTGTTTTTCGGCAAATATACTCTATAAACATATAAACATATATACATATAAACCCCCCACCTTTCAAAAAACCAGTGGTTAGTTGCGCCACTGCTTATTTTGCATTAATACTACAAAAATTATCTTAACTCACACAACCCTTTGAATATTTATGCAGGGATATGTAAAATTCAGACCAAAAAACAACGGTACAAAATTTACCAGTAATGATATACTAGTATAAATCTTAATCTAAATCTTAAAACTAATAATAAATTTAAATCTCCTTCTCTTTTGACCAGATTTATTTATTAAATCTTTAATAAAAAAATATTTTTGCTTTAATTCGTTGACTATGAAAAGGCATAGACGACTTAAACGATTTTGCGACATTATAGAACGCAATCAAGTTTTTACACGTCTAAGGGATGGCCAGACTAAAAAGCGCGCAAGGGAGCAATTTTTTAAAACCCAGGGGGCGGGCAAATTTAACATGCAGCCTTCGTATTCCGAAAAATCGCTCGCTTTCTTGTCACACACCCGTTCTTCAGACTGGCAGTTCACTGTGTACTGAATGTATGTTCCATTGTCCAGTGGCGGCTGGTCATATGAATCAAGTGAAGCACTGATTCACCTAAAATTCTCGTATAATAAATAATACTTACATATTTCTACAATGTCTTCAATTTACTTTTACTTAAAAAGAAAAAAGTTTTATTTTCCCTCGGTTAGAATTAAATATCAAATAATCAAATTACGACATTTTAAGTTTCATCAATTTATTCCAATCGACCGAATCACTTGAGCCGCGCGCCGCCGATATTCCGATAAAGAGAGCGACGCTGTACTAACAGGTGCTCGACAACGGCAACGCCGCGCGCCGACGACCGAGAATAGAAGCACATCCCAGCAGTGTGAAAAACGATTCTCAATTTCGCTGCTGCAGGCCGCTTGTTTACGGCGGTTGCCATGGAAACGACACGTATGGTTAAGACTGGAACCACTGAAATGCGAACCAGTGCACCGCGATTCATTGTGATTCAGTTTAGTAGTAAGGCGCTTTAGAACGTGAAAATCGAAAAATAGGGACGACGCGCGTGGATTTTTCGCGGCTAAATATTATTATTTTATTATTATTAATAACAGTATAGATTATAATGGATTCGTTTCCAATTTATGACCCAGTGTGTGTTTTGCTGGAAACACCTTTTTCAAGGTGGAATGAAAATGACCAAAAACCAGCGGGGGGCATGAATTTATTAAATGTGATTCACCAACTTTAGAGGTCACGAGCCGCCACTGCCATTGTCCCGTTGTTGATGGCAAGGTTAAATACATTTTTGAAAGTTGTTTTATGGTACAAATGAAAATAAATTCATTTGTACAATTGGTCGTTGTTGCCTATAGTGGAGCCATCTTTCACATTCATTTTTAAAAAATTTTAATTCATATGTGGCAAAAAGGTTTTTCCATATTATTTCGGAAATAAATCTTCTTGAAGGTATTCTCTGTCATCTGACTTGGATGAAGAACTCAAAAAGGAAAAATGCATCATTTGCTTTGTTAGTAAATCTTATCTTTAGTAACTAAATTATATAATCTAAATATGGAATGAAAATTGTGATTTAAAAGATTCTGAAATATATTATTGATGTTTGTGATTGAAAATAATTACTTCTATGGATTTAACGAGCATTAGTTCGAATAACTTTTATTTTACATTTAAAGTTTTACCTCTCTCTAACTACTTACCACGGATCACTAATCTCAAAGAAACTACGCTACCAGCTAATATGGCTACAATACAAGCTTAAAAAAACTAAATAAATCAAAAATTACCAACGAAAAAACCGTAAAATACAAAATTTTGACAGTTTTTAGCAAATAAAAATGGATTTTTACTTGGACAGTCTGTACCAACAAAGATCTTATTTAATTTTCAAAAAAGTTTATAAATTGTAAACATTTTCTTAATGTTTTTGTAAGTTTGCTACAATTACCTAAATCCAGGGGAAGGGAAAGCGTCCACCTCCTCCGCCCCTCCCCCCTCTCAGCCGGCGCCCATGTTTGAGCTTATCTTACTAAGGCGTTCAAAATAGTGTCATACAATTTTGGTTTTAAAATCAATGGGAGAGCTAGTATTTGAAAATATTAAAATTTACATGACATTTTCTATAGCTAGTTTGGAGACGCACCATCCGGTATAATATAACTTATTTTTCTGTGTTTTTTCTATACCGAGTCCGATACTTGCACCTGGTGAAAAAATATTTAATTTTATCGCAGCAAAAGTTGCAGTATACCGGGTGTTTCTCACAGGTGGTTCCCCCTATAATTTTTTACCTTTAAAGTTAGAAATATGAAATTTGGTATACGCTAATTTGACATAATTTTGGATTGATTGGTCTATACTTGTATTATATTACTTCCGGTTTAAGCGGAAATGATTGCTTTTTAAAATTTTTAAATGATTACACCGGTATATTATTTCTTATTTCGACAGAATAAACATTCTGAATACAATGACACCTTACATGTAATTTTTTTACAGTTCTGCTGCCAAAAATTATTTTTTAATCCACGTTTTCTTGGGAAAACTGATCGCATGGTCCAAAAATGGTAATATACATGCGAGTTATAACTAAAAATATGAAAAATGACCAAGAGTAAAGTACTTTTTTTTTTAAATAGGACAAATGTTGTAGAGAATTAAATTTTATGTCAAAATTTAAAGTTAAAGAATTAAAGTAAAAAAAAATTGTGAATTTGTTACATTATGTATTACCAGTTTTTAAAATTTTAAAATACTTGGCTTAAGGCAGCAAATTTTAAATATATATACAGGGTGTTACTTAATGGTATGTCATAATTTAAAGGAGGCATTCCTGGACCGATTTTAAGTCGAAAAGTTCATATAAACGTGGGCCCTAAAATGCTTAGTTATTAGGATACAGGGTGTTAAAGTTTTATTTTATTTTCACTTTTTAATAAATTTTTCAAAGACGGTTTGAGATATTGAACTGAATTTTGGCACAGGATATTATGGCATAAAAACACACTTTTCAGATGTTCATTTAATTTTTTTTGCAACCAGTGGCGTAGCTATGACGAATTTTTAAAACAATTTTACAAAAAAATACTACGCCATTGACTTGGGAAAAAATTATGGTTTTATAATAATTATCAATCAATTATAAACAAAAAACTCTCTCTCATTTTTGCCGTAAAACATACTGTTTGGGAGAAACCGTTAATTAAAAAAATGTCTTATGTACCCAAATTGCATCTTGAAAAATTATTATTGAAATAAATAAAGTTATCTTTGCTTGTTGCCAGCGATTGTTGTTTTATTGTTGTAAACATTATGACACTGACGTTAATTATCATTCTTGACAGTTTGTATTTATTTCTCCTTTGATCTTAAAACGTGCATTTTTCTAGTTAAAAAAAATTGTAAATTATTCTAATTTGGAAATGACACAAATGCATTTCCTTTATGGTCTAGCTAATGGTAATGCTATGGAGGCGCGGCGTTTGTATCAAGAAAGGTATCCTAATCGCGCTCTCCCAGATAGACGAATATTTATAAACATTCATCGTCGTCTGGCTGAATCTGGCAGTTTTAAAGCTAATATTTCCGAGGAAGGCCCCGTACAGTTAGAACACCAGCAGTTGAACATCTGAAAAGTGTGTTTTTATGCCATAATATCCTGTGCTAAAATTCAGTTCAATATCTCAAACCGTGTTTGAAAAATTTATTAAAAAGTGAAAATAAAATAAAACTTTAACACCCTGTATCTTAATAACTAAGCATTTTAGGGCCCACGTTTATATGAACTTTTCGACTTAAAATCGGTCCAGGAATGCCTCTTTAAATTATGACATACCATTAAGTAACACCCTGTATATTTAAAATTTGCTATATATATATATATATATATATATATATATATATATATATATATATATATATATATATATATATATATGTATATATATATATATATATATATATATAAATATATATATATATATATATATATATATATATATATATATATATATATATATATATATATATATATATACAGGGTGTTATGGAAATACTTTAATATATTTCAACCCCAAAATCCTTGTGTAAAAATAAATTGAATAAAAATTATTAAAAATGGCGGACCACCATAAATAACAGTGATAATGAACCCCAAAATTTTACGATTAAAAAGCAAACCCGCTACTGACCAGCTCTTTAAATCCCTTTAAATACATATGTTTACCTTCTGTTGCTGTCAAAAACAGCTGAAAGCAGTTATAACACGTGGTTAAGTCAACAAGCTTGAGAAAAGTTGCCAAATTTATTTTGTTCTTTACCAGTTTATCTATGGGTTTTGCTGTTTCAATTCGATCAAACGAAAAACTTACATGATTACACAAATTATCCTTTATTACGCTACTAGGTTGTTTGAGCGTATAATGAATGTAAAGATTACTTTTTCCACATATCAAGTACACTTTTTAGGTGGTTAATTACTTTACAAACTTTTTAAACACTGCGACGCGACACGTATGCGCACAAAGAATTGAATTAAAATACACAAAACGGTATTTTTATTGCAAAACACTATTAAAACAAATTTTACTGCGTTTTTAAATAAAGTTTTTGTTACATTTCGCTTTTCTTTCATCAAAATTAAGAGTTGACAGACGACAGTTGGTTTACACAAGATCGTTTGACTAGGTAAGGTTGCCTCATTACGTCACATATGTACCGCACTGCTGGTTCCTTGGCGCCAACATAGCAAACAAAGAATAATCATTGTTAAATAATTTATTAATAGGAAATAAAGAAGTTACGGTAACAACTGGAATTAACAGTATTTAAAAGTATTTCTTTAATATTGACAAAAAACACAAACTACACTGTTAAAAACTTCATTAAATAATGAGCAAAATACATATGTGACGTATGGTCCGCCATGTTGCAAGGCTTACGAGGCAACCTTACCTAGTCAAACGATCTTGGTTCACACGAGAGAAGAGTACAAAAGATTATTCCCTATGAGACAAATGTACAAAAAACTACGGTAATTGTACAGAAAGTGTCCGCAACTCCGATTTTAACCAAATTTGGTATGTTGGGTTTTTGGGGCGCTGATCACGAATCTGAACGAAATTTTAGTCGGAAATGTTTGGTTTCAGAGATAATCTTCATCAAAGTTGGCATTTAAACTAACCTTATTTTCACCATTATTCACCCCTCTTTTTGCACACAATTCTTGATTTAAAGCTAAAGTGGCCCACAATATTTGATTTTCACCTTTTAAAACCCCGTGTTTCTATGTTTTTACACCTTTTATCAAATAAATTGGAAAGGGTCCCTTTAAAAACGTTGCAACCGTGCATTCACTGCTCCACCGCCTCCACCATATTCTGCTACGATTAAAAACGATTGAAAGCGAAGCTATGCAATTTAATTCAAAAAAGTGTAAAATACGTAGAAGAATGAGGTTTTAAAAGGTGAAAATCAAATATTGTGTACCACTTTAACTTAAAATCAAGAATTGTATGCCAAAAGAAGGGGGAATAAAGTGAAAATGAGGTTAGTTCAAATGCCAACTTCAATGATGGATATCTCGGAAACAAATGTATCCGACTAAAAATTTTTTCAGATCCGTGATCAGCGCCACAAACACAGGTGTTTTTACAGGTTAGATGTTTTTGCAAGAAATTTATTGCAATTTATTCTAACATTTTTGCAGTTTGCACGTAACTGGGTTTATCAATTTACTGAAACTTGTAAGTTCAATTCTTTTTAAACCGTTTTCTTTGTCTCATGTTGTTCTGGTTATGGGCGATAAAATGATACTTACAGCGAATTCTTTTGGTTAAACTAGGTGCTTTCAATTTAATTAGGTTTTTTAATCAAAATTTTTACTACAAAATGCAGGGTTTGTTTTTTCTTTTGATAATTCATAAAAGCTTGATGTCTAGGAACTTATTACCGTGGGTATAAAAAGTAGACGGCATATTTAACATACCTTAGGGATAAAGGAGCCGAAGTGGACATTTTGGGGCTTCTTCAGATGTACGGTTACAAAATGCATGAAACAATTACTTTGTGTTGCTATATTACTGTACATCTCATTGGTACGGAAGAGAAGGGAAGTTTATGGTGAAAGTGTAAAGAGTGTACTCGTGAAAATAAAAGTACTTTCCAGCCAAGAAAAAATCCTAGCCTTCTAAAAGCTGTTGTAGCTCTAAATGTTATTTAAGGTTATTATTTAATGTAACGCCTACGCCGCTCATAAGTAGATAATAAAAATTGGTTAACTTTTTTTATGCCGGTATATTATTGTCCTCTATTGTGTGCTTTGAAATCTACGATAAAATGGTGGTGCCCTCTGGATAACATTATTCAGTCGTTACATGGGTTTAACATCTAAAAATCTGGCACCCACGGTACTTAGTACTTAGCTTTTGTGCTACTAACATGGACTGCCATAAACATAAAAAAACTAAATATACTAGATGTAGTACAATTGTACAGCTGAACATCGCAAATTCGCGTTGTTGTTGTCAAGGAAGCCGGCATGATTTAACTGACCAATAAGAAGGCTTCCTTATGTTATGCAAGGTTACAGAAAGACGAAATTCGCTTGCCCTGGTTTGCGTTTTAAATAATATTGCGAAGAATTTACCAAATTGTGCGTTTATTAAGTTTTGCATTTTGTTTTAATTTACGTAAAATGCAACGAAATTCAATCGAGTTGACTGACATGGTTTTGTGTTATGGGAAGCTAGGCAAAATGCTCGGCAAGCCGGGGAACTATGAAAGAGTTTGTTTATAGTGAACCCATTAACAGTTTAGAACAGTTGCGAAATCGTGTGGAACTAGCGGCTCAGCAAATAAGGAACAATGAAAACATTTTTGCGCGTGTGAGAAACAGTATGCAGCGGAAAATAAATGCATGTTTGGAATCAAAATTTAGAACATATTCCGTATTGAAGGTAAATCGACCTTTATTTAAATATTTTTTTGTTACAATTTATTTTGATATAAGGCTTTTAATAATTTTTTAAAGTAAATTTATAAAAAAATAGAATATAATAACATTTTACCTTTTTATTCTATTATGTATTTATATCGTTTATTGGGTATAAAATAGGACGTTTGGCAACATCGCAAACAAATAGGTCTACTGTCTGTGTTTATAGTATTTACGTAACCAGGGACGTAGCAGATAGGTGAAAAGAAGGTATTTTTACAAATTGTAAAAAAGTTTGAATTAAACAAAAAAAGTACTCAGTGTGTCTCTACACTGTCCCAGGAGTCACCCATTTCAATATATTAAAGTATTTCCATAACACCCTGTATATATATATATATATATATATATATATATATATATTTAAAATTTGCTGCCTTAAGCCAAGTATTTTAAAATTTTAAAAACTGGTAATACATAATGTAACAAATTCACAATTTTTTTTTACTTTAATTCATAATATATATATATATATATATATATATATATATATATATATATATATATATATATATATATATATATATATATATATATATATATATTAAAAATAATTTCAATCTAGAGTGCCATAATGAGACTAAAACGGTTTATTTAAAGTTAAATAGCCATGGAAAAATTAAATTAGTTGTCTTTTGTTCTTTACGACTTCTTAGGGCGGAGTCAAAGTGTGCAAAATGCTATTTATGGTCATAACTCTTTTTTCAAATAGAACGGGGGTAGCTCGTTAGCATACCTTAAAAGACCATTTTATTTCGAATAATTTGGTACCACATAGGCGGTATTTCCAGTAAGACATTTTCTACAGAACACATAATAAATTCATGATGTCATAAATTAATATTGCCCTCTAGTACAATGATGGGTTAAGAATCATTTAATTTAATAATTTTTGGATAAAAACCTTTTCCAAAATACCGCCTATGTGGTATCAAATTATTTGGAATAAAATGGTCTTTTAAGGTATGCTTACGAGCTACCCTCGTCTCATTTGAAAAAAGGAGTTATGACCATAAATAGGATTTTCCACACTTTGACTTTGCCCTAAGAAGTCGTAAAAACAAAAGACGAATAATTTCATTTTTTCATGGCTATTTGACTTAAAATAGAAAGTTTTAGTCTAATTATGGCACTCTAGATTGGACTTTAAAAAATAAATTTTTGACAGCAGATTCGTAAAAAATGACATGTGAGATGCCATTGTATTCAAAATGTCATATTTTGTCGAAATAAGATAAAATATATCGGTGGTGCCATTTAAAATTTTAAAGTAGCAGTCATTTCCGGTTTAACCGGAAGTGAAAGAAAACAAGTTAATGGACCAATCAATCCAAAATTATGTCAAATAACGATTTACCACATTTCATTTTTCTATCTTAAAAGGTAAACAAGGTATAGGGGGAATCACCTGTAGGAAACACCCGGCATTTTACTTTTTTTTGGTCAGCTCTTCACAATGCCGCTTTTACACTTAAAAAAAAAATTAATTTGTAAAGCCCGAACAAATATACCCCAACGTTTAATAATTAATCAACATACAAAGGACCTACATTTATCGTTTCAAAAGCTAATTTTGTCAGATTGTTAAGGCCAACGTAAACTGTTTTTTGAAGGTAAAAATTAAAAATAATCATAAAAAAGTATCGCGATAACAAACCTGAACTTAATTTGGCATAAAATTAATTAAAAGAGTCTTTTAATGATTTTAACAAATTTTCTGGGTTACTGGCATTCTAATTTTTAGAGCTTAAAATTTCAACAAATATACGGGAAAACCCAGTAGTCCTGTACTTAGCAGAAGATAATTTTTTATTTAAAAAGTTAATATTTTTGAAGTTTAAGAGTTTTTAAGAGTTTCATAATTAATTTTTGTGACTTTTGGCTTACAGAAAAGACCAACATACTGGGTGGTGGTCGCCCAGCTGTACATAGGAAATCCCATGTAAATTTTAAAGGGGTTAATTATTGCTTCCCTGTACATTTTGCAGAAAAAATTTCGGATAACTATTTAAAGAGACCAATTTGACAAACCCTCTAGCCAAGTTTCAAAAATTTTAAAAAGCAAATCTTGAATTATTGAATTAAATGTAAAATCAAACAGCAGCTACCAGCAAATAATTTGTTAAAAGGATGTCACTGATTTATCAACACTTTTCCTCATGTCAGTGACAATATTTAATTTACAGGTACCTGTTTGGTTTCTTCTGAACCGAAAATTTGGTTTTTTTAATTACATTTAATTAAATAATTAATTCAAGATTCGCCTATTTGAATTTTTTAAAACTTGGCATGAAGGTTTGTCATATCTTCGAAAAGTTATCATTTTTTCAGTAAAATGTACAGGGAGCCAATGATTAACCCCTTAAAATTTACATAGAATTTTCTATGTTCCGCTCGACGACGCACTACCCGGTATGTTTTTTCTTGCCTATCAGATTTGCCTAAAAATGATGATTAAAAAAAAACAAACTGAGAAATAAACTATGTATTAAATGCATTTTAAAAATAAATGTCGCAATTGCTTTCAAAATTTTAAAAAACTTATTTTTTTATAAAAATAAATAAATATATATATATATATATATATATATATATATATATATATATATATATATATACAGGGTGTTATGGAAATACTTTAATATATTGAAATGGGTGACTCCTGGGACAGTGTAGAGACACACTGAGTACTTTTTTTTGTTTAATTCAAACTTTTTTACAATTTGTAAAAATACCTTCTTTTCACCTATCTGCTACGTCCCTGGTTACGTAAACACTATAAACACAGACAGTAGACCTATTTGTTTGCGATGTTGCCAAACGTCCTATTTTATACCCAATAAACGATATAAATACATAATAGAATAAAAAGGTAAAATGTTATTATATTCTATTTTTTTATAAATTTACTTTAAAAAATTATTAAAAGCCTTATATCAAAATAAATTGTAACAAAAAATATTTAAATAAAGGTCGATTTACCTTCAATACGGAATATGTTCTAAATTTTGATTCCAAACATGCATTTATTTTCCGCTGCATACTGTTTCTCACACGCGCAAAAATGTTTTCATTGTTTCTTATTTGCTGAGCCGCTAGTTCCACACGATTTCGCAACTGTTCTAAACTGTTAATGGGTTCACTATAAACAAACTCTTTCATAGTTCCCCGGCTTGCCGAGCATTTTGCCTAGCTTCCCCATAACACAAAACCATGTCAGTCAACTCGATTGAATTTCGTTGCATTTTACGTAAATTAAAACAAAATGCAAAACTTAATAAACGCACAATTTGGTAAATTCTTCGCAATATTATTTAAAACGCAAACCAGGGCAAGCGAATTTCGTCTTTCTGTAACCTTGCATAGCATAAGGAAGCCTTCTTATTGGTCAGTTAAATCATGCCGGCTTCCTTGACAACAACAACGCGAATTTGCGATGTTCAGCTGTACAATTGTACTACATCTAGTACATTTAGTATATTTAGTTTTTTTATGTTTATGGCAGTCCATGTTAGTAGCACAAAAGCTAAGTACTAAGTACCGTGGGTGCCAGATTTTTAGATGTTAAACCCATTTAACGACTGAATAATGTTATCCAGAGGGCACCACCATTTTATCGTAGATTTCAAAGCACACAATAGAGGACAATAATATACCGGCATAAAAAAAGTTAACCAATTTTTATTATCTACTTATGAGCGGCGTAGGCGTTACATTAAATAATAACCTTAAATAACATTTAGAGCTACAACAGCTTTTAGAAGGCTAGGATTTTTTCTTGGCTGGAAAGTACTTTTATTTTCACGAGTACACTCTTTACACTTTCACCATAAACTTCCCTTCTCTTCCGTACCAATGAGATGTACAGTAATATAGCAACACAAAGTAATTGTTTCATGCATTTTGTAACCGTACATCTGAAGAAGCCCCAAAATGTCCACTTCGGCTCCTTTATCCCTAAGGTATGTTAAATATGCCGTCTACTTTTTATACCCACGGTAATAAGTTCCTAGACATCAAGCTTTTATGAATTATCAAAAGAAAAAACAAACCCTGCATTTTGTAGTAAAAAATTTTGATTAAAAAACCTAATTAAATTGAAAGCACCTAGTTTAACCAAAAGAATTCGCTGTAAGTATCATTTTATCGCCCATAACCAGAACAACATGAGACAAAGAAAACGGTTTAAAAAGAATTGAACTTACAAGTTTCAGTAAATTGATAAACCCAGTTACGTGCAAACTGCAAAAATGTTAGAATAAATTGCAATAAATTTCTTGCAAAAACATCTAACCTGTAAAAACACCTGTGTTTGTGGCGCTGATCACGGATCTGAAAAATTTTTAGTCGGATACATTTGTTTCCGAGATATCCATCATTAAAGTTGGCATTTGAACTAACCTCATTTTCACTTTATTCCCCCTTCTTTTGGCATACAATTCTTGATTTTAAGTTAAAGTGGTACACAATATTTGATTTTCACCTTTTAAAACCTCATTCTTCTACGTATTTTACACTTTTTTGAATTAAATTGCATAGCTTCGCTTTCAATCGTTTTTAATCGTAGCAGAATATGGTGGAGGCGGTGGAGCAGTGAATGCACGGTTGCAACGTTTTTAAAGGGACCCTTCCCAATTTATTTGATAAAAGGTGTAAAAAACATAGAAACACGGGGTTTTAAAAGGTGAAAATCAAATATTGTGGGCCACTTTAGCTTTAAATCAAGAATTGTGTGCAAAAAGAGGGGTGAATAATGGTGAAAATAAGGTTAGTTTAAATGCCAACTTTGATGATGATTATCTCTGAAACCAAACATTTCCGACTAAAATTTCGTTCAGATTCGTGATCAGCGCCCCAAAAAACCCAACATACCAAATTTGGTTAAAATCGGAGTTGCGGACACTTTCTGTACAATTACCGTAGTTTTTTTGTACATTTGTCTCATAGGGAATAATCTTTTGTACTCTTTTCTCGTGTGAACCAAGATCGTTTGACTAGGTAAGGTTGCCTCGTAAGCCTTGCAACATGGCGGACCATACGTCACATATGTATTTTGCTCATTATTTAATGAAGTTTTTAACAGTGTAGTTTGTGTTTTTTGTCAATATTAAAGAAATACTTTTAAATACTGTTAATTCCAGTTGTTACCGTAACTTCTTTATTTCCTATTAATAAATTATTTAACAATGATTATTCTTTGTTTGCTATGTTGGCGCCAAGGAACCAGCAGTGCGGTACATATGTGACGTAATGAGGCAACCTTACCTAGTCAAACGATCTTGTGTAAACCACCTGTCGTCTGTCAACTCTTAATTTTGATGAAAGAAAAGCGAAATGTAACAAAAACTTTATTTAAAAACGCAGTAAAATTTGTTTTAATAGTGTTTTGCAATAAAAATACCGTTTTGTGTATTTTAATTCAATTCTTTGTGCGCATACGTGTCGCGTCGCAGTGTTTAAAAAGTTTGTAAAGTAATTAACCACCTAAAAAGTGTACTTGATTTGTGGAAAAAGTAATCTTTACATTCATTATACGCTCGAACAACCTAGTAGCGTAATAAAGGATAATTTGTGTAATCATGTAAGTTTTTCGTTTGATCGAATTGAAACAGCAAAACCCATAGATAAACTGGTAAAGAACAAAATAAATTTGGCAACTTTTCTCAAGCTTGTTGACGTAACCACGTGTTATAACTGCTTTCAGCTGTTTTTGACAGCGACAGAAGGTAAACATATGTATTTAAAGGGATTTAAAGAGCTGGTCAGTAGCGGGTTTGCTTTTTAATCGTAAAATTTTGGGGTTCATTATCACTGTTATTTATGGTGGTCCGCCATTTTTAATAATTTTTATTCAATTTATTTCTACACAAGGATTTTGGGGTTTAAATATATTAAAGTATTTCCATAACACCCTGTATATATATATATATATATATATATATATATTTATAAAAAATACAGAATATAAAATATATATATATATATATATATATATATATATATATATATATATATATATATATATATATATATATTTCTCAGGGTTTAAAGTACTCGTCAGGAGCTTTAAAATAATGTGCCACAAGGTCCCCCTTTCGATTTATTTTTTTTTAATGGCGTCATTTATATCTGTCATTTCTTGCCTAAAATATGGTTTATGTTGTCTTACTAAAGTCCTCAAATTTTCATGAAAAATATCAAATAATTCGAAAGTTAGGAGAGAAATCTCAACTTTAGACAAGCATTATACAGTGTGTCCCAGGATAGGTGTTACAAGAAGATAAATGGACCAAAAATTTTGCAATTTTTAATCGTCCTCCTGGGAAAACTGGTAGCATGATCCAAAACCAATAAATACAAAATTGAACTTCGATTATTAGTATACAGGGCGAGTTATAACTAAAAATAAGGAAAATAACCAAGAGTAAAGATAATAGACAAAATATTATAAGTAAATGTTATAAAGAATTAAATTTTATGTTAAAATTTAAAGTAAAATAATTAATATAAAAAATTATTTTTGTAAATTTTTTGAGCTGTGCATAAACAGTTTTTAAAATAATGGCTTAAGGCATCAAATTAAAAAAAAAACTTAAAATTAATAAATTTTCTTTTAAGTTTTGCTCCCTTTTGCTCATTATTTAAGTTGTAATGTGTAATGTAAAAAATTGACAATTACATTTTTTTTACTCTCATGCTTTAATTTCAAATTTTGATATAAGGTTCAATTCTTCACAACATTTACTTATATAATTTTGGTCTATATTTAAAAATAAAAGTAGTTAGTTCCTGGCATTTTTCATATTTTTAGTTTTAACTCGCCCTGTAATATACCAATTGGAGTAAAATTTTGTATTGACCAGTTGTGAACCATGCGACCAGTTTTCCCAAAATGTCCCTTTAAAATTCGAAAATTTTCGGTCCTCTTGTAACACCTATCCTGGGACACACTGTATAGAGATTTATGCAGTTTGGAATACAGCTAGCGTAGGGTAAGGTGATTTTGAAAAAAGTTTCGATAACTTACAGGGTATGTTATACTAATTTTTTTATACTTATTCTTCCTGGTTGATACAAGTTAAGGGTGGCTAGGCTTTTACTCCCAAGAAACTTAAAAGGTAAAGGTATGTTTTGACCACTTAATTTTATTCTAGAACTATTAAAATAATAGTGTATTACATTACAAGGGTGGAAACTGACTTATTTCACACGAGTGGGAATATTGTTGCACGAGGCGTCAGCCGAGCTTCATATTATACTTTGCAACACTAGTGTTGTAAAGTACTTTGCAACACTAGTGTGAAAATAGTGTGCTATTTACTATTTTCACATGTGGTCGTAGGAAAAAATCAAACGCAGATTTTTATCAAGCAGTCTAGGATGTCATGTTTTTGATATATGTGTCAAGTAATATGCAAAAAATGTTGGTAGCTTATATTATGGTAGGGGAACCCAAGAGGGGATTTCGGGATTTTCTACAGCGCAGCAGATTAATATACCGGAGAATACTTTGTACCCAGTTCAGTACCATCAAATTGTCGAACGCGTCAGATAAGGATAGGGTAAGTTAATTACATGCACAGCAGTGTATATTCCACTAATGTGACAATTTGAGAGTGACGTAAAGAAAACAGAGGGCTACAAAGAAACACGTCAGATTAACATTTTCGAGCACGGCTATTTTTTAATTTTGAAGAAAATAATTCAGGGATAACGAAAAATATATAATCCGATACAAGCCAAACGATTTCCCCAAGCCAAAATAATAATAGTTTTTTTTGACCTATTTTAAAGTCTATAGCCACTTTCCCCACCGATGAAAAGGTATACATTATATAACGTTTTTTCTTCTTATCATTTAAGCTTTGCAACCCAATTGGTCTCTATGACGCTTGAGTAAATCCCCATTTAGCATCGTGAGCTCCCCTACTATTAACTCTGTTATTATTTTTTTATCCTTATAACAGCTCACAAAAGCATGTTACATATGAATACAGTGCGTCCCAAATTGGTAGGGAATTTATTGGGATATTGAAAACTATAAGAGACAGAAATATGATTAAATAAAGAAAGTTGTAGGCCATGTAACAGGAAATTAAATGCCGTTTTGATGACGGCTGTTTTTGTTTGATTTTTAAGATATTGTGAAAAACTAAAAATGCGCATATCATAAAAAGCACTTTATAATTATTATTTTTAGAATCTGTAAAAACATTATCAGGGCAAGTTTTAAAAGCAATCCAACCCTGCATTTAGATTTTAATTTCAACTTTTCTTTTTCTTATGGTGGTCTTTTTGTTTTTTAGCACATATTTAAAAACGCTTTCTTTCCTTTAAAATAATGTGTAACACTTTATAGAAATATTTTTTTAGGTCAAAAAACGTAAAAATCAATTTTTGCCCGAGTTCGCCATGACTGCGGAGACCATTAGCTCTACAGACAATTGGCATTTAATTGTTAATAAAAATATTTGCTGGGAAAGTTAAAGTAAGTGTATTTCTAAGTTTTACAAACTAATGTACAGGGTATCCGGTTTTTTGCGATTTCAGGGTATCTGGGTTAATATTAAAGATAAAGACTTGCGGTTTTTGTGAACTGTTTCTACTTTTTGATGAAAAGAAAGATGAAACTAAAATATTTTCATGACCCTCTTAGTTTTCGACATACAGGGTAAAATTATTTTTTTCCATTTTTGGACCATCCCTGTATTTAAGTTGTTTTATAACTTACAAAAAAAGTTAAATTGATATTGGTAGATATTTTTACGTAGAATCCAGTGGTGTAGTTAAATTTTATATATTTTTTAAATATTTTTTGAGATATAAACCAAACATATGATTTGTATCATTCGTTCCCTGTATATTTCTTATTTATTAAATTAAAGAGGATGAAAGCTTCTTAAAAATATATAACACCTTATAGTTGTTTTCTCAATTTTAAACTCTTAAATGATGTTTTTAATTTTAACATTGAATTTCGCATAGAGGGTTATGATATAGTCTATATATACAGGGTGTCCGGAAAAATGTGCGAAATCTCTCGTACACGTATGGAACAGATGAAAATAACACGACAAGTTCCTATAAAATTTTTCCGTTTAAGCCCCCTGCGGAGATATGATCCCCTAAAAGGGCAGCTAGAAATCGATTTTTCGTGAATAACTTTTAAAGCGCTCTGTATAATTTGATAATATTTTAGTACGATGCATACTAGTAAAGACCTCTTAAAATAGTGCCTTTGAAACTTATGTTGCTTCTTTAGTTTGCCAGGGACGGACTAGTTTTCGCACATTATTGATAATATTTTTACGCCCTGTATGGTGAAGACACAAAAATATGTTTTTGGGTAGTTTAAACCTTTTGCTATAAAAAGGTACTCCTGTTTGACATCGATAAAATGAGCCGTTTTCGAGTAAAAATTATTTTAACAATAAGAGTTTATTTTTGTTTAATAATACGATATTTTATTTTCGATGTAATTTGTAATTTTTGATTCAGTATTGAAGTCCTCTCGTAGCAGGTCAGGAACAAAAATAAACTCTTATTGTTAAAATAACTTTTTACTCGAAAACGGCTCATTTTATCGATGTCATTGTTATTTTTTTTTATATAACAAACATCCTTCTTCTCTTCTTTATAAAGGAAAAATAAAGTTTGAAAAGAAATTTTTGTACATATAACTAATAAAAAACACGAAAAGATTGTTGTACTTAAGATTATAACATTTCATCCGAATGTTCCACGAGGATAAGAACTTTAATTGGTTCTGAAATTAAATGGCCAAATCAAGTAAAAAGATTAGAATTGTTCAAAAAGCATTTAATAGGGAT
This sequence comes from Listronotus bonariensis, assembly GCA_014170235.1. Taxonomy (NCBI): domain Eukaryota; kingdom Metazoa; phylum Arthropoda; class Insecta; order Coleoptera; family Curculionidae; genus Listronotus; species Listronotus bonariensis. The sequence continues at coordinate 122,584 of JACEGR010000022.1, forward strand.
AAAGCGCGTATATAAAAGAAAATTTTCTAGAGTTTAGGAGGTCATCCACATGTTTTTTTAGTAATTCTGTTTTTCCACGAAGAATACCCCTGTAATAACATACAGTGTCTCATTAAGATCGCACCCTATAGAATTTTTTTCTTTTCAATAATTTTACGAAAAAAGTTATTTCTTATAATAAACTTCTGGCCTAAAATCAAAAATGAAATCTTCAGATATGAATTCTTTTCTGTCCTATACGAAGTTTCTTAAAATTATAAATTTTGCTTCAAAGGAAACTGCTCTTTTTAACAATATTAAAAATGTTTTAAATAGTAGATTTTAATGATTAAATATAACTTTTAAAAATGCAAATTTGGTAACTTACAAAAAAAAAAAAAAAAAAAAAAAAATTTGGAAACGATACAAATTTGGGTTTATACATTAGTGTATGAAACAGTGGCATTTACGTGGTTTTGACAATTCTTAGGTTTTCTTCACAGAGGCGATCTGCATGTTTATAGGAGTCATTAGGACCGAGCATTCTTAGTCCCTATACCCCAGACCAGGTGACAAGCGGTCCCTATGCAGAACCTACTTGGCGTGTATTTAAACAAAGCCTAAAAATTATGTTGTTTAAACCATAGTTTAAACCAATTGACACAACATTGCAAAAGTTGCTTTTTAAAGCATTAAAAATCATAAATACATTTTCACTTTTTAAGTTGTTTAAAGATATTTAATTTAACACTATACATTGCATTTTTTAATTTTTGAATGGACCAATTTACAAAATTAGAACTTTAGGATATGAAATTAATGCCCAAATACCATGTATATTTTAGAATAAAACTGACAATTGAAAATTTCAAGATGGCTGCTTGGCGCCATCTTGGAAAAAAATAACAAGTTTACCACAATGTTTTACATGTAATTTTTTAAACATGGATCTTATGGTTTCGTGACTCTAACACTTACGATTTTTAGCACGATGTTTAAAAACTGTATGTAAAACATTGTGGTAAACTTGTCCGACAGAAAAAAATGACACGTTTGCTCATTCCGACACCCGAAACATTTCACATTGACAGGCTGGGTTAAAGCATGTCTTTCATACTGCTTAAGCAGGTAGGTATTGGGATATCGTCGAATAAAGCAACAAAAAAGGATGTATGTGACTAATCCAATCAGATGTGTTTACATGCAGGTATTCACGTTAGATTGTCTCTTTTCTTTACATTGCCTATGTGTTATGTTATTTAGCTGATTCTGTATATGGCGGCATGAATTCATGGTAAACCCATCAAAAGAAACCTTCCTAAAGAGGTTTTAAAAGTGTTATTATTATAAAGTCTATATCATTACTGGGCCAGAAACTACAATAGTTTTTCATCATTGACTTTAAAATAATCCTTTGAAAACATAAAAAAATTTAACAACATTTCTAGACGCTAATTCTTTCCATCGAATGAACATATTATTTTATTATTGTGAAAGTTGCTTTGTTTCCATGAATTAACTTCTGTCCTAGAAAGAAAATGTATTGAAAAGTGAGAATCATAATTAATTAAATTATGCTTTCGTATAATAATTAAGTTATGTTGTCAATCATTATTCATGAAATTATAACAAAATTATTTTAAACCTTTGACTTAAACTTTTAACGAAGTTACGAAGAATTAAATTTAAAATTCTGGCAATAAATTGATATGGATATACAGGGTTTCCAAGTATATATGGACAATCTCTCGGATTCATATAAAACACGTAAAAATATTCTGAGCAGTTCCTATTTTTTTTCTTAAGCCTCTTTTTATAGAGATATTTGCCCTTAAAGGACGCCACTGATAATCGTTTTTTTAATATCTTTTATAGTACTAGGTATAGTGAAATAATTTATTAATATAATAAATACAAAAAAGGACTTTTTAAAATAGTAACCTTAAAAAACATTTGCCATCATTAATTCGCCATTATTAATTATTGTTACACTCTGTATAATAAAGGAATAAAATAAAAAATTTTGGGTAGCTTAAATCCTTAGCTAAAAAAGAGGTACTTTTGTTAGATGTCGATAAATTAAAGCAATTTCGACAAAAACAAGTTTTTGTTTAGTAGGGACATCTAAAAACATTACGTTATTCTGTTGCAAATGGTACTAAAAAACTTATCAAAGATTTTTTTTTTAATTTTAACGACACTAAAAAATAATGTTGCAGCATTGTGAAAAGTCCCATAATCTTTGATAATTAAAGCACAAATTATCAGAATACCCAGATGCGAAACTAAGCGTGTTCGTTGAAATCTCTCACCACTATGGTCCCTCCCACTGCGTGGTGGATATACACCCCACGATTTAGTACGTGACCCAATGCTCATCTAGGTGTCAGTTAGTCCCATATTTTTGTTGGTATAGAACGTGAGCATAAGTTAGTTAATTGTGTTTAGCTGTTTGTAAACTTTTATTTTTTTTGTTATTAAAGTGTTAGTATAGTGTCTTATTAAAATTTTTTACCGTTTAATATGGGATATAAATGTGTATATTTATACTATACCGGGAGCAGAAAATCACTTTTTAGATTCTCAAAGGACCACTTGAGGTAAATATAAATGTGATATTTTGTTATATAATAAAGTTATTTTTAATTAGTTCGTACATGTTGATGTGCAGGCTATAGATAATATCAGGCACATTAATCTTCACGTAGCCATAATACTTTTTAATATAAAAATGTATTAAAAGTATTTTCTTGATGTAAGTTCCATTTACAAAAAATATATGGATAATTATTTGGATGGTTTTTCTATAATGAAAATATCTATTTTAGCGCAAAGGTCTGGCTTAAGTCCGCCGGAAGGGAGGATTTTTCGGAAAAAAATCTGATAAATTATAAATTGTTCGGAGATCATTTTAAAAATAAATTTATTTCTATCTCGTCATCCGCAATAAAACGTCTATTTAACACTACGGTGCCGAAAATATTTTTCAAGCCATTATCATCAAGAAATACAGACAATTCTGAGAACATTTTTAAAAAAATGCAATTATTTTAGGTAAATATTATATAAATTTTAAAAAGTAATTTTTTAAAACTATTTAACATTAATACAAAGTTTTTACAAAATACTTGAACATGTTTATAAAGTTATTGATATTAATTAGTATGTGGCTGAAGAAAGGAAAATATATTTTTTATTTATAACTGCACTGCCATTTAAAAGGCTACATTTTAAATTAAAAAATTAAGTGTTTTCTCAGTATTTAAAAAATAACATACTCCTATTACTATGGCAACATCTGCATTGCTTTAAAATATTGCGTCGGGGTTTCTTTAAAAACTTTTGTTGCTCTGCTTTTAATTATTCTGTTTTAATCCCCAGTTACATAAAACTTTTTATTAAACAAATAAGCTAGTAAAACGGAATACCTGTAATAAGCAGTTTTTTGACAAGGTTTTTTTGTTAAACATTCTAAACCCCCATTAGTTTAATTGTTTGTTATAATGTTTTGTGCAACCAGGTATAGACATTTTATTACAAATTGGTCTAAACGGGACACCTACTAACAATATTTTACCTTTGAAAACATGGGTAAAATTTTTAAATTGTAATATTTTTAATAAAGAAATATTTAAATTTTCAATTAGTGTATTATTCTTTTTCCCGTTTTCCCTACATTAAAAAAACTGCATAATTATTTACTATAAAAGTCTATCTCTCCTTAGCGCCTTGGTGCGGTTTAACCTTTACAAATTAAAAATATTACGATCCATGCATTGGTGCAGATTTTCCATTTATTCTTTCTCAAGGTCATAGAAACAAGTAAGCGTATTTCGCCGCACTTTCGCATCTGGGTATTCTGATAATTTGTGATTAAAGCTAGAGATTGCATAAAATAAGAGGGAACCTATGTCGAACCGACAAACAAAATTATTAAATACAACCCTATTTGATCAAAGAGTTGTCGAAAACGCTTCACTTTATCGATATCGGACAGAAATACCTTTTTTTAGCTAAGGGTTTGCGCTATTCGAAAATCCCATTTTTATTCGTTTATTATACAGGGTGTTAAAATAATAAGTACTATTGTGTAAGGTTTAGTCCGCCCCTGGCAAACTAATGAAGTCAAATGTTTACAAGGATGCCATTTTAAGGAGTCCTAACTGGTATTTATCATATTAAAACATTATTTTTTCTACTACTGTATAAATAAGAAAACTTTGTGGTCCTAGCAACGCGAATGATAACGAAAGAGAACCTTCGTGTTACCTGGTTGCTAAGCGTTGCTAGCTACGAAAGCTACGAAAGTAATATTTTCAGCGCCTGGACAAAAAAGTAAGAGTAAAAAAATAAAGAAAATATGCTTGTGGGAAATATTAGGATTTATTTATAAATAGTAACTAATTTATGACAAAATATTTTAAAAAACTAGGTTAGGTATTGACATTAAAAGTAATTGTGCAGTTTGAGCAATTAGCAAAAGAAATTGGAGGAATAATACTTGAATTAACAGTTTTTAAATTTGTTGTTGGGGTATCGTTATCACCTTTAACTACGTTAACATTCATATTTTTCACTGTTACTTCATTATAGGAAATATTGGTAGGAATTTCGTGTAAAATCTTCTTTGAAATTTCCACCTTATTACTATAGGATTCAGCAATATATCCCTCCGCAACAGAAGAAGACTTCCAACCTCCATGCCTTTTTAAGTCCAAAATATCGACATCCGAAGCATTGGCAAGGAACGTAGTTGACGTTCTTCTAAAAGAATGGCCAGTGTATCTACTGATGTCTTCAAGCTTCAAAAATTTCGCAATTTCTTAAGGTACATTTGAAATAGTGTGCTTTCCAATTACTTGATTAACACATTTACCTCTTTCATAACGATACAATAAGCGCTCATCTAGAGCATTCCTTGGTCTCAGCTTAATATATTCCTGTAGAAATCTGACATAAGGATCTGAGCCTTCATCGTTGGTTACTACAAAGTTTCTTTTAACTTTATTTTTAGACTCCACTATTTTTACTATAGCCACGTCATTTCTTATTTCTACATCACTTAGCTTCATTCTATATATTTCGTCTGTCCGGCATGCCCCAGCCACTCCCATAATGGCTATTACTTTCATTGCTAAGTAACTTTGATCAGGCGCGTTAATTAAAAACTTTATGATTTCCTCTTTTTTAAAATTTTTTGACTTTTTTGCCTTATAACCATCGTTTTTCCTTTTAATAAAAGCAACTAGTTTCTTGAACTCCGAAATATCTTGATTTTTGTTTACGGAAATTGTTAACTTGAGCATGAAATATACAGACCAGAGGGTTGGTGGTGATAAAGACTCGGATTTTTCTTGAAAATACGCCAACATCACATTCTCGTCAATCCGCCCCACATTTTTTGTAGCAAGCCATTCAGAAAACGATTTATATGTTTGATGGTACCTCTCTTTAGATTTGTCTGGCAGAAGTGAGGCACACGCAAGGTCAGCTGCCTTTTGGATGCCATTTTGATATTCATTTAACATTTTAAAATGGAAATGAATTTATACTAAATTAACAATAATTCAATATCTGACAAGTGCTGATGACAAACAATGTCAACAATAAATGTGTTGCTATGGATTAATTTTTAACAGGTAAAATTTCAAAATCTCTGATATTTCCATTAAAACATGATGTTAATGATTATTAAATTATGAGCTAGATAGAACAGTAGCAGAAAAAATATAATACATTACACGATGCGAAAGGCCTTTCAAGTGTTCGGAGGTTTGAAATAGCCTCGGCTTCGCCTCGGCCATTTAAAAACCACCTCACACGAAAAAATAAACTTTCGCATCTTGTAATGTAAATAACTATTATTATACCAAGTACTATAAAAGCTACTCAAGAAAAACTGATTTTCAGTGGCGTCCTTTAAGGGCACATATCTCTGTAAAGAGGGACTTTGGGAAAATATTGTATAATAACTTGTCACATTATTTTTATGTGTTGTATATGAATCTTAAAGATTCCCCTCATATTCTTGGACACCCTGTATAACTAAAGATGGTATAAAATACAATAAAATACCATATATAATATATGTTTTTAGAAGTAATAAAAAGTTAATTAACAAGATAAAGAATGTCGGTGTGTGTAATAATACTACTACATTATATATCAGAAAACTTTTCTGGCTAATCGCTTTGAACTGTGGTTAACTTCCTAAGTCATTAAAAGAGGGCTGTTCTGATTTGCCATTTTCCCCGGCATCTGTGGGCAAGAGGAATTTTCCGATTTGTTTTATCCAGAAAGAGATCTTTTCTACTCTAAATTACTAAATCCTTGATGAGAAAGTTTCTTAGGCCTTTTTTATTAAATCAGAATGTAATAATGTCAAAATATTATTTTAAAGCAATAACTTTTCCCAACATTTTTTTGTTTTATTCATAATAATTTCCTTATTCTAAAAGAAAGCACAAAATTTTAAAAAAGACAATGTTAGTGGGGTATATACCGGGTGTAAGTTATAATTTTATACTTTTCCTAAATTTTTTATTCTTATAATAAAAAAAAATTAAAATACCTCTAATTTTGTTAAGTTTCCAAATCTGTAATCAGATTTTTTAATATTCTTAAGATATACAGGGTATGACAAAAAGATGGATTAAAAAAACATCCTGTATATTGTACCACCTGTAATAAGATCTTTAAAAGACTTTTAAAAAAATACTACATTTCAAGCATGTGTCTTCATTATTTTCCGAAATATGACCATCCAAATCTTAAGTTTCCCCAACATGTTCGCAATATAGCGTATATTACCACCATCAAAATTAAATTACATTGTTTTCTTTTAAAATTTGTATTTTTTGTAGAATAAAGATAGTGATAAAAAAGAAATGTTGAGAAAAGATTCTTCTTCACATTAACGACCTTCTCTCGTCCACAACTAACTCCATTCATAGTTTCGCCGACGATAGTACCCTTCACTCCAGTTTTCAGGTTCCTAAACCCATCACTAAACCTGACTTGGAAAACAAACGCAGAGCGATGCAGATATCTCTTTTGCAGGATCTTAATTTAATATTGGATTGGGGCGTCAAAAATCTCGTCCACTTTAATGCATCCAAAACACAATCATGTTCCTTTTCGCGAAAAGAGTCATCAAATACTCATCCTCTACTTATGAGCAGCCAAGTTTTACAGAGCAAAGATACCTTCAATCTTGTGGGCGTCACATTTGAAAGTAACCTTAACTGGCATAAACACATTGTATCTATAGCCACGGCAGCTTCAAAAAGCTTGGATTTCTCTTTCGAGCCAAAAAGTATTTTTCCTCTTCTAATTTATACACTTTATATGTGTCCCAAATCCGACCTCCCTTGGAATATTGTTCTCATATCTGGGGCATGGCGTCCCCCACAACCCTAAGTATTCTTGATTCTATTCAAAGAAGAGCTATTCGTCTTATTAATGATCCTTCACTTACAGAAAGGCTTTCATCTCTTGCCCATCGTCGGGCTGTGGGGGATTTATCGCTTTTTTATAGGTACTTCCATGGCTTCTGCTCTGAAGAATTGTCCAGTATAGTTCCTCCACTTACGGTTCCCAACAGAGAAACTCGTGGTTCCGCGCGTATGCATCCCTATACGGTTCAACTGGACAGGCCCCGAACTTCCCACTTTGTTCGTTCTTTTATCCCTAGAATTTCTAGATTGTGGAACCTGCTGCCCGCGGAGGTCTTTCCTTCCCCCAAATCTTTAAGTATTTAAGTCCCGTGTCAACAAACTCCCTCTTACCTCACTGAAGACACCCACGGTACGTTAGTATTTAGGCTTTTAGCCTTCGTGGTTTGTCCAAAGACAAAAAAAAGATAGGGCTTTAAAATCTAATGCAGTCGTAAAAACTTGTTACATTAAATTATTCTACAGGGTGTTTTAATGTTCTAAATTTTGAGTCACAATGGAAAATATAGCTCTTCCCCGTGTAACACCTATTTCTATAAAAATTTTTAAAATCCCCATAATTAATAATAATAATACTAAAGAAAGCAACAACAACTGGATTAAAAAATAATTGAAATCGGTTAGTTAGAGTTATTAAAGATTAAATTTGAACAAAACATTGTTTGTTGTTTTTTTGTCCAGATATTTATTTAATTTTGTTATTATTGGACATTAAAAACTTTTTTTTCATTTAAACTTGAGTTTAATTTTAAGGGTATAATTTTTATAGACATTTACATTAAAATAACTTCTTAAATCTATAAAAAGTTATATTCTAAAGATTTTTATTTCAAATTGTAAACAAACTAAACTGTACTTTGTATGCAGTTCAAATATTTGAAAAGGAAATTCATTCTACACAATTTTAAAACCTAGCAAAAACAAGAAAAAGTGGGTCAAACTTAAAAAACAACATTTTTAAAGTTAGCCTTTTTTATTATGTGGGATTCCTTTTATGGGAAAATAATGAAAAAAGTTTGCCAGTTCCACATAATAAGGCATTTAAATCAGTTCATTTGAGATTCAAAACATTCATTTTGTCTGCTATTTTATAAAAATAAACAAAAGAAAAAAAAATTTTGATTTTTAGTCGTGACTAAAATACCATGTTTTTTTTTAATGGAATTTTAGGTGGTAATTATTGTTAAAAAACAGTCTTGTAAAAGGCTCTTGCATGATAAGAATTGTAATTTGCTCCCATATGACAACTTTTGTCCACAATTGGTGTATTCCTTTTAGGGTTTAGAACCGCCCGGAACGACACCAAAAGTGTTCCTTTAATTGCAGTCTATTGTATTTTTGACGGTTTTGACACTCTTGACAGTTCACGAACGGTTTCGGGCGGTTCTAGAGCATAAAAGGAATACACCAATTCGTGTTATAGTATCGACTCGGTGTATGTATGCAATTTATATGACTTTTCTGCCGTATTTCGCTTTAATATAGAGATATGGGTGTATGTATGATTTTTCTTCCAACAGCCATATCTTTAAAAATAATCGAGCTAACAAGATAAATCCAAAATCAGATTGTGGGTAACTTTAAAGAGTATATTCGGTATTTTTTTAGATCACTATTATCACGAGCATCGATAATTCTTAAATAAATATTTTATCAATTGGACAGGCCCCGAACTTCCCATTTCGTTTGTTCTTTTATCCCTAGAGTTTCTAGACTGTGGAACCTGCTGCCAGCGGAGGTCTTTCCTTCCCCCAAATCTTTAAGTTTTTAAGTCCCGTGTTAACAAACTTCCTCTTACCCTGCTTAAGACACCCACGGTACGTTAGTATTTATGCTTTCAGCCTTCGTGGATTGTCCAAAGATAAAAAAAAATCTTACATTTTTCAATATTGTCAGTAAGTAATAATCACCGAAGAAATGCACCTGTGTTTGATATAGAAGAATTTTCAAAGAACTGTAGATTTTTTCTATCTAAAAATAACATATAAAACTACCTATAGTAGAAAATAGTCAACAAAATAAGGTTGTTAATTTATAAATTAAAAATATATTTGAGGTCTATAGAGGCTGAATTTTTTCGATGTTTAGTACAGCGATCTCGGAAACCGTGGCAGCTGCAGAGACGGTTCAATGGGGAAAGAACTGTAGTTTTTCGAGCTTAATTTAAATCACTTTTTGTTTTGTTCAAAAAAATCATGGCTTAATAGTAGAAATTTTGAACAAACAGTTTTATCCAAAAATGTTTTCTTCTCTATAGCTCCAATAGTATTCAGAATATATTTTCAATAGAAAGGTGTAATCCGATATTTATTGTAGTAGTCCGTTTATAAGCAACGACCACACGCCAATGGGTCTTGGTGGGTAAAAAGACTTGATTTTTTAGGAAAAGGATATTAGGGCTTATTCCAAAAAATTTTTCTGTCAGATTTAGAATCAGCATCCCAAAAAACCCCTTAATTCATATTTTCAAAATCTTAAGAACTGATTTTAGCAAACAAATAATTTTAAGTCACCTTTTTAATAAGTCCTTTATTTGAAACTGTGATATCAAAAGTACTAATTGCATCATTTTAGATTTCTGTATTTTCAACATAACTACCTTCTAAAACAATACACTTTTCAACAATTCTTCTTAAACGTAAATTCACTTTTCTTAAAGTTTGGGGAGTAATTTCCTGGCACGCTTGCCTGATTCTAATGCAAAGTTCCTGTCTATTTCGCGGCCTAGTAGCATACACTTTATTCTTCAAGTATCCCCAGAGAAAAAAGTCACAAGGGGTAATATCCGGCGATCTGGGGGCCATGGTTCTAACGGAGAATTTCTACCTATCCACTTCATAGGAAAGTTTACATTTAAAAAGTTCCTAACTATCAGAGAATTATGTGCAGGGGTACCATCTAATTGAAAGTATAAGTTTTGTCTCTGTGCTAGAGGTAATTCCATGAGAAAATCATAAAAATCACTTTGTAAAAAATGCAGGAAATGTTCTCCGTTCAGATTATCCAGGAAAAAGGTCCAACAAGGCGTTGGTTAAATATGCCACACCACACGTTAACTTTTTCACTGTATTGATTTTTACAGTTAATTACCCAGTTCGGATTTTCGGCGGCTCAAAACCTACAATTTTGACTAGACACCACACCGTTTGTAGTAAACGTTGCCTCGTCAGTAAACATTATGTTCTTTAGAAAATGTCTATCGTTAAGATAGTTACCTTGCAACCACAAACAAAATTCAAACCGCCGTTCAAAATCACCATTTAACAGAGTATGTAGAAATTTTGGTTTAAATGCCCTAATCCTATTACGTTTCAAACACCTCCATACTTTGTTTTTCGTTAAATTCAGAATCCTCGCCACTGATCTTAAACTACCATTTGGGTTGTTTCGAAATTCTGCTAAGATACGTTCGTCGTCTGGATAGTGTCTGTGATTTAAATTGTACCTCCTTGGTCTTGTCTTGAAAACCGATCCAGTTCTTGCGAACAATCTATTAATTTTGGCAGCAGTATCGTGACTTATTGGTGCTCGGTCATGATGCCTGTCATTAAATATTTCACTAACCTGACGCGAAGATCTTTCATTATTACCAAATAAACGGATAATTTCTACTTTTTCTCCAATTGTTAGAATTACTCTTCGGTTTTGTGCCATTTTCGTAACAGTTAAGTAAGACTGCTTGACTTATTGACAATTCATATGAATTACTATATGTCAAACAAAAGCTTTTGTTTCAAAGCACTCTGCGATTAATTTGCTCAAAAACAGCACAGGCCATCATACCAACATTAACACAGTGCGCGTATCTTAGCAAAATTTCGAAAAACCTTTATTATAGTAGTTGCGAAGTATTGAATTCAAAGGAATGATATGGAGGCGTTTGAAACATAATAGAATTAGAACATTAAAACCAAAAAGTTAGGAATAAATAACCTCTTAAAAAGTTACTTAAAATAAATATTTTTTGAGATTTTGAAATATGAATTAAAGGGTTTTTGGGGATGCTGATTCTAAATCTGACAGAAAAAAATTTTTGAATAAGCCCTAATATCCTTTTTCTAAAAAATCAAGTCTTTTTACCCACCAAGACCGCACGCCAATGGTGAATGAAAGTTTTCACTATGCCAAATACTTCATTTCTCTAACATACAATCACCACCAAAATTTGAAGAAAATCGCGTTATTCATAACTGAGATATCAGGGTGTATTCATGAAAAGCGGGACACACTGTATATATATATATATATATATATATATATATATATATATATATATATATATATATATATATATATTTTAAATATTAACTGACCTATAGAGAATGAAATAAACGGTTTTTTAAAATATCTAGTAAGCCATGAATTTTTTTAAACAAAACAAAAAGTAATAACCTATTTTTTCTTAACCGTTGCCCTGTTTGTGAGAAATTTATTTAAGATTTTAAAACCCTTTATTATTTTATTGTGTGATCGGCGGTTGCTGAGTTATTGATGGTTAAAGACAAAAAGACCATTTTTTATTAAAAATTCGATATCTCAGTAAGATGATAGTCGTATCGAACTTAAAAAAACAATTCAAAGGTGAATGAACAAGTTATTCAATACATATAGTGGTAAGGTTGAATATTTTTTTCAAGTTCACAGATCATAAAAAAACGAAAAAATCTTTTCGGTATTCATTAGAATTGCGCGTTACACGTTACTTGAAATTTTTTAATCATAAGATTTGAAAATTTTCCTTTTTTCAATTTTAGTACGACCATCTTTAGGCGAAATACAGCACTTCAAAAAGTTTGGATTTTTTTGTATCCTTTAATTTTTTCCACTAGTGTATATTTTCCTGTAAATTATTTTTCACGCTACAAAATCTAAGATTACCACTGTGGATCAAGTCCTCATAAATTTTCTAAAAACCTGCATTAAAAATATAATAAAATTATTTTTATGAGTCATAATTTTGATTTGATTCTGGGGTTGTTAATTTATGTAGGAATTATGGTCTTGTTAGGGAATTTTATTGGTAATAAAACATAAAACTAATTAATAAAATTAAAACTAATGTAAAGGTTATAACATTTTCAATCTTTGTTTAATTGTTAATAAAATCGTTTTAGGTTCCATAAAAAAACGAAACTAATTAAATTTTAAAGGCAGCTTAAACAAAAAAGCAGATTGACATAGGTGATGTGTGGCTATCTTTTTAAATTATTTCAGATATTACATTTTGGGATCTTAAATGTGTCTATTTATTTAAACCGGGGTATACACGGTCATGCAAAACTGTCACATCTGTCAAAAAGCCAAAGCTCGCGCGCAAATTTTACCGTGTTTATTAAAAAACTGCCACATCTGGCTTGGCATGCGACTCGATGTCCGAGTTTGATTTTTCGTGGAGCGCGTCGTGCAAACTTGTGCATGTGTAGGACACGTCAGTTAACGTTTCAGTTTAGGAATTGTTTGTTTTGAGTTAACAAAATGGCTTATTGGCGCCAGGAAGATGTATTGCGTGATTTTATAGATATGTATCAAGGTTATTCATGCTTTTGGAAAGTTAAAAGTAAGGAATACATTGACTAAAATGAAAAAATGTTTTCGCCAAATTACGCTAATGCTCAAGTTGATCACACCACCAGCTGCCAAAACTGACGCTGAACTGACAGGTACATCTGAATCGTGTGTATCAAAAGCGTTATTTGACATATGCTCTCATGCAAGTGCGTTTCAGGTTTGCATGACCGTGTATACCCCGGTTAAGAATTTGTCGATGCGATAAGACTTATTTTGCTTTAATAATAATATGGGGTGTCCGCTAATTAATAATACATAGAAAAACCACGGATTCCTTATGGTCACTGGGCCAGTAATAAAATGGACCATAAAATAAGAACACTTATAAAATCTTTTTGGGGGTTCCTTTTACCAGTTTACCACGAATATTCATCCCGCCATAAATGGAAGCGAAGGTTTAACCCAACCTGTCAATGTCAAATGTTTCGGATGTCTGACTGGGCGAACGCGTCACTTTTTTGTAGGGCAAGTTTACCACAACGTTTTAAAACAGTTTTTAAACAATTTGTCGCAAATGGTAAGGGTAACAGGCACATAGGTTGAAATCTTACTAAAGTTGACACGCTCCTTTTATTGCAATTATAATAAATTCTATTTAAAAAACCAAACATATTACATGTAGCGCAAAACTGAAAAATCTGGTGACAATGACAGTACCACTGTTTAATTCAACTTGCCCAGAAACCCTTAAATGCCGAAATTTGTAAACGCAGCTTAAGCGGTGTCTACTATCTAAAATGTGGTGTTGTCATATCTTAACAGCTAGTAAAATAAAATTTTGAAAGTTAGTGGACTTATTAAATTTGTCTTGCGCAATTTATTGCACTAAAAATATCGGGGATAATCACTGATCTCGATGGATTGCCAATGTTATAACCTGCGCGAAACAAAAGTTACATTTCATGGGCGAAAAAACCGGTTTGTGCGCAAGCCAGTTCAGGGAAAGAATTTTTTGACGGCGTCCTGGTTTTCTGATTGAAGTACGATAGCTAATGAGCGTCACGGTCAGACCGCGGACGAAGGGTACGGGGTGCCGGTGTTTGTATTTTGCCACGGCTTTTAAGTGCGCATGTTCGTCCACCCACTGCGCGAGGTCGTAAAAATCCGAAAAATGCTTCTTGCCACTGCGAATCTAAATGTAGGTTATCTATGGGGACAATTCATTAAAAAAACGTGTAGCACAAAGAGAGAAATCTGGCAACGATGCCGGTATCACTATTAAATTCTTCATGCCTGATACCTTCCGAATACAAAATTTGGTAAATGTACTTTTTACTAACCTAGTATACTTGTTAGTTGTACTAAACCACATAAAAACAAATATCTTGAAAGCGGTTACTCAGAGCCATTTTTACAAAGTCTACTTTTTTGTGCAGAAAGCATAGGAGTGTGAACTGCTTTACTTAGGTAGTACATACAGAGTAACATAAAAGAGTTGGAATGTTTTAGAAGTATTTAAATAGTCTAGCTAGCGCCTTTTAGTTAACTCATAAAACAACTACTTTCCGAATATTCATAGACGCCAGATTTGTTTAATGCCCGAGATTGTAAAAATTACAAAAATGCTTCTTGCCACAGCGGATCTAAATGTTGGTTATCTATCATTTTACCACTTTGGCTTGAAATTTGAACCCTGCAAAGTGGGGTCAGTTTTTAGTGTAAAACATATTAAAACATGAGTTTCCTGTTAAAAGCAAAGAATTTGCCCCGCTCTGTACACACTATTTTAAACAGCTAAGCGGACTCTTGATTTCGAACAGTGCGGAGTTTTTCCTGGTATGGCGGTTTAGAGGAGCTGTACGGGCGTTTTTATTTTTAAGGATCGAGTAAAGATTCACGCTAAATTGACGGCATCTTTATTCTGGAGCTAAGCGCTGTGTGCGAAGATTCCTATAAGCTGATGTTTTCTAAGTTTTGGTGGTGTGCACCTGTTTTCGTAACAGCTGGGGACGGTTGTGCCCTCCGCCTTAAACGTCAGTTTTGACAGTGACCGGTTACGTAATACCAGTAGCAGTGCTTGGTTTGACAGCTGTCAATTTGTGCATTGTATCAGTATTTGATTATTTTGCATGTTAAGGAATTTCTGGGAGCTATTAGCTCGACTATCCAGATTTTCCACCGACAAAACCCTGGAAAGCATAGTCCGGAAGGGGAGAGCTGACGAATTGGTCTAGAAGGGACCAGAGCCAAAAAGAAATAAAAAAATAAATAAATAGCTAAGCTTTACAACGTTTATATTTTATTTAAAACAATTGTATAGCTTAATATTTTTTACAGATTTTAATTAAAAATAGCCACCAAATAAAAAAATCTGTCTTTAAAATTACCTACAACACTTACATCCTTGTCGATCAAGTCAAAATACCATGATTATCAAATCATGTTAAAAAAGCAATTTAACTTCTGCACTTTAATCTGAATAAAATATAAGTAAAAAGAAAAGATTTTTCTAGAAATTATTTCCCTCTGTCTTATTCAGACATCTTCAATGGCTTTACAGAAACATATTTTTGGTGAACTGTCATGTTTTTATCATAAAAAACCCATTTGTATTCCTTCGGAAAAATCAATAAGAGATGTACAAGTTTATCCAATTTAGTATATTTTTTGCAAATCTACGAGCTATAGTAACATTCGGGTTTTTGTTAACCGGATAAGTTTAAGGGGATATAATTCCTTGCATAATTTTAATTGTAAAGAAAAGTTCTTAAAGTTCGCAAAGCAATAAAAATAATTCTAATTCCTAACAGGCATTTGAACGTAATGGAGTTAGACAACGACGTAAGGACCAGGTTTGTTTACGTTTGAGCTGTTGTCATCAATACATCACAGTAAAAGCACTAAAATGCGGTTTGCCAAATTTAATTTTTCCACTCTAAACTTACTAACCATAAGTAGTTGTTGGATTAGCCTCTATATTAAAGAATTTTGTAATATAACTTTTTAAATAAACAATACATATATTTTTATCATTTTTAGATATCATAATAAAAAAATATGTTCAAATATTATAAGTTATTATCTTTTTAAAATAAGCCAAATTTTAAAAATATGTAATTATTTGTTAATCCCGGCAACGCCGCCCAGGTATTTTTACTCCATCGTAAATAAAACATGAATAAACTTTTCCTAAACGCTTGTGGGTGACGCCCCCTTTGCTTTGTCATTTCTGTTGGTTTTTGTCATTTGATAATTTGGAAAGCCAAAAGTGATCAACTAAAGCTTATAATGCGTTTTTTGTGTATTTTGTGGTGTTTGTTGGTGATTAGAAAGTGTTTTTAAAGACAATATGGGTGGGCGGTGCTTTGTTTGTAGAAGGGTAGACTATTCATTTCCGCACCTCACTTTTCACAGGTAAATAGAGACCAATGTCGTTGGGTGCATACTATCGACCAAGGTCAAAAAGTAAGTCCGCCATTTTCATTTCTCGCTTGCCGGCACAATTATTTCAGTTTTAAAATACGAAAGAGTATTTGTTTTACAAAAGCAATTACACAAATATGGGTTCAAAAGCAACAGAGAAAGAAATAAAGATTTTTTCTTATATTCAAACATGTTTCGAGCAGCTACAGCTAACAGTATCCCGTTATCCTGATTAGGATCGCCAGAATAAATAAATTCCTTTATAGATTTTCTGCAGGAGAGTAACAGAGAAAGAGCTAGTGCGCGATCTGCGCATGCGTGCAGTTTCGGACGTACTCTCAGCATAAGGCTGACAGAAACTTGTTCGGAGTAGTTGCGTTCTGAAACCCCATGCAACAGTGAAGCTTTAAATGAAATGATTAGATTACGAAATAGTTCGTGAAACATTTTAATATCACATGTCCGCAGAAAACTAATTGATATATCGAACTAAAAAATAAAAAATAAATAATAGTTTAAAAAACTTAAAAAACACGCTTTTATAAACAACCGAACTAAAAATTAGAAAATAATTTTTCATTACAAAGAGTTTGTATTACAGTAATAAAAGGTCAAACAATGAATCATAATTATATACCTCAAAATAGAATTATAATAAAATTTAATAATAACAGAATAATTCACTTCAGAGTAAAAAGCGTGGGGTGCATTTTACTATTTTTTCATAACTTTTCCCTTATAATTATTTACAAATGAAATAATTATAACATTTAATATATTAAGCACCCCACGTTTTTATTCTGAAGTGAATTATTCTGTTATTATCTTAAATTTTATTATAATTCTATTTTGAGATATATAATTATAATTCATTGTTTGACCTTTTATTACTGTAATACAAACTCTTTGTAATAAAAAATTAATTTCTAATTTTTAGTTCGGTGCATATAAAAGCGTGTTTTTTCAGTTTTTTAAAGTATTATTTATTTGATGGGCACGTCTTATACCTTACAATTTTTTTGTAATCACAAAACCCTTGGTTTTGGGTATTTGCAGTTAATTTTAAATTTTTACCTAAAATAAATAATAAAATTTATTACCAGAGGTGTAAATATCATAATTAAGTGCTTTGACAGGAAAGAGCATAAATTGAAACGCTGATACCTCAATAGTGTTTAAATAAAGTAAGGTTGTTTTTAGTGTGCAATTTAAATTATTCTAAAAAACGGGGGACACAAAGTTTAAACCTATACTGGAAAAGTAAAATATGTCTTTAGGTATACGGTGACATGATTTACCAAGAACAATCTAACTTTTAATGTACTTTGTAAGAGTTCCTAACTTTTTTATTTGCATATCTTTTTAAGAAATAAGGAGTTAGGCACAAGTTTAAAAATTTCTTTATTCGCTACAGTTTTTTTGTGTCAGTGTTTATTTAAAATAGGAGTAGAACAGGACCGCTGCAAGGATCAAGGGCGTTCTGGAGCAAAGAATACCAATCCATAGAACCCCACAAGTGAGATTTCAGCGTACCCTAAAAATTTTAGTACCTACCCTGACCAACAGATGGCGAAAGTAGTACGATGTCGCTTTGCTAATAGGATTACCATCAGAAATTGATAGCAGTCGCTGACGAGCAGTCGGCCCGATCAGTTAAAGTGAGGATATATGCTAAATTTAATAAAAATAAAATCCTCGGTTACGCCTCCCCCGCTGGGAATCGAACCGGCGACTTCTGGCTTCGAAGATCAAAGCTTTATTCACTGCGCTACAGGGAAGACGTTGGACAAGTTTCCCACAATGTTTTACGTGCAATTTTAAAAAATTTTGCCAAAAATGGTAAAGGTTACTGTCATAAAACCATATACATGTTTCGGGTATCGTGATTGTAACTCTTACGATTTTTAGCACAATGTTTAAAAATTGCATGTAAAACACTTTGTTATTTTGTCCGACACAAAAAGTGACGCGTTTGCCCATTCCGACAGCCGAAACATTTCACATTGACATGCTGGGTAAAGCGCCGCTTCCATATATGGCTGTCAAACCCCTCCCCCCTAAAAAGGTTTTAAAAGTGTTTCTATCATTACTGGACAAGAAACTATATTTGTGCTATAAAAAGTGAAAGTTTCAATTTTAAAAAACTAATTTGGTTCTAAAATATTTATAAAGGGTACGTTTACTAAAGATAATAGAGAATTATTGAACAGTGAAATAAGGCCAGGCACTAATAATACCGGCCTTACTTAGACATTTGAGCTTGCGCAGATGCATGATAGGATAATGACTCTCCTAATAAGCATAGTGTCTGTCTTGTACCAGCAAATTAGAAATATCCCATAAATGTCATTAAGTGTTTATGGCAATAGCATATGTTAGTCGGTTTCCCTAAGTCACTAAAGATTATTTTTAATAGGTTTAAGAAATACAAAACGAAGGGGCCTATTTATGGTTTTCTGTAAATATTATCGTCCAGATGACAAATATATCACCCTCAGATAAAAACACCCTAAAATTTTTATAGCCTGAAACTTAAAACTTTTCAGAATCTAGACAAGGGTTCTCAAACTAGAGAAGACCCATATTATGTTATCCATAAAAATTTGTTATGATTAAAACAGAATTGTCAAATAAAAGGAAACAAAGAAAATAATTTTTAATATAATATATACTGTTTATAATATTTTTAATGGTAAGGACAATAATTATAATGCAGAAAGACATAGAAAAGAGACTACAAACATTAAATACACCTGTAACTACAAATCAAAGACCAAGCTCATTTTTGTTTATATTTTTATGTTGATATCATAAGTTTTGAAGATTAAGGTCGGACTGACCAGTTGTTTTATTAAAAGTTTTGTTTATTGTGAATTAAAAGGGAAATTCTTATTTTATTCTAAAACCAGGAAGGTAACGCCATCTAGAACTTTAAACTCAAACTATAGAAAAGACTACCCTTATGTCGGTAACACCCTAACCAATAGAATTGACTTAATGTGTATTAAAGGGATGCTGCCTGGACCGTAATATAAACCCTAATTGGTCATGTGTTTTTATGTTACAGTGGGTTCAATATTTTATTGGAACCTTTGAGAATTTTAAGTAATTTTATGACAATATTGGGGGTGGTTTTTAAAGGACAGCCCTTGCCCAGAAGTCACAATAGGAAGTTTCATTAAATTGAAAAGGCAGTCTGTCTATAACGTTAGTTAGTTGAAAGTCTGTCTATAACGTTAGTTAGTTGAAAGTCTGTCTATAATGTTGGTTAGTTAAAAAAAAATCTGCCTCTAATTTTCTTTACTTTTAAGTCTGCCTATAGTTGTCAATAGAGTAAGTTTTGTTAATAAGTTAAATAATAGTCTCACTATGTCTTTCTTTGATTTCGGTTAAGTCTTGCTTAAACCTTTTTTAAGTGAAAATTTAAGCCTTCTTATAGTTTTTATGTTAACCCGCAAAATGCTTTTCTTTAGAGTTTGGTTGATTTTCTAAGTTTTCATTTTAACTTTTTACTTTTATTTTTATTTTATATCATTCTCATATTTTTAATACATTTTTTAGTTATTTTTCTTTATTAAAATTCTAGTTAATTTTGTTTAAACATTTCTTTTAATTTAACATTCATCTCCTATTACTAACCTTGAAAAGACAGCTTTTGTGTAAATTGTGTGGCAAAACGTTAAAAGAAGCAGTACAAGTTAGCAACAGAGAAATTAGGTAAGTGTAACTTGGAATAAGCTAACATGTACTAACTAAGTATTGTTCTACAAGATCTTCATGCTACCAGAGTGTCTTCATCAAATTATATTTTTTGTTCTTCTTAATTTTGTTGTATCATGACTTGGGCACTGTTTGCTAGTTGCCGCGCTACCACTTATTTTATAGGACTAGCTCACTGTCTAAGTAATATATTAGTAACAGGGAATACGTCATTCTGTTACAGTCTGGCTTTATTTATGTCGGTTTTGGGTCGTGCCGTATTTTGGTCTTATTTTACCTTCGGAACTGTTCGGCTAACTAAACGGCTGCCGACCACAAAATAGACAAGTTTTTAAAAGTAAAAATACTTAAAACCTTGCTAGTAGTGTATTATAGCCGGTTCTGACTAATCCACATTTCGAAAAAATGCGGACTCCAGAAGACCTAACAATCCACCCCCACCACTCCCCCTCTCTTCTCCCCACCTATATCCCCTCTCTTCACCACGCCCATATCTCTCTCCTATCCCCTACATTTACCACTCCCATGTGTTAACTGCCCTACTCTTATCCCCACAATATTTAATACTCCGAAATTATATTTATCTTCAGTTATGTACCCAAAGTGGTTCCGAATTAATCGATTAAGATTCAGTTACAAACCCATAAGTCGTTGCTTAGTGTGTAAAAAAATATTAAAAAGTAGTTCGTGTATACAATATTGTTATTATTGTTGTCAATTAAGACCAGTTAAAACGTCTGATGAGTGTGTGAATTATAGTTTGAGGATTTTAAAACCAAGTGATGTCAAGGAATGAAGTGTTAAATAAGGTGTTCGAACTTCAACATTATTTTGTTAAATTATACTATAGAATTTTAGACTTTGAACATAAAAGTGTTAATGATGAAGCGCTATTAGAGTTATATGAGGACGCTATCATTTTGTGTGGTAAACTTCTTACTGAAACAATAACCGTAAGACATTTTAATAATCATTTATACATAATAAATTTGGGACTTGAACCGAATACGTATGCTTTGTTACTGGAGAAGGAAAATTTAGTTGCAGAAGAATAATGTATCAGTGTAGTGACTGTGATAAGAACTTTTCACATTTATCAAATCTTAGCAGGCATCGAAAAGAATCTTGTCCACATAGACCATGTAAGATAAATAAACATAGGTGTGATGATTGCGGAAAAAGCTATACATCTAAAACTAGCCTTGATGGACATAAGAGAGAATCATGTTTAAAGGGATTGTCAAATAGTGAATCCAAAAAAGGAAGGCTGATGATCAACTCAATAGTCAGAAAGAGAAGAAACTTAAAATAGAAGGTAATGATTTAAAAATTCCAAAACTTATTCTAACTCGATGCAAGGACTGTAACATATGGTATAAAAAAATAAACTTGGTTCTCATTTACGCTCAAACCATCATAAAAATGAGGTAGTAAAAAATGAAGTATTAAAAAACAATGATGCTAGTGTAAAAGTTTTAACATCAGCATTTAAAAACAGGATTGTGTCGTATATGTTGCTTTCCAAGGAAAACTATGTGGACATTAAAGATTTTTTTGATGATATTAAAGAAAAGTTTATTACTTTAGTTTCGGAACAAGTTCTTAAACATAGGCTTCTTAAGATTAACGTTGAATTATTTGGTAAATATATTTTACAAACAAAAGAAATAATTGAAACCAAATCATTTAACACTAAAAATAAAGTTATAACCTTAACTTCAGATTTGGAGGAAATATATAGTACATTTTTAAATGAAATTAAGGAAAAGGCATCGATTTTTACTGAAAACGGATCAGGGTGGGCTTTGGAAAAAATATTACATTTGGAAGTTAACGTCAATAAATATAATCCTATTAGAGCCTCTTCCTATATTCCTCTACCAAAACAAATTACAAATAAAAAGGCGATAATTAATGTCAAGAACAAGGATAATTGCTGTTTCGCATGGAGTATTATAAGTGCATTGTATCCGGCTCAAAAAAACTCTGATCTGACAAGTTCCTACCCAAACTTCGTTGACCTTCTCAAATTTGATGGAATAGAGTTTCCTGTGACTTTAAAGGACATTAAAAGATTTGAAATGTTAAATCAAATTTCAATAAATGTATATGGTTTAGACACGGTGTATGAAGAAAATAAGTTAAAATATGAAGTAGTAGGTCCGCTTTACTACAGTGATTATAATTGCATATTTCATGTAAACTTATTATTAATTACGGATGGTACTAACAATCATTATTGTTGGATTAAGGATATGTCTAGGTTATTGTCTTCTCAAATCAATAAAACTGAGCTTAAAAAATATTTCTGTGACGGTTGTTTGATTTATTTCAATTCCAAGGAGAAATTTCAATTGCATCAGGTAAATGATTGTAATCATGTATATTCAAAAATGCCTACAAACGAAATTAAAATTAATAAATTTGGTAAAATTATTCCTGAAAATATTCTTCAATTTGAGAATTTTCAGAGACAATTAAAAGTTCCATTTGTCATATATGCAGATTTTGAGTGCTTTTTAAAACCCTTGCAATATGAACAGCCAGACAATGATCAATATTCCTATACTTTAGATACATTCAAACATGAACCATACGCTTTTTCCTATTTCATTAAATGCGCATATGATGATTCATTATCGGTATTAGATTATTATTTCGGTCTGGATGCAGCTAATGAATTTTGTAATAGAATTGAAGGTCACGTACACAGAATTTATAATGATTATTTAAAACATGTTGTGCCTATGTTACCTCTTACAGATGAAGAAAAAAATTCTTTTCAAAATAGTACCCATTGTCATATTTGTAATGAAAAGTTTGAAATTGGAGATAAAAAGGTGAAAGATCACTGCCATTTAACCGGTAAATTTAAATCTGCTGCGCATAGTATATGCAACTTAAATTTTAAGATTCCCTACTTTATTTCCGTATTTTTCCATAATTTAACCGGTTACGATAGCCACTTATTCATTAAACAACTTTGTTGTGAAGAAGATAAAATCGATGTAATTGCACAAACAAAAGAAAAATATATTTCATTTACAAAATCAATTTTAGTAGATAAAATAAAGGAAAAAGATAAAGAGAGATCAGTTTATATTAAATTAAGATTTTTAGACTCTTTCCGTTTCGTAGAATCTTCTTTGGAAAAACTTGGAGAAAGTTTGGAAATAAATCATTGCATAGAAATTAAAAAGAATTTTCAAGATAATGAGCAATTTAATGAAATTAGAAAAAAGGTGTATATCCTTATTCTTATGTAGATTCAATGGATAAATTATATGAGACCCAACTTCCAATTATCGATCATTTTTATGATAAACTTAGAGATGAACCAATAGATCCTTGCGATTACAATAGAGCAATTCACGTTTGGAATTTGTTTAATTGTCAAAATCTAATGGATTATACTAAGATTTATTTATTATCTGATGTCCTTATTTTAACTGATTTCTTTGAGGCATTTCGGAAAGTATCTTTAAATTTATATAAATTGGACCCAGCACAATATTATACATTACCAGGTTTGAGTTGGGATGCATTTTTACGCCAGTCAAAGGTAAAATTAGAATTATTGACGGATATTGATATGCTTCATTTTTTTAAAAATAACATTAGAGGAGGTATATGTCAGTGTAGCATCCGAAAATCAGAAGCAAATAATCCCTTTCTTAAAAATTTTGATCCAACTAAGCCAAAGTCATATATAATGTATTTGGACGCTACAAATTTGTATGGTCATAGCATGAGTCAGTGTCTCCCTATGAGTGATTTTAACTGGATGACAAGGGAAGAAACAGATTCTCTTGATATAATGTCAATATCTGACGATAATGAATATGGTTATGTATTGGAAGTTGATATAAATTATCCATCTAATTTGCATGAAAAACATAACGAATTACCATTTTTAGCACAAAATATCTGTCCACCCGATTCCAAGCAATCCAAGTTAATTTGTAATTTAAATCATAAAGAAAAATATGTTATTCATTACCGAAATCTTAAACAAGCCATTAAAAATGGATTAAAATTGGTTCACATTCATAGAGCAATTAAATTTAAACAATCTGCATTTTTAAAACCTTATATTGATTTAAATACCGAAATGAGAAATAAATCTAAAAATAAGCTAGAAAAAGATACTTATAAATTATTTAATAATGCAGTTTACGGTAAATCTCTTGAAAATATTGATAAACGAGTTGATATAAGGCTAGTGACACATTGGAAAAATATTAAACAGAAGCAAGGAGCTGAAACATTAATTGCTAAACCTAATTTTAAAAACTGTTTGGTTTTTAATGAATCGCTAGTAGCAATTCAATTAGATAGAGTAAAAGTGACTTACAACAAACTTGTTTATATTGGATTTTCTGTTTTGGAATTGTCAAAAACGGTAATTTATGATTTTTATTACGATTTTGTTAAAACTAAATATGGGGATAATGCAATTTTATTATATACTGATACAGATAGTTTAGTCTTGGAAGTAAAAACAGAAAATTTTTACCAAGATCTTCAGGAAAATTTAGATAAATTTGACACTTCCAATTTCAGTGAAGATAATATTCATAAAATTACTAAAAATCAATCTAAATTAGGCAGATTTAAAGATGAATTTTTTGGTCAACCAATTCTAAGTTTTTATGGAACAGGAGCAAAGCTTACTGTGTTAATTTAGAAAATAAATCAGAAAAAAAAGCAAAAGGTGTAAAAAAATATGTAATTAATAATTCAATTACTAAACAAGATTACAAAGATGTAGTCGAAAATTCTCAAATTAAATTTAGAAAAATGAATATATTTCAATCGGTTTTGCAAGATATATATACAAAATTAAAAAATAAGGTTGCATTGTCTTCTAAAGATGATAAGCGTTTTATCATTCCGGAATCTTTTAGAACTTTAGCTTGGAGTCATAAACATATAAATATTATAGAAAATAAGGAAATTCATGAAGATGAGGATGTAAATGACGCAGTTAATATTCTTAAAAATTTAATTCATAACCAATATAAAGCTTGACTGTAACCAAAATAATATCATTTTTAAGATGCTTGTTCTACCAGCAGGAGTCTTGTTTTTATTTGCATTTTTTAACAATAATGTATTTATTCAAGTTGATCCTAGTGTTCGAGAAGCATTTATCTGCTTATCACAAAATAATGCTAATAATGACACTTGGCCCTCTGCTTGGAGAAGGATGAATATTAGCAAAGGATTATATTCTTACAAAATTGACGAAAACACTATTAAAAACTCTTTAATTGTTAAATATAAGTTAGGATTGTATCATTTTAATGGAACATTTGTACAGACAGAAAAATGGAACGAATTGTTTAATAAACCCGAGGAATGTAATACTGGAATTGTAATATTTCTTACTATTTTTGTAATATTTTGTATGTGTATCTTAACCTTTACCTTATTTAATGTATATTTGAACTATAAATAATTTATGAAAATAAACAACGTTTAAAAAATAATTTGTTTTATTAATAACAATATTTTTAATTATATAATAATTTCACGTTTGACAATGCACAATGCCATGGATTGAAATTTTTATGAAAATAACATTCAGGAATTCTCTTAAATTTGCTTAATTTCGGTTCACGGCCAACTGGAATAATTGAGATAGTCTCCTCATTCAAAAAGTTTTTTAAAAACTTCGCCTTTTCACTTCCTTTCACGCAGAAACTTGGATTTCTGTACGTTTCACAAATTCTTCCTAAAATTGATTCAATTTCATTCAAGTCAATGTTTCCACTTTCCCATTCTATTCCATGATAGTCTTCAGCCCAGGCGACGACCTTCAAATCATTTTCAGTTAACATATTTTTTTAAATGGTGGTTTAAACAGAAAACATGAAGAACGAATTCCATCGTAGATTGCTAATTCTTTGGGTACATAACCAAAAGAACAGAAGAACCCTTGAATGTCGATGAAAATAGGTGATTCGCAATCGTTCATGGTTGAGAAATAAATGATCACTAAATTGTATTTCTACTATATATAGCTATTTGTAATGAATTTGAAAGAAGTTCTACTGAAAAGAAAATGTAACAATCCAATATGTATTTTTATTCCTCCCACCCTTATCCAACAAATTAAATTTAGTATTTAAGGTATCTAGTTACTTGGTAGTAAGCAAAATGTGGTTAGCTTATTCACGTGAAAGAGCTGCATATAACTTGACATCTGCTGTTGAGAATTTCTCACGACATTTTAGCAATTTGGAATTTAATGCGGAACAAATTTGTATCGAAATCGCACTGAAATACCGTAAAGCTTATGAAGCATGCAGTTTATATTTGCATACATCAGATTTAAAAACTTTCCTTCAAACAATCAAAGAAATGGGTTTAGAGAGTTTTTGGGTGAAGTTAAAGAGTTTGTACCAAGTGAAATCATCCTAGAAATATTTGAGAGTTCCACACCACTTGAAAACGCAGTGGAGAAGAACCATGAAGAAAACAGTTCATTTTAATGATAAAATTAATGTTCGTTTATTAGTAAAATGGAACTTTGCATATAGACAAGCTAGAATATCTAATTATCAAAGTGTTTATTTAGACAGACTTCGATTTGATAAAAGAATTTCGGAAACTGAAATTATTCTAAAACATTTTTTAAGTAATGAACATAGGGAAAAAGTCTATATGCAAAGATTTTAAGTTGTTAATCACTAAATGTAAAAAATGTTTAAACTATGGATTTTCACCAATAAAAATCAATATATGTATAACTGTGTTTTATTTTTAAAAAATACTACAATTATTTAGTATAATATAATGAAACTTATAATATATCCTTTTTGTCAATCCATGAATTATGTGTTTTATTTAATCCAAGCCATTTAACTAAAACTTTATTTCCTTTTCTTCTCACGACTTTTTCAACTAAATATACATCAGGATATCTAACTTTTTGTAATTCTTCTCCATAAAAACCTCCTTTTATGTCTAAATTATTTTCATCCTCAATTAAATACGTAGTGGGATTTGTAAGATTTACCTTTTTTATACGAAATATTTCATTGGACCAATTTGGAGTATAACCTTTTGTAAATGCTTCTCTTTGCTTACTTATTCTAACATAATCACCAATATTAAATTTTGATAATCTTGGATCAATAGTTTTTATATGAGTATAAGTTGACTTTAAAATATCTCTTTCATTTTTATTATTAACTTCATTTGGTTTTTTACCTGTTGTGGAATGTTTAGTGTCATTATATTTTTGAACTATTTCGTCTAAAATATTTATCCATTTATAGTTTCCTTGTAAGCTGAATTTTTTCCACATTAAATTTTTTATAGTTCTATTTACTCTTTCAACAACACTTGCTTTTAGATTTGAGTAAGTATTATAATGATTTATGTTAAAACTTTCCATTAAGGTTTGAAATTCTTTATTAAAAAATTCTCTACCCATATCCGTTTGAAGATTTTTTGGAGTAATTTTCACTTCTTCTAAGATATTTTTCATAGCTATAGTAACATCTTTGGCCGATTTTGATTTTAGTGGTTTTACCCAAACATATTTTGAAAAAACATTTATTACAACTAATATGTATTTATAACCTTTATTAAATCTCCGATAAGGCAACATTTCCACTAAGTCGGCTTGCCATAAATCATTCAATCCTTTTACTATAACCCTCCTACGTTTATAATTTTTTCTGGCTGGTTTGTGTAATTCATTAACTACAATTGTCTTTATGCCTTCACTCATAATTGTTTATTACTACTAATATTAAATAACCATATATCGAACTTAAATAACTGAACTATGTTTAATCTCATCAATTTTTAAATTTATTTTATTATCCAAAGCTACAATTTCGTCTTTCACTTCTTTAACTGAGACATTTAATTTCTCTCTTGCGGTGTTAAATTCTTGTATGGAGGTTTCAAGTAGCTCTGTCATTGATTTTATTTTACTTAGTAGTGTATCGTTTACATTCTTTATATATAAATCTAAAGACGTTATTTGTAGAGATATATTTGACTAAAATTTTTTTATATCTGTGTTATTATTAATCAAATTATCTTTTGTAGTATTAATTTCTTTTTTGAAATCTTTAAGTAAATCTCTTATTAATTCTATTTCCTGGACTAGCGTTTTATTTATGTTATTTATATCTATATTTAAAGTAGATATCTTATCAGATAGAGTTGTCTCAATTTTTTTATTTTGGTGTCATAATCGCTTGATAATTCTTTTTTGCAATCGCAATAAAATCTTGTACCACTTGAAATATATATTCTACCTCTTTCCCCGTTAATTTTAATATAGTATCACCACTTTTTTCTTAAGTTCTTGAATTTGTTGTTTTAAATTTTTAAGTTCATTAGTTTCAATTTCATTTATTTGATCTTTTAATTTCTTAATCGTGTTAGTTTCATATTTAATTTCATTTACTTCATCCTTTAGTTTCTGAATAGTGTTTGTTTCATTTTCAATTTCATCAACTTTGTCTTTAGTTTTTTAATTGTATTAGTTTCATTTTTAAT
Organism: Listronotus bonariensis; assembly: GCA_014170235.1. Lineage (NCBI taxonomy): Eukaryota > Metazoa > Arthropoda > Insecta > Coleoptera > Curculionidae > Listronotus > Listronotus bonariensis. The sequence continues at coordinate 151,194 of JACEGR010000022.1, forward strand.
TTCATTAAACTGATCTTTTAAATTCTTAATAGTGTTAGTTTCATATTTAATTTCATTTACTTCATCCTTTAGTTTCTGAATAGTGTTTGTTTCATTTTTAATTTCATCAACTTTGTCTTTTAGTTTTTTAATTGTATTAGTTTCATTTTTAATTTCATTAAACTGATCTTTTAATTTTTTGATTGTGTTAGTTTCAACTTCAATTCCACCAACTTGATCTTTAACATTTTTAATTGTATTAATTTGACTACTAATTTGTTCTTGCAAGTTTTTTACAACATCAGCATCATTTTTATGCATAATAAAATGTAGATTCATATTCCTCTCATTTTCTTGTAAACTTTTATCAAGATTATTATGAACAATTTGAGCATTTTTCATTTCTAATTCAACCCTATCATTTAATTGTTTAGAATATGTTTCAAATCTTAAGACATTTTCCTTCTTCAATTTGGCTTCCAGATCTTTTATTTCCAAAACATTATCTGTTAGTGTTTTAATAGCAGTTTCAAAATTCATCAATTTTAATGATAAACTGTTTATTGAGTCAGTATTTACATTAAGAGTATTATTATATTTAATTAAATAATCATTTTCCAATACTTTCACTTTTTTAGCTACATTTTGTAAATTTTCAATATTTTCATTAACCTTCCTCTTTAAAGAGTCAATATTTTTGGTCGAACTTTGAATTAATTCATTTTCAATATATTTTTCATCTGGTTTAAGATTTCCTAGTAATTTATTTTGAATTTTAAAAAAATCCTATTTTCCAAATCTGTTGTATTATGTTTTGAAATATGAACACCAAATTTATCAAGAGACATTTTGGGAGTGAAACAAAACATTACTTACAAGCATTTATATAATAACTTTGGCTTCTTTCAGTTCTTCGATAATAGAGACAATTTCGTTGTTATGTCCTGTATGACCTGCCATTTGAGATGCTAATAGTAATTTTAATCTTTCAACTATCTCGTTAATATCATCAAAATAAACGTAATCTATCTTATTTCGAGATAAATTTAGCATTGCTCCTCCCTTTTTTCAATTAGTCTAGCCGACCGCGTTCTCTGCAATGGTCTTTGTGGCTTTTCGAAACTGCTAACACTAGATGAACTAGGTTTGCTTACGGTTCTAATAATTTTCTTTTCTATCAAAAACGGTTTAATTATTGTTAAATATTTTAAATCTGATGTACCCTGAACCTGCTCATTTGGATTATAATTTCTTCTATATGCGTTTGTTCGTTTTAAAATATCCATATATTCATCAAGATCTTTTTTGTGTAACCTTTAGGATCTTTAAAAAAGAAGTTCATACAATCCAGGCGTTCCCTTATAAGTCAAACCCAATAACTTTAAATTTTCGTTGTCAAAGTCCACATTAGTTTTTCCAATATTCCATTTTTCGGTTTGGATGTCATGAGTAAAACCATGCTTATGATCTAAATCTCTTTCTCCCTTAAAAGCCGCGTCTACATAGGACCTAACAAGGGGATGAAATCCTTGAAGATAAGCATCATATGCAGGAGTTTGCGTTAAATTACTGATGCTCTGTCTCATTTCATTTATTGTTGGCTCTGACTCGTCTGAAGAGATTCTTGTAGAACTTAATCTGCGTGGTATTATGTCTTGATCATTTTGAAATACCTCATCATCATCCATATTTTGAAACGTATCTTCGCGTGTTAAAAATGAAGGCATTTCAGATGGAAGATATTTTTGGTATATATTTGTTTGTCTTCGTTTTTTATCTGTTTTCTTCGGAAAAAACTAGTTTCACCAGCGAAAGGAGTAGAAAATAATTTTGGGGAAGGAGGTTCTTTTTTAAGAAATGGTTCCAATTTAACAGTTTTAATTAATTCTTGCAAGGGTTCTGTTATTGGTTTTAACTCTTTTGCTTGTCTGCTTTGGGTTTCGGCAATATCAAATTTTAGGGCTTGATATTTTTTTAACAGCCTTCCGGGCTTTTAGTAACTCCAACGCTTCCTTTCTGTTCATGTTAATAAGGAAAAATCAAGATCAACAATGAGTTAAAATTATATTTATGTTGGTTATATACATTTCAGAGATGAATGAAATGATCAAAACCCTTTCGGTATCGTCCGGAATTCAAATTGGAATCTTTATCGATTACAACAAAATCGTATTTGGATTGCCAACACATACTACATAACTCTTTAAATTTGTCAAAAGCCATATCGGTACTTATATGATCTTCAAATATGTGTTTTAAATTTGTTCCATCTTGTCTAAACAAAATTAGTAAGTTTGCATTATCTCTAATGAGTTGTTTCGGAATAGATGAATAAGTTTGACTTAAGTAAAAACAATCGGTATTTTTATGTCTACCAAAACAAAAGTAATCGCGCATTATAGTTTGGTTACAACAAACAATATCATCAAATATTATAACTGAATTATCCTTAACCTCTGCAGGAGGTACTATATCTTCTTCACATGATGACTCAAAATATTCAATTTCTTTAATGGGTTTCATTATTTTCCTTAAAAATTCATATTTTGTTTGATATAATGATTTTGAATATATATATAAATTTTCAAAACGAATACCTTTATCGTTTACCAGAAGAGCTACTATAACATTAGTTTTTCCACATCCTGATGGTCCAACTATTAATGCTCTTTTCGAAGATCCACCAAAAAGTTCACCATGTTTTCTAAAATTATTTATATCTATATCATGATTATAAATAGGTAAAGAAAAATCTTGTTTTTCGATCCACATTTAATTAAAACTGTACTTGCTTCCAACCCTTTATATTTAGGTATGTCAAAAGAGGTAAATATCTTGTAATATATATATACTGCAAGAAATTAATGTAAGTGTATTAATAGGCAGACCTTCATGTTGAGAGGTGGTTCATTAAATACACTTATTAATAAATTACCTTTTGAATTGCATATTCCGTCATATAATTTTTGTGGGCCAGGAACAAAATTAAAAAAGACTTGCCAGGGGGATGTTGGAAAGAATCCTTTAGACGAAGCTTGTAAAGAACATGATATAGCTTATGATAAATTTCTTGACGTAAAACAACGAAATATTGCTGATCAAATTTTAGCAAAGAAAGCGTTTGACAGGTTTAAGGCTAGTGACTCAACATTAGGGGAACGTTTAGCTGCTTTGGGAATAACTGGAATAATGAAAACAAAATCTAAACTAGGTATGGGAGTGCGTAAATCCGGGGGAAAAGTAAAATTAAGAAAAAGAAAAAATAAATTATCAAAAATAATGTCTTTTCAATCGGCTGTTCAAAAAGCGAAAAGAGGAATACTTGGAAGGAAATATAAAAATTTAAAAAGTGCTGCCAGTGATGCTTTATCATTTATTAAAAAATTAAAAGTAAAAAACCAAAAATAGGATTATTCCCATTCCAAAAACTGGAGGATTATTACCCTTAATTCCACTGTTTGCTGGATTATCAGCTTTAGGAGCGCTTGGAGGAGGTGCAGCAGGAATTGCAAAGGCTGTAAATGATGCTAAAAATGCAGCACTTAAGCTTGAAGAGCAAAAAAGACATAATAAGGTTATAGAACAACAATCTATAGGCAAAGGACTCTATTTACGTCCCTATAAAACAGGTTGTGGATTATACTTAAAACCTTCAAAAAACTAATAAATTCGCTACCACGCAGACCTCTTTCAAATATTGACTTAAAACAATATGTTAAGAAACTAAATATTCCTGACTTTCGTGGAATCTTTATGCGAAATAAATTACCAAAAATTATCAATAAGTTTGAAACTGGAATTATAAATTTAGATAATAGCACTGGTAAAGGTACTCATTGGACAGCCTATGTAAAAAATAATAAAAATATAATTTATTTTGACAGCTTTGGAAATTTAAGACCTCCCAAAGAACTAATAACATATTTTTTTAGTGATGGTAGCAAAAATAATGTAATTTATAACCATGATTCGTATCAAACATACAATTCTTCAAATTGTGGGCAACTATGTCTATTATTTCTTTATAAAAACAGTGAAACGTTTTGATATTATCATTTCAATTTAGTTATTGTTATTATTATGTCGTTTACGATTGCTCTCTCATCTAATGAACCTATACTTCATTCAAATTTTAATCCTCCAATTTATTTGGAGCCAAATTCAGAATATGTAATAGGTTTGACAAATTTTGAAACTTTTAATGCAATTCCTAACATCGATGAAAAAAATAACAAGATTTATTATGGAGCAGGGACTGACTTTATTGAGATACCACCTGGCAGTTATGAAATAAGTGATATAAATACATACTTAAAAAATAAGTTTAAAAAATTAGATATTGATTTTGAATTAGTAGCTAATAATAATACATTGCAGTCTGAAATAGTGACTTCTACTAATATAATATTTAAAGAAGGTAGTATTGGTAAAATATTAGGATTTAAAGATCAAACTATTCTTGGAAATGAAAAACAAATACAGTCCGACTTTCCGGCAGAAATTATAAAAGTAAATTCTCTTAATATAGAATGTAGTATTGCAGAAGGTTCGTACCTGAACGGTAGACCTGTTCATATTATTCATCAATTCTTTCCCGACGTTCCACCAGGATTTAAAATTATTGAAAGTCCACAAAACATTATTTACTTTCCTGTAACTGTCAAGGTTATTGATAAAATAACTGTTAGAATATTAGACCAAGTAGGAGATTTAGTTAATTTCAGAAAAGAAACAGTAACGATTAGATTGCATGTAAAAAATTAAATTCAAATGGTTATTCTATTTAATAAACATTTAAATTTACCAAAACAAATAACATATAATAAAGTTAAGCATAGATCTTCAAAGTTTAGTAGAGGCGGTAGCATCAAACAGTTAACAAGTGCCAATCGAAAATTTCTTAAGTCTCTTGGATTTAAAATTTTACTATGAATTATCTTAATGTGACAGAAAGACTTTTTATTGATAATTCAATTACACATTCAGAAATACATAGCTATGAACCTTATTTACCAACAAAATTAGATAATAATGATGAAATAATAATCCCTGTTCATGAGATTGAAAAATATACTCTTCCTTGCGAAAGCTTTCTTTACATTGAAGGAACATTAACGAAGGCTGACGGAACACCCTCTAAAACTTGTACCCTTGTTGATAATGGACTAGCATTTCTTTTCAAGGAAATTAGGTATCAACTAAATGGTGTTACTATAGATTCAGTTAGAAATGTAGGTTTAACTTCAACTATAAAAGGATATCTATCATTCAATGAAAACGAATCCACTAAACTAAAAAATGGGGGATGGTCTCCCAAAGTTCAAAATACCATCGTAGATGAAAAAACTGGATTTTTTAATGTTTGCATCAAGCTGAGCACGCTAATGGGTTTTTTGAAGATTTTAAAAAAATTATACTAAATTCAAGACAAGAATTGATCCTGGTTAGAGATAATTCAGACTATAATGCTATAATAACCACTGATCCAACCGAGAATCCAAAAATTACATTAAATAAACTTACTTGGAATGTACCACACATAAGCGTTGGAATTCCACAAGAACTTCAATTAACCAAACTTGTTGATAAAAATACCGATTTAATAATAGGTTTTAGAAGTTGGGAATTAATTGAATATCCCGAACTACTAAAGACCTCTAGACACAATTGGCCTGTTAAAACTTCTACAAGGGTTGAAACACCTCGACATGTGGTTGTGGCATTTCAGCAGGGCCGATGGAACGATAAGTCAAAAAATGTTAGTGAATTTGATGATATTAACTTACGAAACATTAAAGTATTTTTAAACTCTGAAAGATATCCCTACAATGATTTGATTCTAGATATAAGTAAAAACAAATTTGCCACATTATATGAGATGTATTCGCAATTTCGAAGCTCTTATTATGAAAAAACTGAAGAACCACTTTTTGATCCTTCTGAATTTAAAAGTAAAGCACCTATTGTGTATATAAATTGTTCTCATCAAAAGAGTCACTGCAGGCAGGTCCTGTAGTAATGAGAGTTGAATTTGAACTTAATAAGGATTTAGACAAGGATACGTCAGCTTATTGTCTTATTATGCATGACAAGCTATTCACCTATAATCCTCTAACTAAGAATGTGAGACAACTTTAATGCGCATGCTTAAATTTACCTATATATTCGCAAAATACTTATTCCTTTATCAGCATTATGAAAGCAGAACTAGAAGTACGTTTGTCTTCTTATTTAATAAAACTGAAAAAATTAAAGCAACAAGTTAAAGAATATTCCGATAAAAAGCGCATGTTTAAGAATTTCTCCTTTTTAAAAATATGAATTTATTAGTTATTGATGTTCAAGGTTTTAATTTGGAACATAATAAATTCGTTCCCAAGGAGTTAGCTGCTTATGATGGCAACAAAATATGTCATTATGTTTTCAAACCACCCTTTGACATAAAACATCTCCCACCACATTTCTACAAGCAAGCAATGTGGTTAATGAAAAATTACCACTGTATTCAATGGAATGAAGGGTATACTCCAATACATAAATTTTCTGATATCATCAAAAACTTGACAGAAAAAGCAGACAACGTTTATGTCAAAGGAAGAGAAAAGGCGGACTATATAAGAAAGTATTCACTCAAACCAGTGGTTGAACTTGATGAGCATCCAGCTTTGAAAAAAGAAGACCCCCAATGTTTTTATCACACTCTATCTCCATGCATTTGTGCTCTTAATAATGTCTATAAATTGTATACTAATTTTTTGATGATGGAATAAAAAACATATATAAAAAATTAATTTGTTTTATTTTTTAAAAATATATTACATTTAGTTTTAAATATTATACTACAACAAGATCTTCAAATACATCCATCTTAATTTCAGAAGGTACAAATTTGATAACTTCGCTTAAATATTCTTCAAAATTAATTTCTTTCATTGAATGAAGAAAACTTTTTATATCTGACGTGTGTAGATATATATTACAGGCTCTTAAAGCAGACATATATTTATCATACATCATATCATTTGAGGAATAAATGTAAAAAAATTCAACATCGTCTCGTGTTGATTCCTCATAAATAAATATTAAATTACTAAAGTAATATGCCAAATTCTCGACAGCCGAAATTACATTATCTGCTGGTTTCTCAATCATGTTCATTACTCGAATGACTAACAATAGTACAGAAATTTTAAACATGTTAAATTTAAAGAAGTAGGGGAATTAAAAAATAAAATGTTTTTAAATATGTATTTATTTTTCAATACAACTTTTTACAAATTCATTACAGGCATATGTTTCTATATCCTCAATTAAACATTCAGGATAGAAATTGATTAACTCTAACACAGTACATATATTTAAACTGTTGGAATTCTCTATTGGTGATAGAATATCGTAGACATTTTTGATTAGGTCTCCATTCCTAAGAGCACTGCTACTAATAAGGACATTATAATATCTTGCGAATTCCTGCGACTTTAGCAAATCAAAGCGATACTTTATTAAATTTATCAAATTAATAAGTTCGTTTATGGTGTCACCAGCTAAGAAAATTTCATTTCCATCTTCTTGAGAAATTTTTATAACTCTACAATCACCAATAAACACAAAATGAATTTCGTAACCATTTCCTTTCATAGACTGCCATCCAAGGTTTTTCGAATACAAAAACTCAACATAATGCCTTGATTATTTAGGAAAGAAATCCACTGATCTTCATTAAAAACAGCATTTTGATTATTTTTATAACCCCCAATTTTGATTGTTGGGGAGTATTTTCTCTCTAGGGAATATCCAACGCTGACCCATTTTGATTTTGATTTGTTTAAATAGTATACAGTCTCATTAATAAGGTTACCATTTCTTTTTTGGTAAACAATTCAGATTGTTGAGAGCTTAATGAGTTCATTTTGCAAAGTTTTAAACTGTAATGTAGGATGAATCTGAGTTTCCTATATAAATAACAAATAGGATTAGAGAAGGGGAAATAGCGTGAATAGGGACGACGGAGGGGTGGGGGGAGGGTGGGGGTGGGGAGGGAGGGGGCTCTTATAAGATTTCTTTGACATTCACTCCTTTTCAGCAGTGACTATAATCATCTACTAACACCTGTGGTGGTGTGGGGTAACCAACCTACTACATATATTCACTACTGGTATATATTCACTACTTGTATATTATTATTTTCTGTACAAAATAATGAAACTGTCATGTATCAAGTCGATTTACGGTAACGAAGAAATACTGTGTCAAGTGAAAAGTGACATTTTTGACTCAAGACAAAATACGCTTATTCGTGCTGACAAAAACATATACGAAGAAGAAGAATTTAGTGATTCAGACGAAAGTGGAATCGATGATACAGAAAACGTGACTTGCGGACAAAGTGCTTCAATCAAAATAATAAGTATTAAAGCTTCCAAAGCTTTAAAACCAAACTATTTAAATCGCACAGTGTGTGTGTAACCCAGTCCTATATTGCTGTGGAATCTTTGCAAAGGGAATTTACCCCTTGTGTTACAAGTGTTATTTTTGCATGCAAACAATTCGAGCCAGGGAAGTTATAAACATGTAAATACACATTTTCAAAGAAGTTATAATTGTTGTACTAATCGAATTGTCTTGTACTTTATGTGAAACTTCGCTTTGTCAAGTAGCAGAGGTTAGTGTGTATTGTTTGCGACAACTCAGTTACTTTAAGTATAGAGAAACATTTGTTAAAAAAATAATTTTAAGTAAATGTGTAAATATGGATACGCAAGTAGAAATATTTATAAATTCTGAACCCGAGTCACTTACTTTAAAAAAAAGGTTAATATGTAAGATTTGTCGAATAAGAAAGGTGTTTCCATGTAGACATAAAAGTACTGTTTCGCATGTATAAGAAACCATGCTATAACACAATGTCTGAAGTGTAAACAAGTTTTAAATAAAAAGTTATTTCCATAAAATTGTCTTTTTTTAATAGCTAAATTACCTTATTTACAACATTTTTTTACTGTCAACTCTTTTTGAGTCACCCTATATGATTGAAAACATATTTAAAATATGTAGAAACTAAAGCCCTATAGTTGCTGTACATAGAAAACAATAGTGTTAAACCAGTAAAAAGAGGGTGAAAAAAACAGAATAAGACAAACAGATAACCATTAAAAAAGTATATTTTTTGAAATAACTCGATAACGCGATGTTCAATTGTTTTTCTATTGGCATCACGTTAATCAGCGGAAAAAATGCTACTACTTTGCTAATTTAACCGACTTCGTATCTCCAATAATAAGGAAGTTAGCAATAGTGTCGACTTAAAAATGATCACCCTGTATTTTATTATATCTAAAATTAGGTACTAACAATTACTTTTTAATTATGTTTTATTATTACCAAAAATATATTTACAGGATAAAAATGTAATTAGGTCTGACATCACTGTAAACTAGTTCATTAGAATTCAAGATGCCTCGGGCGGATGAACCGTCACAGCAGGTATTCGTCTGGTTTCTTAAGTTGTTGAAATTTGAAAGTCAAGTATTGTAGTGTAAAACCTTGGACGGTCTAAATAATAATTTGATTTTCGGGCTTGTTTTTATGCATATATTCACACAAACATGGTGTATGTTTTGTTTTCTTTTAAATTAAAAGTGACCCGCTTTTGTGGCATTTTAAAGTTTCTATAGACTGTAATTACTGAAGTCTGTTCTTAGTTTAAATACCTGATTATTAGAAGTGAGTTTTTATAATTTTTTATATAATATTTTTGCTAAAGCTGTGTTCCCTATTTTTTCTTGGCAAATAATTCACTAAGATAGGCACATAAATTTTAATGCTGTACAATGTAATGCATGAAAATCGTATTTTATCATTAAAAATGGTCTGGACCCAAACATGCATATTTAATCTGCAACAAAGTAACTAATGGTCTTTTATCGTATCAAGCCAGTCGAATTAAAAAGCAGGATTTAAAAATAAACCAAAAATGTAGACCTCTTAAAAATCTAATCTATTCGCATACTAAGATGATATTGTCTGCTTCATATGTTTTTTATTTTTCTTAAGATGCAATAGTCCTGTCACCTTGAGACAAAGTTAAAATACTTATATGTGAAGCTCAAAAAATCTTGAAAGGACTTATTATACCAAATTTATTGTTTTATTACGAATGAGGTAATTATTTTTGGAAACAACTGCATAATAAATTAGGCTCTTCTTTTGTAAAAGTTTTAATTCATATGATTTAAGTTAATCTCTATACATATGTTTCTCCTTGGTTACAAACTTGACAATTTTTTGGGAAATCACTGGATGATCAACCTGATCTGCATATGGGCTCATGTGTAAAAAGCACGGCATTCTTACGAGGAGCTGAACATTTTTTTATAGTTTTGAGGTAGTCTTCCATACATTTCCAGCAATTCGATAGGTTTTGCATACATCATTATATAATCCAAAGGCAGCAATTTCAATTCATCCGTGGTAAAATCAATAAAATTTCTGACACCGTTTAGGTGAGATAATATAATATCAGCGGTCTTGCAACAAGACATTTTTTTTTAATATTCTCGTGTTCTTTTCTGGAACTGTGGGAGGATTCAGTTTGAGGTGTTACTTGTTCTGTATAGTGTCTTTAAATGAATATATTTTTTATTCAAATTCAAAAAAGTTGTAAAGAAGGTGAAGAAAGGGGATAAGGGTGGGGAAAAGAGAGGGATATAGGTGGGGAGAAGAGAGGGGGAGTGGTGGGGAGAAGAGAGGGGGAGTGTGGGGAGAAGAGAGGGGGGAGTGGTGGGGAGAAGAGAGGGGGAGTGTGGGGAGAAGAGAGGGGAGTGGTGGGGGGTGGATTGTTAGGTCTTCTGGAGTCCGCATTTTTTCGAAATGTGGATTAGTCAGAACCGGCTATAATACACTACTCTTGCTTTTTATAAATTTATTTTTGTAATTGTGTTAAACAAATCCCTACAACAAAAACAATAAAGAAAATCCACTAAAAATGTTTTTCCTTTTTTTAGGTTAATGGCTCTGTCAACATGATTTGCAATAACTCTAAATTATGGGTACAAGCACTATTTAAATAAGGCCGGAATTAATAATTCCCGAGCTTAATAAGGCAACTTGCAATAATTATCTAATAAAATGTAGAGCAAGCACTTACCTTAAATGCGTTTCTGTACTTATTTGACATTATATGGTATAATAGTGGATTAATACATGTCGAGAGGAAGTACAACACACCACTAGTATACATCAAATAAAGGTACATCTGAAGATAGGTGTTTTGAGCTTCAACGGATGCATCAGCTAAGTAGACGGCTAGAAGACGCTGCGAATGAAATGGAGCCCAGCATATGAAGAATGCGGCTACAACAGCAACTAAAATAGAAATGTAATGTTAAGGACGTTCAAAAAAAAATACACACTTTTCTTAGGATTTTTTTAAAACTTCGAATACACATACTTATAAGTGTCCTCTATGCATAAGATTTTTTTAATAGGCCTTGCGGGACTAAATTACAAGATATAAGCTTTTAAAATTTAAACATTTAACATGTGAGTCCTATCCTGACAGACGTTTTAGGGCACGATTAATTAAAAATCATTTTAACTTTTCTTACAATTTTTACCAAAAACTAAGAATTAATTACTAAGGATATAACAAACGTTTTTTTTTTAAATACATTTGAGCGGTTCTCGTATACGAGGTATCTGAAAATGTGAATTTTGCTCAAGAGGAAAGTACTAATATTTTTTACAATATCTAGAATTTTTATATAAAAAAATGCTTTTGAAATAAAAATCACCTTTAAATATGCAAACTTGTTTATTTTAGCTATTTTTGTAAAACATAGAAATGAAAAACAAAAAAAAACGTTTTTTTCTACTTTTTTTTAAATTTTTGACCTTACGGTAGAACTACATGTTATATAAGTTTTAGTTTTTTTTTAATGTCGACAACTTTTACATTTAACTTTATTTAATAGAAGTTATTATTAAGCTTGAAATTGCAAAAAAACATTGTTACCCTTAAAAACCACTCCCTGCTATCATATCTAGGGATGTCAAATTTTAAAAGAACACTGATATATCGATATCGATAAATATCGTTTTGACTAATATCGATTATTCGAAGAGCAATATATTGATATTTAAGAGACAAAAATATCGATAAATTATCTAATATTACTTAATTTTTCTTTTTTTTCCTAAAAGGTAGTGTTGTACATAATAAATATGTACGGCATAACAGTACAAATTACCTTGATACTCTAGTTTTTGTTTATTTTACTGTACAACATTTTTGGCAGTTTTAAAAATTGAAGTGAAAAGATCTCTTTTAATTTTGACTTATTTACCACAAATATCGAAAATACTCGATTTCGATGTATCGATATATCGAAAAGTTAAATATCGATAAAAATTATCGATATATCGTTGCCATCCCTAATCATATCAACGACAATATTAGAGAATTATTACACAGTGAAAGAAGGTCAGGCACTATATAATAGAGAATTATTACAAGTTGTCTTATTAAGCTCGGGAATTATTAATACCGGCCTTATTTAAATAGTGCTGGTACCCATAATTTAGAGTTATTGCAAATCATGTTGACAGTACCATTAACCTATAAAAAGGGGAAAAAATTAGTAACTTTTCTTTATTGTTTTGTGTTGTAGGTTTTTAACACAATTACAGAAACACATTCGAAAAAGCAAGGTGTTATGTATTTTTACTTCTAAATACTTTTCGATTTTGTAATCGGCAGCCGTTCGGTTATACGAACAGTTCCGAAGTTAAAAAAGGCCAAAATAAGGCACGACCTAAAACCTACATAAATAAAGCCAGGCACTATACTTATTAAGGGAGTCCTTATCCTACTTTGCATCTGCGCAAGCTCAGATGTCAAAATAAGGCCGGTATTATTAGTGCCTGGCCTTATATCACTGTGTAATAATTCTCTAATAATACCCAATAATACCGGCCTTATTTGGACATCTGAGCTTGCGCAGATGCATGGTAGGATAAAGACTCCCTTAATAAGTGTAGTGCCTGGCTTTATTTATGTCGGTTTTAGGTCGTCCCTTATTTTGGTCTTATTTTAACTGTTCGCCTAACCTAACAATTGCCGACCACAAAATGGAAAAGTTTTTTGAAGTAGAAATACTTAAAACCTTGCTTTTTAACACGCTTTTATTAACTTGGGTTGTAACTATCTATCTATCTATCTATCTATGTAACGGAATCTTTGAGCCTAATTTTAACCAACTTCCAGCTATTCGATTTCTTTGAAACTTTGCACACGTGTCAAGGACCGATGAAGATGCAATAATTTAAAAACAGTATCCCGTTATCTTTTTTGAATCGCCAGGAAAAAAATTCCATTATATTATAAAAACAACACCTAGGACGCCATCTGTTGGCAACATTTCAAACTTTGCTATTAAATGAAGAAGAAATTTTTTAGTTTTTACACAATTTGGTTAGTTGCACCATGAGTGTTTAATTTTTATGAAAAATAAAAATATAGGGTTAGTTGCACTATTAGTTCAAGGATTAAATAATAAAAATTACATTATGTGTAATGTATACATAATACATAATGTGCAATTAATAAAAATTAACATTATTTTTTGGATCGCCAGGAAAAAAATTTTTCCTTTATATTATAAAAATATAAAAACAACACCTAGGTTGCCACCTGTTGGCAACATTTCAAACTTTGCTATTAAATGAAGAAGACATTTTTAGTGGGTTGCAATATATTGGCAACGGTCCAAACATTGCCTGGATTGCCATCTGTTGGCAAAATTTCAAACTTTGCTACTTAATGAAGAAGAAATTTTTAGTGAGTTGCAATCTGTTGGAAAAATTTTAAAATTTGCCACTCTTGTTCATTAAAAAATTTTTTCGCCATTTTGTCAAGAGTAGCAGAAACTAAAAAATGAAAAATAATTAATAGTTTAAAAAACTAAAAAAACACGCTTTTATATGCAACCGAACTAAAAATTAGAAAATAATTTTTCATTAAAAAAAATATTGTCATTTCATAGTAAAAAGCGTGGGGTGATAAATATATTAAATGTTATAATTATTATATTTGCAAATATCTATGATGGAAAAGTTATGAAAAAATAGTAAAATGCACCCCACGCTTTTTACTATGAAATGACAATATTTTTTTAAAGAAAAATTATTTTCTAATTTTTAGTTCGGTTGCATATAAAAGCGTGTTTTTTAGTTTTTTTAAACTATTAATTATTTTAAATGTATTTCTGTAATTGTATTAAATCAAACCCTACAACACAAAACAATAAAGAAAAACTACTAAAAATGTTTTTCCTTTTTTTAGGTTTATGGTATTGTCAACATGATTTGCAATAACTCTAAATTATGGGTACAAGCACTGTTTAAATAAGGCCGGTATTAATAATTCCCGAGCCTAATAAGGCAACTTGCAATAATTCTCTATTAGCAGATACTTCAAACTTGGCAGTTGTAAATAAAGGTTAGAAGACCTTTAGAATAAGGTCTTACTTGACCCCTCTTTTCATTTAGTATATTTGGTGCGAGTCTCATTCCAGTTAGAGAGTTGCAGTTTAGGGGTAAAAGTGAAAAAAAGGTTTTCCCTAAAAAATTGACGTGTTGAACGTCCTTTTTAAATGACCTGTAGTGTATGGATGGTGGAGGGGAGGATAACCATCTGAATGTTTTAAAAGGTGTCCGCCGAAAGGGGCAACTTAAGGTGGCGCCACAGTAGCCAGAGGAGATTTTTTAACCAATGAGCATGAATTTACAAAATGAAAAAGGACAGATAGATACAAAATAAAAAAGAAAAGAAATACCCAAATCCCTCCACTGGCTACTGTGGCGCCATCCCAATTTGCTACATTCCGATGGCCACTTTTTCAACTTGTCTGCCATAAAAGATGGTTATCCTCCCCCACCATCCATACTGTAGTGCCCAAAAGTAGCTCTGGTTTGTTTTTATATGGCAACCCTGTATAATACATAAATTCTAATAAAAAGATGTTACAGGATACACCGTCAATCATTTTTAAAATTAGTTTTATATAATAAGTAACGGACCTAAAAATAAGGACCCTTACCTCAATCAAAATGTCAATGAACAACCCTAGGGGGATTCGCGTCGCATTTACCAAACTCACGTCTTACATTTTTCCCATACAGATTTTTATTAGAGGTGGAAAGATGATTTATTATTTTCTTATAAGGTTATGTTAAAAATATTTGGAGTTCGTGCGCTAACCAGAACTAACAAAAAAAAAGGTTTTTTTTTTAATTTTAAAATACATGGTGCTTGGAAAGTTAAGCTCGTAAATGAGGGGTAATAAAGTGAGCCAGATGATGTAAGCACTATATATAAAAATAGTTTTATCGAGCATTGTTAGGGAGTTATTACCCTCAGTGCCGTATTATCTATTAGGCAAAGTAGGAAACTACCTAGGGGCCCTACGATTGTAAAGTGCGATGTTGTAAAGAGGGGCCCTGAAACATTTGTTCTGTTTTTTTTTAAATCGGAAAAGGACATCGAGGAAAAGTAATGACATTTTTTTACTATTTAATTTTTCTACATGGGGCCCTCGAAAATTTTTCATTCTATCTTGACGAATTCGCCTCTGATTTCTGCTTTCTTTTTTCTTTATTATCTGACCATATATCTATTTAGAGGCAGCTTTAGCTTACGAACAACGTCCGGTAGAGAGAAAAAATAAGTTCAGTTCCTTTGTCGGCGATCATGACTTGTTTTTTTAGAGACCACCACGAAAGTGCACTTCTTTCAAATAAAAAAGCCAAACATAAAAACAAAATTTTATATATTTTTTAAAATTTAACACAATTATTCTAATTGATGGTGGGCATTTGGTACACGCCAAAAAATAAAGAAAAATTTCCAAAAAATGCAAAAAAATTAAAACTAGTAACTAGGGAACTGAATATCGACGTTTCCGCATTGTCAAGATAAAATAAAATAATAAAAAAATACTATTAATTAGGTTTAAAATTTTTAGCTTTGGAGATTAGGAGATTCTAAAAAATCTTTGATATTAAATGTCAATTTTTTTGGTAAATAAATCTCCTATAAAAAAGCTAAAAATTTTAAACCTAAATAAATGTTTTTTTTTAAATTTTAATTCAATTATATCTTGACAACAGTGGCAGATTTGCCACCAAAACGTCGATTTTTAGTTCTTTAGTTACTTGCTTTAACTTTTTGTTTTATTTGGGGATTTTTCTTAATTTTTGGCGTGTAGGTACCCAAATAACTACCATCAATTAAGTGAATCCGCCGAACCAATACAGAACATATCTACATGCTGCGTCCAGACGTGCAACAATTCGCCGAGCCGAATAGCGCGCCACATAGCACCACATAGCGCGGACGTGGACGGAATTAACGTCGTTCCAAGGGCTTGGGGAATGCTTTCGCGGTGATTCAGAGCTTTCGGTTTTTGCATTAAAGGAGCACGCAAATAGGTTGGTTTGCTTTGACGGATGTTTGGCGAATTGTTGCAAGTCTGGAGGCAGCTTTAAACCCTACTTATTAATACGTATATTGGCGGTTAATGTACAATTTGTGGCATTTTGCACGTTAATAGCAGATTGTAGGAGTTTTTTTATGGAAATATTGGTGTCTCCGGAATGTTTTTCTTCCATCTCTTGTTCGGCAAAACCAAAATTTGCTTTTGAAGATGAAGTGCAAGAAAATCCTTTTTGCGACTTGCTAATATTTGGTTCGTCTAGTGCGAAAAAGTGATTCTTTAAGAACTAAAATGTAGCAAAAACATTTTTATGTTTTACCCATATATTATTGATCTGTAATACCTTAGAAACGGAATATGTTATGGTAGCAATAATACCTGCTATCACTCCTAGGGCATTATAAGCGGGCATTATGATAATGCCCACTTATAATGCCCTAATGCGCTAATATGGAAATTTTATTGCTTATCCAATTTTATTTCTCTTACAATAAAGATCAAGTTTATACAAAAATATTTTTTCTTTAAACAATACTAAAAATTAAACTTTATTTCCAAAATAAAAATTACAATTTTGAAATGTCCCGGGAAATGTAGCTGATCCCACTATAGAATGGTCGGTGTTTTTTGTGATGGTAGCAGCGGTGGTAGCACTAACGCTATTTTGTATAGAAGAACAGTCCATTAAAGAATTTTCAATAGTCGATACGGAATTAACCTCGGAATTAACTGAATTGGCCATCATTTTGGCTACTTTGTTTTTGGATGAAATACTTTCTTCTATAAATCCTTCAGCTGCTGAAGAGCTTTTCCATTTCCCATGTTGTTTTAGCGTTTCAAACGAAGCATCTGCCTCAACAAGTAAAGTTGACGATGTGCGACGCAAACAGTGGCCGGTGTAAGCTTCTGCATTACCCAATTTTAAAAATTTTGCAATCAGTGTTGGGACGCATCCTATGGTATTTTTTCCAATGGGTTGTACTGTACATCGACCCTTTCTATAGGTAAGAAAGTATCTTCGCTCCTTTATTCCAGCTGGTCTTAATGTTTGTTCTCGTTCCAAAACTTTAGAGTTCTTCGGGACGTATCCTTTCGACTTAAATTTTAAAAAAGATATGAGACGATGGTATTGCGAAATGTCTATATTTTTATAGACCATCAACGTAGACCTTAGGGTAGAATACTTGGTCCAGAGAGAGTTCGGACTGTATTTTTCCGACTAAAAATAATAAAGTTTGTTAAACATATGTATTAAAATGAAATCAATAACTTACCAGTTCCTGAAAATATGCCATTAAAACGGTTTCGGTTATTTGAAGAATTGCGTTCGCATCTTTCCAAATACCAAATATGCCATACTCCCGATCATACTGTTGCCTTGATTTAACTGGCAAAAGATTTTCGGTCGCTTTTATGGCCTTTTCTCTTATATTTTGTGGAATTTCTTCCATTTTGAGCAAATCGTTAAATAAAAAATGTCAACTGACCAACTGATAGAAACATCAAAGTCAAACTTAACACCAGTCATTATCTACTTACGTATACAGGTACAGGTGCAACTTATTTTTTATATTGCTAATAAATAATGTAATTAGTCATTGAAAAACTCTTTTTGGGTAAAACATAAAGCATTGTATGCACCACGGGCTTTACTGGACTATAATGCCCATCAGGTCGAAATCTATTTCGACCTTC
Organism: Listronotus bonariensis; assembly: GCA_014170235.1. Classification (NCBI taxonomy): domain Eukaryota; kingdom Metazoa; phylum Arthropoda; class Insecta; order Coleoptera; family Curculionidae; genus Listronotus; species Listronotus bonariensis. The sequence continues at coordinate 169,361 of JACEGR010000022.1, forward strand.
AGGGCATTATAGTCCTAGTAACGCCCTTGATACATAAATAGCTATTCTATTGATATTAACAAATAAACATACACATGGAACATCCCATAGGGATTATCGCACATTTTACCAAATAACTTCTGTTCAGCCCAATGTAACAAAAATACTTGCTTTTTCTTTTAATCATGAGTTTAATTTTCTCCTTGTTAAGTTCGCTTCTCTTTCGCGTCAATCAAATATCTCTTTTTCCAATTACTGTTAAAATTATGTCTAATTCGGTGATCTCATGCTCGTATCGTCGGTGCGTGATTTTTTGCCTTTTTATAGATGATCTAAAGAAAAGCTTTGGCCGGATATCGTTTCCCAAGTAAAAGCCAAATTATTTCCAAATAAATACTTAAACCGCAGAGGCGGCTCGTGATCTGGACAGTATCAAAAAATCAACCGGTTAATAATAGAGACATTTTGCACCCCTTATTTTGCAATTTCGTTGTGGTTAACGTTATTCTGAGACTGCGCAATAACGCAAACATGATCCGTTATCGTTATTAACCATACCGGACTCCTTTAATTACGGATGAATACCGAAGAGCTTATCGTTATCGTTATCGTTATTGTTAAACTGCGTGGTTGCCGGATTGTAGAAAATTTAATATCAATTATTTAAAAGGTTAAAATTTTAATGCCGTGTTAATTAAAATATTATTTATACATAGGCTCTAATTGGTGAAAAATCTATAGCAGTAATAAAAATCAAATAGTGTTAAGAAATTAAAACGGACTTGCACTTTTACGGATATTCTTAATCAGTAATTAATTTAGATGTTACAATCTGGCACACTTGCTTTTTATTCTACTACCAAACCTAACCTTACTTTTTGTGTTTTGCTTTTTTGCTTATACTGTATTGTTTGCATCTACTTTAAAAACGAAATCAACCGAAGTGTTTGCATATATTTAAATATCAATTTATATCTTATGAAGAATAAAAGTAAATATTGACTTTTTGTTAACTTTAAAATCGGTGAACCACAGGCAAAAATAAGGTTATGTGTCGAAAGCGCAGACGCAAGATAAAGTTTTTAAAAGAGGCTGCAAAATCTCTGTCTAAAACTGCTGCCGTAATCGTTATGTTTAATAACGATAACCATAAGGAGGCCAAAAAACGTCTGTTATTTTAAGAGGTGCAAAATGTCTCTATTATGTTATTGTTCTTGATCTTGCAAGGTATAGCGAAAACTAAAAGAGGTAGATTAAATGTTATTGCACAATCTTGATTTTACTTTTGAAACAAATTGAATGGTAAAAACAAACCGGAAATTACCTTTTTTTGTCGAGATGCAGAGTGTTTTCCAGATTCTGTCAATTTTGCCAGGGACCTGATATTAGAGATAGATAAAAACAAAATGTAAATAGAAAAGATTAAGCGATTTTTACGTAGAGTTCAAGGGCGTACCTATATTTTTTCCCATTGACTTTTAAAGTTGTAACACAAAGTTGGGTTTTTAATGGAACACTCTTTAATTTTTATCATCAGTTGAAAGGTATTCTTAAAGGCCTAAAGAAATACTACATTTGATATATTTATTTCTTAATAGTTTCGGAAATATGCCCATCATCAGGATTGATTTTTAATGAAACAACGTGTGTATTATATTACCGTTGCAAAGATATTTCAAGGACGTTTTTAACAAAATAACACATTTGATATGTGTATCTCTTATAGTTTTGGAAATATGACCATCTAAATCTAAGAAGTAGTAGATATACCGGGTGACAACGAAATTGCTATCCAGCAATTTATTTTCTTCAGTGCAACCATATAGTTTTCAAATTTGGAGACGTTATATTGTATTATCGGATGCCAAATATCAAGGTTTATATCACTTCCGGTTAAACCGGAATATAATGTCCATAAATCTGAAAACTGTACGGTTGCACTGAAGAAAATAAATAGCTGGATAGTAATTTCGTTGTTACCGGTATATGCACTAAGATTTAGAAGATCATATCTTCGAAACTGATAAAGAAAATCATTTTAAATATGGTAAATTCTTAAAGGTCTTTAAAATGTATTTTTAATGGTTAAACAATATACAGAGTTTTTTTATTTTTTATTAAAAAAATGCCATTTTATTATTGAACTCCTGACGATAGCTATATTTCCGAAACTACGAGAAATTAAATATACCAAATGTTGTATTTTTACGGCTTTTAAAAAGACCTTTCTATTGGTGATAAAATATACAGGGTGTTCCATAAAAGTCCAAAAAGCTCTAAAACTTTTCTATTTACATTTCTTTCTATATTCAATATCAAGCAAGTTACAATTGCCTGGCTAAATTGACAGAATTGAAAAACAATCTTTATCTCCAAAACAAATAAAGTTAGCCATAATTTACTTTCACCTATAAATTTGTTATAAAAAATCAAAATCGAGATTGTGCAATCAGATTTTTTCTCTTTTAGTTTTTGCTCTAATTTGCAAGGTCAACGAAAAGACGCCACCCTGAATAGTTTTAAATATTTTTTCTATTGTATTTTGAACTGTTTAAGACGTTAAAAGCGCAGAATAACATATAGAAGGAACAGTTTAAAAATGTAAATTCGGTGCTCTTTGATAAGAAAAAAAGTCACAAAAAAGTTTTAAGTAAATAAATCGGCATGCTTGTCTTCGCGGCCGCCTTTACAATATTTCATTTATGATATGCCGGTTGATGCAGCTGGTCATCGCACTATGGGATAGAAATTAATTTTAATTTAACTCTTACTTTTTTTAGTAAATAAGGCTAAAAATAAACTAAGTAGGTTAAATGTTGTATATTTATGTTTACTTAAAATACATTTTCAAGTTTCTTATTGCCCCAATAGAAGTCGTCATTTCCTTTTATAATTTTGCGTACATGTAGTTTGGAGTATCTACTTTGAAATACACAGCATGAGCCATTAAAATTTCAAAATTGCTTTTTGGCCAAAATAATGGATTTCTATCCCATAGTGCATCGGCGCGTCGCTGTAAAGGATAGCGGCGCCTTTGTATAAAATAGTCCGATTGCAGGCGGCCTTTTTTATGTTTTCTTGTATTATTTTCAAAGGGTACCGAATTTGCGTTTTTAAAATGTTCTTACTATACACATACACGACATAGTTTGACGCGTTGTCGAAAATACATTCGATATAGTCGAATTAGGGTTGGATTCGAATACTTGGCATTCTGTATCCTATTCAGGATACATTTGCCTGCTATTCGAATAGTATTCGAATACATGTGTTTGTTTGCCATGCGATATTCGACTGAATACTTTTTTGATCAGTATTTGGGGTTCTGGATTAATGTTGATTTTAAATCATAGTATTCAAATAATTGCTTTTCATTCATATTTCTTAATTTAGATTCTGTATTTGAATCCTGGTATTGAAATGCCGGTATTTGAATCCTTTTTTCTGTATTCAAATAGTTGCTTTGTATTTATATTTTCTTATTTAGGTCCTCTATTCGGATCATAGTATTGGAATCCTGGTATTGGAATCCATTTTTTTATAATTAAAAAAGCGACAAGTTTAAGTCAGAATCAATTGTGTGTTTTTGGAAGTAGAGTCCTTTTTGTTTGTTTTTTATTTTTGTTTATCAAAAAGTATTCTTGAATACTGAATCCTGGTATTGAAATATAGCGTGTTTTAATTTTTTTTTTGGGTGGGAACTTTTTCTTCTTTAGTATTCATGAATACTGAAACTTGGTATTCTAATTCAGCGGTATTCAAATACTCTTTTCCTTTGTATCCTAAGTAATCGAATACTTTTTAAAATTTGGTATTTATGATTTGTATTCGAATACGTGATTTTAGTATTCGACTCAACTCGGAACATAGTGTTGTAGGCAAAATCAAAGAAACTAATTTGGCATCGCATCTTAATAATACATATCAAACCTAAAAGTGAAGCGTTGAGAACCATAGCGAACCATCCTACGAATCCAGAAAAGAGCTTTAACCGCAATTTTCTATGGCATAAAACGTATTTTTCAGGGATAAAGTGGACTAAGTGAGCTACGACCATTTTATAATAAATTATTGGTTCACACTGGTTCAGATAAATAACTTTTATGCTATTGAAAATAAGTGGTAAAAATATTTTTTTATTTGAGGGATGGTCCGCTCTGGTTCTTAATGCATCAACTGATTTATTGATTATAGTATAGGAGCTTACGTTGCTGGGATTTACTCAAGCGTCAAAGAGACCTTTTGGGTTGCAAAGATTAGATAATAAGAAAAAAAAAGGTATATAATGTATATGTCGTAGGCAAATGGCTTCTGCCTAAGCAAATGCCTTCTGCCTGGGCAAATGATGTATTTTTATTTTTAAATGCTTTTTGCCTAGTCAAATAGCATTTAATTCTATTTGCCTAAGCAATTTTAGGCAAATAGAAATAGAAATATTTGCATAACCAGACGATCATGCAAAACTGTCACATTGGGGTCATGGTTAGTTCTGGTTAGTTAAATCTTTTTTAAACTATTTAATAAGGCAAATTAAAAAAAAGGTTTAACTAACCAAAACTAACCATGACCGCCCCAATGTGACAGTTTTGCATGACCGTCTGTAGTGCTTCGTACCAATTAAATTACACGTGCTTTGGCTTTTACTGTAGTCTGCAAAACACACTGTACGTGTGTTTTGCATTTCCCTGCGACATATACATTTTCATAGGTGGGGGAAGCGGCTATAGATTTTTAAATATGTCAAAATTTTGTTATTATTTCGTCTTGTGGAAATCGCTCGGATCGTATCGAATTATATATTTTTCGTTATTCCTTAATTTTCTTCAAAATAAAAAAATCGCCACGCTCGAAACTGTCAAAATGACTTTTTTTTGTAGCCCTCTGTTTTCCTTACGTCATTCACAAATTGTCAGATTAGTGGAATATATAATGTTTAGCATGTAATTAATTTACACTATCGTAATCTCACGCGCTCGACAATTTCTGATAGATATATTTTTGTTTTTTATGATCGGCATTGTATACGGGGCTCATATTTGGTGGAGGTACCTAAGGGAGTACAAGGTATCCCCCGGTACATTAATCTGCCGCGCTGTAGTAAATCTCGAAATCCCCTCTTGGGCTCCCCTACCATTATTGACAGGGCCGTATTAAATGTTTGAGGTGCCCTAGACTAGAATTCCCGGAGCGCCTATTCTCCTCAAAAAAAAAAAAAAATTGAAGAGCAAAAAAACAGGTCTTTTCCTCCGTAGCGCCTATTTTAAGTGCCAGGCGCCTTACTTCATTACCCGAAGTAAAATTGATGACCAAAAAAAAGAAAAAAAAGGTTATTTCGTCCTTTTTACGCCTATTTACCTATTTCATTCCAAAGCCTATTATTCACAGAGAAATTAGTCACCCAAAATCCCCACTCAAGCGCCTATTACTCCCCTGTCTGGCGCCTATTTTTTTCATGGCGCCCCAGGCTGTAGCCTAGTCAGTCAATGGATAATACGGCTCTGATTATTGACATTAAATAACGTTTCTCTCTTTAATGTCCATCTGTCTGCAAAATTAAAAACACATTTTAATTTTATGGGTGATTTCGTGCTCGTTTTTATTATTTAATTTTACCAGGATGTAAATTATGGACGTGAAAGTGTCACGTATGTTAAGTTTATAAATCAAATTTAAATTTTAGTATTAGTTTTAGTCGCAAGATTCAAGAATATATATGTATTTAACCCAAAACGTTTTTTGGTCCATTTTAATTCACAAACAGGGTGTCCAGTAACTCGACTGACAAACTTTAAAGGATGCAGTGCCAGACGAAGCTTTTTTGAAGTGAAGCGAACTATAAATGTTGCTCCCCCTTTGCATTTGGAAACATAAGATGAGAAACCCTTTTTTATATTTTTTTCGGTTTTTACCCGAAAAAATTTAAAGAGCAGAAAAAAGTCATTTTACGTCCCTTTTCACGTTAATCTACGCTTTTTACGCCTCGTCATCCACAAAAAATGGTCCAAGAAAAGTAAAGAGCAATAAAAGGTCCTCATCTTTTTAAGTTGCGCCCTTCTATGAGATCCCATACCAGTACTTCTACTTTTTGCACCCTATTTATGCGCCCCCTTTTCCCTTGATTGGTTGCTTTATAATCGATTGTGCTTATTTTAATAAGTATTTCTGATACCAGTTTTATATTTCTTTTAATGTGTAGCACTTTTAACGGTTAATCTAATTATTTAATTATAGAAAAAATAAAAAACATTTAAAGTCCGCATCTGTTTTTTGTCGACTTTAAAAGATATTCCGACAAATAAATTATCTATGGCAAATACGATACTTTGTTTTCCATAAAAAGCCAGTATTTTTTCTTAGAATTTTTTTTTATTTTAATTTTTTAATCCGTAACCAATACCTTACAAATTATTTCCCAAGTTTATGCGTATATGCATAAAGTAACATACCTACGGATAAGAGAAACCATGGCATGCTCAAAATTTTCGTACCGCTTTTGCGGCAGGCTTGGCGGCAGGCTTGTCATTTTTCCAGTTTACACTTTAAATGCGTCGGTCGAAGTCTCGCCTCGTGTAACATCAGCGGAGGGGAGACACGTAAGCTTACTGAAATGACTAACTGGCGGTATTTCAACGAGAAACGAATAAAATTATATTGGGAGTTTTCGCATGACCTGTCCTTAAATCGGCTATTCCATGATAACTCTTATAATTTCCTTACTCTATGGTATATGTTAACAATTACCTTGTATAATGATTACCCCTATACGTGCTGACCATGCCGAAAAATGATTTGTATTATGCAGAACCGTATCTAGGTACATTTAATAAAGAAGTTAAGAAGAGTCTTTAAAACTAAACAAGAATAAAACAAGTTTTTAAAAAATGCAGTGACGCCTCATTTTTTCTTAAAACATATTATCCCTAAACCCCTCATAGACGACACTGCTTAAAATTGTTTTTTTCTTTTTTGTCAAAAATATCTTAATTGGTTTATTAGCTATACTAAAAAGAAACGACATATATTTTTTTAGTTTTTAATCTAAAACAAACACGTTTACGACATACATACACAATAAAAGTTCATACAAAGTTTTGTTTTTATTTTTCATTGTCGGTAGAGTTAGTAGACACCCTGTATATTTGTCTCTTTTTCAAATAACCTATTTTTCTGTTATTACTCATACATTTTTTTTCTTTTCAATTCCCCTTTCTTTAGACTTTAAATTGTATATCTGTCAGTTTTCTGGTAGAAAAAATTTCTGATTGATACCTTTTTATAAGGTTTATTCAGTTTTCTACGTAGCTGTCAGCTAAAAGAAAATTTATGTTTACAAACTGTGGCTATAAAGATAACCGCATTAAATGGCTTTAATATAAGATTTCAAGGATTAATACAGAGTGTTCAACTATACGTAATTTGACTCATTTTGACCGCAAATAACTTCGGAACAAATACAGTTATCAAGATGCGGTTTTTGCAGAAAGCCTTATAGCGTTTTCGGTTAACGTGCTCGCAGATCTCTAATAAAAGGATCTATGACGTCACAAATCTAATTAAGATCGCTCCTACTCCGATCTCATTCATGTTTTTAAATATTTGAAGGGCAACGGCTGATTCCAGATACACAAAACGTTTTGGTTTTTTTACAAAAATTTAAGGTTATAACTTCTCTCCTCCACGAAATTTTTCGCATCAACTAAGAGCGATCTCTGACATTTCAGAGCAACAAAATTTTTAAACCGAAAACGAACCTCCAAGCGGGAGCGAATCCGATCGTTATCGGAACACTTAAATCTTATCGAGAGCGATTTTAGATTAACCGAAAGCAGTAAACCGAAAACGCTATTAGATTTTTAACCGACTTCAAAATAAGAAGAAGGTTATATGTTTGACACCTATGTTTTTTTTATATATGTATACCATAGATAACCTACATTTAGATCCGCAGTGGCAAGAAGCATTTTTCGTATTTTACGACTTCGCGCAGTAAACAAATGAATGGGTGGACGAACATGCGCACTTAAAAGCCGTGGCAAAATACAAACACCGGCACCCCGTACCATTTGTCCGCTGTCTGACCGTGACGCTCATTAGCTACCGTACTTTGAACAGAAAACCAGGACGCCGTCGACAAATTCTTTTGATAATGCGGATAGTTTGTTTGGCGCCAGGTGCGTTTACCCTCAACTGGCTTGCGCACAAACCGGTTTTTTCGTCCATGAAATGTAACTTTTGTTCAACGCAGGTTATAACATTGGCAATCCATCGAGATCAGTGATGTACACTGATTACTTCGTAATTTGTGGACCGATTTTTAAAATTCTTTTTTATTCGAAAACGTGCACTTTCGCATTCTCATACGAAAACCCAGTCAGGATCGTGAGAGACAAAGGTAGTAGACTTTTTTTTCAGTAAAAGCTGCCTCTAGTAAATATATGCTAACTATGCTGGATGTTTGAATAATCAAGATAAATGTAATCTATACCATAGAGTAAGGAAATTATAAGAGTTATCATGGAATAGCCGATTTAAGGACAGGTCATGCGAAAACTCCCAATATAATTTTATTCGTTTCTCGTTGAAATACCGCCAGTAAGTCATTTCAGTAAGCTTACGTGTCTCCCCACCGCTGATGTTAAACGAGGCGAGACCGATGCATTTAAGGGGGGCTAAGGTATTTAAATTCAACTCACGTTTTCAAAGTCGGTGCCCCTGATAACTCCAAAACTACTGCACCGATCCTTTTGAAATTTTAAACACTATTTCTGTACATCATTTACGAGGTAACGCTGTCGAGTTTTTTTTAAGCGCATTGGTTTAAGGGGGTAAGGTATTCAATTCACAACTCACGTTTTCAAAGTCGGTGCCCCTGATAACTCCAAAACTACTGCACCGATCATTTTGAAATTTTAAACACTATTTCTGTACATCATTTACGAGGTAACGCTGTCGAGTTTTTTTTTCATAATTTTGATTTTGCAATAACAAATTAGCCGATTTTTTTCCCACAAAATTGTGTTTTTCACTTTAAAGTGTTCTAAAAAGTGAAAAAATTTGGAAACAAAAAAACTCGACAGCGTTACCTGGGGAAAACTATTATCTAACGAATGAACTTTGATTTTTTGATTTCGGATGATCCAGCACCAAGTTATGAGGGGCACCGCAATTCAACTTTTTTCGAGACACGTCCGAACAATTGCTGCCATTGCCGTATTTTTTAATATTTTTTGTAAAAATTTGATGAAACATTCTTCGAATGTCATACTTTAATGTACCATTGGTTGAGTAAATAAATTTTAACTGTGTCGTCAGAAAAAAATCACGAAAACATGGCTTTTTTGTACGATTTGACCTTAGCCCCCTTAAAGTGTAAATTGGCAAAAATGACAAGCCTGCCGCCAGCCTGCCGCAAAAGCGGTACGAAAATTTTAGCATACCATGGTTTCTCTTATCCGTAGGTATGTTACTTTATGTCTATACTAATATATAAAGAGGTAAAGTTGATAACTTTGTTTGTGAGTTTGTGGGTTTTTTGTAGCCGCTAATCTTTGGAAGTACTGAACCTATCATAAAAATTCTTTTACTATCAGAATGCTACACTATTCAGGAGTGTTATAGGCTATATTTTGCTATGATTAAACCAATAATTTAAACATTAACGCCCAACGAAGTGGGCACGTTCGGCTATTTTGGATAAACTATAACTAAAATTCGATATTAACGTTACTATAATCAACGGATTTTATTGCGTTTTTTTATTAAATAGAGTGATTCAAGAGAGAGGTTTAAATATACAATAATATTAAAAAAAAACATTTACAAAGTGTTCAAAAAATTGTTTACATTTAAAATTCGATATTGACGTTACTATTCTCAACGGATTTTAATGCGTTTTTTTTAAATAAATACAGTGATTCAAGAGGAAGGTTTTAATCATTACAAAGTGTCATACTGCAACGATTTTTGTTAATTTTTACGTATTTTTTTTATAATGTGTTTTTGTCCTACGACGGTTTAATAATGTATACATTATGAATAATATTTTAAAAGGTAATATGGCTTATTACCCACGGCTATTACCTACGCACATTACCCACCACAATTACCCATGCAGACGTTTAAATGGGCATAAATCCGATAATTTGTATATGATTTTGATAATCCCGATTTTTAAATATGACTCTTTAGCCAAGGTTACTATTTTTTAGTTACATATGAGTTGAAAATTCAAGATATGAATTAATTTCAATACTTACTATCAAAGCTTCTACGCCACAAGTTTTTCTTGAAAAAATAGCCTGTCGAAGTACGAAAGAATGTACAAGAAACTGTGGTTGCACAAAGTTAGGTATTAATTGTTTAATGTTCTGCAATGTGTGCTTAGGAATCAATTGCTAGAGCTCTTATAAAACTAAGCTTTTGGAAGAGGAGAGTAAAGCTGAGGAAGAAATAGACGTTGAAATCTAAAGTTTTTTGAACTGCGACTAAATTGGGTGGACAAATAGGCTTTTATTTTCATCTGGCACCATATATACCCAAATACACAAGAAAACGAGAAATTAAAAAAATACGTAAAAATTAACAAAAATCGTTGCAGTATCACACTTTGACTAACCATATTTTGCTTAAAATTAACCTTAGCATTTTTTACAATACATCATTTTGGAAATAAGATAATAGGTTTTCTTTTTTATTTTTTATCATATCTACATAAATGTAGAAGAAAAAAGTTATAATGAGAAATTAAAAAGATAGGTTATAGATATCGTTGAAGTAGAAACACTTGAAGAACCTTATCTTACTTATGTTTAGTCTTAGAGCTTTGTACTGTAGGCCGTTTTAAAGGTAATTGTTTTCTTTTTCAACTGAATATACCATTGCCTATACCTAAAACTGCGTATAGAAGAGTTACATACCATTGTTTGTGAAAAAATTGGTAAAATTGCCGAAAAATGGTGTGAGTGGCAAACTTTAAAAAATTGTTTCTCGAACACTATAAACACTAAATACTTCTATGTCATTTTGTAAAGGAAGTATGGAGGTTCTTTTCTATGACCCAATGCCTATACCTAACCCTTCATCAAAAAAGGTTTATGGCAAAATACAAAAAAAACAAAAAGAAATACGCGTTTTTTTGGTTCGTTTTTAAGCATCTTTTTGACAAAAATATTTTATTTTTAATTCGGCAAGCATTATCGATAGAAAATTTTATTTTCTACAACTTTTCTATTGACTACTACCTGGAAAAAGTGCGCAATTTTTGATCTAACCTTAAAAAACTGAAAAGGGGCTGTTTTCACCCCGTTCTCAAAAACGCACCCCTTCACATGGTAGCACTCTGCGGTTTTTAATAGTTGGGGGACCATTGACCATATGAAATAATAAAACCCCTTTAACGTTGTAGATCCTTTTTAAAGTACAGAATCAATAGCCTAGTAATACAACGAAGGGTTTTATTTAAAAATGCAATTTTATTATCGAACTTCTGACAATGATTTGTTTCCGAAACCATGACAAATTAAATATATCAAGTGTGTCATTTTTTTATGGCTTTTGAGGAGATCCTTCTATTGGTAATAAAATATACAGGGTATACCAATTAAAACCCCAACTTGGTGTCATAACTTTAAAGTAAAAGCAGCGATCCATAAATGTCAATAAAAAAAAAAATAATAAATACGCCATTGATTTTTACGTAAAAATCCCAAAAACAAAAACAAGCGAATTACAATGGCCTGATCAAATGTACAAAATTTAAAAAACCCCTTGTATCTCCAAAACGAATTAGGTAAGCCATGAAATCCTTTTACCACTAAATATGTTTTAAGAATCAAAATCGAGATTGTGCAATCAGATTTGTTCTATCTCTTTCAGTTTTCGCCATACCCTGCAAGGTCAACGAAAAGATGCCACCCGGTACAATATCAATTTAAAAAGGTGAATATTAACTCGGTTTGTTTACAGCAAATATTATTGGTCGTGTAAAGTATCCCATTATTTAAAAGAAAGTAAATATAGGTCTTTGTCGGTATCTGTTTACTATCTTAACTCTCTGTTTATTCAGTCTGGGAATTTTGCATATATTGGATCGAAAATGTTTTAGTTTTTGCGTAACTCTTTTAACAGAAGAGGACAAAAAAATATATAGAAGGCTAAAAGTATAAAAAATTAAAGGTTCTTAAATAAAAAATAGAAAAAGGTATTTTGTAACAAGCTTTGGTAGAGAAAAAGTTAAAAGTAATTTTCATAATATTTCGTAATATGATAATCCAATGGTTGTAAAATAAAATAGTATATTTTCTAACTAGTGCTGAAAGTGCCACTTTTCCGCACGCAACTGCAGTTGACCGAACGACGCGTAGCGGACTTCTAAGAGTGTGTGGAAAATAGTCAAACTAAACAACTATTTGATAATATTTATTTTTACCATTGCTTATTATTAACAACATTAATCGTAAAAAAACAGTTGGTAGCATTTTGCAAATGAATCGCAGAGGCAAGTTGTTGTGGGTAAGTTGCGGAGTTAGAGATTACCGTTGAGGTGCAATTAAACTGAGGAACGGCGAAAGCTATGTGCCGTGTAAAGTTCTGGGTTTGGAAGACGGAAATAAGCAGCTATTTCAGAGGGCATCTTCCAAAAAAATTAATTCCTATGCACTGGACAGTACAAGCCAATTTTTTGTAATTAACAAAAAATCTTCTGTGTGGTGTTTCGGGCTTTCGTAAACTGAAATACTTTCTATATAAAGCTAGATATTTTCTATTTTCAATTGCTTCGGAAATGACAAAACTTCGGCTAGAATGGTTTTTGGAGTCTGGAATATTTACAATTAAAAGATTCCCCTTATCGAACGAATGTGATCAAGGCATTTTGCCAAATTATGGAGTTCAAGAATATTTTGTGTTATTCTTGTTATTGATTCTAACCTTTATTCTAAATACATTTTAACTAAAAATTAAAAATGGAGGAAGTTTACTCTTGGAGAAAAATTATGTTCGTAAATCCTAAAACTTTTTTTTTTACAAGCAAACATTTTTTGTAGAATAATTTTTTCCGAAAAATGAAATTATTGGACCAATAATTGTCCTCTCTAAACTTCATTCGTGGACAATCTGTAGACTTTTAAATCGGTTATTACTAAAACACTTTAAGTCATATTTTGCCAGTGGCGTAGCGTGCCTTGAGGGGCCCCGTATCACAATGAGTTAGGGGGCCCCAAAAACAAAATTGCTTTTTCTTATTTTATCATTGCTTTTTTCGTTCCTATAAAAAAACCCACCACCACTAATTTTTGCTTACATACATATGGGGGCCCATGTATCATGATACGGCTGATACGGCGGTAGCTACGCCCGTGTATTTTGCCTATATTGAAATTTGTATAAATATTTAGTTCTTTGACGTAACCGCATCGATTAGTGCTAAAATCCCGTAAGTCAACACATTGGCTATGGGAGATATGAGAGGTCGATTTATAGCAGGGTTTCTTAAAGTGGGGTCCACGGACCAACTCGGGGTCCGTGGAGTATGTGTCAGTGTGTTGGGGGTTCGCGGTAGCTCAGTTAAACCTTAAGATTATCCTTGTTAGGAAATTATTTAACCACAAAGCAGTATCGAGCGACGAGTTAGCTAGCAAATTCAAATTTAAACATGCTACTATAATTTTTTTAGATAACGTGTTAACGACGAAATTAAACAAAATAATAATACATAATATTTAATTATAAAGACAAAGAAAGGTATAGCGAAAAACCACCTGTGAAAAACACCTGAGCTCGTACTTCGTATCTTGCTAGAAAGAAATATCATCTCTATTTTACTATTTCCTGTCTATTTAGAACTCCGTAAAGTCTTTCGGCTCGTTCCGCACTCACGAATGGAAAACACGAACGCCTGGAAATAGAAAGGCGATTTGGATCTTTCTTGTCAATTATCCTGTTCTATTATATGGCGTTTTGTATAAAGTGATCTCGCTCTTCTTACCTGCTGGACGTTTGTTTACGTTCTTTTATAAGCGGGTGTTTGCGTGAACATTGACGACATTGCAATTTGTGATCGCAAACAAATTTTTATTTAGTGTTTTGTGGAAAAAATATATTTGTTTATGTTATGTTGGTATATTGTATTTTGTTTAAACTTTAACATTTAGACGAGGTTTGAGCTCACTAATTAATTTTATCATTAAAGACATGCAATCTTTAAACACCACTTAATTTCAACTTTTGCTAACTCAAACTGGCTTCAACTATTCGATATAAACGTAGTGAATGATGCAGAGTACAGACAAGAAATAGAAAGGAAATTTCTTTTCTTTCTATTTCTTCTTTCTATCGAATTACAGAGTGCGGGAGCTGGTATTATGCACATATTGTGGTTAACGATAACGCTTCTGTGCGAATACTATCACTTCGGTTTTTTGCCAAGCCTTTATATGGAAAATGGGAATAAAGCTTCAGTTTAGCTCGCTCCAAATTTAAAGACACTATATTTGCATAATGATGTTTATAGATTCATATATTTTGCGGCAATTTTCCACGCAAGGAACTTGGAGATAGGCAATCTTTCAATTTACTTTTATTGGTTATGTTGGAACGATTTAATTTTTTGTATAAGCTTTCATACCGCGACGTGATTTTATAAAACTAGAAGGCCCTGGGCCAATAATAAAATGGACTTCATGATAACAACACTTTTAAAACCTATTTAGGGCAGTTCCTTTTACGCCCCTCTCAAACATGTCATTTCTGAGCCTTTAGGGTTTGTGATAAAACACTCTTATTTTTGATTTTGCCAAAAAGATTGTGCATTATAACCTCTATAGAGACGCTGTCGTTCTACAAAACAAATGACGCGTTCGCCCAGTCCGACATCCGAAACATGTTAGTTTTAAGCCTTATGATTTTGTGACAGTAACAATTACCATTTTTGGCACAATGTTTATACATCGCATGCTAAAACATTGTGGTAAACTTATCTCACAAAAAAGTGACACGTTCGCCCAGTCCGACTTCCCAAAAATGTCAATTTTAAGCCTTATGGTTTTGTGACTATACCACTTACCATTTTTGGCATAACGTTTAAAAATTACATGTAAAACACCAGAGTGCCAAATTATAGCTCAAACCCCTTAGATCTTTTTCTTACTTCTAATCCTGAACTCTATGAAGCATCTGTTACTGCCCCTCTAGGTCGCTCTGAACATGGCTTGATTACTGTGTCTTACTCTGTACATCCTGAGGTAAATGAATCCGTGCCACCACGCACCGTATGGCACTACAACTCAGCCGACTGGGATGGCCTTAGGGACTTTTTCGCCACGTACCCTTGGGACACTATCTGCTTTTCTTTTGAAACCCATGTACCTCACACCAAGAAAACCATCAAACCCTCTAATCACAAACCTTGGTTCACTAAAACATGTGACAAAGCTAGAATTTTAAAAGTTCAGACTCACAAGAAATTTCTACAGGATCCTAGTCCAGAAAACCCACAGGACAGCATTGAAGCATTGAAGCAAGAAACCACTACCACCAAACAATCTCAGAAGCCAAAGACTCATTTGATAACCGTATAAAAAATGGCAGCAAATCCTTCTGGTCCTTTGCCAAAAACATCAGTAGAAATTTCTGTACCAGTTCTTTTTCACCATTAACTTTGGAAGATGAAATTATTTCTACATCTAAAGGAAAGGCCGAACTATTTGCTAAACAATTTGCTGCCAATTCAACCCTTCACCCACCTGTCAATCATCCAATTCCAATTATTCCCCCATTTCCTCACAAAATGCCCAATATTATTTTTAAGGTAAAACACATTAAGCGTATCCTTTCTTCTCTTAACACCAAGAAATCGTCTGGGCTAGATGGAATACCAGCAATCGTCTTAAAAAAATGTGCTCCTGAACTTGTACCTATTTTAACCAGGCTCTTTCGAATTTCTTATGACACGGGTATTTTTCCAGACAGCTGGAGAGCTGCACGTGTCCAGCCTATTCCCAAGAAAGGATCTAAATCTCTTCCATCCAACTATAGACCCATTTCACTCCTTTCAATGCTTTGTAAAGTAATGGAGAAATCCATTAACTCGCAAATTCTTAGGTACTTAGAAAAACATAAAATTTTACATGACAGGCAATACGGATTTCGTCACAAGAGATCTACAGCAGATCTTCTTTCCTTCGTTTCACACAACTGGAACAAGTCTCTTGAGTTTCTAGGTGAGTCCCAGATCGTTGCTCTTGATATATCTAAAGCTTTCGACCAAGTCTGGCATGACGCACTTCTTAATAAACTTCCCTCCTACGGTCTTCCAACTAAACTCTGCTCTTGGCTCTCCAGTTATCTTTCTAATTGACGTATATCAGTCATTGTTGATGGCCACTCTTCAAGCTTTCACGAAATAAATCCTGGAGTGCCTCAGGGTTCAGTACTAGCGCCAACTTTGTTTCTTCTTCATATCAACGACCTTCTTTTTTCCACAACCAATCCCATTCATAGTTATGCTGACGATAGTACCCTTCACTACACTTTTCAGGTTCCCAAACCAATCCGACTTGGAAAGCAAACGCAGGGCGATGCAGATATCTCTTTCACAGGATCTTAATTTGATCTTGGATTGGGGCGCCAAAAATCTCGTTCAATTTAATGCATCCAAAACACAATCATGTTCCTTGTCGCGAAAAAATCATCAAACACTTATCCTTTGCTTATGAGTGGCCAGATTTGCAGAGCGGGGACACATTTAACCTTGTGGGCGTCACATTTGAGAATAACCTTAACTGGCATAAACACATTGTATCTATAGCCACCGCGGCTTCAAAAAAGCTTGGATTTCTATTATATTTTTCTCCTTCCAATTTATACACTGTGTGTCCCAAATTCGACCCTCTCTGGAATATTGTTCTCATGTCTGGGGAATGGCATCCCCTACAACCCTCAGCATTCTTGAAAGAAGGGCTGTTCGTCTTATTAATGATCCTTTACTTACTCAAAGACTTCCTTCTCTTGCCCAGCTGTGGGAGATCTATCGCTCTTCTGTAGATACTTTTACGGCTTCTGCTTCGACAAATTATCCAGAATAGTCCCTCCTCTTGCAGCTCCCAATAGAGAAACTCGTGGTGCCGCGCGTTTGCATCCCTATACGGTTCAATTGGACAGGCCCCGAACTTCCCATTTCGGTTGTTCTTTTATCCCTAGAGTTTCTAGACTGTGGAACCTACTGCCAGCGGAGGTCTTTCCTTCCCCCTCAAATCTTCAAGTTTTTAAGTCCCGTGTTAACAAACTTCCTCTTACCCTGCTTAAGACACCCACGGTACGTTAGTATTTAGGATTCCAGCCTTCGTGGATTGTCCAAAGATTTAAAAAAATCATGGTACAATTGTCCGACAAAAAAGTGACGCAAAATATAGTGAAACGGGGTCAAATGTCAAAATTTTAGGTTTTTTGAATTTTTCTTGAAAACGCTATATTTTATTGAAAAATCGAAAGAAAAAAAAAGTACCAAAGTTGTAGATCTTAAAATTCTCAATAAAAATGAGTTTAATACATTTTTCCCCGAGACTTACCAACAAAATACTAGAAAAGTTTCAAGCTTACAGCGCCAACTTATTTTGTATATTTTTTTACTTTTAAAAATAAACAGGATGATGATGTGCAGGGCTGATGCTTGCCGGGTGATAATTGTCGTACTTAGCATGCTATGGCTCATCACTATACAAATTTGTAGCCTTACAGGCAAAACTTTACTCAAAGGGTTTATTAGGCTTATTGTGCTCTGACCCCTACTCCTTCTCATTCACACACCATTTATTCCATAACTTGAATGGTTGCTGCTCGGTCGATTACGCCCGAGCAGAACACCGCGTGCCGTTGCCCAAAACCGACAACGGCCCGGTCACCCATCCAAGTTATGGTCGCGCTCCTCGCTGCTTTACTCCGGTGATCCTTAAGGCCGATCTGCGGGAGCAAGCCACAAGCGCGACATTGTGTTTGGACACGACAAATTAAAGTCGTTACCGACGTTTCGCCATCGATTTCACGAAACATCTTTGAGGATCTTTACTCTGCGAGATTGAACAACTGAATGAACGAATGGCGAAACCTCGGTAAACGATTTCAAACCCAAGAGCCAAGATTTCTTATCTTGGATTTATTTTAAAATTATTTTATCATATATAAGCTATGCTCTCCACTGTGGCGGATCGCGCATGCCGAAACATTGGAGCTACAAATCCGGGCTTCAGTAACTTTTTTACTAAAATTTCCTGCTCTTTCAGAAACTTTTATAGTATTTAAGTATCACTTATACTTTCTGAGATTTTGCAAAAAGCTGGACGGCTATATTTTTTTTTCAGTTTTTTGTTAATTACTATTGCAATTTTATTAGGCAGAAATAAATCCAAAAAAACGTCT
Source organism: Listronotus bonariensis (assembly GCA_014170235.1). Lineage (NCBI taxonomy): Eukaryota > Metazoa > Arthropoda > Insecta > Coleoptera > Curculionidae > Listronotus > Listronotus bonariensis. The sequence continues at coordinate 187,751 of JACEGR010000022.1, forward strand.
TTTTCAAGATGCCATTTCGGATGGTGTAAGCTATCAATCATATTTTTAAGAGGCTTGTAACTATTTTTTCGCAGGAAATCAACTTGTCAACTTGCCTAAAACGTACCGTAGCTTAAATGGAATTGAGCGCTCCTTATTAAAAAGTTTATTTCCTTGGGCATTAGCAAGTCGCATTTATCTTCGCCTATTTTTTATAATTTTTACGTAAACTATAGAATGAATAAATACGGAAGCAATAAATTCAAAAAAGCTGTTTTAATCTTCCTGTTTATGAAATTGCAAAAAATATTAATATTCATCATTAACATTTAGTCGTCTGTAATCCATTTACTACTATAAATGAATATTTTTAACTTGATACATATTTTTAAAGATGTTCTTGGGAAAAATGTGGAATGAATCGTGACTTGGAAAATATAATGCAATTGTATTTTTCATGAAAACGATTTTTACTAAATTTACATTTTTAAAAACACTACGTTTAATTAAGTAAATTGTTTGCTAACTTTTTGTTTTAGCAGATACTGTATTGATTAGAGTATTTTTATTGCGACTTTTTTATTTTGCTTACGTCTTAAAATACCTTCAAAAAATTTCTGAAAATTTGAGCTTTTAATATATTAATATTAAGTACTTGACCACAGCGTGTAAAGATTTTGGATTTAAAATATACGGGAACTTTGACCTGTTTTTTTTTCTGTAGCTCAGTGGCATTTTATAGCAACATTTTGTCCAAAGTCTGGATTTTGTAGAATTAAGTGCTCTTACGGACGTATTCATAGCTTTTTTATGGGAGGGGATTACCTGCTAACAAATTACGTACTTATCAAAATTTTTGAAAAGCAAAAAAAGTCCTTACCATCAAAATACTCTTTTCCTTACTACAACATGTTTCCTTTTTTTTTTTGGTATCAAAATTTAAACATATTATGCACATTAAACAGGGCGCAAAAAAAGGTCTTATATTTTTTTTTATACTACAACATGTTCTCTTTCTTTCTTTTTCACTGCTAAGGGGAGGGTCTACATAACTATACGCCTTAAAAACATAACAAACAAAGGACTTTTCTATACCATTTAACTTTCTTACTCGTGCAAAGGGGGGTTCGAACCTCCTAAAACCTCCCCCTTATATACGCCTATGAAAGCTCTAAAAAGTGCCCATTGCGGCGAAATCGTTACTTATACCAGTGAGGTAGTACGGGCCACTAAATCTAATTTTTTCGTTAAATTTAAAAAAAAATCTTTTAAGCAATTGCTGCATCAAGATTCTCTTTAGTCTTTTGAATACCACAGTAAATAGGCTTCTAAAGCAGTATTAATTTATTTTGGTATGAATATATCAATGTTTCAACTGTTAATTCATATAATGATTATTAATTAAAGCAAACTAAGTACTTTTAACATGAAACAAAATAGTTTTTATAGTTAATTTGTTTTTGGAAATATAAATTTAAACAAAATATTATTTGGTTTTTCTTTAAAATAAAGATATTTAATTAACTTAAACTTTTTAAATATTATGAAGAGCCATTCTGCTCTTGCAATAATATAATAAAAATTATGATTACTTCAAAAACATAAATAATAAATTATTTAATAATAAATAATTATTTTCATTTGGGTTATAATATAAAAACTTAACTTACCACAGAAACTACTTTATTTTTAAAAATCTAATCATAAAATAAGTTCTTAACCAGGCTGCCAGACGTGATCAAAATCCTTGGTCCCGCCTCAAAAATGTAGAAAACTTTTTATTACAAATGTGAAAACTTTTACTAAATATGAATAATGATCTGACGTTGCCATTACTTTTGTAAAATAATTTGACTGTAAAAGGATACTTCTAATATCCATAATAACCAGTTAAGAAAATAAAAATAGTAAATTAAAGTTTTTAGCCATATAATAAGTTTTTAATAGTTCTTTTGTTTTCTGGAAATATAAATTTAAACAAAATATTATTTGGCTTTTTTCTAGAAAACAGATATTTAATAAATATTTTAAAAAACTTAAACTTTTTATTTATTATAAAAAGTTATTCTGCTCTTGCAGTAATATAATAAAAAATAATGTGACGTTGATTTTGAATACATAAGGGCTACTTTACATCACTGGGGCAAATGTACCTTATGGAACTATCTTCTTGGACCATGAGACCGGTGGACCATTAAAACTAATTTTCCATTTTTTAAAAACCAACTTAACTTATTTGACTAACTAAATTGCAATACCCGGCGCCTCCACCATATGTGACGTATACAAATTTTGACCTATACATATAGGCCAGTTTACGTCACTGGGACCAATGACCATATGAAACTATCTTCTTGGGACAATGAGACCGGTGGAGCATCAAAACTAACTTTCCATTTTTTAAAAACCAACTTAACTTATTTGACTAACTAAATTTAGTACGGGCATACCCCTTACTAGGGGTAGCCCGTACGGAGATTAACTAGAACTTTATCTTGACTTCACTTTTACAACCTACTTTTTATCTAATCTAATGTCTTTCTAATTTCTTTCTCTCCCTTTTTAAATATTAAATTTTCCAGTGTTTGTTTTGCATTTCTACGCGACCCAGTTTGTTTAATGTTTTTATTTTATTATTATAAGAGTAACCTAGAAAATTGTTTAATTTATACTTTAAAAACCTTGACATCTCACGTATATCTTTATTTAGCAAAATTCCCAATGTTAAGTAACCTAGTTAAAATGTATACTTATTTTAAAATTCCCAAAGATGTATATTTTTAAAATTCCCAAAATGTATACTTTTTTATACTAGGTGTTCACAATAAGATTAATTAAAAAGTAAACTAATAATAATTAGGAACTTATTTTATAATTAGATAATTATAATTATAAAATAATTTTGACAGGGAAGCCCTGGAACCTATGTTTAGGGGTTGCTACCTTTTCTGTAGTAAGTTAATTTTTTATATAACCTAAATAAAAATAATTATTCTTTTAGGGTATAAAGAAAACTAAAAGAGATAGAACAAATCTGATAGCACAATTTCGATTTCAATTTTCGAAACAAATTCAATAGTGATAGTATATCAAGGCTAACTTGATTCGTTTTGGAGATACAGAGTGTTTTTTAAATTTTATCAATTAGATTAGGTACGATATTTGCTTGATATTAGAAATAGAAAAAAGTCATTATTCGAAAAGTTTTAGGGATTCTTACGTAGAGTTTAGTGGCTTACCTATATTTTCTCCATTGACTTTTAATTTAAAGGTATAACACAAGGTTTTTTAATGGTACATTTTTTCATCAAGTAAAAAGTCTTCTTAAAAGCTATAAGAAATACTATCTTTGATATATCTGTTTTTAATAGTTTCAGAAATATGGCTACCATCAGGAATTTTTAATAAAACACTCTGTTTAATACATTACCATTGCGTAGATATATCAAAGAGGTGACCATATAAATCTAAAAGATATGTAGTGGTTATAGGCACTTAGAATTGGAAGCACATACTTCCGAAAATATTACCGAAAATTATGTTAAATGTGGTAAATTCTTAAAGATCTTTAAAATGCCCCTTTAATAATAGTAAAATGAACGAAGTGTTTTATTTAGAAGTGACATTTTAATATGTATTCCTGACGATGGCTATATTTACGAAACTATGGCAAATTAAATATATCAAATCTAGTATTTTTTACTACTTTTAAGGCGACCTCTCTATTTTTGGTAAAATATACAGGATGTTCCATTAAAAAAAAACAAATTCGTGTTATCCCTTTAAAAAAAAAAGTCAATGAAAAAAATTTAAGTACGCCACTGAATTGTACGTAACAATCCCAAAACTTTAAAATTAACATTTTTTCTATCTTCAATATCAAGCGAATTACAAGTGTCTGGCCAAATCGACAAAATAAAAAAACACTCTGTATCTCCAAAACGAATTTACTTAGCTCTGATTTACTTTCACCAATAAATTTGTTACAAATATTAAAATAGAAATTGCACAATCGGATTTGTTCGATCTCTTTTAGTTTTCGTGATACCTTGCAAAGTCAATGAAAAGGCGCCACCCTGTAAGTCAAAAAGTCCTTTGATGCGTAGGAGAATTTCTTAAAAATATCTGTATTGGTAAAAAGTTATTGTTAAAAAACCATTGTTTTTTCTTAATTTTAACACCCTGTAGTTTTAAGAGAAGGACGTTAGGAACATATGTTCATATCAAACTCGGTCTATATAGGGTCGCGACATTCGGCCATATTGCTTTGACGTGTTATGACGTTACATCTCCCATTTTTCGGCCATGTTGTTCAGTGCTGGAGATATACAGTTTATTGTATTAGTAGAACAACCGTTTACACAATCAATCAATTATTAAGTGTAAAATTCTTTTACTTTAAATAAAAAACATTTGGAATTACATCTTTCAACAAATATCACTTCCAAAACAATGCGCAAAATCTAGACGCCACTGGATTGATCATCAGCTTTGATTTTACCCAGTCTTGCCAGCTTTTCTCCGTGGAGTGCCCTTCCTTGCGGCCCCGACCTCGAACCGCCTATAAGTCGAGGATGTGTCGCAACCTTATAAATATAAACTAACCTTGTGGCCATATAAAGTTTTGTTTTTTGTTAAAGAATTACCTCTTAAAATTACTTGGTTAAGTTACTGGACACTCTGAATAAATAACATTTATATTGTTAAAAAATTAAAAATAAGTGAACCTTTCCTTTGAGAAATTTTACATTATAAGTAACAAAAAAAATCACAATCTGAACCGTTTCTAAGGACTTTCCTTGCGTCCCCGACCTCGAACCGCCTATAAGTTGAGGATGTATCGCAACCTTATAAATATAAACTAATCATGTGTCCATATAAAGGTTTTTCTTATTTTTTGTTAAAGAATCAACCCTTAAAATTACTTGGTTAAATTACTGGACACCCTGTATAAGCACTATTTATATTGTTTAAAAATTAAAAATAATTATACCTTCCCCTTGAGAAATTTTACAGTTTAAGTAACAAAAAAAATCACAATCTGAACCGTTTCCGAGGACTTTCGATGATTGCCTGTTTTACGGCTTCATTAACTCGACTACCAGAAAATAAATTACTTCTATCGTTTTTTTATTCTTTGGACAATCCAGTAAGGCTAAAAGCCTAAACACTAGCGTAGCGAGGTAAGAGGGAGTTTGTTGACATGGGCCTTAAATACTTGGCTTGTGAAAAATTTCAAGATTGATTTTGTGACAAAAACAATTGCAATACTATAATCATAATAAGTACTTTAAATTTATAATTAGCTTGTAATTAAGATAGAGCCTGATTAACCAAGCATATAATTAAGTACTTTTTCGGTAATTTCTTTTCTTTTACAGAATTTTCGCTGTAAGCAGTCAGTTTGAGAACGTTTTTCTAAATTTATTAAAATATTAAGAGATAATTCTGTACATACTTTTTTTTACGAGGTAGAACAGTATTTTTGCTTTATTTGTTTTCTGGGATATTAAATTTTAAAAAAATATATTATTTGGCTTTTTTCCAGAATAAAATTAAGAAGTTTATTTAACATTTTAAGAAAATTAATATGAAGAACTATTCTGCTCTTACACAATATAATAAAAGTTATGATTACTTTAAAAGAAATAAAATAATGAAATATTTATTATTAATTCATTTCATTTCATTTTTAATAAAAAACTTTTTTAGTTTTTTAACAAGTTTTACAGTAATTTTTGGGTAAACTGTTTACTACATTTTCACATGAGTTAAATCGGTAATTTTTTAAATTAAATTAACTTTACATGCACTAAATTATGGGACTATAAGGTTTTAGTAAGAATATTTAAAAATATATGTGTTCCCTGAATAATAATAGTAATAATAATATTTATTTACCAATAAAAATAAATACATTTAAATAGATTAAACTTAACTTTAAATGATCAGTGGTAAATAAATACAATGACCCACTAAGAAATACTTCGCGCGTGGGTATTCCACATATTCACCATATAACATAAAAATTAAGTACCTAAAAACAGTAAAGTGCTACAATGCTAAATAGAATATTACAAACAATGTAACTGAAAGTAATTATGTATATACATATAACAATATAAATATAAAAAATCTTGGCAAATGTAGACACATAAATGGGTAAATAAATAAATAAATATAAATAAACATTAATAATTATAAACAACAAAAAAATTAAAAAATGAAAAATAAATATGGATAAACAAGTAGACACTTAAACTAGATGACAGTCAAGATCACTCACGTATTAAACACTAATGAGTTTATATTCATTAATAAGATTAGCTTTAAATATATGCACACTTAGAACATATGTTAATGCAAAGCATAAGATAAGAAGAGAAAAAAATCTCAAGACAATCCATTTAACAGAATATTATTAAAAAAGACCACATATATTTGTATAGTATTTACTAACATTAAATAAAAGACACAGTAACCTATTCCAGGCAATTTAGTACAAGATACAATGGCACAATATTCAAATCAATCGTTAAAAATTATGTAAAGCAAAAAAGAATAGTTTATAAATCACAGTCCTGTCAAATATTCGATTTTATTCTCTATTATGTCATGAATAGTGCTTCTCGGTTTTTCAAATATCCACGATTTTATTTTCCTTTTAAACGTTTTTAACTGATTTCTGTTGTTAAGGTTCTTAAGTTCGATTGGAATAAAGTTATACAGTTTAGGACCCAGGTACGCAAAGCATCTTTTACCAATCGATTTTTCAACCTTCGGAAGTCTATGCATGTTGGAACTTTGGCGTGTGTAATACTTATGGTCAACAATTATAAGCTTATTCTTTTCCTTGTGTTGCTTAATAAGCAAGTGTAAGCAAAAAGTTGGCGTACATCCAACACTCTAGCCAGCTCATAAAGTTGGTTACTAGGAAAAAGCAAGGGTTTTTGTAAATAATGCGCAGAATCCACTTTTGGATTTTTTCCAGTTCAACAGCATAAGTATTTGCTGCGGCTCCCCATGCAGTAATACCGTAAATCAAGTGGGTTTCGATAAGGCCGTAATATAAAGTTTTGAGTTGTTCTTTTGTTAGGATTCTAGAAAGGAACTTAAATTTATACAGTAATCCCCTAATTTTTTGGACAACGGTTGCAATATGAATGTCCCATTTCAGATGACTATCTATTTGAACGCCAAGATATTTCATAACCTTAGTTCCACTAATTTGCAAGTTATCATTGCTTATATTAAGGTTAAGTTCGTTGTATTCTGGCAGATATCTGGAATAAGAGGTAAACGGCACAAACTTTGTTTTTGTAAAGTTTATTGTCAATAGTTTTTCATTGCACCAGTTTACGATTTTAGGAAAATCATTTTCTACTTTTTGTTTAAGGTCTTTCCAGTTTTTATCCTTGTAGAAAATGGCAGTATCATCTGCAAAGCTTATAATAGTCCCATCTGTAAATAAGTCGTACAATGAATTTATATAAATATTAAATAGAATAGGCACTAAAACCGTTCCCTGAGGAACACCAAAACTTACTGTTCTTTTTTCGCTATAAGATTCACCTATCTTCACACATTGCTTTCGGTTGTTTAAGTAACTTTCGAATAATTTGTGTTGTGTTCCCCTTATTCCAATGCTTTCCAGACATTCAAGAAGTTGTTTATGATCCACTGTATCGAAAGCCTTAGCCAGGTCCACAAATATACATAACGACACACTCTTTTCATCCATTGCATCTTTAATAAGTCCAGTTAGTTCATCTACTGCATCTGATGCTGCTTTTTCTTTAGTAAAACCAAACTGTTGAAGGGACATAATTTTTTTTTTTTTTAGATATACATTTAATTTATCACTTAGTAACAGCTCAAATATTTTCGCAAGAACGGAGATGAGGGAAATCGGCCTATAATTATTAACAGACAGCTTGTCTCCGCTTTTAAATATTGGTGTTATAACTGCTGTTTTAAAATGCGAAGGACACTCACCAGTTTTAAAAATTTGGTTTATAACACAAGTCAAGGGTCCTGTTATTTGATCACAAATATACTTTAGATGCTCCACTCGAAAGCCATCTATTCCAGGTGCCTTATTATTTTTTAATTCTTTAATAGTACGCGCTACTTCGTTTTCATCAGTGGGCAACAAAAACTGAATAATATATTCACTAAATATGTAAACAAATATTAAATTTAAATGTATTTTAAATGATGTTTTGCCTTCTTAACATCTTTTGTTAAAATTTCACTCATTTGGCATCCAAGTCTGTAAACAGTTTGGCAAAACCAGAAAACATCTTTCCATTAACACGATATTGTCAACCCGCGACCTCTTAATACGTCCTTCTACGCCATCTAGGAGGCATTTACCATTAGAAGGTTCACTACAAGACCGAGTAGGTTTTATTATTTATTTTTTTCTCATTTCAAGGTTTTTATAAAAAAGTTAGATTGGGATGTTTACGGTATTAGGATTATCATGTTTGGGAACGTTCCCTGAATGACCGTTCCTGAGATGACGATTTTAAATGTACGGGTGATACGTACGGATACATTGTATCCAATATCTACGTTTTTTTGCTTTAAAATATAGTTAAGCCCCAGGTACCCACAAAAAAGTATCGTTATCACTTTCATCAAAAGAGCTTATTTTAAGGCAGCACCCAACTAAACTTGACAATAAAGAAAAACTTAAATTTTTTAGACAGCATTTCTCTGTTTTTTTGCCTAATTTACACCGCTTTTATTACTTTTCTTATTTTCAAACCTTGATAAAATCATAACAAACCAGTAGAATAAGTCTACCGCTTAAACCACGTTAAAAAACGCGGTTAGTACAGTACCTCAAAGTTAGCGTGGAAACGTGTGCATATTATGGCAATAATTATAAGTCTTTCAACTTTTTCAAGTTATATTTTAAAAAGGGTGGCTCTTGGAACAAAACGTATAAAGACTTTTTTGTAAACAATTACTTGATCTACAACTTCCCAAGCAGCAAGCTGACGTCTTATTGACGTCTCTTTTTAGTCATTTTTGGTCACATTTGGTCAGCAAAGACGTCATAAGATGACGACAAAATGACGTTAAATTGACCTGTCTAAGTCACAGACAAAAGACGTCCCGTTAATGACGTCCTTAAGATGACAAAAATTGACGTTTATACTTTTTTTTAAAGCTAAAGTGATTCGATATTTTATTTGAAAATTGAAATAGAGAAAAACTCCTTATTGCTTACAATTTCCTTGCACTGCAAGATCGCATCTCTCGGGACACTGTCCAACCTGGAGATGCAGATTTTTACACTAGCCGAAGATATTTCTTTCAAACCTAATTGAGATCACCAACCGCAGACCGGTCTCCGATAAAAAGCGAAGATGTTGAATAAACGTAGTAGTTTATTGTCCATTGCGCCATCTACCGGTAGGGTTTTTTCCTATTTTAATTTTGTAAAATTAATATTCTTATTTTTCTGTCATATGATATTTCGGTTGGATTTTGACACGAATCATATATTGTCACAAAATTTTTCTGGCGGGTTTTCTAAACATGGCGTCATTAGATTTTTATGAGCTAGTATGACAAAAAAATGACGTCGAAAAGACGTCACTTTAATGACGTCAAAAACACATCATTAAAATGACGTCATATTTTTGTCTGATGACGTCATAATAACGTCAGCTTGCTGCTTGGGTTTTGTTTAAGCTAATTTTATTTTGACCCCAATTATTTTTTTCCTTTCGTCGCGGCGGATCGATTAGGACTTTTTAAATTTTATTTATAATGGCATTTTTAACAATCTTACTAATTTTGACCCGGTTGCGAATTCTTGTAATCTGACTTCTATTTTTTACTAAATTGACCGGACTATATACTTTAAATGGCCCGTAAAAAAGTCGTAACTAAATGGCAAACCTTTTGATTTATTATTCAACCCACGTCGTTAAGTAGTTAGGCTTTCAATTTCGTAGAATGTCCTTAAATAAATAAGGAATGTGTTTTGGACCTTTCGTTCACTTGGATACTCGATGGTGATTTAATTAGCTAATGATTGATGACGAACACTGTTTAAAATTTTACCAGTTTGATACTAGCCGAAATTAATCTATATTAAGTTCCTTTTTCTAAATTTTCCAATATACTGGATGGACCAGGTTTTTAGTGACAAAAATAGGAAATATTTTTTAGGAAAAAAGTTTCTATAAACCTATGTCCGAACTTGCTTCCATTTCTTCTAAAATGTACCCATAGGCAATATGATATAAAAAGTAAAAGTTTTCCAGAATAAAAAAATAAAATCCGCTAAACTGCATAACCCTGGACCATACAGCAAACATTGGAGCATTTTTTTCTTTTAAAAATTAAGTGGTATGACTTCTTATTAGCAATTATAAAGTAACAACAAGAAATGCCTTATTAAATAACGTTTACATCTAGTATAAAAATTTTGTATCTTGAAAACAAAAAAAATTGGGACCCGTGTTTATATGATTTTTTTTTAAAAATAGCTCAGAAATGCTCTCTTAAATTTTTTTACTGCAATTAGAAAACACCCTGTATATGTAACACTGACATTTTTAATTCTTAATAACTAAACATAAATTATTACAAAAAGTTTTTCTAAAAAAATGAAAGAGTCATGATTTAAAAAAATACAAGCCCAATTACATGTTTTCGGTACACAATTTTTTAGGCAGTGGCCTTCTTACTTTGAAGGTCAAGTATAGCAAGTTTATTTTTGGTCAATCGATCTATTTTATTCTCTTGAATGATTTCGCGGTTATACCTAAGATATCACAAAAACTGGATCCAATTTGTAGAGATACACGTGGATTTTTTGCTCTTTTAGCAATATGTGAGGTAACTCATTTAAAGGCAAGTTTTTTGACAAAAACTGCTCTACCTATTTTGTCATGATCTGTGTGCCATTTTTATTGGACACTATTTTTAAATAACTTGGTTTAAGATGCGAAAAACCAAGAAATTTTTAGAAAACAGCTATAAACATCAAACATTTATACAGTAAAACTTGTCGGCCATCAAAAATCTAAGAATAATTGACCATTACAAAAGGGTGGCCAGTATAGCCAGGTCATAGTTATTATTTGTAATATAAAATGTTGATGTTTTATTATTAATATAGCGTAAAAGCCAAAACTGTCTTAGGTAGAAATAAAATTTAAAAAAAAGACAATAGATTTTAAATTTAATTTGATAAACATTTTTTAAAGACATCGACGATTAACATCGATTTTGCGTGGATGCCTCAGCACTATTTCCACTTTTTCGCTATCCAGGGTAATTAATCATGTATTAGGAAAAAACATAAAAGAATTGTCTATCTTTCTTGGATACATGCAAATTAGCTATACTGTTTATTTCGACAATAAAATTGGGAATGTCTCTGTTCAACACATTTTATTTAGTTTACAAATTGTTGTCGTTTGTCTTTACTAAACATTAAAATGATGACGTAATCGTGATCTTTTGTAATTTAGATCATTAATTTTAATTCGCATGCCTGAGAATATTACCTTTTTTATATTTCTCGTTTAAAAATAAAATATACGATATTTGAAAAAGGTTGTGTATATAAATGTGTAAACTCAAAATAAAAATACATTAGCCATATAATATTTAATTTAAAATTGGGATAAGCAAATGACATTTGACGTGTAAACAAAACTTAAGAACTTTATGAAAATATTAAAAACCAAACCACGGAATTTTAAAAATGTTTTTAAGCCACTAGCCGACAAAATAATTTTTAATTTGCTACATTGCACATACAGAATGCCGTAAGTTACAATATACTATTTTACTTTTTAAAAGTTGTTAACTCTGTATAAAAAAAGTTGGCAATAGTAAGTTATTATAATAAAGAGAAAAGTGTGTGTCATATTATTTGAAATTGTGATTTTTAAACTGGGGGTAAGTTTTAACCCATACAAGAGTTGAAAGAATATTTTATCCTATACGCATAAACATGGAACATTATTGCTAAGGTTAAACAATAACCAATATTAAAAAAAGTAAGCTAGATATTTTTGCTTATGGAGATAATAAATTATTAAAATACAAAAGGACGAAAAATTAACTAGTTATGACCCTAAAATATTTTTTGTTATAGAATACTTAGCTGAACTTTTAGTTTCTTGTAAAAAATAAATTAATAAACAAATTATAATGATTTAAAAAAATAAATGGAAATAATTTCTTATTGTCGTAAATATATAAGAAATATCCCTGTCTCTAACCACAACTCCTACTTTTTTTTATTATGTTATAATGATGTTTTGTATGTTTTTAGTGGTCCAGTGTTACTTGTGATTTTATGTAAGTTTACTTTTGGGTGAGGATTATAATTATTATACCAAATTTTTTGATACAAAAAATAGGTAAGTATCGTATTTTCCATTACGAGTATTAGTTATTAAAATTTGCATTCACTAGTCCAGTAGAGGCGGACCAACCCTTACACAATCGTGATAATTATTTTTATATCCTGTAGGTATGATGGTAAAGGTATATATATATATATATATATATATATATATATATATATATATATATATATATATATATATATATATATATATATATATATATATATATATATATATATATATATATATATAGTCCAGATCGCTCTTATCATGCGGGTGTATCAGTTAATCATAGACAAACTTTTGTAGTTATAATCTATTTTTACTTGTTTATTAACATCTTTTAAATGTATCGCGTAAGTTAAATGAAACAGATATATGCAAGTTTTTAAAACAAAAAGAAATACAATTATTAATATAAGTGGCTCCATAACAATCAAATTAAAAGGATTTTGATTAATGGATGACATTTAATGTCAGTTTGATAGTTTAAACTTAAAATTATAAATATACAAAGTTTTTTGTACATTTCTTTATCTGCAAGCGAAAAAATAATTTAAAGCCCTAATATTTAAATATAGAAGAAGAAGTAGCTAGAGTTCTTTAAGTTGGTTATACATGACAGAAAATGCGATCTTATTTGAAAACAAAAGGAGAAAAAATGCACACGGAAGAGGCGAAAGACTAGTAATTAAAGGAAATCTGTGAAATGAAAATAAGGGACACTACTTTTAAATTACATAGACTAAAATATAACACAGTGGTTTTCAAGGTTGGTTTAAATAAACGATGTATATTAGAAATTTGGTAAAGATATTTACTACATTTAGGGATAACTCGGAAGATGATGTACAGTTTTTGATCCTATTAGTAATAGTGAAAGTTAAGCAAAGGAATTACTATAACATTTGATTTATTATGTAGGAAATTTTGTATGTTTTATCTTTAACTATTTTATGTGAAAGCTTTTTCGTAGCTTTTTTACATGCCCATTGTCTATTAGGTTTATAAATCAATAACCCTTTCTTTATATTTATATATTCTCTGAAATCTTCCGACACATTACTTTTTATTTTCGTTTATAAAATAATTATTGTTTTATTAAAACAACGTTTTTCATTTGTTAAGTATTAGGCTATGTTTAAATAAAATAAAAAATACAATAGACTTTTAAGTAGGGATAGATAGGGGATTGAGCAACCTCCACCCCCGGGGAAGCTTATTATCTCAAGATCTCTGACGTCAGAGCAATTATTTAGGAATCTTGCGCAACTCCATATTTAAGGTACTGCGCCTGCGTCAAGGAATCTGGGCGCGGCCACGGCCTGTCACCTGTCAAATGTCACTTGTCAAATGCCAAATGTCAATATTATACGTGACGTCATTTCGTACGGCTCTAGGCCTAACCTGGCAACATCGGGCACATGTCAATATTTGCTACGGTCCTAGACCTAACCCGGCAACACCGGGATCGGGCGGGGGCGACGCGGGGGAAGGGTAAATAATAAAACAAGCGAGGCTATTAAGTGTGGGAACTGACCGTGGGAAATTACGTTAGGAATCTTGAGCTATTAAGAATTATTTATGGAAGTATTAATATACTCCTTGCATTTTACCCAAATAATATTTTCTAAACATACGCCTACTACAACCAATCAGAGAGCCGTATTTTTTCTTAAGCCGTTATTATTTTTAACCAATCAGAGAGCCGTATTTTTTCTTAAGCCGTTATTTTTAACCAATCAGAGAGCAGTTTACCCTAATAGATGGTTTCTGAACGTACCCCTTGTAATTTCAAGGTCAAAGCATACGTCAACAATAACAAAGATAGCTGCAGTTAGATAATAAACGGTAAAAACAGTGGTAACTAAATAAAAAAACAGTGTTTGTGGTAAAGCATTTATTATAAAATAAAAAAATACATACATTGTTGTCATATTTCTAAATAATTCTTAGAATAATACCTTATAAAATAAATAGCAGTGTTTACAGTAAAGCAATTATTTTTAAATTAAAAAATACATTGTTGCCATATTGCTAAATAATTCTTAGAATAATACCTTATAAAATAGGATATTTAATTATAAACTCTGCATATATTTTGATACGTGGTCGTATTTTATCTCCTAAAAATAAAATATAATCATTTAAATTTAACTTCTGGTGTAACAACTCGCTTGGTTTTTCATATGCTGTTGCGTTTATATATGTTTTAACAGGTGTATCGATATTAACATATTCAATAATTCCACTTGTAATGGGAAACCTGTAGTAATCAAATTTTGTACCATTTATTAAAAGATGTTTTGACAAACCCTTTTCGCAAACCAACATAATATTCATGTAGCCATACAAGTTGTTTTCGGGTTTATCCTTTACACCATCTTCTGTTTTAAGCTTTTTGCTAAATGATATGGATGAGTTAAATTACGTCCGAACTTGTCGAGAGTCATCTTGAAAATGATGTTATGTTACTAAATCAACTCTTTTTATTCAATAATATCGGCTTCCTTTAACTCTTCAATAATACTCATAATCTCATTTTGATGGTTATTATTACCCACTTGCTTGCTAGCCATTAACAATCTTAATCTATCCACAAGCTCATTTGGATCATCCCAGTAAATATAATCAGTTTTATTATTGTTAAATATTTTATGTTGAGTATCAATTGGTAAACCATAGCCTTGAGGATTTTGTGCTCTTGTAATTCGCAACTCTTTATCGCGTTCTTTTTGTTTTCTTATTCGCTCCTCTTTTATACGTTCGAGTAACGGTTTAATTGTTAACATGTACTTGACACCTCTGTTGCCAACATGCTGTTCGTTTTCATTAAAGTTTCTCTTACTAGCATTCGTTAGCAAAACCAATTTTGCAAATGCTCGCTCGTCTAGTGATGTAAATTTGTTTTTTAACGGATTGGTCTTGAATATAAGTTCATATAGACCAGGAGTTCCAATAAATTTTTCCCCTTTAACATAAATATCTGGACCGTTAAATTCAAGTCGAGAATCACCGAAAGTTAGATGATCAGTAGCCATATCATGTTTTAAATAGTTTCGATCGTACTCGTTTTCCGTATCTTTTATAAAACCTTCCACATATTTTCTAGGTAGCGGATCATACTGATCTAGATATTCTCGAAAGGATTCTTCCGGAATACTATCAATCTGAACAGGATTTAATTGTGGGTCGACTCTAAAGTCATCATCAAAGTAACTTTCTTCAGGTTGGTGCTCATAGATAGTTCTGTTTAAATCAGTTTCCTCTGTTTCGCCTTCTTCCATCATTTGTTCATCTTCCGACGGCTCATCATCCATATATTCTTTTTCTTGTTCAGCTATATCGTCTTGTTTTTTAACGGGACTGGCAAAGTTAAGAGGAGTTCGTGCTTTCTTTATTACTGTATGAGTGAAATTTTCGCTTTGACGTCTTTTTAAGGACTTTGGTATAAATGGTTGTCTACCAGATTGAGTGTTTTGTATTGATTTGGATATTATTTTTGCCAAAGGTTTATACGTATTTTCCAATATAACAGCATTCTCATAACGACCAGCTTTTATTGAATCATATAATTTTTTACACTCCTCGAATGTTTATCAAGGAGTTGAAGAATGTTTGGATCTTCTTGCAAACTCCGCTTATCTTCTGAGCGCTGATCATCATTCGTGTCGAACTCTAGCTCGCCATTCTCACGTTGCTGTTTCTTTAAAAGCTGGTATTTTTTTCGAATACTATCGGTAGCTTCATTTATTTTACGTCTCACATCCTTGTCCAACTTGTTCAAATCCATGGTTAAGAAATATTTTTAATAATTAGGATTTACTTTTGGGGCAACCCACTGCTTAAGCAAATAGCCCAGAGCCCTCTGCTTAAGCGATAACGGTCTTTATTTTCAAATACGGCACCGTTTTTCTAAATACGGCACTGTTTTTCTAAAATACGGCACCGTTTTCTAAAATACGGCACTGTTTTTCTAAATACGGCACCGTTTTCTAAAATACGGCACTGTTTTTCTAAATACGGCACTGTTTTTCTAAAATACGGTACTGTTTTTAAAATACGGCACCGTTTTCTAAAATACGGCACTGTTTTTCTAAATACGGCACCGTTTTTCTATAATACGTCACCGTTTTCTAAAATACGGCACCGTTTTCTAAAATACGGCACTGTTTTTCTAAATATGGCACTGTTTTTCTAAAATACGGTACTGTTTTTTAAAATACGGCACCGTTTTCTAAAATACGGCACTGTTTTTCTAAATACGGCACCGTTTTTCTATAATACGTCACCGTTTTCTAAAATACGGCACCGTTTTTCTAAATACGGCACCGTTTTTCTAAATACGGCACTGTTTTTCTTAAATACGGCACCGTTTTTCTAAATACGGCACCGTTTTTCTAAATACGGCACTGTTTTTCTTAAATAAGGTATTATTGTTAATAATCTTTATGTAGCTCTAGACACGTGTTGACTCAATGACGGGTGGGAACTAAATGATGACAGTTATAGTATAGCGTAACATATATAAATATATACTTAACATTCTGATTCAATCCTTAGTATTGTCAAAGACTTTGTGCTGTACGGTCATGCAGAAGTTTAAGAAAAAATCAATTAAGAAAAAACTGCTCGTAGAGGCAAGGGGATTCCCTTCGCGACCGCGTTTCAAAAAGCGAGGGAGGCATTGTACGTGGAAAAACCGCAAGATCTTTTCTCTGCTGCTGAAGTAGCTCTGAAAGCATTCAATGGGGTGGAAAAAGAAAAACCTGCAGATGTAGTACCTTTACCTGTAGTCGGCGGATTTCTACCATTTTTAATACCACTTTTTGCCGGCTTAAGCGCCGTAGGAGCACTTAGCGGCGGAATATCAGGGATCGTAAAAGCTGTTAAAGATTCTAAGGCGGCGCAAGAAAGATTAGAAGAAGAAAAGAGACACAACAAAACAATGGAATCTATTGCGATTAGCAAAACTGGTAGCGGTTTATATTTAGGGCCATACAAAAACGGTTTGGGTCTCTATTTAAAACCCTATAAATACAGATGACTCAAGAAATAAATTTAGTCTTACTTCAACCGTCGTGCAATTCAGTCTTACTTCAACCGTCATGCATACCTTTAGCTTGAGTGGTAATAGTTCCATCTTAGAAGCAACCTATAACCCGCCCATCTACTTGAGAGATGACATTAGTGAATACGAGTTTGGTTTAGTCAGTTTAGAAACGTTTAACGCCATACCTAACATTGATAATAGCAATAACAAATTTTATGTGGGTAATATTACTCTAGAAATCCCGATTGGATCATATGAAATAAGTGCAATAAATGATTATCTACAAGAGGCCATACAGGAAAAAAATAAAGCCATCAATAATTTTAATTGTACCCTAAGCCTAAAGGGTAATGTTAATACGCTCAAGTGCGAGCTCGAATGTTCTCATACAGTTGACTTTACTAAGACAAATTCTATTGGAAAATTGTTAGGATTTCATAATATTTTGCTAAAGCCCAACGTTAAACATGTATCGCAAACACCTGTAAATATTCTGAAAATTAACGTGATTAAAATCGAGTGTAATATCGTTACTGGTGCCTATCACAATAATATGCTTGTTCATACAATACATGAATTTTCGCCATCAGTACCAGCTGGTTTCAAAATTATAGAAATTCCTCAAAATGTGCTTTATATGCCTGTATCCACCAAAATTATCAGCAACATTAAATTAAAACTGGTTGATCAAGATGGTGAATTGGTTGACTTTAGAGGAGAAGTTATTACTATTAGATTACATTTGAGAAAGTCTTTATAAATAACTACTTTGTGATGTTTGTGTCAGTATACTGCAGAACGTTGTGCAGAGCACACGTGTTATGGTTGTTAAATATAACGCCAAGAAAATTGTCAATTTTAACCAGCTTTGGAACACTAAAAAGAGCTTAACAGAAGAAAATATAAGATTTCTTGCATCCATAGGGCTTCTTGTTAAAAACTTAGAAAATGAGCATTTTAAACGTGACAGATTCGCTAAACTTTGATAACTCTATTACAAAAATAGAAAGACATAGCCATTTACCGTACTCCAGCTCTTTCAAAAATAATGATGAAATTCGAATACCGGTGCAACAAACTGATATATACACCCTACCTTGGGCAAGTCATATTTATTTGGAAGGACGACTTTTAAAAGGGTCCGATGGAAGAGTTTCAGACACTGCTAAACTTGTAAACAACTTTGTGGGACACCTCTTTGAAGAAATTCGTCTTGAAATTGGCGGAAAAGTTATTGATTCGACTAGATATCCTGGAATAGCAGCAACAATGAAAGGTTATGTCTCTTACAATGGTAATGAGTTAATTAAATATAAAAACGCTGGTTGGAGTATTGAAGATGATTTTACCTGGGACGGGATGGGTTCAAACGGAACTTTTAATGTTTGTGTTCCACTAAGGACATTACTAGGATTCGCTGAAGATTTTCAAAAGATACTTATAAATGTTAAGCATGAACTAATATTGTTAAGAAGTTCTTCCGATAAAAATGCCGTTATTAACACTACCGATGGAGAAAATGTACAAGCTATTATTGATAAAATTGTTTGGAGGCTACCACATATTACAGTATCCGATGCTGAGCGACTAGAACTTTTACAGATTGTTGGAATTGGATATCGGTTTTAGAAGCTGGGAACTCACAGAACATCCTTCAATACCGATTGGAAAACACCTTACATGGACCATTAAAACTTCTGTGCAGGTGGAAAGACCAAGATGGATAATTTTAGGTTTTCAAACAGATCGAAAGGATAACCACAAGAAAAATTGTAGCTTATTTGATCATTGTGATGTATCAAATGCAAAGCTTTATTTAAATTCTGAATTTTATCCATATGATAATTTAAATTTGGAAATTTCGAGAGGTATAATAGCTACTCTCTATGAAATGTACTCAGAATTTCAAGAAAGCTACTACGAAAAAGAAAACGAACCACTTTTAACTCCTAAAAAATTTAAAAACAATGCATCCTTAATTGTAATTGATTGTTCAAGACAAAATGAAATCCTTAATTCTGGCATTATTGATGTAAGGTTAGAGATTGAAACAAAAGAAAACTTTCCTGCAAACACAAATGCTTACTGTTTAATTATTCACGACAAACTTGTAAAATATTCACCATTAACAGGGTCTGTGAGAAGAGTTTAAATAACCGTAATAATACATTATTATAAGAATTATTTAGCAATATGGCAACAATGTATTTTTTATTTAAAAATAATTATTTAGAAACGTACCAAAATATATGCTGAGTTTATAATTAAATATCCTATTTTATAAGGTATTATTCTAAGAATTATTTAGCAATATGGCAACAATGTATTTTTTAATTTAAAAATAATTGCTTTACTGTAAACACTGCTATTTATTTTATAAGGTATTATTCTAAGAATTATATAGAAATATGGCAACCATGTATGTATTTTTTATTTTATAATAAATGCTTTACTACAAACACTGTTTTTTATTTAGTTACCACTGTTTTTACCGTTTATTATCTAACCGCGGCTATCTTTGTTATTGTTGACGTATGCTTTGACCTTGAAATTACAAGGGGTCTGTAGCTTGTAGTGTATTACTATCTAAACTTGTATATAAAATTGCTAAGAGTCAATGTACAATGTGGTTTAAATAAAAATAATATATACAATGTGTTTTATTATTTACCCTTCCCCCGCGTCGCCCCCGCCCGATCCCGGTGTTGCCGGGTTAGGTCTAGGACCGTAGCAAATATTGACATGTGCCCGATGTTGCCAGGTTAGGCCTAGAGCCGTACGAAATGACGTCACGTATAATATTGACATTTGGCATTTGACAAGTGACATTTGACAGGTGACAGGCCGTGGCCGCGCCCAGATTCCTTGACGCAGGCGCAGTACCTTAAATATGGAGTTGCGCAAGATTCCTAAATAATTGCTCTGACGTCAGAGATCTTGAGATAATAAGCTCCTCCGGAGGTGGAGGTCCGTCAATGCCCCATCTCTCCCTACTCTTTTATTTGGAGAGTTTTTCACTACATGGTGAGCCAACTTTGACATTTTTTGTAGAACAATCATGTTTCTGTATGTTTTACACAAAAACTAACCCCATTTGCAAGACTTAAATTTCAAGCCAAACTTACAAACCAAACTTCTTCCATTTTTTTAAATACTTCATTACTGTTTTTATTTTTAAAGTAAATTCTGTGAAAACATATCATCGGTCATGTAGGTGCTAGAATTAAATTTTTACGTTAAATATATTTCTATTTTTTTAAACACAAAAACTAACAAAGGAAGGTCTGATTTCAGGACCTTAATTTTAATAACGCTCCATTTTGTCAATTTTTTTCCAATTCTAGCACTTGGGATATCGACACTAATACTGAGTAGGAATTAATTTTATTTTTTGTTTTTGGCGAGAGAGCCAAATTTAGTCCCACCGTCTACAAAACATTTTTTGAGTAGTGTAACTTCGGAACATTTTCTTCATCTCTCTGTATTTTTTTAAAACTTTATAAATAATTAAATGAAGTTAGGAAATATTTCAAGTTTATTTATTGTTTTCACAAAAAATCTATTTTTACTTTAAACTAGTCAAATTCTTGAGCTCTAAACCACTTAAGAAAGTCAAAGAATTTATTTCAGGCAAAAAGTGTTCGCTTTGTCGCAGGGTTGGGCTGATTTATACCAATTGATTCAAATCACGATTTAAATCATGATGATCAAAAATGTTTTCTTTTATTCTTTTTTTGTTTAGAGCGATATTAAAAATTAACAACATAAAATAAAAATATTCTCAAAAATAAACAGTATAGCGCAACATCTTAAAAAAAATAAAAAATAGGTATAATATTATAAACTATGTTTCTGCATTTTTGTTGTATAGTACCAATTTTTCTCCTTTTTCTATGCTCATCCTGGTTCTAATTTTTAAATGTACAAAGCCAAAAGTGCTAAACATTCTTTCTACTGACGCAGATGAAGCAGTTGCGCACAGAAACTGTTTTATTACTGGCATATGTTTTGGTATTTCTGGTTTATCCTTTTGTAATAACCAGCACCGGTCTATTCCGTTTACGTTAGAGGTACCTAAAAACAAGACGCGACCGGAGTTTTCTGGTAAGAAAGTTTGCTCTGATAAATATTTCAGCTGTAAATTGAATCCCTAGTTCTTAGACTAACAATAAAATAATTTTGAAAAAGCGAATTGGTTTTTTTTGTTAATATACAATAAAAAATAAAAAAAAAAAATAAATAAAAAATTCCTGATTTTTTGAGAAAAACAAAATGATTTTTGATTTTTTAAATAAATCAAAATTTGCCCAGCCCTGCTTTATCGTCATCCAATCGTCGAGTTAAGGTTTAACGCAATCACAATTTATACGCTCATTTCTAAACACGGCCTAATGTGTCAAAGTCAAAATGTCAGATGCTGAAGTAAACAATATTTTGGTAGCCACTGTGTTTTTTAATTTGATTCATATGCATAATGACCTTTGGACCCGCACGTTTAGAGCGATTCCGACTATATATATATATATATATATATATATATATATATATATATATATATATATATTAAATAGCTTAAGCCCTTGCCTTAAACAAAGGTACTTTTATTGAATATTAATAAAATAAAGCATTTTTGACTATACCAAGATTTGGCAGTGGAAACATCTAAAAACATTGGGTTATTGTGTGGCAAGATTTTTTTTACGACAATAAAACATTGTGTGCACCATTGTAAAGGGTTCTATAATCTTCAAAAATTTAAGCTAAAAAATAAATAGGCTAAGAGGGAGCCCATGTTAACTATCATAGAAAATTATTTATTGTTTTTCTCGAAAACGTTTCAGCTTAATTTAATATAAATTAATATAAAATAATTTTGGTAATAATAAAAGTATTTTTACAATATTTGACTGAAGGAAATTTTGGAAAGTGAGACATTAGAAACTACCATCAATTTTATTGTAAACTCTAGAGGTTTCCACCTTTCGTTTTTAATGTGTGTAAGGTACCGCAGGTGGTGCCCTCTAAAGCTTACAATAAAATTTATGCCAGATTTAAATTTCTCACCTCTCAAACTTCCCTAGCCAAATATTGCAAGAATACATTTATTTTTAACAAAATAAATTATAAATAACCTTAATTCAGAATAAATTTTTGACACCCCGTATTTCCGAAATCATCCAGTTATGGACTAAGGTACGTTGGGTTAAATTGTTAAATCGGAATTTAGGGTAACATTTTTCTTGCACCTTTTAGAGACATCCTGTGTAAATTCGAGGGATTGTTCACTTATTCTGGGTCCACTGTATTTTTTTTACATTTTAAATACTAGATTTTGCCCTTAAATGTTTTAAGCAACATTATGTTACACCTTATATTAAAAACTGTTACTGGTTAGTCCTAATAACATTAAACTTTAAAAAATACAGAAGTAGGAGCCTTCTCAAAATAAAATAGTACACCGGGTGTTGCTCCGTCGAGCGGGACATAGGGAATCCCATGTAAATTTTGAAGTAGTCAAATATTGGCTCCCCTAATTATTTTAGAAAAAAATGCTATTAGGATTTATTGAAGAGCACAGTAAGTTCCACCCAAAATAAAAACTTGAGCATTTTTCAACCAACCAGTAAAGAGTAAACTGCTTAATACTTCTGCAACGTAGTATCTCATTATGCACCCCGTACTCTAGAAATCAACAATAAAAACACCATATCGATTTATCAGTTACAATTTAGATCATTAAATTATAATGTCATTGCCAAAACTGAACAATTTTATACGGGAATTTCAAAAGATTCCTCGCATTTCATTTTAGTTTACAGCTAATTCTAACACATGCACTCACAGTTACGCAAGACAATAAAACAAATTTTTCTACATTTAGAAATCAATTTATGACGAAAATATCAGGATTTAATCAAATGCTCAAATATGTCTCCATTAACTGCCAGACAATAACCCAAACGATTATAAAACTCATTTCTTACGTTGGCTAGTTGGTACATCCATATTCTGGCACATTCAGCGGAAATAGCATTCCTTAGCTGGACTAAATTTTCATATTTTTTATTGGTAGCTTAGTTTTTAAATGTCCCCATAGAAAAAAAGTCGTGTGGCGAAAGATCTCGTCGATTTTCTTCACATTTGCAATTATTGATTACTGTGTCTGTAGTTTCAAATTTTTATTGTCGATTTACTTGGTATTGGCCTATTGGGAAACTAGGCTGCAAACATGTCCGCTACTCTTCGATAACTATTTCCCTGGTAAAACCATGTTATAATAGTGATTTTTTCTTGATTTAAGTAGTTCGTTATTTAAGAATGATGTGACATTGATCTGACAACTTGAGAGTAAGAGGTTAAATAATTTTTCTAGTATTTTATTATAAACTTCTAATAATACAAGGCGGGTAAGAAGATAGGAGATTCGTAACTTATTTTAGCATTTATCTCTTAGCTGGCGGACTAAGAAGAGCTGAAATTTGTACACTTGGTACAACTGTTCGTGCTCTTTAAAAAATCCTAATTATATTTTCTTCTAAAATAATTAGGGGAGCCAATATTGGACCACTTCAAAATTTACATGGGATTCTCTATGTCCCGCTCGACGGAGCAACACCCGGTATACCTAGGGTGAGAGGTGCATTATATCCCTCGGCGCTACTCGTCAAGGATAAAAAAATGCTCGGTAAATAATAGGTTTTTCACCCGAGGTATATATAGAATTTTTTTCACTTCTAACATTCATATATAACCAATTTTAATTTTGGAATTAGTAATTTTCTAAAATTTGGCATGAGACAAATTTTGATATGAGAATTGTTCTTCTTATAAATCTCGTTTTTTTCATTATTATTTTTTACAAGGGAGAAAAATAATAATTCTCGTTAGGGGAATGGGGTAAATAATAGCAATTTTCCAGGTTAGCAGTGAAAACAGTTCATTATTTCAGGACATAGTAACATAAATCATTGCGATTGCATCTGCTAATTTGTTATGAGTGTTGAAACGGAACAATAAAGGCAATATTCAGCTGCACATACAGAGGTATAAGTCAAGTTAATAGAGCATTCCCAAACTGCAATATTCCCGGGCATTTTTTAGCATTATGTCAGCTTAACCATTAATTTTAAAACTTTTAGTTCTTGTAAAAATAATAAGAATACCTTATATTCTTGAAATAAAACATAATGTTTTTAAAGGGGTTAAATTTTGTATATTTAACGTACAACTGATGTGTTTGACATTATTTCATAGGTTTTTAAGGTAGTGCAATACGTTTTTAAAGACAACACCAACCCTAGGGGGTTAAAAAAACATCTTTTTGTACGACCGGGGGTAAAATACAATTTAACGCCCCCATTTAAGGGCTTAAAGTTGCACTTTTACGCCCTAGGACAAAAAAGTATCAAAAACGCCCGCATTTATAAATGAGCGCGTAAAATAGCACTTTTACGCCCTAGGGCAGAAAAGTATAAAAAACGCCGGGGTATATAAATTTATAAAACAATATTAAAATTAAATAATGCCCCATTTTTTTGGTAAAACATCCATTTATTTAATTAAACATATGTTAAGAGTATACTGATTACAATTTAAAACATTAAAAGCTGGAAAATTTTCTCCTATCTTTTTTTTTTTTTTTTTTTTTTTTATCTTTGTGACATCCCACGAAGGTCTATGCCTAAATACCAGAGTACCGTGGGTGTCGGGTTATTAGATGTTTAAGTGCTATTTTACGACCTTGGTACAAAAATAACTATTTTAATTTTATAACCATTGGTGTTACTACCAATGAGTGAGGAATCCGTTTGTAGGTTCTTAAGATCGCTTAATATGACTTTCATATCAAAATTTACTTAGCAACCCCTTGCCACCCCTTAATGACAGAACACACCCCCTTTGTAGATCACAAAATTACCAGCGATAAGTTTTAAGGTTAATAATATTTGAAAAAAGACCTGGATAAAACTTATTTCTAGTTTTGGTACCTTACCGCCAGGGTTAATATCATAATAAAACAAAAAGTCTTTGGTAAGCAATGACTAAGGCCGGGTTTATAAATCAAAATTTAATTTTAGTATTAGTATTAGCATTACTCACAAAATTCTAGAACATATATTTAAATTGAAGGGTTTATAAAAAAAAATTAAATGGATAATATACATGTACACGTAAAATCGATAAAAACTAAACAAAGGTTACTTACTTAACATTTTAACAACTCTATTCTGAGCTTGAGTGTGTCTGAGCCGCTTTTTCGCCGCTTCTGAGTTACTGTGATGCGTTGAATAACCCGTGGCTGTAGAACTGTTATTATGTTGTGTTAAGGATGGACGCTTGGCTGTTGATTTCTTAAGTTGTCTGCCAATGAGAATGTAAAGCACCGTTATAAGTGTCATTGGAGCTACGAAGAACACTATTGTGGAAACCTGAAAAAAAGCATACAATATACAGGGTGCTCGGTAAGTACCTCCCGATCTCTGAGGGTGTGTACCGAGTGCCCACGAAACTACTAGCAAGTCTGTCATTTTTATCAAAAGTGTTACATGATTTTAAAATTTTGGTTGGATATATCGTGTGTTTGGAACTAGAACCAGGTTACTTAAAAACTGTAATTTTAAGTTATTTTCACATTTTTACGTAATTTACCCGATTTTACATTTTTGCATTTAAATATATGTCATAAACTTTGACATTAATTATTGTATTCTATTAAAACTTGGTAAATTACGTAAAAAACATGATTTTAAAAAATACGACATAAAAAACAAAATATGGTTTATTTTATCTGAAATTTTCGATATGGGATCCTTATTCAATTCTAAAAAACTTTTTTATTTATCATTTTGCTGAATTATTAAAAATAAAGGTAGTTTTGTCTTGGTCCATTTTCACATTTTTATAGTTTTGGAGCCCCTGTATTAAACAAAACAAATTTCTCAACATGAATCTGGTTTTTTTAAGAAGCAAAAGCAGTTGCCATACACGACTTTCCTGAACATTTAAATTTTTGGTCCATTTGTCCTATTGTAAAGTTCATCCGTGAACATACTGTATATCTGTTGGGAAGCGTGAGTGAAGGAATTATACTGAAAAATTCTTCATTGCAGAAGCCATAGAAGTACCTATAAAAAGCCCATAAGTCCCCCACAGCCCGACGATGGGCAAGAGACGGAAGCATTTCTGTAAGTGAAGGATCATTAATAAGGCGAACAGATCTTCTTTAAATTGAATCAAGGATGCTAAGGGTTGTGGAGGACGCCATGCCCCAGACTTGAGAACAATATCCCATTCTTTATTACATTTAATGTTTAAAATATATATGTATATAAAATATTATATAACAATCTAATATTAAAGTGTGTAAATTTTGAAAAGAGTCCCCTTCAATATGCTATACATTCAATGATTTGTTTAATAGATATTGATACAGTAGAATACTTTAAATATACATTTTATTATAGCTTTGAACAAAAAATACAACAAAATATATTATTTAAATAGCAAAATATATACAGGGTGTCCCAACTCTATTTATACACCAAATTACTTCGCCCCTGTACAAGATACAAAAATAAAATTAATAAAAAAAATATTTATTTGAATACACTCTTTTTACTTTCAGTACTTGTTAATATACAAGGTGTCTCAAAAACATAATTTTTATTGTCAAGTTGGTTTTTTAAAATGGAACACTCTATATGTTTTAACAAATTTTGACTCTATATTAAATTTGGCATCAAAAATATATAACACACTATAGGTCAATTATTGCTGGTTTTTAAAAAATCAGCAGATATACTCATTAACAATTAAAAATAAAGAAAAAAAAAACATATTTTAGTTCTAATTATTTTTAAATAATTCTGTCACTGTCAAAGTGACAAATAAAACAATAATATTAAATTACTTACCTTTTATTGTAGTATCTACTAATGGGTAAGTCAGCTATTTATTTTAGATACATATCAGCTAATCTTAAGTCAGCTGCTTAGATGATGGTTCCTTTTTAAAATAGAAACTTAGCTCAGCCAAGAATGATACCTACCGCCACCCTTGCCGCGGCTAAGTATGCCGGATATCTTACTTAAAAGACGATTTTTGCTACTTTATTGAAAGTCACGTACGTCAGACGTATTTCTGTCCATTTCGAGGTTAGAAATACTATAAAGGGTTTTCGTTTTTAGATTTAGTATTTACTATTTTTTTATTTCTATTGTTATAAGAGATGTTGAGAATTTGGTTGAGTATAGAATTGTATTAAAAAATGGTTCCTTTTACACCTTTTCTATTTGTTAGCTCAGCTAAGATTTTGGTTTTGCTGAGCTAAGATAAGTTACAAAAGGTAAGTAACTATTGACTAACCTAACTTAAAACCCGTCATAATTGACGTAACGTTGTTTTTTAATACAATTCAGTAAACATGTGTCTAAAATAAACTAAATTTCAGGCATACCTTTTAGTAGTTTTTATAATGGAAGGTAATTAATTACTTGATATTAAATTATTTGTCACTCTGACAATGACAGAATTATTTAAAAATAATTAAAACCAAAATATGATTT
This sequence comes from Listronotus bonariensis, assembly GCA_014170235.1. Lineage (NCBI taxonomy): Eukaryota > Metazoa > Arthropoda > Insecta > Coleoptera > Curculionidae > Listronotus > Listronotus bonariensis. Next base: position 215,737 of record JACEGR010000022.1, read on the forward strand.
TCTCTCTTTAGTTTAAATTGTTAATAAGTATATAAACCTACTGCTGATATCTGAAAAACCATCACTAATTGACCTATAGTGTGTTATATATTTTGAATGTAGAATTTCATAGAGTCAAAATTTGTTAAAATATATAAGGTGTTCCATTTAAAAAACCTATTTACCAATGAAAATTATGTTTTTGAGACACCTTGTATAATAACTAGTACTATCACTAAAAAAGTGTATCCGTATAAACATTTATTAATTTAAGTTTATTTTTGTATCTTGTACAGGGGCGAAGTAATTTGCTGTATTAATAGAGTTGGGACACCCTGTAAATAAAGTTACTTACGTTTTAAAAGCCAATATAAAATAAAACTTAATTTTAAAAAAGAATAAAAATTCAACTTTTCTGGCCTTGTTTTTTTGGCGAAAAAAGTTAAAAAAAAAAACAACACATTTTTTTCAGCATTCTGTATCTCCGTTAATTTTGAGTTTTCGAAAAAATTGTATAGAAGGTTGTAGCATTAATTTTTTGTGCAGAATCACCCACCAAAATCATGACGCGTAATTTTCAAACACCCTGTATATGTTTCTACTTTTCTAAGACACTTAAAGTGTTTTTCTAGCACGTAAAGCTTATCCGAACTCCGCTTTGCGTCGTTCTTCTAACTGCTTTGCGTGCGGAAAAGTATTACTTTGCGCACTTGTAACAATAATAACTTTATTAGTATTCTTATAAGTATAAAGTGTATTAACGATTAAGAAATAAACAAAAAATATCAAGTTGCAGTTAAATTAAATAGTAGTTTAAAAAAGATTTAATAATTTCTTTATGTTTTACCCATCTATTATTGATCTGTAATACCTTAGAAACGGAATATGTTATTTTAGCAATAATACCTGCTATTACACCTAGGGCATTATAAGCGGGCATTATGATAATGCCCGCTTATAATGCCCTAATGCGCTAATATGGAAATTTTAGTGCTTATGCAATTTTATTTCTCTCACAATAAAAATCAAGTTTATACAAAAAATAATTTTTCTTTAAACAATACTAAAAATTAAACTTTATTTCCAAAATAAAAATTACAATTAGACCTTAGGGTGGAATACTTGGTCCAGAGAGAGTTCGGACTGTATTTTTCCGACTAAAAATAATAAAGTTTGTTAAACATATGTATTAAAATAAAATCAATAACTTACCAGTTCCTGAAAATATGCCATTAAAACGGTTTCGGTTATTTGAAGAAATGCGTTCGCATCTTTCCAAATACCAAATATGCCATACTCCCGATCATACTGTTGCCTTGATTTAACTGGCAAAAGATTTTCGGTCGCTTTTATGGCCTTTTCTCTTATATTTTGAGGAATTTCTTCCATTTTGGGCAAATCGTTAAATAAAAAATGACTGACTGATAGAAACATCAAAGTCAAACTTAACACTAGTCATTATCTACTTACGTATACAGGTACAGGTGCAACTTATTTTTTATATTGCGAATAAATAATGTAATTAGTCATTGAAAAACTCTTTCTTGGGTAAAACATAAAGCATTGTATGCACCACGGGCTTTACTGGACTATAATGCCCTGAAGGTCAGAAATAGCCCAAGGGCCTCTGGCCCGAGGGCTAGATTTCGACCTAGTAACGCCCTTGATACATAAATAGCTATTATTAATTTAAAATAATTATTTATAAATTTGTGGTAGCTTTTATATAATTTCTGCTAAAAATTTAATTTAAAGGGTAAAAAACATTTATTTACTTACCAACGCAAAAGCAAAGATAATAAATTATGTTACCAACAAAAAACTCTCGTTTATAATTTTTTGTCATTAAGCGAAATGCTTTCTTTAATAAATTATGATAAATTGTAACAATTTATTTTAATTTCATAATTATTTTTTTTTTTACTTTGTTTCTCGTTTTCTGGATTACCAGTACTTACTGGGTTCCTGTGAGGGTTATAGATAATGTTTTTTTCATAAGATGTTTTGTGTAAAATGTTTGTTTTAATGCCTAATGTAACCGTATGGTGTTTATTCAAAATTTCAGGGATTATAAATATTAAAATAATATATATATACAGGTCGGCCCACCATATTCGACATGGTCTGTAGCTGGATAACCATGGGATTTAAAAAAAGTAAATACTGGAACATATACAGGTCGGATAAGACCACAGTATAAAATTATTTTAGTCTATACACGATGTCTCAAAATAGTGTGACGTATCAAAGTTATATTTTTGTAAATGGAACACCCTATATTTTATGACGGTTTTAGATTCTACATAAAAAATAATTTAAGTTTGTTTATAGTACCAAGTGTCTAATTTTATTCGTTTTTGTGATATTTGTTTTTTTCAAAATGCAGGGGTACAATTAAATTAATTTTATTTTAACAATATAAACTCCTTAAACTTTAAAATTTGTTACAAGATTAGGAAAAGTCTGCCTTATCAAACGTAGGTCATATCGAGATCATAGATTATACAGGGTGATCAAAAAATAATTTAAATTTTTAGAAAGTCAAATTGCAATATCTCTCTTATTTTAAATGGAACACCCTCTATTTTTTAACACCACATGATGACAAACTAAATGCTCTTTCAAATGGTTATAGGTTGCCTATACCTATTTTTTATACTTTTAAGTAAATTCCGTTTTAACATATTCCAAATGTCTATTTAAATTTAAGTAAGCTGGAATATAGCTATGCCTATTTACTAAGCCGTTATTGCAAAAAGTAAATTTGTTGGAAAAAAGCACAAAATTAAAAGATTTTGTATTATCTGCCACTATTTTTAAAATTTACAGAAAAAAACTTCATTAGTTGCTTATAACGCTACTTCCAATAACACTTATTTCAGCTGAATGTGGTAATGATAAAACTTGTGTTTTTAAACAATCCTATAATAACGCCTCTGGTCAGTTATGACGACATTCTGTGGCCTATAACTCGTTTCTTCCATTATCCATAGTCACTGTGTCAAATTTTTTAAAGCAACTATTAAGGTTATCAGATGGTTTCTCCTGGAATATTTTTCAGGATTAACTCTAGATTAAAGTAAACCATTTTTTTCACATCCTACCAGAATTATATCATCTTGTTGTTGTAGAAGAACGGTTTTTATTTAAAACCATTGAAATTGCTTTTAAACTGACTAAAACACTAGTAATTAATAAATGGTCATTGTTATTTTCTTAAGAAAAATATTAATGGCTGCTATGTCACAGCCAACTTTAATTTAAATAAACATTTGGCCTAAAAATTTGTAAAAACAGATTTTACTAAAAAGCACAAAAGATAGGTATAGGCAACCTATCACCATTTGAAAGAGTATTTTATTTGTCATCATGTGACGTAAAAAATACAGGGTGTTCCATTTAAAATAAGAGAGATATGGCTATTTGATTTTCTGAAAAATTGAAATTATTTTTTGATCACCCTGAACAATGTTTGTTCTTGATTTGACCTACGTCTGATATGGCAGACTTTTTCTAATCTTGTTACATATTTTAAAGTTTAAAGTGTTAAAAGTGTTAAAGTAAATTCAATTTAATTTTACCTCTGCATTTTTCAAAAAATCAAATATCACAAAAACGAATAAAATTAGACACTTAGTACTATAAACAAACTTGAGTTATTTTTTAAAGTAGAATCTCAAACCGTCATAAAATATAGTGTGTTCCATTTAAAAAATATAACTTTGATACGTCACACTTTTTTAAGACACCCTGTATAGACTAAAATAATTTTATATTGTGGTCTTATCCGACCTGTATATGTTCCTGTGTTTACTTTTTTAAAAACCCACAGACTGAACCCTTAAAATTTCCTAACGCATTTTCCGAATACCCTCTATATATTTAAACTATTTATGACGTATTAATTTGTAAATATTATTAAGTGGGAAAAATACTTATCTGAACTACGTATTACATATCTATTAGAGTACGAGCCCTTGAGCGACAGACCTTCGCCATTTTGTAAAAGCAGAACGTTTGTCAGCGTATGCTCCTAACATAGGTAGAAACGTTGGAAGAATATTAGGTTTGACTTATAGTGGCTTTGGCAGGTACCAGGTACCAAAGGTTAATAGGTTAAACTTATCTTTTCATCTCGTAAAAAATACAAATTATATTATGTTTAGACCTTATACCTTAGAATAGGGCCGGGATAACCCATGCACTGAAGCCGCTCGGCTTATTATACGCCCTGTCTCTCGACGTCTAGGTGATGTCAGCCAGAAGGAACCTACAGCTTAACGTGGGTTCTGAACTACGGTCCTATGCGCGACAACTTAAGACCGCGTCCCCACCCAGGGGGACGTAACGAACCTACCAACTGAGTGGGGTCCGAATGTCTACGGTTGCGCAGGACACGGCAAAGTGTGACCTACAGCTTAGTGTTCCGGCGCCTTAGTCCTTGCTGGCTATTAGCGTCGATACATTTTGCACTTTGTCCGTCTTGTTGAGCTAACCACTAAATTCATGACATTGGCCGCCGGCAGGATTTGAACCCACCTCAGGTCGTTTGTGCGCTCAACGACCTGGCGCCTTAACTCGCTCGGCCAAACACCCGACTTTATTATGTTACTTGGGTACGTATTAGTAATTATTTGCTTAGTCCCCAGACAGTTGTGACTGTTTCAACCCCTTGGCACACAAATATTTTGGGGTATCCCAATAGCCCGAAAAAGTCCTATGTTTCTGTTATTTAACAAGATATAACAAAAAGCCCTATAAATAATTTGTAGGATTTTCAAATCCCGCATTGAATTGCAATACAATACGACAAGCGTCTAGCCCCTTGGAAGCAACTATTGATCCTGGCTTTATTTATAATATTTTTAACAATTTTTTTGTTCGAAATCAATAAACCTAATGACTTTCACCTAAAAATAACAAAAAACTGCAAAATAATCCATAAATATAGTTTTTTTATTTTCTGATTATTTTAATAGCATTGGAAAAATCCCAAAAATTCAGTTTTTTCTTAATATCTGGGTAATGATTATGTTTACAAAAAAAGGTATATAGCCTTTACGATAGAGCTTTTACAACTGCATCTTTTTGTATTACAAACTTTTTATAGTGTTCTTTAGTTTTTGAGATATTTATGATTTTACTTTTTTCTAAAATATTTAATTTCTCAAAAACTATAAAAAATACAACAAATCTTATAAAACGAAAAATATAGATAATTAAAATGCCCATCTTAATTGTTATTTGACAAGATTGCATAGCTTAAATAATAACAGAGACATAAAAGAAAATGTGATTTTTAATAAAATTTTTAGCTGAAAATGCTAAAAAATAGAGATTTTTTATTTATAATATGTTTACCAATTTTTTTCTTCAAAATCAATAAACCCAATGACTTTAACCTAAAAATAACAAAAAACTGCAGAATAATCCATAAATATAGTTTTTTCCAGGATCCAGGATCGATAGTTGCTTCCAAGGGGCTAGACGCTTGTTACAATACGCCCTAAAATAAATAGGAATGTAAAAAGACACAATTTCTTAAACCGAAATTGATTTTGTCGTCGAAATCATTTTAAAGAGCAAAAAAAGGCCCTTGATCCAAAAATGACACTGCATCAGAGAATACATTTTTCCTGGGAGGGAGCTGCCAAAATCCCGTTAATTTTTTCTTTTATGTGATATTTGCACAGACTTCTCTTCCTCTCACGGTGAAGGTGAGATTCAACTCGACCCCCTAAATGCCTCACGTAATTTATAAACGCCCCCTAACATAAACTACTAACCCCAAGAGAAAGACAAATGTGTCTTTAACATTTTTAATATATATGACAATGCATTTGTATTTTACCATTCTTCCTCAATCTCTGTTTAAGCCAGATTAACCTCGTGCTAATAAAACTCTATATTCTTTGTTTAAAAACACACACAGAGCCTCAATAATCCCAAATTTAAGCGAATCATTTTCGAAAATAGTTTTGTTTTCCAGACCAAATAGATTAAAACTAAGTAAATTTAGCAAATGAAGCTATTTGGTAAATTAGATAATCCTGAAAATACTTAACTTAATAACTTTAGAGTATTAGAGTCATTAGTTTTATGTTACGAGCAAAGAAGAATTGTTCCTTGGTTAAAAATACTTTGTAGAAAATACCAGGTGATAACGAAATTTCTATCTATTTTCTTTAGTAAAAAAATATAACTTTTAAATTTTAGAATAATATTGTTCCAAAACACCTCGTATAAAAACACGTGCCTTCGTTTTTATACCTTTATTAACAATGTAAAGTAACTATGGTTTCAAAAACGGCAACATCTTAAATTGTCAATGTCTCGAAGTTTACAGCAGAAAAGTCGAATCTGTACTAACTGATCGGAGGTTTCCCGTCGCCCTTTTATAGTATGGTGGAAGAGTAAAGAATGATCTAGAATCTTCGAGAAATATCGTGAAAATTCCATAGTACAGGATGGCATAAAAGTTCTCAATGGATAATTCGGACGTTTTCGGAAACCTTCGAAACTGATGAAAGAACTTGGAAAATCTAAGGTAAATTATTCAAATAAATTATCAGACTAAATTAAAAGGTCCTAACTTTATAAAATTCTATAAACTAACACTTATTTTTAATGTCCGTAACATTATACTGGTTCATATAGGATGCTAACTTTGGATACACTAGCATATGCGTGGTATTTCTTCTGGTTTAACTGAATGTAATATAAAATTTAATATTTTTTAAGATCTAAATTGTTCAAGTCATTCCTAACATAAAACATTTCACTTCATAACCTTTTTTTAGTTTTAGAGAAAATGGCGTTTAAAATGATCCAGACGACAGTAAAATCCATAAAATTGTTTATTGTGCGGACATTTTTAAAGGCCATTTTCTCTAAAACCAAAAAAGGTTATGGATATATTAAGTATAGGTTTTATATCCGAGAGACATTTTGCACCCCTTATTTTGCAATTCCGTTGTGGTTAACGTTATTCTGAGACTGCGCAGTAACGCAAACATAATCCGTTATCGTTATTAACCATACGGGACTCCTTTAATTACGGATGAATACCGAAGAGCTTATCGTTATCGTTATCGTTATTGTTAAACTGCGTGGTTGCCGGATTATAGAAATTTTAATATCAATTATTTAAAAGGTTAAAAACTTATTGCAATATTAATTAAAATATCATTTATACAAAAGCTCTAATTAGCGAAAAATCTATAGCAGTAATAAAAATCAAATAGTGTTAAGAAATTCAAACGGACTTGCACTTTTACGGATATTCTAAATCAGTAATTAATTTAAATGTTACAATGGGACACACTTGCTTTTTATTCTACTACCAAACTTAACCTTACTTTTTGTTTTGCTTATACTGTATTGTTTGCATCTACTTTAAAAAACGAAATCAACAAAAGTGTTTGCATATATTTAAATATAAATTTATATCTTATGAAAAATAAAAGTAAATACTGATTTTTCGTTAACTTTAAAATCGGTAAACCACAGGCAAAAATAAGGTTATGTGTCGAAAGCGCACACGCAAGATAAATTTCTTAAAAGAGGCTGCAAAATCTCCGTCTTAAACCGCTGTCGTAATCGTTATGTTTAATAACGATAACCATAAGGAGGCCAAAAAACGTCTGTTATTTTAAGAGGTGGAAAATGTCTCTAATATAACTTGTGGAATTTTTATCCTAAAATATATGTGTCCCATTAAAATATATTAGGGTTATCATATTAAGAAACTCCAATTTTTCAGCACTCCTGGGTAAACAAAAAGTAGTTTTATATTGGGATAGAGGTTTTTAAAATAATGAATCTAAGCATTTTAAAATTTTGTGATGTTTATTTGGTTTCTCGTAGAAGTTCATATTGTGCGAATGTTTGAATATTTTTAAACGCTATTTTCTCTAGAATAAATAAAGTTCGGTTATAAATAAACAAGACGTTTTACATTATGCATGATTTGTAGAATTTAAATTCTAAATATTAAAATAAAGTGATACTTTTTTTACGAATGGAAAGTCTGACAGCACAAGGCGAATGCGGCAATCCCATAAAAAAGACACTTTATGCATGTGTTACTTACTATATTTTTTCCACGACCGTATAAACATTTTCCAAAATACCATTTTATACATGTTTTATTTATCTAAAATAAATAATTTTAATTTTTGCAGCACGGCTATTATATTGCAACAAAAAATCATAGCCTTCTTATTTTTTAGGAGACAATAAAATTATCCTGTTTATAACTATGCATTTATTATTTAATTTTAGAAAATTGTATGTACGTACTTTTGTAGAAATAATACTAAAACAGTATAAATTTCATTTCAATTTCTTAGTCATTCAAATTTATTATTACTATTAATTTTCAATAATTTCTATTAAACCTATTTGCAAACTGTCAAATTTTAAAATTAGTGACACCATAGAGTAAGGAAATTATAAGAGTTATCATGGAATAGCCGATTTAAGGACAGGTCATGCGAAAACTCCCAATATAATTTTATTCGTTTCTCGTTGAAATACCGCCAGTTAGTCATTTCAGTAAGCTTACGTGTCTCCCCACCGCTGATGTTACACGAGGCGAGGCTTCGACCGACGCATTTAAAGTGTAAACTGGAAAAATGACAAGCCTGCCGCCAAGCCTGTCGCAAAAGCGGTACGAAAATTTTAGCATGCCATGGTTTCTCTTATCCGTAGGTATGTTACTTTATGGTGACACATGAATTAAAAGAAATAATGACGAAATCAAAGGTAACTTGACCGTTTGGTTTAGTCGATGACGCGTCTACTGTTATATTGCATAAATTGATATTAAAATTTATTGTAGTTGGCACTGAAACAAAACACTAATTCAAAGTGAGAAAAAAGTTACTTTGTTTAACACTTTATGTAGTGTATTAGAATGAAGTAACTTAACTTCATGTTAACTATTAAAAAAACAGCATTTTTTCACGGTCGTAAAAAACAATTTAATTCTTCAATAAAGAGCGCCTTTTTTAACACGCTTTTATTAACTTGGGTTGTAACTATCTATCTATCTATCTATCTATCTATCTATCTATCTATCTATCTATCTATCTATCTATCTATCTATCTATCTATCTATCTATCTATCTATCTATCTATCTATCTATCTATCTATCTATCTATCTATCTATCTATCTATCTACTATCTATGTAACGGAATCTTTGAGCCTAATTTTTACCAACTTCCAGCGATTCAATTTCTTTGAAACATTGCACAAGTATCAAGGACCGATGACAATGCAATAATTTAAAAACAGTATCCCGTTATTCTGATTAGCACCGCCAGGATAAATAAATTCTTTTTTTTAATTATGGCGAATGCGCAAGGGCAATTGATTCATCACTTGTTGACTATGTGTCTCTTGACAAAATGGCGAAGGAATTTTTTAGTGAATAAACTGAAGCATTTATTTTAAAAACTAATTGATATATCGAACTAAAAATGAAAAATAAATAACAGTTTAAAAAACTAAAAAACACGCTTTTATATGCAACCGAACTAAAAATTAGAAAATAATTTTTCATTACAAAGAGTTTGTCATTTCAGAATAAAAGCGTGGGGTGCTTAACATAATAAATGTTATAATTATTCTATTTGCAAATATCTATGAGGGAACAGTTATGAAAAAATAGTAAAATGCACCCCACGCTTTTTACTCTGAAATGACAAACTCTTTGTAATGAAAAATTATTTTCTAATTTTTAGTTCGGTTGCATATAAAAGCGTGTTTTTTATTTTTTAAACTATTATTTATTAAAGTCCGCGCACAGGTATTTCAGAACACTTGCTAAAAAATTGAGTAGCTATCAAAACTCAAAAATAATAACAATAATCAATTTTTAACGTCACTAAAAGGCCCTCAAGCGGCACACAGTTAATGTGAATTATTACTAAGATGAGAAAGCAAACAATATAAAAAACAAACCTTATAATATTAAATTTTAATGGTAAGTTTGCAGGTGCGTTCAATTTAGATGATGATGATGGCTGATACGGGCGGATATTTTCATTAATCTTCTGCATCATTGCGGTTTTTAAGATTTTAGTGGTAAAGTTGGCGTCATATGGGAAACTCAAGAGCAAAGTACCTGTATTTTTGCTAATATCGCAAATTGTTATAAAGAAAAGATGTTTAGAATTAAAAATTACTTTTTAATATGCAATTTTGTTTATGTCCAAAAAATAAAAACAAAACTCTGCGAAAGTGATAATTTTTTAAAGTATGAATTCTTAAGTAAAAAAGTTTAAATAAACCTATGTCCTAAATGGCTTAACTTTTAAGATACAGGGTGGTAAAATAAAAAAGATAGAAGTTAAGACAGGTTAAGTACAAATGGTAGAGTTTAATGTCTTACCCCACAAATCCCCCTTCCCCCTAGTCAATTTTTGTGACAATACACGAATTATAAACAAAATTTAATATGAAAATCTAAAACTAAAATAAACTTTTGACAGCATGTATCTCCAAAATCATCAATTTTTCGACTAAGGTAAGTTCGAACGGATCATCATATTTTAACCTCAAGAATTTGTGGAAATATTTTTTCGCACCGATTAGAGACACCCTGTATCTGTCAGCAACGCAAAAAAAAACATGCCAATTTGCCGACAACAAACTGTATACTACGCTGAATTTGTTTGTTAGTTTGCAGAGCTAACAGTTTCCATTCTATCTATGGGTTATTTTCTTTGAGCTCTACGTTAACTAAAAATGGAGTGCAGCGCGGGGCAGGGGAGAGGCCTGGTATTTCCTAGTTGTGTGTGGTAATATGGCTTATAAGTATATATAAAATTTTTATCTGTCTAGATTTAAGTACTCGGCAACATTTATGACTTTATAAATTTTATTTACACTGAGAATTTCAAAGATATAAATTTTTCTAGGTAAATTTTTATGCTATTATCAGTTCGATCTTGCCTACCCCCATAAACGAAATTCTGTATTTGCCCTTGTACAGCCCACCGTTCGAAAAATCCGTCTAAGAAGCAAAACAAAAATCCTCTGGCGTATGTTCGCATGCGACGCGCTTCTAATGGACGCACTCTGATTTATTAAAAGCCGGGCGGAAAATAGGTTTCTCCTAGGTAACGCTAGCCGAGCCAGGCGCATTTCCTGAAACAGAGAAACACTGTGCTCGTCTGTCGCGCCTCTAATGGACGCACTTCAAATTGTTTACAAGGCAGTCACGCGCCAGCAATTCGGCCCGTCTGCTCGTGCGCACGTCCGTCCTTAGTGACGCCTACCTTAAGGGGTTATAACTCAAAACCAATAACATTTTGAAAAATAGTTATATGAAACTTTACTATTATTTGATTATAGAGAATCACCCCCTTAAATTTTGGTGATCCATTTTTAAGTGACTCTGTATACTTACCTCAAATGCATGATCAAAAATTCTTGAAACCACCGTACAGTGACTGAACTGTTTGCCGTTTTCAAATGATACTTCTATACCGAACTGTATAGCCTGGGGTACAGCCAAGGTGAGGGCGACTATCCAGATTATTATAATTATACGAACACACCTAGAGAGTTTCGACATGGTGTGGGATAGAAAAGGATGGCATATAGCTAAGTACCGTTCAACTGTAAAGGCTGTGATTGTGAGAACCTGAAACAAAAAGCAAAGTTAGTCATTTATTAAAAATTGAAGGGTAATGATTAATCATTAATAAAAGAATGTGTAAAAATCTTTAAACAACAGTTAAAAAGAATTAAGGTAGAACATGATAATCCATTATAGTCCCTGGGCTAGTAATAAAATGGACTTTATGATAAGAACACTTTTTAAACCTTTGTTTAGAGTTGTTTTTGACGAGTCTAGCACGAATATTAATTGTAGATATGTTCTGTAGCTCGGCGGCTTCATTTAATGGATGCTATTTATTTGGGTACACGCCAAAAATTAAATTAAAAGTACTGAAAAAACAAAAAAAAATAAAACAAGTAAAAAGATGATTAAAAATCCACGTTTCGGTGGCAAATTTGCCACCGTTGTCAAGACAAATTGAATAAAAATAAAAATAAACTATTATTAAGGTTTTAAAATTTAAAATTTATATCTTTTTTTAGGATATTCTGAAATCTTTGTCATTAAATGTTAAATATGTTTGTTTGGTTATAGTTGCTGCTCACGAAATTGTTTGACAAGGTGTAAAGAGTCAGCAACAAATTATAAACCGAAAGTCAAGAGAGATTAGAAATCAGTTAACTCACAAAAACCGCTCACGCCAGCTTTACACTCAATTTTTCAGGGTAAAAGGTTATTTAATAATTTGTTGCTGCTCACGAGCATCGAGCCATTAGTAAAATAAATAATATTGAAAGCAAAAAAAGCTAAGTTTTAGGAAAAAATATACCAAATACATCTCCTAGCAACGCCTTCCATCGACAGAAATAATGCATTTAAGGCCGTGTCCAGACTTGCAACAATTCGCCAAACATCCGTCCAAACTAACCAACCTGTTTGCGCGCGCCCTTGACGCCAAAAAACTACTAAGCTCTGAATAACCGGCAAATCATTCGCCAAGCCCTTAACACGACGTGAATTCCGTCCACGTCCGCGCTATGTGGCGGAGTGTGCGGCGTGGAGCGACGCGGCGAATTGTTGCTAGTCTGAACAGGGCTTTAGAGGTAAGATACCGTATTGAACAGTAAAAATAAATAGATTTCCGTCCAATCGAAGAAAATAACTTTCAAGATATTTATCATTAGGTCGATACGTCAACAATATTTTTTAATTAAGTGAATTAGATATTTCACTTGTCATAAAAATACTCTAATGTTGTCAGTTACATAAATCATTGACCTTTATATTTATTTGTTTGTTTTCTTTATTTTCTTGCCCCGAATTGTAGGCCATTAAATAAAAAGCTTCTTTCAAGAAAGTTTTATATCTCTTTAAAAGTTTCTAACTTTAATTAATATAACGACTTTTTATTTTAAAGTAACATAAACTGATTAACTTTTTGTTTGTTGTTTGTTTTTATTTTTTATTACACAAGATGCAGACTTCTGAGTGATCAAAGCTACTTTAATAAAAAATTTAATTGTTTAAATTTATATGATTTTATACCAGTGGTAAATTCAAATGATAGAGATGCTTAGATCTTTGAATTGGCTTAAATGTTTTGTATTTATATTTATTTTAGTATAAAGCCTATTAGTAAAATTTGTATCACATAAACACTTTTTTAAAAAATTAAACCTACTTCAAAAAATAAATAAAACTCACTAAAAGTTAAAAATAATAAATTAAAAAAAAATGAAGTCGGGTAAAAACATATGGTATTGAAATGTAAAAAGGTTTTGTTTATTTGATTATTAACATGTAAGTTAAATTTTTTTTTGAAGTCGGTTTAATTTTTTAAGAAAAGTGTTTATAACTCGCTTTCTAGTTTACTTTTTGCTTTATTATTTATTATTATTACTATTAAATCGGAAACCATACACTAAAAAACACTTTCAGTCCCTCTTTCAAAGACCACATTAAAAAGCACAATGACGTGTAATTTAATTGGTTTGAAACGTTACAGACGGTCAAGCAAAACTGTTACAATGGGGGAGGATCATGGATAGTTTTGATTTTTTAAACCTTTTTTTTTAATTTCCTAATAAAACGAATTAAAAAAACTAACCAGAACTAACCATTACCCCTGGGCCTCCCCATTGTTATTCAATAAAATTACAGGTCCCTGTGATTTTTACTGTAGTCTCTCTTTCAATTCGGTGAAAAAAGTAAATTTTGTTAAAGGATGTCATAGCAATTTGTAAACTACCCTCGTATTATTATAATAATTGTTTAACGTTACACCAATAGGTGGTGCTAGTACACCTTTGTCACAAGAATAACTTACGGCAGAAAGAAAACAATAGGTCTGGTACGTTTCGCTCTTGCGATCCTGGCTTAAATTTTTTATTGGATCACCGCGGAAAAAAATGTTGAGTATCTCCTTTTTAAAGTCGATTTAAAATTTCACCATTAGTAAGAAAAACATTACAAAATGCAAATGAATTATGATTGGATGAACAATAAGTTTTCTTTTTACAGAAAGTAACGTTGTTTTTTTTCAAATTCCTACACAATTTTACAGCTGTAAACGACATACCAACATAACCCTAGATCCATCTTCCTTTTTTTTTTTTTTTTCAAATTGCTAGAAGGGTTGTATTCGTGGGTATGGTTACGTGACAATTTTTTAAACCCCAACTTCGTCATCTGCATTTTTTTAAATTTACAATTTTTTTTTCTGTATTTTTGTAATGTTACTAAATAACTCATAAAAAATAGAAAGTAACAAAAATTGATTGCCTTTTCTTTTACGGCACTTAAAAAATCACCTAAAATTCATGCCTTTACACCAGAATACCCCCTTAGAAGAACGAAAAATAAACCTTTTTTTAAAATTTACTTTTTAATTCTTCTTCTTCTTCTTAACTTGTTAAATACCAACATTGCAAACCGCTAAGCTGACTAGATATTCTCATTTTATTAAGTTAAATGCATAAAAAAGTTACCAATGTATTCCTAAATCTTCAAAAATTTGTTTTTTCACCTGTAAAAAATAATTATTTAAAACTAGGTTGTACGCTTTTTTATATATGTTTATTAGGGCATGTGTTCTGTGGTTGTGCTTAAGAAACACAAATAAAACATGTAAGTCATAATTTATTAAATTGTGTTATGCTTAAAAACACTTGTATAAATACAAATTGTAAATCATATTTTATTAAGATGTGTTAGGTATTACGTTTTATTTAAACAGTAACTACAAAATTAAAATTTAATAAGTAATTAGCAGTTATTCGCATTTTTTAGATAAAGTAAAAAAATAATTTTAGTTAAAAACACACGTTGAATTTCGCTGCCTCTAGCCAAGTATTTTAGAAAGTGGTAATGTGTAAAGTAAAAAAATACAAAATAGTTATTTTTGTACCAAGGGCGTAAAATAGCACTTTTAAGCCCGCGGCTGAAAGTTCAATCAGCTGTGGGGGTAAAAGTGCTTTACGCCAGAGGTGCAAACAATATTTTCTGCATTATCTGCAGTTAGGGGAAAAATTCCCAGCTTTTAATATTTTAAATTGTAATCAATATACTTTTGTGTAATGTAAAAAAAATACAAAATAGTTATTTCTGTACCAAGGGCGTAAAATAGCACTTTTAAGCCCCCGGCTGAAAGTTCAATCAGATGGGGGGTAAAAGTGCTTTACGCCAGAGGTGCAAACAATATTTTCTGCATTATCTGCACTTAGGGAAAAAATTCCCAGCTTTAAATATTTTAAATTGTAATCAATATACTTTTAACATTATTTTTTATTAAATAAATTGTTGTTTTACAAAAAACAGCGGCATTATTTAATTTCATTATTGTATTATAAATTTATAAATGCAGGCGTTTTTAATACTTTTTCGCCCTAGGCCGTATAAGTGCAATTTTACGCCCTCAAATGGAGGCGTAAAATTGTATTTTACGCCCGGTCGTCCAAAAAATATTTTTTTTTTTTACTTTAATTTATGTAATCTTTCAATTTTGACATAAATTTTTATTTTCTACAACATTTACTTATACCATTTTGTTCTATTTTTAAAAATAAAGGTATTTTACTCCTGGTTATTTTTCATATTTTTTGGTTATAACTCGCCCTGTATATTTCCAATCGGAGTAAAATTATCTATTTATTAGTTTTGAACCATGTGACCAGTTTTCCCAAAAGGACTTTTATAAATTTCGAAAATGTTTGGTCATTTATCCTTTTGTAACACCTATCCTGGGGCACACTGTATACAAAATGGGCACCATAAAATGTCAGTTTTGCAATAATATTAAAATAGCTTCTTGCTAGCCGAACTTAATCTTTATTAAAAACAGTAGTTTTTTTAAATCCTAGAAATGGGATTTAAAAAGAATTGATATAAAAAATAACTTCAGTGTGGGCCAAATTAAACTTGCACACTTTTTAACTAGCAATAACTTGTTATCTGTTGTGCGCATCTTTTTCATTTTTAAAGTACTAATGGGTAGAAATGTTGTCTCTAGGTTTGCCAACATTGGTAAATAGATTTAAAAAGAAATAGACTAACGGGACTTTTTTCCAAAATGATGAACTAAACATCGTTGCAAAAAATGTAATTTAATCTTCAATTAGGCTAAAACATTTATTTTTAATAAATTTACTTTTAAGTTTGGTCAGCATCTAACTAAGTAACCATGGTAACCTCATAGGTTTGATTTTTAAATGACACTAAAAGAAGTTCTTTTTAAAATCGAGAGAAATGCCTGCTTTATAGGGAGCATTATTTATTAAAAATAATTATAATTCCTAAATCCTCAAATTGTTAACAGATTTACTTTTATTGAATCATTTCCTATAGTTTGTCTACAAGAAAAACGTATTAGTTTAATTGTAGGTAAATCAGATTTTGTTTTGCAACGAGTTTAAATATAGTATATTGGAAAAAGTATCCTAAGTACAGTCCTGTTTAAATCTATTTGGTCAAAATTGGCAAACCTAGAGAAAACAAATCTACCTATTAGCCCTCCAAAAATAAAAAAGATAGGCGCAACAGATAAAAAGGTATTATTAGTTAAAAAGTGTGCAATTTTAATGTGGCCCGCCCTGTATAATAATGATAAATAAAAAAATTACAACATGACATTTTATTTATTTGAGATAGCCGAAACAAAGCCCCTGAGAGTGGTTGTGAATCCCATATTGTTGCTCTTGACATACCTAAAGATTTGAACTAAATCCGCTAGGATTTACAGTCTTCTTTAAATTTCGAGTAAGACTGTTCTATTTCTATTGACTTAGTTCTTTTATGAATTTAAACATATTTTATTTTATTTAAGATACCAAGGTTACTACTCTTACTCTTACAAAAAGTTTCTTTTTCTTGCGTATTTTGGGAAATGTTTTCTTTTTAAAAGATTTAGCCATTAGAGACAAAAAGCAGTTTAAAAAATCAGTAAGTATCTCTGTCCGTATCGTATTCCTTGTAGCGAATAGAGTTATCAAATACTCATACTCTACCAAGTTTTACAGAGTAAAGACACCTTCAATCTTGTGGGCGTCACATTTGAAAGTAACCTTAACTGGCATAAACACATTGTATCTATAGCCACGGCAGCTTCAAAAAGCTTGGATTTCTCTTTCGAGCCAAAAGTATTTTTCCGTTTCTAATTTATACAATTTATATGTGTCCCAAATTCGACTTCCCTTGGAATATTGTTCTCATATCTGGGGCATGGCGTCCCCCACAACCCTAAGCATTCTTGATTCTATTCAAAGAAGAGCTATTCGTCTCATTAATGATCCTTCACTTACGGAAAGGCTTCCCTAGAGTTTCTAGATTGTGGAACCTGCTGCCCGCGAAGGTCTTTCCTTTCCCCCAAATCTTCAAGTATTTAAGTCCCGTGTCAACAAAGTCCCTCTTACCTCGCTTAAGACACCCACGGTACGTAAGTATTTAGGCTTTTAGCCTTCGTGGTTTGTTCAAAGATAAAAAAAAACAAAAAAAAATGCGCTGGCGCAGAAGTGGTAGATACGTTAGTTCCAATCCGTTACGTTAAAGTTAACAATGTGGCACACGTATCCGTATCGAGATCGGTAACGTATACCCATTTTTATACGGTAAAATTAGAAAAAAAGATTTAAAATCATTAAATTTGATTATTTGATTGATTGATTAGTGGCTTAAAAGCTAAAAGTTAAAAACATTGGATCCTAAATTGAATCCATCGGTAAATTAAACACGTAATAAAGTGCAGTTGAACCATGGTAAAATCACAAAAAAACCTTTTAAAAAAACTGTTATTTGTCTGTTTGACTTTTGTTAGGTTAGGATACAAACCTGAACAAAATTGGTTTAGGTGGTTGCAGAACAAATTTTAAATTACGTTACGTAAGTATGCTTTTAATCCGTGCTATTAACCTTATTTTGATCGCAGAGGTTTTGTCTTTCGTTGCGTCTGCGGATAAGTATAAGTCTGCATATTTATGGTGTTGCTTTTTGTCTTTAATGTATCTGCGCCGATAACGCAAAACCACGCAACTGACAAAATTTAAAAATAAGGTTTTAGCACCAATAATTTGTCCAATTTATTGCGCACGTCCGTGCAAAAACTCTTCTGAATATTTGTATAATATTTGTGATATCTTAACAAAACCTATACTTTGAGCACTTTAAGTTAAGAAAAGCGCTTGAAAAATAGTTATTTATTAGATAAGTGAGTTATATTACATATAAGTCACGCAAGAAAAGTTTAACTCTCGAGCCCGAAGGGCGAGAGAGGTAATTTTCTTAAGTGACTTATATGTAATAACTCACGTGTCTAATACAAAATTTTATCCAACACTTTCGTATAAATCGTTTTTAATATCGAAAATAATTTGAAAACGTCATCCATTATTTGTTACTTGTCATTGTCAACACCAGCAACAAAATTTTGTATTGTCTATAATTCACTAGTGAGCTAAAGGGTACTTTAGCTCACTAGTGACTTATAGTACACTTTATATCCTCAAAATCTGATCAATTATGTAGATATTATATGTAAGTGTTGGATAAATGTATTTTATTGGTTTAAAAAATTTAGTAACCCTAGTTACCAGAATGAAAATATATTTTATTGATTTAAAAAGTCGGTAACCATAGTTACTTACTAGGTATTTTTTCTCAATATTAAGTGCCCATAGTAAAATTTTTAAATTAAGAAATTTATGACGAAACCAACACCATACCATAAGATTGTTTGAGCCTCCTGTAAAATTTATTTTTTGCAGATAGGTGCTTTTGCGGTAATGTCGACGATATGTTTTTTTTAACAACTTCAACTCCTACGCTTCTCCTTACACTTTATATGGAGAATCTCTGAATGTTTTGCTTTAACCGCCCTTTTATGGCAAGAATATTTAAATTGTGATATTTGCTTTCTATAGAGTTAATTTCATCCTTTACCAACACCCACATATTTAGGTTTTTTACGAAGAAAGTACTTATAGTTTTATGGCTTCGATATACCGGGTGTAAACGAATTTATTAGATAAGCCATAATTTCTAAAGTATTAGACATATTAAAATAAGACTTGGTATAGGTAAAGGTACTTATTATTTATTTATTATTTACTCATTAACGGGCATTGCCCAATTACAATTTTAAATAACAAGCATCTACATATATATCTAGTACTAAGCTTTTTAATTAACAAATATTCAGCACTAAAATTTTATATTTTAGTTAACCATCAAAATACTTAAAAAGCAGTAAAAAATAACAAGCTACTAATAATTAAGAAATAAGAAAACAACATCTAAAATTAAATTTAAAATATACACATTAAAAAAATCTAACTTTGAAAATAAAACAACATGAAGCCTTAATCTATAAAACATTGGACTTTATAACCCTTCGAAGCCTATTTAGGGATAGATTAAATAAATCATCCCCAAATTTATTGGCATGCTTCATCAATCTATTTATTGGGGAAAATTGCCCATATAAAGGTAACAGAATGCCTTAATGTCCTTGAAGGAACATAAAAATTTATAGAAAAAAGCAGTTTACTACATTGCACATTCCCATGAATTAGTTTAAAAAGAAACAATACATCAGCATTTTCACGTCTAACTTTTAAACTTTGTATAATAATAGCTTTTTCAAGATCTTAAAAATTTATTGTTTCCTGAGGAATATGCAATTTAAAGGCAATGTATCTTAAAAACTTTCTCTGAACAGAATTTAACATTTTAACATATTTCTCATAATATGGATTCCAAATAACGCAACAATTTTGCAAAAGGGGTGTTACTGACGAAGTATACAATAGTTTTATTGAATTTACATTTTTAATGTCTTTGGTATTTCTTTTAATAAACCCTAAAACTCTAAGGGCTCTATTCTTGCAATATTCAATATGGGAAGAAAGTGTAAGTTTATGAACAAAGAACACCCCCAAATCTTTAGTAGTATTTACGTGGCTTAAAGGCTCGCAATCAATTCTGTAAATATTTCTTTGTACGTTTAAAGATCTACTAAACTGGATTGATGTGCATTTTTTATATTTAGAATCATTCGGTTTCTTGTACACCAATCATAAAACCTATCCAAGTCCGCCTGTAAATTACATCCTGTCCGCTACTTATCTTAAGAAAATTTTTTAAATAATCGGCATACAATAAGAATTTAGAGAATTTAAAGCAGTCAGCCACATCGTTAATAAAAATATTAAACAATTATCATTTAAATAAAGAATTTTTTAAGAAATCTCATGATAACAATTTATTTGCGATCCGCTTAAAAATAAAGTCACCAAAAAAGGATCATAGATACCTAAATACAATAATACAAAAGGCTCTTAAAAATCAAGTAGGCGTTAAAACTTTTAAAATGTCGAATTACCATTTAGAATTGCCTCAGGAATCCAAAAATGTTAAAATATACAGGATGCTCCATTTAAAAAATTAAAATTGGTGTCAAGTAACCAAAAACGGAGAATTATGCAAAAACTCTGCTTTTCTATAACATTTACTTGTACCAAGTCTCATCTTATTATGTCAAATATTCTAGAAGTTATGGCTTGTCTAAAAATTTGTTGACACCCGGTAGAACAAATAAAATTTTAGAAATGTTTAATAAAAATTGTTTAATTTTGTGTTTGTTTACCATCATTAACAAAATACTTGATTTATTGCACACAGTACATTTGTTTAATCTCCCTTTCCCTTTTTTAACATATTAATTAAAAAAAACAATAATTTTATTTATAATTTTTATTAAAGATATGTTCTGTAGTTCAGCGGATTCATTTAATGGATGGTATTTATTTGGGTATACGCCAAAATAGAATTAAAAGTACCAAAAAAACAAAAAAAATTAAACAAGTAAAAAGATAATTAAAAATCGACGTTTCGGTGGCAAATCTGCCACCGTTGTCAAGATAAATGGAATAAAAATAATCCAAATAAAAATTTACTATTACTATTATTAGGGTTTTAAAATTTAAAATGTTTATCTTTTTTAGGATATTCTGAAATCTTTGACATTAAATGTCAAAATAGGTATGTTTGTTTGGTTATAGTGTCATAGTGACATAGATAACTGGTTGCTGGTGTATTGATTGTTTATTTTACAAAAAGGTGAATAGTTAGTTAATTTTTAATCTTCCTGAAGATACTTCAGTATCAAGCAAAGGCAACCAAGTGTTATTTAAATTAACTGAAATTGATGCTACACAATTATCTTTATTTAATAATATATACGCACTTTCTTTGATTTTGCGTTTTTAGAACGAAAGAAGTTTCCTTTGCTAAAATTCTCGAAGCATCCCAGTTTATTCTATGATTGTTATCAAATGCGTGTTGGCAGATTTTTGATTTATGAAATTCTGTGTTTTTAATGTATGATCTGTGTTCTTTTATGCGTTTGGCTAATGGTCTACAAGTTTCACCTATATAAAACTTATTGCATTCGCAAGGTATTTTATAATGACATTTTTGTATTTTCATTTAAGTTGTATGGTTTTGTTTTTGTTAATTGAGATCTGATAGGGTTTTGTGTTTTAAAGATTGTCCAATTACTAAATTTATGTCCTATTCGTTGAATTTTATTTGATAGTCCGAGAATGTATGGTAAAAATAAGTTTTTAATAGGTCTATTTTGATTTTGTCTTATAACTGGAGTTTCAAATTTAAGAAAACAATTATTTATAAAATCAAGAGGATAATTATTTTGAATTAAAATATTTTTTAAATAATCTTTTTCAATATCTATATTTTGATTAGAACAAATGACTTTAATTCTATCAAATAGACTTTTTACAACTCCCTTTTAACCATTATTGGGTGATTTGAGTTAAAATTTAGGTATCTATTTGTATGTGTAGACTTTCTGTAGATTTTTGTTTCAAAATTGTTTAAATCTTTTTATTAAAATGTCAAGAAATGGTAGTTGAGTTGTTTTCTTTTTTTTAACGTAAACTTAATTGTTGGTTCTTGTGTATTAATGTGTGTTAAAAAATTATTTAAACAGTGTTCGTCATGTTAGTATATAGAAAAAATGTCATCTATAAATCTTTACCAAACTGAAGGTTTATACTGATAATTTTCTACAAAATTTGATTCAAAGTTTTCCATAAAAATATTACTTAATAAAGGTGATAAAGGTGAACCGTGCCAGAGGTTTGTTTATAAAAATCAGTGTTAAATTGAAAATATGTTGTTTTGACACAAAAAGTTAATAGCTCAAGAATAGTGTTTATGCTTAATTTTTTTCTTTCGCTAAGATAAATCCTTTCTGATCAAAAAGATAAAAAAATTTAAATTTTAAGACCTTAATAATAGTAAATTTTTATTTTTATTATTTTTATTCCATTTATCTTGACAACGGTGGCAGATTTGCCAATTATCTTTTTACTTGTTTAATTTTTTCTTGGTTTTTAGTACTTTTAATTTTATTTTGGCGTGTACCCAAATAAATACCATCCATTATAATTTTCATGTCAAAAAAACCTTCTGTAATATATCATAAATTCTTTCATATGGAGTTGCCATTTAGAAACTTATATTATAATATTATTTTTTAGCCGCAAACAAATGCTTTTTAAGATGATAATATATACAAACAAAAAAGGTGACATTTCAAACAATAAAGGATTTTTACACATTTATATCACGTACGTAGGGTTATTTTTTCTCCATAAAACACGAAATAGGCATATTATATTCGTGTATTTGCAATTCAAAATCTTTTTTATGAATTCTCGTATGTTTTTGACCTTAAACAAGGGCGTAAAATTGTCCTATTTAAATTTTTTGACATTGCCGTGTACAGGGTGGGCCGTTTATCTTGGGACACTACCTTATCTCAGAAACTATAGTAAATGGAAAAGATAAATACAAAAGTTAATGGGGTGTTACTTACCTTTAATTTATTTAAATGTTGTATATACAAGGTGTTTCATTATTCGTGGGCGAGTATCAAGTTTCTTATTTTAAATAGAACACCTGGTATATTATTTCATTTTTGAATTCTGAACAAAATTCTAGACATATCTTGTGTATAATGTCCTATACCTAAGTCTAACCTTTTTCGACATTTTTAATTTTTATGCGAAAAATGACGTTTGCAAGCCGTAAAATATATGCCAATTTCATCATTCGAAAGCATTTATTGTTTCACTTCAGCTTTGTTGTAGACAAAGGACTTAAATAACGGATTTTATACGCAATTTCAATAGCTATTAATACAGGGTGCGCGAAAAATAAGATTAAAAATAAAATTTTAACGACTGCGAAAAACGTTTTTCTTAATAGAAACTACCTATTTTTATATTATTGTTCAGCATTAAAAATTCAGTTTTATATAAGGTTGTGCGTAATATTTTTACTTTTTGAAAGTTTTCCATTTAAACATTCGTCTATCACAAATAATATGCTGTTGCCGTATAAGCAGTTAGTGTGAGGTGGCCATGACGGCGTTTGAACAATACAAGTGCTAGAACGCTGTCTTCTTGGACGTTTAGACGAATGTTTAAATGGAAATATTTCAAAAAGTAAAAATATTAGGCATAGACAACCTTTTATAAAATTGCCTTAATTTTTAATGCTAAATAGGACAAGAAAATAAAAATTGGTAGTTTTCATTAAGAAAAACGTTTTTTCGCAGTTTTTAAAATTTTATTTTTAATCTTATTTTTCGCGCACCCTGTATTAATAGTTATCGAAATTGCGTTTAAATTCCGTTATTTGAGTCCTTTGTCTACAACAAAGCTTACTGAAGGCAAACAATAAATGTTTCCGAATGAAGAAATTGGCAGATATTTTACGGCTTGCAAACGCCGTTTTTCGCATAAAAATAAAAACGTCAAAAAGGTTAGACTTAGGTATAGGACATTATACACAAGATATGTCTAGAATTTCGTGCAGAATTTAAAAATGAAATAATATACCAGGTGTTCCATTTAAAATAAGAAAGTTGATACTCGCCCACGAATAATGAAACACCCTGTATATACAACATTTAAATAAATTAAAGGTTTGTAACAACCCCATTATTTTTTGTATTTAACTTTGGGCTTCATCTGCTATAGTTTCTGAGATAAGGTAGTGTCCCAAGATAAACGGTCCAACCTGTACACAACCTATTGAATATAAAAGTATACCAGGTGTTTTCAAAAACGATAACTACTTTTAAATTTTAAATAGCACCACCGGTAATCGGGTGACCACGAGATTATTAGCAAGCCTGTTATTCTCTTGGGAGGTGTTACACGATTTTGAAAGGACTTCGCACAATTAGCATTGCGAGTGGCTTTTGGTTGGAATACCCCCAAATTTAAATATTTTGTAGATCAATCCTTTCTGATCAGTATTTTTAAGGAATTTTTTAAAATCTGACCTGTAATTTTGGAGATATTAAATTTTAAAGTTGACAGTTTTAGATTTCAGAGATTTTGCACCAAAACTGGTTTTTGCCTATTTTTTCCTATTTCACCTACAAAAAGAGGCAACTTTCTATACACCGATTTTTAGGTAAAGGATCAGGCTAATTAATTATGTACAAAATATTTTTATATTAGACTTACGTCATTCTCAGTGGCGGCACAAACATAAAAAATATAAAGAAAATATAGAAAAATCTGATCACGCATCGCGCGTTTCGGTAAACGTAGATAATTATCGATCTATTTCTATTTTCAAAAACCACATATTAATTAAACTCACACATGATAGGTTCTGAACTATAAATTAAATTTGGTTTGCATAAAGCAGATACCTATTTCATATTTTTGGCAATTTAAATAAGGCCAGTGTCGTAGTAAGCATTTAAAAAATAATAAATTGAGAATATTTTTAAAAAATATTCTCAATTTGAAACCACACCACTGGCCTAATTTGAATAGATTGAAAGTGCCAAAGATACGAAATAAATACCTGCCTTATGCATGCCCATTACAAAGTATACAGAGACTCGCTTGTCTATGTATTACGGGGGCCATGAAATCGACCCCTACTGCAGCACTGGAAGCGCTGCTTAATCTCCGCCACTTCACATCTACATACAGGGTTAAGTGAAAGAGATACAATACCGTCTCAAACAAGGCCAGAGTCCTATCATAAGACAGGAAAGGGCCATACAATGGAGATTCAGGGAGGACCAAGAAGTCAACTTAGTGTGTGAGATGCCTTCAGACAAAATGGTTCCAAGCTACTGGCTAAACAAAGGTTTTCAAACTTTAATACCAGACAGAAAGGACTGGGTGGCAGGGCCTCCCATTAAAGCCGACCTAATCTGGTATACAGACGGCTCCAAAACAGACCAAGGAGTTAGAGCAGGTATATATGGGGACAAACCAAGGACGAAAATAAACTTGGATCTCGGACAACACCCTACTGTGTTCTAGGCCGAAATTGTAGCCATAGAACAATGTGCTAGGGAAATCATCAGAAGGAGCTATGAGGATAAAACCATAGTAATCTATTCGGACAGCCAGGCAGCTATCAGGGCACTCAGTTCATGCAAAATCAGCTCCAAGCTGGTGCGGGACTGCGTAATTGCCCTGGAAGGGGTGGGTGCGTCCAACAAGCTAACCATTGCCTGGGTACCAGGACACGAAGGCCACGAAGGCAATAAAGAAACTGATAAATTTACAAAAAGGGAGGACAATGGTAGGTCCCGAGCCCTACTGTGGTATTCCATCCAGGACAGCGTCAGGCGAAAGTGTTCATCAAGGCTTACTCGCCAGAATTTACAAAAGACCTTCTGAATTATAACCGGAAGGCAGTAAGAATAATAGTGGGTCAACTGACAGGTCATTGCAGACTAAATAAACACCTGGAAACTATGGGCCTGGCAGAAGAAAACCTATGTAGGTTCTGCCAGGAAAAGGAAGAAACCGCAGAACAGGTATGGTGCTACTGCGAAGCCCTTTGTCGTCTGCGGTTTGCAAGGCTGGGTGAAGAAAAACCTAAAGCGGCAAGATATACCAAGGGGCCAGTTTCAAGCTTGTGGAGTCTGATTAAACAGACCGGCTTGAATAGCGTGCTCTAACCTATGGACGGAGGACACACAATAAACCTGAGCATGTTGCAAAGTTAGAGGATATGCAATCCACCTCCTAATCTAATCTAATCTAATCTAATCTATGCATGCCCAAATTAAATTACTTCCCTTGTAATGTCTGTCATATTAAAAAAATATTTTATTATACCAAGTACTATTTAATAAAAACCAATTTTCAGCGGCATTCTTTAAGGGGCCATATCTCAATAAAGAAGGGCTTCAGAAAAAAGTTTTTATAAACTTGTCATATTATTTTCGTGTGTTCTATATGAATCCAAAAGATTGCCCACATATTTCCGGACAACCTGGGTGCAGATGTGTTAATTAAATCATTTTGTTTGCTGATAAGAACGTCTAGAAAGGGTGAAAAATCGTTTTTTTTTGTTAGTTAATTTGTCCTGTCCATCGGTTTCATTTTATATTATCAATATATCTTTTTTGAAAAACCGAGTGTGGAAATATCCACTATCTATTATTTTTATTGCTTAATAGGATAAGGTAATAAAACAAAGCGGTTTCCATTTAAAAAAGTGACTTTTAGGGTTTTTGTTGACATAAACTTGAAAAAGAAACATTAATCACGCAAAAACCGATAACTTTGTGCCTTAATAAACTCGATAATTATTTAAGTAATTCTTTATTTATTTCGTGAAAAACTTTTCTGCTCCGGTAGATGCATTAGCGATATTCGTTCATCACCCTTTTCGTTTTGCCGATAAACTTGTTAACCGCAGACGTTCATTTTCAAGCTTAGTTATAAGATGGGTGATCTGATAATGAATTAAAAAGTCCAATGATCGTAATACGGCAGTAAAATTGCAAAAATATAGCTATAAAAATGGATTAAAAAGTTTTTAGGAATAACTGTTTTCGTAAAATCAATAATAAAAAAGTGTCCCACATGATGCAAACTTACGTAGACACTCTGTATACAGGGTGTAATTAAATTAATGGCTGAAAATACAGGGCATGATTCCTTAGCTTATTTTAGAAAGAAAAGTTTATAATAAACATATCGACGCACTGTCCGACGGTGTGGTTCATTAGGCGTTTAACCTCTTCGGTCCCGACACTAATTTTTATTAAAATTTTATAAAATTTGTGTTTAAATTTGCTTATTGGGGTATAAAAAAGCAAAAAAAAATATTGTACAAAAAAATTTATTTACAAAAAAAATATGATATGTCCAGTATTTTGGACAACAGGTTTAAATTCGGAACATTATTTAGGAATGAAATTCAAAAAAACATTGTCTTTCTGGGGAAATACACAAATAAACCCGACATTTTATGCAATAGAATCTGGTTTTTTTGTACAGCCGGCATTTCGGCACCGCATATAAGAATTTTTATCATTTACACTACATATTGGCAAATGCTCGTTACCAGAATTTCGAACATCTTTTGGTGGTATCTCTGTAACTTTGCATCGTTTTGCAGGTCGGCTTTCTTCTTCATCATTTTGATTAGTGGTATTTGCTACTTTAGAAACGTTTTGAGCCTGGCCTCCAAGGGCAAGACATCTACCAATGTAGAGTTTAAATTCAAGTAAATCCATAATGGCGCTCTTTCTCTCTCCAAGTGCTAAGCGATCTTGACGATATTCAATCCACGCGTTGGTAATTGCCAGATCAATAAAATGCCAAAAAACTCGTACAGTCCATTTTTTTGTCCTCATACAAATCCGATAGTAAGAAATTAATCGATCACATAGATCTACACCTCCCATTGAGCGATTGTAGCTAACTATTGTGTTGGGACATGGAACTAAAATATATTTCGAATTTGTTTTGTCCCACTTACGAACGTCTGTTAGTGGCGTAGAACCTGATGATGTGGATGCCATTGTGACAGATCTGTTGTCCATCCATTTTAACAAAGACATTTTTTTATCTCTTCTTACCCATTCATCAAAGGAACCACGGCCTTCCGACAACAGATCTTTATCGGACTTAATGTTGTTTCTCACATCACGTGGTATTCGATTATTCATTATGGTTCCAACTCCTAAGATTTGCTTGGTCAATAAATAATCAAGTAGGTTTAATGACGTAAAGTAACGATCGAAGTAAACGATATGCCCTGGAGATAAGTTGGTACATAGTTTCTTTACCACAGATCCGCCAATCCCCAATTCTTTTTCTGGTGTACCATCTGGCCAAGTATTAGCTCCTTGATAAATAAAGAAATCTAAAACTAACCCTGAAGGTGTAGCCAAAACGAAATTTTTAACCCTACGGGATTTGGCTTATTTTTGACAAACTGGCGTAGACTTGTGGTGCCAGTAAAAGGAATCATTTGCTCATCAATGGAGAGTTCTTTGGATTTTTGTAATGTTGTACACTTGTTGCGAACAGCGTCAATAATTGGCTGTACTTTCCATAATCTGTTTGATCTCTTCGTTTCATCTGAAATGCTAAGGTTGTCAACAACGTGAAGAAAGTTTCTAAGTTTAAAAATCCTATCTCTCGGTATTTGAGTAATGATTGGTATTTCAATTCCTTTCATAAAATAGAGCCTTAATCTTGGCAGTCCAAAAATCCCCATGATAATGTGTATTCCAGTTAATTTTTGGTATTCTTTAGCTGTTGACTTCAGAGGCTTTTTTCATTTTCCTGCATTGCACGAATATTGCTTTGCGCCGATAGGTTTTCCCAGAAATCATCAGGAAAATATTGCGAAAAGTAGTTAAGTGGCGTCCAAAATTCATGCTCGCCTTTTAACTCCCACTCTGAGTCAACAAATATGTCATCCTGATTTTTAAAAACGTCTCTCACCCAGCCCTGGACGTTGTTATTAACTGTTTGGCGTCGTTCTAGAAGCAGCTGTTTTCGTATCATAGACAAAGGTACATCATCATCTGAGTCAGCATCATCTAGGCCCACTAGATCGTTTTCCTGATCCTGATTTTCGAGAACATCCTCTTGATGGCTTGAAATTACCTCATTAATTTCGTTCGTAGCTACCTCTTCATCATCGCTGAGATAAAAATCGCTATCGTCTAAAATGTTCTCAAGTTCGGCGTCCGTTAGAGGTTTTTTCATATCTATGGTCTTTCTTTTATCTAAAAGATAATTACTTTATTTTAAATTTAACCCCAATCTTATTTTTCGTGGCCCATTCGCACACTATTCAGTAAAACAGTGACAAATGTTGAATGTTTTATTACCAATGCTAAAAAATCATGTATGACTTAATATTACTTATCGTAACCCCATCTCACGCTCCCTCCTAAAACCCCCTTCTACTACTACACAATAATATTGTCTATTGCTAACAATTTCATTTTTGTTACCAATGCAACAGAAAAAATCTAGAAAAATTATTTTACAGAAGTAAGTCCCACTGTACAAATTGCTGGACTTAATGTTTACTTCCCTCCCTTGCAGTTATTATTTAGTAGTTCTACTTACAATTGTGTCAATAGGTTAAAATATATCTATTTCACAGCTTACTAAACAAATATTTACTTAAATATTTTATTATGATGTAAAACTTACCTCCTTTTGTTTGGAACTCCATCATAACCTTCAAACACAATGCACGCACATGTAAAATCTGGCGTTACATGACAGTGTTGCCAAATATTTATGTGGTGTTTTTCGGACGAGTTAAAGGTGGTCCAGCGCGCTGGACTTTAGTATGCAAACGGTGTTTTTCACCCACAGTAACGTATGAGAATTATTTTAAAAATGTCCAGCCGGCTGGGCACAAGGACCGAAGAGGTTAACTAATAGTAAACTTTTATTTTTTAAAATTTAATACCTGCTTTCAGCAGCGGTTGGTTTAATCAGAAGACAAAGTATACAGGGTGTTCCAGCTCTACAGGGTGTCATTAAAAGGTTTGTACTAAATGCTACCATAATTTACCTTCTAAGTCGGAAAGTTAATAGTTTCCAAAATACAGGGTGTTAAAACTTTTTAATTTTAGTTATTTTTAAATAAATTATTTATTTTTAAACATGTTTTTACAAAATTTGGTTTTAGGGAGTTTTCCAGAGTGAAAAATTTATTATTAGATCATGTTGTTGTTGAAAAATTTAGAGGAAGCTACCTACAGTCCTTTTCTTATGTTAAAATTGACATTACTTTTTATTTGCCTTAGTATATTTAAGTTTTGCAAAGAATTCTTATTCTTTCAGAAATAATCAAAAAGGTATATTTTGTAAATATCGCTACGAGTAACCGTTTTTAAGATATTTTAGGTTAAACGTTTTATCCCAAAACAAAAATACAACCATATAATGCAATATATATATATATATATGGCATATGGCTCATTAATGACTGTAAAAATTAATAAATAAATAATAACCTGTAAGAATTCGGCTACCATGGTTGGTTGTTTAAAAATTACGGAGTCTCCAAAGAAAATGGAATACCCTGGGCCCGACCAAGACGGCGACACGTGTTTCGTCTTCGTTAAGACTTGTCATATCCGCTTCAGGTCGATAGACACCTTGATGATGCCCCGATTGGCTAGGAATATTCTTTCTGTATCCCAGAACTAACAAATATAGATAACCCGTGCCATCTCACCAAGAAATTTAAAAACAACCAGCCATGGCATCGAGAGGTTAAAGGTGGTAGGTAAAAGTGCGCTATCTAGTTGTATATGGCAAAAGTTAAGTATGCAACATACTGTTATGCCAACAAACCATAAGGAAACTGGCCGCCCATCACCATCAAGACTGGGCAAACGCGTCTCTTTTTATGGGACTTTTTTAAGTTCACCACAATGTTTTACATGCAATTTTTAAAGATTGTGCCGAAATTCGTAGAGGTTACAGTTACGAAACCCACCCAATACGATACCCAAAACATGTCCATGGGTCTTATGGTTTCGTGGCTTTAACACTTTTGGCACAATTTTTAAAAATTGCATGTAAAACATTATGGTCCGAAAAAAGCTACTTGTTTGCCCAGTCCAACATCTTAAACATTTGACATGAGTGTAAGAAAGTCATTTTCACACAAGTAATGTACACTATTTTTCCTACGACCACAAGTTATTTACCAAAACAAATAAAAGTTGTTTGTCTTCACAGAAAAAAATAAGAAAACAATTGAAAACTTTGCATCACTAGGGTGATATATACTTTTCCTTACTGCGATATATTATACTGTTTAAAAATGTTTATATCAAAAATCACCTACCTAGTAGCTTTTTATCATTTTAGAATTTAAAAAGTCCTCATTTAAAAAATATTGCACGGCTTTTTCAATGTAAATCCAGTTAACGCCTGGTAAATCCAAACTTATTTAAAATAACAATGACAGCGATGACAGCTTTATATTATACTTTTCCTACGACCACTTGTGAAAATAGCAAATAGCACACTGATTTCATGCATAGAAAATGCGTTATATCACACTAGTGTTGCAAAGTACTTTACAGCACTAGTGTTGCAAAGTACTTTACAACACTGGTGTGATACATATTATGATGTCATTCTAAAAACTGCTATTGGTTTTGCAAGTGACATATTTATTGTAGTGACAGTAAAAAAACTTTTTATTTACCTTAAACGGTAGAACCCAAATTAGCGAAAATCATCTTATTTTATATTTATTAAAATTTACGAAAAAATAAAAACAAACAAAAATAGACATAACCACAAAAAACAACTTTCACTGACTGGCACAGTGTTGTCCAGAGAAATGGAGAGGGGGTGGAGAGAGATAGAGAACTCGCTTCGACCACTGCGCATCCCATTTTGCGGGAACGGCATGGGCGCCGCCATATTTACCCCTATTTTCCTGGATTTGTCAAAAGTGTGATATCCATCATCAAAGTAGTAATTTACACCAACCTTATTTTCACTATATTCCGCCTTCTTTTTGCACAAAATTTTTATAAAACACTAAATTGCCACACAATATTTTATAAACACCTTTTAAAAAACCTGTTTTTTATTTATTTTACACGTTTTTTTCATTAAATTGAAAATAATTTACCCATAAATGCTGCAACCATAAATACAATATGTAGATGTATTTATGGTTGCATACACGAGTTTGTTTAAAATAAAGCTTTTGAATTAACTTACGTTTTATTTAGAAGAGTGTCTAAAATATGTAAGAATCGATAATTTTTAAAAACAATTATAATAGCAGAAAACCGTATTAAACTATTAGCGTTATTACCTAACAAAGCCATACCATTTTTATTAAGTGAGGGCCTTTTTAAATTCCAAAATGATAAAAGTTATATAATGCTTCTAGGTAGGTGATTTTCGATGTAAAAATATTGTCAAAACAGTATAATATAGCAGTGAGGAAAAGTATATATCACACTAGTGTTGCAAAGTAAATATCACCCTAGTGTTGCAAAGTTGTCAATTGTTTTTTATTTTTTCTGAACAGACAAACTTTAATTTATTTATTTTTTGGTAAATAATTTGTGGTCGTAGGAAAAATAGTGTACAGTACTCGTGTGAAAATGACTTTCTTACACTCGTGGGTTTGTCGCACTCGGCTAACGCCTCGTGCTACAATATTCCCACTCGTGTGAAATTAGTCATTTTCCACACTTGTAATGTAATATACTATTGCAACACTAGTGCTGTAAAGTACTTTGCAACACTAGTGTGATATAAGGCATTTTCTATGCATAAAAACAGTGTGCTATTTACTATTTTCACATGTGGTCGTAGGAAAAATTTTATTACTGGCCCAGGGACTAGAAGGGATTAATTTACCTCACTTTTCCCTTATATTAATGGATAATATTGTTAAAACAAACATTTATTTTATGTGAAAGGGTGTGTGTGCAAGAAAAATTAAAAGAAAAAGAAGACCTTGTTTCGTGCAAAATTTAATTTAATTTCATAAAAATCGTAACAGAGCGCTTTCGGCAACTGAGGATGATTTTGCCGAAAGCGCTATGCTAACATAAAATTTTTATTAAATTCAATTAAATTTTGCATGAAATACTAAAGTTTTCTTTTCTCTTATTTCTTCTATAATTTATAATAAATAATACTGTGACGTATATATTTGAAATATACATATAGGGCTCACTTTACGTCACTGGGCAAATGTACCATATGGAACTATCTTCTGGAACCATCAGACCGGTGGACCATCAAAACTAACTTTGCATTTTTAAAACCAACTTAACTTATTGAACTAGCTTAATTTGGTATCGGGCATACCCCCACTCGGAGTAGCTCGTACGGGGCTTAAACTAAAACTTTAACTTTATACTTGACTTCACTAACTACTTCTTATCTAATCTAATCCCTTTTAATTTCTTTCTCTCTTCTTTAAATATCAAATTTTCCAGTGTTTGTTTTGCATTTCTACGCTACCCAGTTTGTTTAATGTTTTTATTTTATTATTATAAAAGTATCCTAGAAAATTGTTTAATTTATACTTTTAAGACCTTGACACCTCACGTATATTTTTATGTAGTAAATTTCCCAATGTTAAGTAAACTAATTAAAATGTATACTTTTTTATACTAGGTGTTCACAATACAAATAAGGACTGTCTTTACAAAAGGGGAAATTCATATCATTTTTATCATATTTTATAGGAAATAAAAAACTGATTGTAAACTTTCTTGCATTTTTATAACTCGGCAGAAGTGATGTTTGGGAAGTATGTAATAAACCTATTAAAACAGCATATTTTGACATAAAATATTTCATTTTGTTTGGGACTAAATGACTAAGGGTACATCGTTATACTGAATCCGCTTCAATCGATCTGATAAAACTTAATCCGACAAAAAATTGCGATATACAGGTTTCAGGTTGAGTAAAGGATTGGATTGAACGCCAAAAGTCAATCCTGTTTTTCAAGCGATTTGAATTGAGTTCAGTCCGATCGGAGGTTATATTTGTCAAGGTTAGTTTATATTTATAAGGTTGCGACATATCCTCACCTTTTAGGCGGTTCGAGGTCGGGGACGCAAGGAAAGGCACTCCACGGAGAAAAGTTGGCAAGACTGGGTAAAATCAAAGCTGATGATCAATCCAGTGGCGTCTAGAATTTGCGCATTTTATTTTGCATTGTTTTGGTAGTGATATTTGTTGAAAGATGTAATTCCAAATGTTTTTTGTAGTAAAAGTAAAAGAATTTACAACTTAATAATAATTAAAAACTGTTGTATAAACGGTTGTTCTACTAATATAATAAACTGTATATCTCCGGCACTGAACAACATGGCTGAAAAATGAGAGATGTGACGTCATAACACGTCAAAGCAATATGGCCGAATGTCGTGACCTTATATAGACCGACTTTGATATTTGTACGATATTAACGGCTTTGCAAAAGGTTTGAAAAATGACGTTTAAGTAAAACAGCTGATAAGTGTAAAAACTGGGAAATAAAATAAGCTTACCTTATATTTTCTAAAATATTTTGATAGTGTTTTTTTAGTGTTTTGCGTTATTATTTTGTCTTATTTTTCGAAATTTGATTAAATTAATTAAAAAGTTCCACAAAAGTAAGGTTAGAAGTTTATTTTAATTTTTTTTTGCTATTTTTGTCATTGTATATGCTTTTTTTGTCAAATTTAAAAGGATTTAAAACCGGATTATCTGCATCCAATAAATTCTAGAACGAAGGGCACAGTATTAGGTTCAATGCGATCCGTCCGATCGGCTTCGATTTTTCTGATATACTCTTAGTCACTGTAAATATCCCCTCTTTTTGTATACCTGTAACGTCATTGGGTAAAACATACTAAAAAGTCAATAACATTTTTTTATACGATTTTAGACGTACTACAAATTTGTCATCTAACTTTTTTCTCCAACTCTAGTAACTGAAAGTTTACAATATAAAACTTTGTAAAACAATTACTATTGAAGATAAAAATTTGTTTCAATGGACTTTTGTGCCAGATTTAGTGCTCAATAAGATTAAATTATTTTCTGTAAAAATATATTTTTTTATAACTTGCAAGTTTAAAAACAAGGCGGTTTTTCATATTATTTAGACAAAAAACTTAAAGAACGATGGAGAAATTAAAATTTTGAGCTGCGCTTGTAACTGGAGGTTTGTTAGGCATCCCCTAAGATATTTTTGGGCGAGACCAAAAGAAAAATATCAACTCTGTTGGCACAACAAATAGAGTAAAAACGATTATTTTTAAAAAATTACCCATGTAAAGGGTTTTCCATTTTTAACGGTCGATGTTTGACAACAGCGCATGACCAAGGCAAGAATGATTACAGCAGTTAAATTTCGTTGTTTGACCTCCGGACAGTGCAAGATCGTTTGACTAGGTAAGGTTGCCTCGTAAGCCTTGCAACATGGCGGACCATACGTCACATATGTATTTTGCTCATTATTTAATGAAGTTTTTAACAGTGTAGTTTGTGTTTTTTGTTAATATTAAATAAATACTTTTAAATACTGTTAATTCCAGTTGTTACCGTAACTTCTTAATATCCTATTAATAAATTATTTAACAATGATTATTTTAGCTGATTTTTAAATATTGTATATCGCGCTCTTTCGCCCTCATGGCATTGTCCGTCTAGACATGCTTGTTTGCTATGTAGGAACCAGCAGTGTGGTACATATGTGACGTAATGAGGCAACCTTACCTAGTTAAACGATCTTGCGGACAGTGCGGACGTGCGTAGAGGACTACAAAGTTCTTCCCGGAGTGGCGGTTAGAGGTGCCGTACGAACTTTTTACCTTCGGGGATCAAGGAAAGATTCACGCTAAATTGGCGGCATCTTTCTTCTGGATCTAACCGCTGTGAGCAAATATTCCTATAAGCTGATGGTATCCTGTTTGGTGGTGAACACGAGGTATTTCTCAAATGGCGGGAAATAGATGGGTGTGCCATAGGAACTGTCAGTAGTGAAAGTGAAAGGTATACGTAACACCAGTAGCAGGTCTTGGTTTGACAGCCGACAATTTATGCATTGCATCGATTGTAGAATTATTTTTGTTTTCTTTTGGAATTTCTGGGAGCTACGAGCTCGATTATCCAGATTTTCCGCCGACGAAGCCCTGGAAAGCATAGTCCGGAAGGGGGAGAGTGGTGGATTGGACCTGAAGAGACTCAGTTAGTAGTGACATTTTACTATGGAACGCTACACGATTAAACAACGCGTAGAAATCGTTAAAGCTTATTATCAAAATGCATGTTCGGATCGCCAAGCGTTCCGTGCACTATGTTTAATTAATGGTATTTCCACCTAGCTCCTGCGATTTAACTCCGTTGGATTTCTTCTTGTGGGGCTCAAATCTTGAGTATATGCGGACAAATTACGAACGGTTGCCGCCCTAAAGGCCACAAGACTCGCACCATTGGTGAGATTGGGCAAATTGGGCAATTTTGTGTAAGAATGTCATTGAAAATTGGATCTCTAGGATTTGAATTACTCAGCGAAACCGCGGCGGTCATTTGGCTTATATAGTTTTTAAAACTTAATGTCATCAAATATGCTTAAAAATAAAAATACCGCCTTTAGAATATAATTTTTATAATTTGTTTTATTTTTATTCAAAAATAGAGCGCTGAAAATGAAAAACCCTTTAGTATAGTTCCTTTTAAGCAAAATCAGCTTTTTGCAACTAAACAGGTTAGCTTTGACCCATTTAGTGCAGCACATTTCTTGTTATTTATTTATAGTCCCAGAGCAAGTGAACCCTTCAAGTAACGTTAGACCTGTAAGGCTGGAACTTTGTATAGTGATGAGTCATAGCATGGTACGTACGAAAATCATCACCTGGCAGGCGTCAGCCGTGCACATCATCACCCTGTATATTTTTAAAAGTTAAAAAAAATTAAAAAAAGGAACTTGGAGCTGTAAGTTTGAAATTTTTCTAGAATTTAGTTTATTAATAGTAAGGTTTGAAAAAAATGACAGGCGTTTTCGATGAGCACAAGTACCTGCCAGGCGAACTGAAAGGTGTGGCTGATTTGGATGGCCATATTTCCAAAACTAATAAAGTAAGATGTACCTGTGTGTTTATATATACATATATATATATATATATACATATATATATATATATATATATATATATATATATATATATATATATATATATATATATATATATATATATATATATATATATATATATATATATATATGGGCCATCGACCTAGGTCCTTCAACCCTTGGGGTGTACCATATTTTTAATAGGTAAATATCATATGAACACAGATTAAAAAAAAAACTTATATGAAATATTAAAGAAATGGAGAAAAACCTCAATAATCAATCACTCATTGCAAGTAGGGCCTCTGCCAAAGTAAAGGCTGGATATTTTCTAGCTGGTCTTTGGTTTTGGTCCCTCTCGATACATAGTTCCTGTATCATCGTAAGTGTTTTTCTTTTTCTTGCAAACCTAGACGTTAATGTGGTAAGTCGTTCTGATATTGGTTCGATATTAGTAGCATCATATAACATCTGGTTGGATGGGTTATGCAGGGGGTATTTGGGTGACGCATTACTTCTTAGGGCTGTTGTTTCTGCTGTTTCTAAATTTTTCCAAGCTGTTCTTCTGCAATTAATGTACATTGCATTGCATATATTCTATCAGAGGTCTGCACACTGCTTTGTATATGTGAGCTGCGGTTTTTCGTGAAATGCCTCTATTTTTATATGTTAATCCTTTAATACACTTATGTTTAACAGTTTTGGAGTGTGAATTAAAATTCATTTTATTATCAATTTCTACACCTGGATATTTAACTGCAGGTTTGGGATTTATAATTTGGTTATGAAGAGTTATTCTTGGAGACTGGTTGTTGCAATTATGATTAAAAAATATTAGTTGACACTTTCCTGGATTTGCCTTAAGTTGCCAAGTCTTAAACCATTTTGATGTTCCATTAACAAGCTGTTGCAATGCTTCTCGTGTTGTCTGCATCGAAGAATTGTGAGAAATAAGTGCTGTATCATCTGCAAACTGTAGTATATAGCTGCTGTTGGAAACTTGTCTATTTTGGTCAGCGAATATGTCATAACAGAACAGGTTATATAACAGAGGGGAGAGTGGTGACCCTTGATTTTATTATTTTTTTAAACTGATGCCTGCCAGGTAATGATTTTTGTACTTAGTATGCTATGACTCATCACTATACAAATTTTTAGCTTTACAGGTCTAACATTACTTAAAGGGTTC
The DNA here is from genome assembly GCA_014170235.1 of Listronotus bonariensis. NCBI lineage: Eukaryota > Metazoa > Arthropoda > Insecta > Coleoptera > Curculionidae > Listronotus > Listronotus bonariensis. The sequence continues at coordinate 253,931 of JACEGR010000022.1, forward strand.
ACTAGCTCTCGGACTATTAGAGTATGGCCAATTATTTAACCAAGTTTGTATGACTTTAATCCGGACGACAATTTTATAAATGCATCCTCATCATCATTTTGTTTAATTCTGGAAGTGTGAGAGGTGTTTTATTTATTCCGTTTGCATCGTCCTTGCAAATCTCCTCAAATTTTATGTTTTTAAATTTTCAGCTACGTTGCACTATGTTGGATTTTGTTAAAAGATACAGCACGGTTTTTAGCATTAAGTCAGATTTACCGGTTAAGCTAGTATTATACGTGCCATAGATCTTGTTCAAGAAATTTTAAAAGTTGACCTTTAAGCTGCTTATAGAAATAAAATACAAAAAAATGTTTAGACAATGATTTTACTATGCTGAGGGTGTCCCATTTTAATTAGAAACTTTAACTTGAGAAAAACAGGGGCGGTTATACCGACTTTCTGAGGGGGGCATACGCCGAGGAAAAGTGTGTGCGGTGGCAAAAAACAAACATTTTTTGAAGAGCAAACCTCCTTTCCACGTATTTAAAAAAAGGTCCTCACTTTTCAATTCCATTATCACCCTCACTCCTTGGACCAGCCCTGGGGGGCATATTTGCCATTACATATATATGAAATACAAAGGATATGACCGCCCCTGGAGAAAAACTCCTAAAGAAAAAATGTATTACATAAAATATTTAGAAAACATATTTATATTTATAAGTGTATTTTGTTCCCCTTATTGTTTTAACCTAAATATCCAAAATTATTTGAGAAAAAAACATGAAATAAAGAAAAAAATATATAAAAACCTTTTAAGTTCATAACATTCTTTTAATTGCAAAAGCTAATTAAACAGATTAATTACCTACATGCTTGTTTTATTAAAAGAATTACAAAGCTGTTTAAAAGTAATAGCTCATTTTTATGCTTAAGCTCTTTAAAATACTCTTATAAATCACGTTGTTAATAAATTTTTTTTTTTGTTTGTGTGTGTCAAAGCATAGATAGACATACCCTACGCGGACAAATTAATTTTGCTTCCAAATTCGGCCTATTGAACGCCGGCTAGCTCGCGTACAACTTAATGTGTCGCTCAAAATTGACCAATCCGCAATACCCATTTCGTAAGTATAGAAACTAAGCTTTACGCGCCAGCGCTGGAGTTCCTTAAGCATCTCTCAGACAATCAATTGTATTGACGCAAATATATTAAAGAACAAATTATACATGTCAATAATATTGATTCATTAAATCAAAAAAGTGTTAGTTTTAATTAACCTCTCGGGATAATAATAGATCTACCGCTTCTATTTTGGTCGTAAGGAAAAGGAAAAAAAGAGACAATGAATCGTATGGGCAAAGAGCTAACCAAAAGCAGCTTGTTTGCGTAACTAAAGGTTTTTTGTATTATATAAAAATCCACCTTGCACACATGTTAATAAATCAACACCTTTTTATTATATTGGCGGCTAATTTTATTGTCATTAATAATATTGTTTTAATGATATTGACCGTCTGAGGGAGGGTAGAGGCCGAATTTGCGCTATTAAAAGAGGAATTTGTCCACGTAGGGTATGTCTATCTGTGGTCAAATTAAAAAAAAAGTGTGTTAATTTATATTTAAATTTAAAACCACCTTTACTTATCTGAGAGACAATGCGTTTCCAAACTACAGTACGAAACTTTAAAGGGTAATTTTTTATATAATGCATTTCTTTAATGTCCCGCCTCTTTCATTTTTTAAACGGATCAAATTAAAAATTAAAACATCAGGAAATGAATTTGGAAAGTAAATACCTCATTTAAGAGTAAAGATGACAGATGGAAATTTGAAGATGGCTGTTAGACGCCATCTTGGATAAAAATAAATGCAAGGGGGAGTTTTCTCGTTAAAGTTCCTGATGAGTACTTTATTGGCGATTCTAAAGATCATCGAGACCTCTAGCTGTCAACGGCGCAACCTAAGAAAACAGGTGATCGGACATGTTTAACCATTAAAATGGATATAAATATATTATTATTTATTTACTTCGTTATGTTTAACACGCGTTGTTAATCCTTGTGCGTGAATAGCTGTGTATTTTGCCATAATTTTTATTAAAAAGTCTTTTTTTCACCTATATGTACAGGTGTGGAAAATCTTTATTCGCCCTTTGCAATTCCCCAAGTGGAAAAGAGAGTATTTGTGAATATACTGAATCACATAAGTTCGACTGAAACAGACGATGCGATGTTGTCGATGCAAACGTACTCCCCTATTAGGACACTGGCGCCGACGGTTTTCGTTTTGCGTATCAAGAACTTGCAGCGTTCGGGTATTGAACAGTGTTGCCAGAGACTTTTCTCGATGATTTTTAATGACAAGGTAAAACGGGATTTTTAAAGTAAAAACGGGTATTTTTAACGATTTGGAAGGTAGTATACTCTGATAGCCATATAACGTCATTAACGTTGAATATGGCTATATTTTGAATTATTAGAATGGTGGTAAAAACATTTTTAAAGGTACGTTTTGATCTTACTTTTATTGCATGATATTTACGTCAGATAAAAATTTTGGCTAGTGTAAACAATCAAAAATTTATATCAGACAACATTTTTGACCATTTACATTAGCTAGAATTTCTATCTGAGATAAATATCATGCAATTAATGTCAGTTGTAAACAAACCATTACTTTAACTTACTTTTTAATTAAAATTCTCGATTTTTAAGTAAACCTTTTTTTTTTTTGGTTCTCAATTTCTTTGGCGTAGAAAAAACATTTTTTGACAATTAAAAGGCGGCCCTCAAATGTGGCTTTAAATCACAGATATTTTTTCAGTATCCCAAAACAAAAGTGATTTTTGGAACCACGCGGGGGATTTTTATCGTAACCTACCTGGCCACACTGATGGTATTCAATTCAGTAGCATGGTAGACATGCATGGGGAGTGCAACTCCTGGTAAATTTTTTTGGTGCACTTTTTGCGTAAATATTAAATATTTGAGTAACCTAAAAAAATAATAATTTAAATGCATTAAATCCTGAAAAGTTAAAAGCATAATTCTTTTTGCCATTTGGGTTTTAACAAAAAAAAGAAAAGAAGTAAATTTAAATAAAATATTCTCTAAAAAAATAAAAAGAACATAAAAGTATTTCTAACGGAAATGTTTATACATTGTGGAAAATCTTTTTAAAATCTGATGTTATTATGGTTCTGAAAGAGACCACAATTTTTAGCAAGACAATATTCCAATCTGTTATTAAATTCGGTTCTCTTTGGTTTTCAAGCATTTGAGATGATATGCTACCGGGTGGTGCAAGGCACCAGGGCGCAATACTGCAGGTCGGAATGTTTTAAAAAAGGCGGCAGTACCACAGACTTGTCGTTTCTTATTTAACGGAGGTGCAAGTGGCACCTCATCATTACACATGCACTTCCTACAATTTCGTTAACAGCCGATGGTATTTATAATAATTTCAAAAATTGTACTTTTCAACACTGCAAACCTCCTAATTATTTTTTCTGCTAAATTACCAGCATAGTACTACTTAATAATTTGTACTTTTTGTCAACGATATTGACCAAAACTTTTAAACAATCTAAATTAAGCAGCATCAGCAGCAGCTTGCAACACAGCAAACGACTTGCCAGTAAAAATAAATTTTAAAGGATTCTAGTCGACTCCACTCCGAAAAAATCCCCGACGGTTTTCGTTCCGTCGTTTCCCCAAACCTAGTTCAAAAAGCCCTAAATTGATATTTTTATTTTTCCTAAAAGTCCTTAAATTTTAAAAATTAAATATAAATTATACAATTACATTCTAAAATCACCAAAAATGAAGTAAAAAAGGTTTAATAACATTTTTATTACTATTATTATTTTAATTTTACCCCGAAAGTTAAGGCAAGTCGGCAACCCTGACTCGACATCTAGGTACCGCAGACGCTCTCGTTTGGATTCCGTCTCCTGCTACGGCACGAAAGAGTGGGGCTTTAATTACGGTGGGCGGAAACATATTGGCGAAAAGAAGAGAGATTATTAAATCACATGAGTTCGACTGAAACAGAATGAGGTGTTTCCCCGCCCGTTCCCCTTGCTTTCTTCCCCACCACTGCGCCAACGCGCTCACTTTGTTTATGGCTGATTCATGTGGCTGATCGAGCTCGAGCACGCAGTTGCTTCTTCACATATTTTGATAATTTTTTTACGTAAATATTAAATATTTTGGTATTTGATGAATTTATTGCTTTAAATGCATCAAATACTGCCATTTTTAAGAGCTTTATTTGGCCGTTTGGGGCTAAACAAAATTAAAAGCAATTCCGAAAGAAAGAATAAACAAATAATTTTAAAAATAAAAATGTAATTCTAAAAAATTAAAGAATATAAAAGTATTTCTAAAAAATTTCTTATAAAAACTTTAATACTTTTTAAAATATTAGTTTATAAGGTTCTCAAAGAGACCACCATTTTGTGCAAGACAATATCCCAACCTGTTATAAAATTCGGTTCTTGTGTTTTCAAGTATCTCAGGTGTTATGCCTATAAGAACCTGACTAATTTTTTGGCGGAGCTCATCCAAGTCATTTGCACGTTCATGACGATGCCTATAAATTTGTTGTTTAACATGTCCCCAAAGAAAAAAATCATTTGGTGCCAGATCTGGTGATCTAGGAGGCCATTTTATGGTACCTCTTCCGCTGATTATACGATTTGGAAACGTGACTCCCAAAAATTGTTGAACTTCCCTGGCGTTATGAGCCGGCCATCCATCCTGTTGATACCAAATATCTTCAAAATTGACATTGAGAGCCTGAACAGCTGGAATAACCTGATTTCTCAAAAGATTCAAGTATTTGTTGGCATTTAAATTTCCCTCAATAAAAAAAGGGCCAATGATATTGTCGCCCAAAATGCCAGCCCACACGTTTACCTTTTGAGGGTATTGTGTTCTGAGAGGGATAGTGATGTGCTTGTTTTCTATCGAGTAACCTACAGCGATAGAAGGGTTGTGATGACCATGCAAGGAAAATGATGATTCATCAGTAAAGAGAATATTTTTGATAAATGTGTCATTAGCATTGGCCCTCTCCATCATATCCTCACAAAACACCATACGTCTTTCATAGTCTTCAGGAAAAACCTCTTGACTAGATTGCAATTTATAGCAATGGTATTTGTTTCGTTTCAGAATATTCCTAACTGTTCGGGCTTCAATATCAAGTTCTTCAGAAATTTTGGTACTATTACAAGGAAAATTAATTTCGGCTAAACTGCAAACAGCAGTCTCACGGACTTGCCGTTCCTCGGTTAATGGAGGTGCAGGCGGCACCTCATCATTACATATGCATTTCCTACAATTTTGTAAACAGCCGCTGGTTTCAAACTTACTTATAATTTTTAAAATTGTACTTTTAACAGGCACAGGACCTCCTTCAAATAAAAATGCAAATCTCCCGATTATCTCTTCTGCTGAATTACCGGCATAGTACCACTTAATAATTTGAACTCTTTGTTCAACGGTATAAACCAACATTTTAAAAATAAAGCGCCGTAGTTTGTAGTTTGCGATACCCCAAACAGCTTGCAAATGAACTATCTCCAAATACTCGGACCCGGCGGCGGCACGTTGATGTGCCCCACTACTGCAGGAAAGTGGGCGTATACATACATATGGCATCATTGCATTTGAAAAATTGGGGAGTATCTTATTTTCCGTTACTTTTTATCTTGAGGCAAGATCGCTTTCTCTTTTTCCACTTATTAATCCCAATGGTTCGATAACGATTTTCCAGACCTGTATAAAAACGTTTATTATGGCATCAGAAGAGTCATAAACATCTAAAATAAAAAGACTTGTGTATTAGAGTTGTTGTGAAAAGAACGGAACAGTTCTTAAGAACATGTTCAGAGGTAGCCTGTTCAGTGAACCGTTCTTTAAAGAGAACTGAACAGCCTGTTCTTTTCGAACCGAACGGGTGAGGAATGGACGCGCGTTTTTGTTTTTGTGTTTTCTGTTCTCACTGGTTCTGTGATCTGCGTTGGGTCAAGTGGACCATATTGGCCATTCTCGTTCATTTGGATCAAAGAAACTCGAACCAGCTTTAAGCTTGAACTTACCTACTTACGCTATCGTTCGTAAGTTTTTTGTGATTATTATATTTTTGATTAAGCAACTAAAAATACAACGTAAATTTCTGGTCTTTCTGTTTTAAATTTAGCTTTGTTTTTAAGAAAAAAAACTTTAACACAGATAGGACTATCGATCTTTTTTCGGTGACTACTTGGTTCAAAATTTACAATTCCATAGCATTATTGGCTTAGGCAATATACCGGGTGTATATTTGTTTATATATTATTTAAAATACAAAAGTCGTAATCAGCTAAATAAAATAACTCTTTTATATTTTCTGTGTTAAATAATTTAAAAAATAACAGTAGATCATAGTTTAATTGAAATAACTTTGTATGAATTTAATTTAGATTCAAAACATATAATCAATATAAGCAGCTAAAACAATAAAACGGTTTTTTTTAAATAAAATTAGTAAACAACTACAAGAATGGTTTGTTTAAGTTAAATTATGTTATTTCGATTAACTATCACACGGAAACATGTCAATTTTTAATCAAGGAATTAAAATTGGTCAATTATTTATTATTTACGTAAAACACGCACGCCTATTGATGAACTTTTATGCATTTTTACGATTTTATTTTTTTAACAAGATAATATTTAGTTTTTGTTAGCACGCAAATAAAAATAGAAATAAGTGGACTGTTAGTATTGGCTTTAAAAAATTGGTTACGCACTAACATTTATTGAATTAGAATATTTGAAACCATTGGTTTTTCGAACACATAATGTACAGGGTGGGCAAAATTGGGCGTTTTTATGGGCCATCTCAGTTATTACTGAAGTTATTAAAAAACTGATGTACGTGTTATGGGGTCGATTTTCGAGAAACCAAAAATGACGTAGTTAGAATTTTAATAAAATTATTTATCTAGGAGATACCAGGGAAAATTGAAAAATTGTCGTTTTTAATTTTACGCTATATATCCTTTAATATAGGAAATAGCAAAATAACATAAAAACAATTTTTGTAGAACTTTTTACGTAAAATCTACTGAAAGCACTTGATATTTTATGCAGGCTTGCGTTAAAAAGTTACGATGTTACCTTAATGTTTTTCTTATGGAATACCCTGTATATTTTTCTACTAATTAATACTCCTTGTCACTGCGTTAACAAATATATATAATATATAATCATTATCTTTTATAGTTTTTTAATTTTTTTAATTGTAATATTTGTTTTTGAATGTACCCCGTATAAACACCTTCTTTTACAATATTTTTTTAAATCAATAATAAAATGTAATAATAGGGATATTTTTAATGATTTATACTAACCTTAATATACTTTTAAAAGTATAAACACAATAAACCAACAATAATACATACCTACATAGGTAAGTATATGCTCATGACTAAAATGATGCCAACTTGATGTTTTTCTTATGGAACACCCCGTATATTTTTCTACTAATTATTAGCCCTTGTTACTACGATAATAAATATACTGTATAAGCAATAGTTAATCGGGTAATACTTCGATATAGAGGTTTTCGCTATTATAAGAGATTTTTGAAAAATTCTTTTTAGGGCGTTTCTATAGGTCGATTATGACACAAATCTGTGTGCGCGTTTTCCAAAATCCATTTCTTTAATTTATTATTAATAAAAACATATTACGGGACGGTGGAGTGAACAGGGGTGCTGGGTGGGGACGAAACAGTAGAAATCCTACATTAAACGCCCAAAAACAGTATTTCACAGTACACACCGCACTTTCTGTTTACAAAAATGTCCAAAAAATTGTTTAAAAAAATTAAAAATAAATAATAGTTCAACAATCCCGCCATGACTGTCACTGCATAAAAAAGAAGAGTTTGCAATAGAACTGTAAATGTCTTGCGATGTTGCCAAATAAAGTGAGAAAGTGTCAATAGCTTAAAAAAAAGGAAGATACAGGACAAAATTCATATAAAAAATTAAGTTATTCCTTCTTCCTATTATAATTTGTAGAGAAAAAAGGAAAATACCTAAACATAAAGAAGGAGGCATTTTACAAAAAATACCATTGTTTCTCTTGGAAATGGTTGATAATCCCCGAAATAGGCTTGGTGTTAATTCTTCATAAGAAGTTTGGCACCGCTGCTTCTTTTAAGACTGTCATTTTCATAATGACAAACATATTTTAGGTTAAGTATGTTTAAAGTTTAAAATAAATTTATATTTGGTTGTTTGTTGACAAGCTTAAAAGAGGTTTAATCTTGTATAATTATATCTTTAAAAAACAGAAACAATTTTGTCATGAGCATATACCTATGTAAGTATTAATGTTTATTTATTGTGTTTATACTTTTAAAAGTATATTAAAGTTAGTATAAATAATAAAAAATATCTTAATTATTAAATTTCATTATTAGCGGGGTACGCTCAAAAACAAATATTAAAATTCAAATATTTAAAAAACTATAAAGGATGATGATATTGTCTTATATATATTGGTTATCGTAGTGACAAGGACTATTTATCAGCACAAAAATATGCAGGGTGTTCCATAAGAAAAACATCAAGTTGGCATCGTAACTTTTTAACGCAACCCTATATAAAAATCAATTACTTTCTGTAGATTCTACGTAAAAAGTTCTACAAAAATTGTTATGGTTTTTTGCTATTTCTTATATTGAAGGATATAACGGGTAAAATCAAAAACAACAATTTATTTTAATTTCGTATCTCTTCCATCAGGTCCGTATTAACGCTTTGAGGCGCCCTAGGCTAGAATTCCCGGAGCACCTATTTAACATCAAAAAATTTTTAAAGAACAACAAAAAAGAAAGGTTTTTTCCTCCGTAGCGCCTATTTTTTAAGTGATTTACTTAGCCACCCGAAATAAAACTTGACGACCAAAAAAAATCTTTTCCTCCTTTTCACGCTTATTTCATTCCAAAGCACCTTATTCACAGAGAAATTAGTCACCAAAACACCAAAAATCCCCACCCGACCTAAACTTAATTAAAAGCCTGTTTTTTCATGGCGCCCTAGGCTGTAGCCTAGTCAGCCTACTGGTTAATACGGCACTGTCTTCGATAAATAATTTTATTAAAATTCTTACTACGCCATTTTTAGTTTCTCCAAAATCGAGCCCATATCATTTACATTGGTTTTTTAATAACTTCAGTAACAACTGAGATAGCCCCATAAAAACGCCCAATTCTGCCCACCCTGTACTTAAACAGATAAAAGCCCATACCACTTTATTCGGCACATTGTCCTCACGGGATCCCCTTTTTTTTGCCTTGTTGATCACCAATCTTCAGGTTTTAGAAAATTATACTAATTAAGATAAGCACAGCTAAGGAATTTAACAAGTACGGCCATTTACAGTTTCTCTCTACGCATTTACGCAAAATGTATGTACCCTTGCTTTAAATACATTAAAATTTGTGTGGTAATCCCGCAAAAATATAAATTTTAAAAATATACAAATTATGAAAATAAGAAAAAGTTGTGCTAAGAGTTTTTATTAAGTATATTAATATTTGGTGCCTCGCTTTTTAAAAGGATTAAATTTAGCTTGAGTTTGTTTATTGTGGTCATTTTTTGTTTACCTGCATAATAATAATTGTTGTTTGTAACATTAAATTACTACTTAAATATTATATTTTATAGAGGCTGTTTATTTAAAAACTTACCACTCAAGTTATCTGCGAAAAGAAGCAGATTTGAGAATATCGCCAAAACACATCAAGATATTTATTAAGGGGGAACGTTTTTTACACAGAAATTCGACGGCGCCCCTTCAACCCCTTAACCACCACCCCGAAATTCCTAAATAAGATGATGAGTGAGTATCTTTTAAAGCTCCTAGCCAGTACTTCATAACCCTAAAATATAAAATCAATATCTTAACCTACTACAAAATGGCGGTACTTTAAAAATTACCCAAATACCTGATTGGGATGGCCATATTTTCGAAACTAATGAAGTAAGATGTACTTAATGGGGCATTTTCTTAAAGCTCCTTTAAAAGAACTTGCTTTAAAATGATGTATCACTTGAGCCCCCTTTTTATTTAATAATTTTTGGGGTGGTAGTCCTGAGGGTTAATGGGTTGGAGTGGTTTTTTAATTTTTTTTAAAAAGCGTTCTCCCTCTATAAATATTTTGATGTGTTTTGGCGATATTCTCTCCTTTTGAGAGAAACTTGAGTGGTAAGTTTTTAAATGAACACCCAGTATGTCTATCTATCTTTATGTGTTAGGAAATTCATTTCGGAATCATCCGTTTCAATTTTAATTTCTGAAGCCAAAGACTCCTTTGACAATCGTATTAAAAACAAAGTTCTTTCTTGCTCAAATGGCAGCAAATCTTTCTGGTCCTTTGAGAAAAACATAGGTAGGAATTTTTGTACCAGTTCTTTTCCACCATTAACTTTGGAAAATGAAATTGTTTCTATCGCTAAACAGTTTGCTGCCAATTCAACCCTTGATCCTCCCGTAAATCATCCAATTCCAGCTATTACCCTAGTTCCTCATAAAATGCCCGATATTATTTTTAAAGTAAAACACATTAAGCGTATCCTTTCTTTTCTTAACACCAAGAAATCATCTGGGCTGGACGGTATACCAGCAGTCGTTTTAAAAAATGTGCTCCAGAACTTGCACCAATCTTAACTCGGCTCTTTCGAATTTCTTACGACACAGGTATTTTTCCGACGAGCTGAAAAGCTGCACGTGTTCAACTTATTCCCAAGAAAGGATCTAAGTCTCTTTCATCTTACTATAGACCAATTTCAATTCAAGCAGTATGGATTTCGTCACAAAAGATCTTTTTTCCTTGCTGAAATAAGTCTCTTGAGTTTCTAGGTGAGTCCCAGATCGTTGCTCTTGATATATTCAAAGCTTTTGACCAGGTCTAGCATGCCGCACTTCTTAAAAAATTCCCTCCTATGGTCTTTCAACTAAACTCTGTACGTGGCTCTCTAGTTATCTATCTGATCGACGTATATCAGTTATTGTGGAAGGCCATTCTTCAAGCTTTCACCAAGTAAATGCTGGAGTGCCTCAGGGCTGAGTTTTGGCACCAACATTGTTTCTTCTTCACATCAACGACCTTTTCTCGTCCACAACTAATTCCATTCATAGTCTCGCCGACGATAGTACCCTTCACTCCAGTTTTTAGGTTCCTAAACCCATCACTAAATCTAATTTGAAAAACAAACGCAGAGCAATCTCTTTTGCAGGGTCTTAATTTAATATTGGATTGGAGCGCCAAAAATCTCGTCCATTTTAATGCATCCAAAACACAATCATGTTCCTTGTCGCGAAAAGATCATCAAATACTCATCGTCTACTTATGAGCGGCCAAGTTTTACAGAGCAAAGACACCTTTAATCTTATGGGCGTCACAATTGAAAGTAACCTTAACTGGCATAAACACATTGTATCTTCCAAATCTTCAAGTATTTAAGTCGTGTCAACAAACTCCCTCTAACCTCGCTTAAGACGCCCAAGGCACGTTAGTATTTAGGCTTTAAGCCTTCGTGGTTTTTCCAAAATTAAAAAAAAATCTTAACAGGATTACAAAGAAATATGTATAAAATGTTTTTTTAATGTTGTAATTTTAAACAAATGCTTAAATACAAATTAAAATTATTTACTTTTTTGATGTTGTATTTTGTATCCAATATATTAGAAACACATAATGGGATTAGTAATGAGTGCATTTCATGTGTAATGATATGTAATCCTGGGCATTCATTAATGTTAATCTATAGAGATACAATAACCTTATAAATTTAAACTTTAGGCTACAAGTTTAGCTATTTAAATTTATGTTTGATCAAATATTATAACCAACTTTAATGATCTGAATTTATTATTTTTGCTCAAAATAAAATTAAGGTAAAAAATGTAAAATAAATTATTTGCTACAATTAACAAAATGATAGGCTTTTACTTTTAGAAAGAAATTTTGTTTTTATAAATCAATTTAGTTTCGCTAAAATTAGCTTCTTGCATAAAATTTATTTTGATCCAATGTAATGGTTAAAATTCTATCTACAAAAATCTGCCAATGTTATTCTATTCTATTCTATTTTCGGTTTTTTCATCGTCAAGTGGTTGGAAAATTGGATTGTCGGGTTCTAGACCCCCAGATTTTCCTTTTATTTTAAATAATTGTATTTATCTATCTCTATCTCTTTGTTTTACATGCATAAATTGTGACTATCAAGCCAGCGGCTGCTACTGGTATCGCGCATAACCGTCACTTTCACTACTGACGTATTTTCGCAAGGCGTGCGCACCTCCTCGACCATACGAGGACACCATGTGTTCAACACCAAAACGTAAAAACTTTAGGCTTTAGGAATCTTCACTCACAGCGCTTAGCCCCAGAAGAAAGAAGCCCCAATTTAGCGTGAATCTTTTCTCGGTCCCCAAGGGTACAGCTACGCTCGTACGACGCCCTCAATCGCCCACCCGGGAAGTCTATGTAGACCTTTACGTAAACGTGAACCGCACGACTCGAAGACCGCGGAAAGATATTTTCCTGCCAATGTTACATAATGTCACAATTGGGGATCGATATTTTTTATTTTTATTTGTTGTATATGGTTTGTTTCTAGGGTTGTAGTATTTAGTCAAGTCAATGAAGCCGTAAAACAGGCAATCGTTTAAAGTCCTCTATAACAGCTCCGATTTTATTAATTTTTATTTATTATTTTTATTTTTCCATATTATTTAAAATCAGAAACATCCCAGAGAGGTAAAATAATTATCTATACTAAGAGGTAAAGAGGTAAAGATTGTAACTTTGTTTGTGAGTTTGTTTGTAGCTGCTAATCTTCGGAAGTACTGAACCTATCATAAAAACTCTTTCGCAATCAGAAAGCTACACTATTCAGGAGTGTTATAGGCTATATTTTACTATGATTAAACAAAAGTTCAGATAATAACGTCCACCGAAGTGGACACAGGTCGGCTATCTTGGATAAACTATATAACGTTACTATTCTTAACGGATGTTAATGCGTTTTTTTTTAATAGATTAAGTGATTCAAGAGAAAGGTTTATATGTATAATAATATTTCTAAAAAACATTTACAGAGTGTTTAAAAAATAGTTTACATTTAAAATTCGATATTGATATTACTATTCTCAACGGATTTTAATGAGTTTTTTCTTAAATAGATAGAGTGATTTCAAAGAAAGTTTTACATGTATATTAATACCAATATATATAATATATATATATATATATATATATATATATATATATCCGATACCTAAAACATGTCAATGGGCCTTATGGTTTCGTGACTGCAAACCTTACGATTTTCGGCACAATGTTTAAAAGTTGCATGTTAAAATTGTGGTAAACTTGTCTGTTAAAAAAGTGAGGCGTTGGCCCAGTCCGACACTCGAAACATTTGACATTGACAGGCTGGGTTAAAGCGTCGCTTCAATATACGGCGGTATGAATATTCATGGTAGAACCATCAAAAGGAACCCCCTAAAAACGTTTAAAAAGTGGTATTTTCATGAAGTCAGTTTCATTATTGGCCCAGGGACTATAGTATTTTTAAAAGATATAAAAATATAGAAAATTATACTAGTATTTTTAAAAGATATAAAAATATAGAAAATTATACAAGTAACGTTCTTAGTAATAATTTTCTTTGTCGTCCCATGTCATTATTATTTTAACAATGCTAATGTTTTTATTCCGTAACTGGATACATATTCAATTATTTTTGTAATGTCATTTAAATTTTTGTAAAAAGGACCTTTTTGCCAGTAAAAAATATTATTTCTTTAATAAAAAAACTCTTAAGGAACTTCCAGAAATAATAATCGGCATTGTTACCCTTACCCACGATAATTAATTTTTAATTAGGTCCTATTGTTTAAATCGGAATACACATTTTCTTTTAAAATATCGCTATTATATATTTTTAGGACACTGACTAAACAATCGCCGGCGGTATTGGTCAATTATAAGAAGAAAACCGCCGAAAATCTAAATTAATTTGCTATTACCGGCGGTTTTTACTTATTTTATCGCTAGATACCACCGAGTAGGGCTATGCTTATGATAAAAATTTAAAAATAATAATAAAACACACCTAAAAATGAAAAATAATCTAAAAAAAAGAAATCGGGTAATCACAAGATATATTTAAGTGTAAAACGCTTTTGTTTTTGTTGTTTTATCTGTGGAAATGTCTTGTAAATATGTAGTGTTACACTTTAAAATGTGTTTTTATACAGTGACGTTCCCAGAATTTTTGTTTTAAATGGATAATTTTCTAAATTTCCTGACTCATGTAAGTAAATAATAATAATTATATAAAAAAGTGGAAAAAAAAGAAAAACATGTTTTTATCCCGTATTTTGCTGCATTAATAACTGTAGCTACACACGATCATATAAGTGTTGTATAATTTTAAACGCTTTATTTTGACTGTGGCAATTTTTCTTTTAGAATTAATGTACTTTTTTTGAAAAACCAAGTCAAAGCCATGACCAAAACGTTAGGAATAGGTCCAAGAAACTTACCAATTTTAACAATATATATATATATATATATATATATATATATATATATATATATATATATATATATATATATATATATATTAATAAAAGGTAAAGTTCTTTGGGCATATGGCTCATCAATGACTGTAAAAATTAATAAATAAAAATACCCTGTAAGAATTCGGCTACTATGGTTGGTTGTTTAAAAATTAGTCTCCAAAAGAAAATGGAATACCCTGGGCCCGACCAAGACGGTGACACGTGTTTCGTCTTCGTTAAGACTTGTTAAACCGCTTCAGGTCGCTAGACGCCTTTATGAAGCCCCGACTGACTGTAAATATTCTTTCCGTCGTTCAGAACTAATAAATACAGACAGCGGTGCCATCTCACCAAGAAATTTAAAAACAACCAGCCATAGCATCAAGAGGTGGTAGGTAAAAAGTGCGCCATCTAGTTGTATATGGCGAAAGTTAAAAATGCAACATACTGTTATGCCAACAAACCATATGGAAACTGTCCGCCCATCAGTCTGCGGGTTTGCAGAATTCGGATGAGTAGTTTTGCCAAAACCAGGTAGGTGGCGTACAGCAGTGACTGAAAAATATGATAAAAATTATATTGAAAATTTACTGTACTTTTTTCGAGCCATACAGAAAAATAAAGTTGATGATGGTTTCTTGAAAACGAAACGTCGGGTATAAAATCTAAAAATACCATGATGTAGTAGCGTGTACCAATGTAAAAGTGTTTTTAGTTATTTTATATCTCTTCAAATAAAGTCCGAAGAAAATAAAATCGATATAGTCAAATTTTTGTTTTTGCCAAATATCTCAGCAGGCCATAAAATTTTTCAAGTTTTTAAACGGCATGTAAATAAGCTTTTAAAAACACAACTTTTTTCTAATTTAACCTAAGCTGTATCTCCAATAGGTACTGACATTCCCATGCTTAGGATCCTTATCTTGGACACACTGTATATGCATATGCATTTTATTCTTATTTTTTTAATTTATGACAGATTATGTTTTAAGCTTACAGATTATTATTATAGCCGCCAAAAAATATATAGTAACTCGCCTTGACTTTTTTAACCAAACTTATTAATCTTTGATCAGTTCTTTGTATTTTTTACCAGTTATAATGATTAGTTTAAATTTAAGTAATAATTTAAGTTATGTAAATTAAACATTTCTGTTAATCTCTTTTAATATTAAAAAAAAATAGCTGGTCAGAACAAAAGCTATATTTAACGTGGCGGCCATTTGTTGCCTATATTTTAACATTCTAACATCTCTATTTTTGAGGGGTCTTACACTGGCGGGTCGTCAGTTGATGCATAAATTGAACCATAGATGCGGCAATACACAATTTTTGTTTGCATTTATGCAAATTATACGTATTTTACTTTAAATAGGTGCAGTCAGAGTTTCTTTATGAGAAGGGATTTGAACATAAGCAAGACCGGTGATAGCTTTTGTCAGGGACGTAGAGAGAGATATAAATATTTTTATTCATGCATGTCGATAATTTTTGATGTTTTAAACATTTTAATAAAACTCGGTATCCAGGAGTTTTTAGATATCAGCTATTTATATCTGCGCAGTTGTAATTATAGCTAATACGATGTTATTGAAGGTACATACATACTTTCGGGTGCACTGAACAACTAAAATGGTATCAGTTTTGGCAGCTGGCGGGTGATTAACGGTTGTCAAGACCGATTCTTACTAACATCAATTTTGGGCGTTCAACCAATTATAACCGCGGTAATATTTGGTGACAACTTTGACGTATAATACATTTTTTAAATGTCAACATAACCGATTGGTAAATACCGTTTTAGAATTGGGCCTAAAATACCTTTTTTGTGTAGAAAGCATAGAGATGCTTACTAGTTTACATACATACAGAGTAGTAACACAAAATCGGGTAGTTTTAGAGAATTTTAAATAGTGTACCCGTCGCCCTCTACTCTACACACAAAAATTAATATTTGATCCGAAAAGCTAATGTTTAAAAACCCTTGGATACCGTTTTATTAAGATATTTAAAAAGGGGGAAACAATTATCAAAATAAATTTACTTTTTTTTTTACTACGACATCCCCCGTATCTTCCTTATTATAAACTTTTGGATATTAGGAATGTTTGGTTTAATCTTAATATTTTGGCATAAGGAATCTGTGGTTTTTCTGTGTACCATTCATTAGCGGACACCCTGTATACAAAGTTTTTAAAGTGGTTTTTGACTTACGGAACCATGGAAAATGTTTTGCTCTGCCAGGTACCTCATCGTCCTGTCGTCGCTTTAATAATTTTTAATTTTCAATCTTTAAACCACATTTACGTTTTTGTTCTAAGTTATGCCTATTAAAATAATCCAATAAATTTTGTTTAAAACATACAGTTCTTTTTGTTTTCTCCTTAATTCTACGCCACTGATCTGCCTAAAATCAAACATGGCCGAAAATGGCCCGACTTGACGTCACAGCCGCGCCAGCCAATATGGCGAATGTCGCGACCTTATCTCAATCAACTTTGGGTGCAGTACCCCAAAAAAATTACCGGCCTTTTCTGTGTTTATATAGTCTTTATTTATGACTTTAGCCTCCCTGTCTTTCAATGCACGAGCCGCCACTGGGACCTTAACATTTTAATGTCAAAAGATAAAACCCTAAGACATGGTCACATGGTGCGAGCTAGCATTCGAAATGGTCTAGTCCAGGGATGGCGAACCTTTAATACGTCTGAAAGTGCCATGTTTTTAAAAGAATTTTTAAAAGAAATATTGAGTAGGGTCATTGACGTTTTACTGGCAGAGTAAATTTCATTTCCTGGGGGCTGGGGTTATGCAATGAGCATGTTTTAACCTCGTTTTATAGAGCAAAATTAAAAATCAGATATAAAGCCTTGTAACAGCAAAAAAAAACAAACAGGTTTTCACCTTTCAAAATCACGTATTTAGCAATAAAGCATGTCCTATTATGCATAAACTACTACCAAAACGCAATTAAAAGGTCTTTTCACTTACTTACAAACTCTACTTTTTACTAACTTTTTAACCTTTTTGGGGGTGATTATTTTCCTTCCCCCCTTATCTACGCCAGTGTGACGTGTTATCAAATAATTTTAACTACGATTTTCGGAAAAACAATAAGGTAAATAACAGAGTTGGGTCGTATTCAAATACTCAGTTTTCTGAATAGTATTCAGAATACATTTTGCCGGTATTCGAATACATTTGTGTGTTTGGTATTCGGCAGAATACTATCTTGCTCAGTATTCGGGATTCTGTATTCGAATAGTTTAGAGGTATTCGACGAATATTTCTTTTGAGTATTCGAATACCGAAAAGGGTAAGTACTATTCAGAATACTAAAATTGTGAAAAATTGATACATGATTTGAATAAGAAAAGGAAGCAAAATAGGAAAAAAGAGGTAAGGACCTTTTTTTTGGTCTTCAATTTTATCATGGGTTTTGTTTAGAAGTATTCGAATTTTTTCGTTTCCAGTATTCGAATACCGAATCCGGATATTCATGTATTCGAATACTTTTTTCTTCCCAGTATTCAAATATTCGGTATTCGAATACTTTCTTTTTCCGGTATTCGTATTCGTATTCGAATACCGATTTTCAGTATTCTGCCCAACTCTGGTAAATAATAACAAACCGGAGGCATGGCTGATTTTTAAAAAATCGTAGGTATCGGGAGGTTTTTTTGTGGTGCTGAATACGAATCTTAAAGAATTTTTAGTTAAACACGTTTCGTCCTCGAGATATTTATCATCAAACTTAAATAAAAAAACTAACCTTAACTTACCATATTCCCCCTTTTTTTGCACACAGTTTTGGTTACTCACTCTACATCATTCAGTCTGTCCTAGTCCAATCAGCGAGACAAAAACAAGTTGTCAAAGATATTTCTAAACGGGGCTAGGTTTTGATAAGTTTCATTAATTTAAAAATAAAAACAGAAACAATGTGTAACTGAAAGTAGATTTCGCAAAAAAAGTAATTGGTTGATAAAAAAAATTGTAAACGAAGTATTAGAAAGATAATGACACAAATTAAGTAAATTATGATGTGTATAACTTTAATAAAGAAAAATAAATAATCAACAAAGCGGCGACTTCTACGACCGGGGCGAAATAAGGAAAAAAACAATTTTTAATATGTAATAAATTTTAAATTAAAAAAGTGAAAGTCACTTGTTGTAACAAAAAAAACATTGGATTAAGAATTGGGGGCCTAGTTTAAAATTGGCCACTGTCCGTGTAGCAAGGTGTTATAAATAGCTTGATGCATTGCACAAAAGGCCAAGATAAAATTGCTGAGTTACTGCTCACTGGTTAGAGCTAATGCCTGCATAGTAAAAGTTGTACCGTGCCTGCATAGCACAGGCAGTGGTGTCAAAGCCTACCTATTGTTGCATTTATCTACCTATCCTTGGTGGCTTTCCAGTGACGAAAATTTTTGTGCGTCACGCTCCAGGGCGTGAAGCTCTTGAACTGCTCCAAAAAGTTAGTCACTGGAACGCATCCTTAGACATAGAAAGAGTGATACTTTAAGAAATTTTAAAATTTCGTTGTTTTTCACCTTTCTTGGCTTTATAATAATAATCTCTTTTTAATATCTACTTCCATTTTAAATAAATAATTTTAAAAATCCATCCTAAACCATAATAAACTCGTTTGAAGCACAAAAACCAAAAGAGGGGTTGGTGCATGAGGGGCAAGGAAAAGAAAAACAAAGTAGCTCAGGTGCATAACACTTTCCGTCACTGGAACGCCATAAAGTAGAACGAAATGCTCCTGAGCTACTCGGGAGCGCTCTATTTGCGTTACTGGAAAGCCACTCTGTTAAAATAACTTGGCAGATAAGGGATACAAAAGATCAACATACCATTTAATCTGGTCGAAGTACATGGAGAGTCTATTTGTTTCCTTTACGAGCTAATGGATTTCCCACCCTTTATGTAACATGCATCTACAATCCCAAAAAGTTAGTATTTTTCGGTGCTAAATTTAATTAAATTACTTTTTGGGTCATGTACTTTGGAGATCGTACACTTTAAATCTAGTCCCCTCAATTTTGCGAGATCAAAAACTGTTCTTTAAAAAAAATAATCACTAAAATTATAAAATTTTCAAACTTATTTGTGTAGAAAACATTTCTTGTAACCAACATCATATACGAAAAAAATGAAATTACTCATTTTTGTTAAATTCTAAATAATAATTGAGTACATATTTTTAAAAATAAAAACAAAGCTTAATAAAAAAATGATAAAAGGGAAGGGCGGCAGACGGAAATTTTTGACCCCCCTCGAAAAAATCCGGGGTTTTGTGGTAGCATTTTGTACAGATCTTTTAAAGACACCCGGTAGACCAGACCAAGCCCAAATAACATTTTCATTTTAACTTTTTAATGATCCCCAGTAGCGGTAATGCTAATAGATTTAAAATTATAGTCTTTGTTGCTTAAATTATCTCAGAAAAATTGTTAAAATTTGATTGGAATCCCAAATAGATGTTTTTCCTTATTCTGCTTTAATATATAAAGATTATAATCGATGTTTCAAATACTTGTTGTGAGAATATGCACAGCTGTTTATTGAAAATTAAAGATTAAAATTATAAGAAAACTGTCATTCCAAATGGGTCTTATCGAAAATAAACATTTTAGATTATCTTTAATTTTAATATTAAAGATGTTTTCGTTGCTTAGAAATAGTGGTGTGCATATTCGAAAGATTTCGATATTCGAATATTCGTATTCCGAAGATTTTAATATTCGAAAGATCTTTCGAAACATTTTGTGTTTCATTGAGAAAGATGTTTCGAAACATCTTTCAAAACATTTCATATTTCAATGCAAAAGATCTTTCGAAACATTTTATATTTCATTGCCAATAAGCTTTTATTCTGTCGAAATATCGATTGAAAGATTGTTGCTATTTGCGGCAACGAATTATTTCACGTCTTATTCCGAGTTTTTGGAGTTTTGGCGCTATTTAACCATAAATGTTACAGCTGATATTCTTTGTTTGTTTGATTACTAATGGTTTGGGGTATGTTTTACGGGTTGTCTATATTAAACGCTTAGATATAAATATCATTCATCATTCATTCGGTATCTTTCGTATTTGTGTTCGGTGTTTACGAATATTAATTCATGACTGATCGTTCATGAAATATTTCACAACGAAATACGAATATTCGGAAGAAATATTCGAAACATTTCGAATATCTCGATATTCGAATATCATTCAGAAGATCATTTGAAAGGTTCCAACACTACTTAGAAACGGACCATTTTAGGAAAACATATCTTTCCACGTTTAATAATAAATACAAAGTGTCTCCGAAAAGTGCGGAAAAAATGGCACTGACTAAACGACCGCAAGCGGCATTGCTCAATTATAAGAAGAAAATCGCCGTCCGGCGGTTTTATCTATTTACGTAAATAAAAACCACCGAAAATCTAAATTTTTTGTTATTGGCAATTTAAATTAAGGAGCAGCAGTGTTGTAATTCGGTCAATTAGCTGAAATGGGTATCTAGATCAACAATATTTACCATATTTACAGAAATATACGATTTTGGGTTTGTGTCTCGGCTAGAAGCAAACTTTTGAAACAAAGCATTAAATTTCAGACAAAATATTGGGCATCATTGTCTAAAAACCTAAGTAAAACAAAGAGTAGTTACCAGCTTACATTCCGCGAAATTTTATATAAAGGGACACAAACGTAAGTTCTCCAATATTTACACTTAAACTGCAGGCATAACAAATTCAACTTTGCACCTTTTGCATCATGGCAGAATTTTTTACGGAATAACTGAATCCATGACGACAATCACCGAAACATTTAGCAAGAATTGTAGACTAATTCTTCTTGTATTCTTTATTGCATTTATTCAATAAACTACACAAATTATTTAAAAACACAATATTAACTGCCATAACAAGAAAAACTTGACTATGAATTGTCATGGACTCTTATACTAGTTCAAAATTATGCTGATGAGGGCTTTTTAACAACGGTGCAAGCTTAATTTTAATAATCAATTACTGGCGGCTTTAACTTATTTTATTATGGCGCCCTCGGGCGGCTATGCTTATAAAAACTAATAAAACCGCCGAATAATTCTTAACCCAACCTTAATATTTATTATTTATGTTGTTGTGCTGTAAGCATTATCTTTTTTGTGGTTTTATTGTTAAATATAACATATTTTATTGAACAAAAAAACTAGAAGACACGTTTGACACCTACATAGAAAGATTTTGTCAAAGCTCTTAATAGGTATTCAGAAGAAAAATGTATTTTTTTGAAAAACACCCTATGTAAAAATTCGGTTGTCATATCCTGACCAACTATTGTAACGAGAACTGCCATAGTCAGCCAAATATTGCGACTGAAATATGTCAAGTTTTTTTTCCCAATTTACAACAAAACCAAAGTTTTTCAAAGCTTAGAGCTTAAACTGTTGTACAAAAATCCAATACCCGTCAACAGTGTAAAAGCAAAAAAATGTCTTGGCTCTGTCAGTCTTCCTTAAAACCAAGTAGTGTGCCATTTTATAAAAAAATAAAAGCTTTCTGACACACAGCGAGCGGCGACGGGACAGCAGCGGGACGTCAACGCGTCAATGTCATATAAGAACACGTCCGTGACATGCCGGGCAGGACGGCAACGTGACACTAGCCAAGGATTCAATGTATTAAAACGCGTCGATGTCCCGCTCTGTCCCGTCGCCGCTCGCTGTGTGTCGGAAGCTTAAGTTGCTGAAGCTGACAATGACATCGATTTAGATGAGGATGATAATAGTGATGGGTATCAATAATGGAAAATGGTTCTTTTGACGAGTTTTTAGCTGTATTTGTATATTTATAAAAATGTTAAATAAAATTGTAGTATATTTTATTTTGAATTTTAAATTTTTAGCAAAAACAGCCAATGTCAAAGTTTTTTTCTTAAATTACAAAAAATGAATGCTTATAAAACCTTCCACTGTATCTCCAAATGTGCAAAATACGGATATATTTACGAATATATTAAAATGTTAGTTATGGTATTACCTCCACCTTTTGGTCTATCTCTTCCTTTATGGCAAAGGGTAATTTAATATTCCCCATATTATTATCTGTAAGACTAATAAACAGGCCATTTTCTTGTATAATTTAATAACTATAATTGCATTATTAATAAGGTTTGCGCTACGATACTATCTGAGGATCGTAAGCTATTAATAAAAGCCAAAACAATTTGATAAATTTGGGTTAATTTTGAATAATAATTAATCAGAAATACCGTATTTTTAAAAATAGTCCAAGAGCTGGAAAACATTTTGGGGTCGAGCACTGCAGAAACTTGTACAATAGTTTGCTTTTAAAGATTTACCAAATTTAAAAACGAGGACCAAGCTAAAGGATAAAGAATCCATTGGCGACTATTTAGGTGTAGGAAGTGAAGTGCCACTTCACCAAAAATAAAAATAAAACATAAAAAAACATATTACTATTATTCAATTCATTTTCTCATTTCTATTCCTTATTTGTAAAATTAGCCATGGAAAATCTAGCAGATAAATTAACCGCTGGCGCGAGTCACTTTCCTCCGCTTTCGGCAACGAAACATCACAATCCGCGATCAGCAAGTATATTGCAAATAAAAAACGGATCGAAGTATACACTTCATTCGGGGTTTTGTTGGGTTGACTCTCCGTTGCCATGACAACGCTATAGCTTGCCGGCGGCCAGAATTGCGGGTGGGAGTATCAGGTGAATTGCTTGGTAAATCGCTAGCCTTAGCGCCTTTACACACTGACTGTTTATAAAATAAACATTATCCATTAGGTGAAGTGTACTTTTCCGCGGTGTATTTTTAGTGCTCGGGATTTTGATTATTAATTCTGGTTAGTGGAACGAAGTTTTTCTTGTCTTCATCGGCGGCTCAAAAAAACTTGACCTAATATTTGCTGATGAATGTTATAAAAATATTTCAGCATTTAGTGAAACAAGTTGGCGCAAATAAAGACATTTTTATCGAGGCGTATAAACTTTTTTCGCTAATTTTAATGATACCGTCGACAAGCGTGTCAGTGGAACGAAGTTTTTCTTGTCTTAAGCGTTAAAAAACTTTCTTAAGAAACACTATATCCCAAGATAGACTTTCATCTTTGGCCAATATTTCAATTCAAAATGAGCTTCTACAGGAACCATTTTCAAGATATAATTGATAAATTTGCTGCATTAAAAGATAGAAGGATTGATTTTGTGTATAAAATGTAGGGTAATTTTCTAGAAACCTGCGATTTTTTGGCGGAAACGTTTCGTTCACGAGATATTCATCATCAAAGTTCTGGTTAGTTGAATTTGAACTAAGCATTATGTTCCCCCTTCTTTTGCACACATCTCTTAATTTAAAGCTAAAGTGTCAAAAAATATTTAATTTTCACCTTTTAAAATCCCGTTTTTCTACGTTTTTACATTATTTTTGCATTAAATTGGGTGGCTTTTCTTTAATAATGCGGCAACCATACATACACATAGGGCTTCATGGCACACTGGGATTGAAATGATTTAAAGTATAGCTATGCAATTTAATGCAAAAATAATGTAAAATATGTAAAAAGCGGGGTTTTAAAAGGTGCAAATCAAATATTGTGTGCCACTTTCGCTCTAAATCAACAATTGTGTGCAAAAGAAGGGGGAATATTGTAAAAATAGGATTAGTTTAAATTTTAAATCTGATGATGAGTATTTTAAGAACGAAACGTTTTCGTCAAAAAAATCTTTCAGATTCGTGATCAGCGCCCCAAAAACCCCGGTATACCAAATTTCGTCAAAATCGCCGACCAAAGTTGCCGCAGGTTTCTAGAAAATTTGCAAATTTAGGTAGTATTTAAATAGTTAAGTATTTTTAATTTTGCTAAAATGGTGAAGGCGCTTTTTTCCCTTCCACTACACCTGTATTTAGACCCGCGAGCCGCCACTAAAAAGAATATTACTGAATTTTGAATTTTTATACGGGGTGATTTAAAAATCGATTACGATTCCTAAGTGATAATTGTACTTGATAAGATAATGGTTTTGATATATATATTTTTTCTACTCGCGTGCAAAAAGTTCACGCACGCATTTTGGTTCTTAAGGAGACATTTTCCACACTAGTTCGGTAAAGAACTTTTCGGCACTAGTGCTGAAATGTACAAAAATATCGAACCAAATCCATAAAATATAAATGCGATAAAAAGCTTTAAGGGTTCTAATTATTATACATTTGCTTTTGGTTTTTTGCTGTTACATCACAATTTTGTGTAATAGCCTTTCTTTATAATTGCTGGATGGTATTTATTTGGGTACACGCCAAAATAAAATTAAAAGTACTAAAAACCAAAAATAATTTAAACAAGTAAAAAGATAATTTAAAATCGACGTTTTGGTGGCAAATCTGCCACCGTTGTCAAGATAAATGGAATAAAAATTATAAAAATTTACTATATTTAGGTTTTAAAATTTAAAATTTTTGTTTTTTAGGATATTCTGAAAACTTTAACATTAAATGTCAAAATATGTTTGTTTGGTTATAGTGTCATAGTGACATAGATAACTGGTTGCTGGTGTATTGATTGTTTATTTTACAAAAAGGTGAATAGTTAGTTAATTTTTAGTCTTCCTGAAGATACTTCAGTATCAAGCAAAGGCAACCAAGTGTTATTTAAATTAACTGAAATTTATACTACACAATTATCTTTATTTAATAATATATACGCACTTTCTTTGATTTTGCGTTTTTTAGAACAAGTTTCCTTTGCTAAAATGCTTGAAGCATCCCAGTTTATTCTATGATTGTTATCAAATGCGTGTTGGTTGGGTAGCATCAATTTCAGTTAATTTAAATAACACTTGGTTGCCTTTGCTTGATACTGAAGTATCTTCAGGAAGACTAAAAATTAACTAACTATTTACCTTTTTGTAAAATAAACAATCAATACACCAGCAACCAGTTATCCATGTCACTACGACACTATAACCAAACAAACATATTTTGACATTTAATGTCAAAGTTTTCAGAATATCCTAAAAACATAAAAATTTTAAATTTTAAAACCTAAATATAGTAAATTTTTATTTTTATTATGTTTATTCCATTTATCTTGACAACGGTGACAGATTTGCCACCGAAACGTCGATTTTTAATTATCTTTTTACTTGTTTAATTTTTTTTTGTTTTTTTAGTTCTTTTAATTTTATTTTGGCGTGTACCCAAATATATACCATCCATTAAATGAATCCGCCAAACTACAAAACATATCTTCAATTTATAATTGCTATAATTCTGGATTTTTGTGTGACGATCTTGCATAAATACTACTTTATTCTGCACAGATCGTACTTGTAGACACAAAAACAGTTTAAATTAGTAGAAAAAGGGATAGATTTACTAACCCAGGGTGTTTTCACAAAATGAAAAGCACCCATCAAATAACTACTCCAATTTATTTTCATATACCACTAGCTAAACAACAATATTCCATTTTTTGACTCAGTTTAATTAAAATAAAATTGTTTGACAATTAGAACTCTCTAAATCGAAGGCTTAACTTCTGTCTTCTGGGATCTAGATTAAAATATTGGCATTTGTTAAATAAAAATACAAAACAAAAATAAAAGATACTTATAGAAATATAAACTTTGAATTGTTAATCATTGGTTCTAAGTAAAGAAAATGTTTTACCTTCACTTCATATAAATTTCAATTCTCTCAGTTCTTTGTAAAGTAATGGAAAAATTAATTAATTCACAAATTCTTAAGTACTTAGAAAAAAAAATTTTGCATGACGGGCAGTATGGATTTCGCCACAAAAGATCTACAGCAGACTAGGTGAGTCCCAGATCGTTGCTCTTGATATATCCAAAGCTTTTGACCAGGTCTCGCATGCGGCACTTCTTAATAAGCTTCCCTTCTATGGTCTTTCAACTAAAGTCTGTACTTGGCTCTCTAGTTATCTATCTGATCGACGTATATCAGTTATTGTGGACGGCCATTCTTCAAGCTCTCACCAAGTAAATGCTGGAGTCTCTCAGGGCTCAGTTCTGGCACCAACATTGTTCCTTCTTCACATCAACGACCTTCTCTCGTCCACAACCAATTCCATTCATAGTTTCGCCGACGATAGTACCCTTCACTCCAGTTTTCAGGATCCTAAACCCATCACTAAACCTGACTTGGAAAACAAACGCAGAGCGATGCAGATATCTCTTTCGCAGGATCTTAACTTAATATTGGATTGGGGTACCAAAAATCTCGTCCATTTTAATGCATCCAAAATACAATCATGTTCCTTGTCGCGAAAAGAGTAATCAAATACTCATCCTCTACTTATAAGCGGACAAGTTTTACAGAGCAAAGACACCTTCAATCTTGTGGGCGTCACATTTGAAAATAATTTTAACTGGCATAAACTCATTGTATCTATAGCCACGGCAGCTTCAAAAAGCTTGGATTTATCTTTCGAGCCAAAAAGTATTTTTCCGTTTCTAATTTATACACTTTATATGTGTCCCAAATCCGACCACCCTTGGAATATTGTTCTCATATCTGGGGCATGGCGTCCCCCACAACCCTAAGCATTCTTGATTCTATTCTAGAAGAGCTATTCGTCTTCACTTACAGAAAGGCTTTCCTCTCTTGCCCATTGTCGGGCTGTGGGGGATTTATCCCTTTTTATAGGTACTTTCATGGCTTCTGCTCTGAAGAATTGTCCAGTATAGTTCCTCCACTCACGGTTCCCAACAGAGAAACTCGTGGTTCCGCGCGTATTCATCCCTATACGGTTCAACTGGACAGGCCCCGGACTTCTCACTTAGTTCGTTCTTTTATACCTAGAGTTTCTAGATTGTGGAACCTGCTGCCTGCGGAGGTCTTTCCTTCCCCCCAAATCTTCAAGTATTTAAGTCCCGTGTCAACAAACTCCCTCTTACCGCGCTGAAGACACCCACGGTACGTTAGTATTTAGGCTTTTAGCCTTCGTGCTTTGTCCAAAGATAAAAAAAAGCGATACCTTATAAAATTTGTGATAATGGTCATAAATTAGCGTGGTGAAGGTTTTAAGTACTATTCGAAAACTCATAAAGAACACTAATTTTGTAATTGAGATGGAATACGTAAAAACAGTTTTACAATTAAAAAAATTATAAAAACAAAACTACCAACAATGGATGGAACATTAGATGAGCATGGTTAAAGGTTTATTCAAGACATATTCCATAAAAGAAGGGCGATAAAAAATGTTCATCAGCACTCGTATTATTATTTCAAATTCTGTTTTATTATGATTCTGATTAGGCCTGCTTTTCACAGGGATTTGGTATTTTTTACGTTTAATTTAACTTTTATTGTCCCTTTTTATTCCTTTTGCCACTTTTTTCTTTTGTTTATTAGTATCGGTTTTAGTATTTTAGTTAAAATGGAGTTTAAAGCCGGATTTAATAACACCAATTTGCATTATTGTTGTTTTTATTAAGGTGTGTTAGTCTTATTAGATATATTTATGTATTTGACCGTATTGGTTAATATATAATTAAGTTTATATTCAGTGTAATTAATATGGGCATCCTGGTGGGTGATGGAATTTTACTTTTTATGGGTAAACCTGAAGTCTTTAAAGGCGTTTTTTTGTCGTTTTATAATTTGTCTGATTTGTTGAAGCTGTATATTCTAACTAATTATATAGAGTGTCCGCTAATATTGGTTCACGAAAAACGACAAATTCCTTATGCTAAAATATTAGAATTGAACCAAACCTATATTCATATCCAAAAGTTAATAATATACAGGGTGTCAAAGTGAAAAAAATAAAAATATTTTAAATTTATTTCCGTAACTTTTAATACGTTTTAAATATTTTAATAAAACTTACTATCTAGATGCCTTTTTACCATGGGCTATTCATATGTGATAAAAAAATTTATGTGTAAACTGGAGGGCGCTGTCTACATTATTTTATATTTTTTAAAACGACCCAACTTTTTTGCTACTCTGTATGTACTATTTCAGTAAACCAGTAAACTTCCGCTTCAAATTTCTAAGTTTTAATTTTTGGCTGACAATAAGTTTCTTATTATACAGAATGATTCAAAAACATATACCATCGCTTAAGGAAAGATTCCTTAGCGAAATATAAGACAAAAATGTCATATGAACATGGGTCCACAAATGCTTTGTTTTCAAGATACAGGGCGTTTAATTTTTTATAATTTTTCTTTTTTTTTTGAATATTTTTAAAACTCCGCCAGCGATTTGGCTAAAATTTGGGATATAAGGTACATTTATTAGTAGGCATATTTTGACTATAAGGAATTTGCTATATTTTACCAGAGGCGTACTTGTGGGGTAGACACAAAATATTTTTTAATTAAAACATGTACACCACTGATTTTAATAAACTTTGATAGCGCAATTAAATACTTTACTAAATGCCTAACAAAACTTGTCTCTTAACATTTTTTCGAATTTCGTTTGGTTTTCGGAATATTTGCGATTTTAATACGGGCTACTGACCTCCACCTACGTTAAGCTATAAAACATCAAAGAAGGCTTTGAAATAAAAAAAACAATTGCTTTAAATTTGACAAATTGGCTATTGTATTACCACTATTGTTTTTATCATAAATTTTTGTTTCAACTCATTAAAAATGCCTTTTATTAATTATAGTTCGTCAGAGTTAACAGATATGTTGTTAATTTATGGTGAAACCAGACCAAATTCAAGTGAAGCCGTCAGACTTTATGCTGAGAGATACCCGCTACGAAAAGTCTCTAGTAAAATCATTTTTAAGTACATCGTAAGGCGTTTAAGAGAAACTGGCTTTCTCAAACCTGTTAAAGCAAATTCCGGGCGTTCAAGATTTTGTCGTACAGTTTAAGCTGAAAAAGCAGTACTAAAATCGATAGAACGTTATCCTAATATCAGTACCCGAATAATTTCCAATGAACCAGGAAACATTTCTCAAGCTTCTCTTCAGTAGTGCGAGTTTTGCAAGAACAACAACTAAAACCATATTATTTTACAAGGGTACAAGAACTTTTACACAGGGATTATGGCCCTAGACAAGTGTTTTGCAAATGGTTTCTCAATCAGCTGCAAAATGACCGGTGTTTTTCTAAATATGTACTTTTCACTGACGAAGGGGCATTAAAAACTTTCATAATAATCATACATGGGCGGAAGAAAACCGTCACGCTTTGCAGACAACAAATTTCCAACATTAATTTTCTTTTAATAAAGGGTGTTTTTTAACGATGATATAACTTTAATCTATAAAAAATATGAAAGTAAATATATTGTGATCGAAAACATAATGCTATGTAAAAGAACAACTTATTACATTAACGTTTAAAAATTATTTGCGGCATGTGGCCACCGCGGCAGTCTACCAGATAGGCTATTCTTTTAGTCCAATTTTGAGTGACTTTTTCGAGTACTTTCGGTCGTATATCATGAATAACATGAGTAATGTTGGCTTCTAAGGCTTCTATCGTTGCTGGTTTATCAGCATACACTAATGACTTGACGTAGCCCCACAGAAAATAATCTAGGGGCGTCACAACACAGGATCTGGGTGGATAGGTAACAGGCCCATTTCTCGAAATTAATTTGTCGCCAAACCTTCTGGATCAATATCATCCATATTTTGAAACAAATATTCATGAATCATGGTTCGGTAACGTTCTCCATTGACCGCAACGTTCTGTCCAACCTCATTTAAAAAAATAAGGTCCGATGATCCCATTAGCATGTATACCACACCACACGGTCACTTTTTTGAATGTAATGGAGTCTGTTGGATTTCCTGTGGATTAGCATCACACCATATCCGGCAATTTTGTTTATTTACAAATCCAGAAAGCCAAAAATGAGCCTCGTCGCTAAACAGAATCTTACGATAAAACAACGGGTCACCTTCCAGCTGTCCTAATGCCCAGTTAGCGAAACGACGACGCAAGCCATGATCTTGCGGCTTTAATTCTTGCACCAGTTGGATCTTATAGGGGTATAGATCAAGATCTTTCCGCAAAATTTGCCAGGTAGTTGACGGACAGAGCCCAACTTGTTGCGACCGACGACGAATGGATAACTTTGGATTCTCTTCCACACTTTCACGCACAGCGTCAATATTTCTTTCATTACGCACATTCCTTCGCCGTAGTGGTGTTTTCACATCGTGTAAAGAGTACGTGGTACGAAATCTATCCACAGTACGACGAATTAGTAACTCAGATGGACAATCGTGTGGCCCATAAAATTCACGAAGTCTTCTATGAGTCTGGCGAACTGATGACTGATTTTCAAAGTAAATTTAGATAATTTGGTAACGTTGGTCAAGCGTAAGTTTATTCATGATGATTTGCCAAAGTATACTGAAAATAAATTTTATGAACTGTGTCAGATTGACAGTTAAGTCTGACAGTTGTTGCCAAGTAAAGTTCTATCCAACCTAAAAAACACCCTTTATTTGGGCTGGAATTGTTGGAAATGAAATTATCGGACCTGTAGTTCTACCGAACAAATTCAATGGAGCGTCTTACCTCAATTTCTTAATAAACGAATTGCCCGATATTTTGCCACTTTATCTAAGAAACAATAATAGATTATGGTTCCAGCCTGACGGAGCACCACCACATTTTGCGGCTAAAGTAAGAAGATTTTTAAATGAAGCGTATGGTCCTCGCTGGATTGGTCGTAGAGGACCAGTCGCTTGGCCACCGAGAGTCATCAGACATCAATCCCTTAGATTTTTATCTCTGGGGACATGTTAAAGAAATTGTTTACAAAAAATCGTGAATACGAGGCAGGAATTGTTACAAAGGATAGAGGGGGCATTTGGAACAATAAGACAAAATCGTACTATTTGCGCAAAAGTACGCAAATCTTTAGGACGAAGACTAAGAGCATGCAACGAAGCTAAAGGAGGACATTTTTAGCATTTCATTTATCCACTTTTTAGGTTAAATTGCAGGTTAGTTTTTCTTTTTTAAATTAAAGCACTCTTTGATGATTTTTATAACCTAACGTAGATGGAGGCCAGTAGCTGCAGCCCGTATTAAAATCGCAAATATCCCGAAAACCAAACGAAATTCGAAAAAATGCTAGGAGACAAGTTTTGTTAAGCATTTAGTAAAGTATCTAATTGTGCTATTAAAATTTATTAAAATTAGTGACGTACATATTTTTTAATTAAAAAAATATTTTGTGTCTACTCCACAAGTACGCCTCTGGTAAAAATACAGCAAATTCCTTATAGTCAAAATATGCCTACTAATAAATGTACCTTATGTCCCAAATTTTAGCCAAATCGCTGGCGTAGTTTTATAAATATTCAAAAAAAAAAAAAGAAAAATTATAAAAAATTAAACGCCCGGTATCTTGGAAACAAAGTATTTGCGGGGTTCATATGACATTTTTGTCATATTTTTGGCTAAGGAATCTCCCTTTAAGCGATTGCATATGTTTTTAAATCAACCTGTATGTTGTAACTATTAAACACAATTTATCTTTAGGCTAGGAAGTTTGTAGAGAGCACTAACCATTTTCTAATGGCATAACGCTCTTACACTTGCCGCTGTCAGCTCGTTGCTTGACGCTTGCTTTCGTCCGCTCGCCGCTCAGCATCATAGCCGGTCCCTAAAAGAGAGTAATCGTACGTTTTTAAGAGATACCTAGTACTTTAACGAGGAAAAATCAGAGAGATATTATATGGTTAAACCTAATGTGATATTTTAGTAATTCGTTTTTAATAAAATAGAAAATATTTTTATCTTTAGTCAATATTACTTATAAAGTACCTGTATAACTCTCCTATTTACCACATAAACTTTTTTATATAAACTCATTTCAGAGTTTATTTGGTGAATTTACATATAAAAATAAATTTATATTCAAAACATGTCGTATTCAAAAATACAATGAAACCAGCTGTCTATATTGATAAACAACGCACGATACAATATTCTTTAGGTATACCGGTCTTTAAAAGACCTTTTGTTCCAATTTTATTTGAGGTTTACATTTTATTATCTGAAAATATAGTACTTAGTAGTTTTTGCCATTGAAAAATTATGTAGGTTATTTTTTTTATTTTTTTATCTTGGGCCAATCCACGAAGGCTGAAAGCCTAAATACTAACGTACCGTGGGTGTCTTAAGAAAGATAAGAGGAAGTTTGTTAACACGGGACTTAAAAACTTGAAGATTTTGGGGGAAGGAAAGACCTCCGCTGGCAGCAGGTTCCACAGTCTAGAAACTATAGGGATAAAAGAATGAACAAAAGTTCGGAACCTGTCCAATTGGACCATTTAGGGATGCATACGTGCGGCACCACGAGTTTCTCTGTTGGGAGCTGCAAGAGGAGGGACTATACTGGATAATTCGTCGGAGCAGAAACCGTAAAAGTATCTATACAAAACCGATAGATCTCCCACAGCTCGACGATGGGCAAGAGAAGAAAGTCTTTGAGTAAGTAAAGGATCATTAATAAGACGAACAGTTCTCGACATGAGAACAATATTCCAGAAAGGGTCGAATTTGGGACACATACAAAGTGTATAAATTGGAAGGAGAAAAATACTTTTTGGCTCGAAAAGAAATCCAAGCTTTTTGAATCCGCGGTGGCTATAGATACAATGTGTTTATGCCAGTTAAGGTTATTCTCAAATGTGACGCCCACAAGGTTAAATGTGTCCCCGCTCTGCAAAACTTGGCCACTCATAAGCAAAGGGTGAGTGTTTGATAATTTTTTCACGACAAGGAACATGATTGTGTTTTGAATGCATTAAATTGAACGAGATTTTTGGCGCCCCAATCCAATATCAAATTGAGATCCTGTGAAAGAGATATCTGCATCGCCCTGCGTTTGCTTTCCAAGTCGGGTTGAGAGATTGGTTTGAGAACCTGAAAAGTGGAGTGAAGGGTACTATCGTCAGCATAACTATGAATTGGATTGGTTGTGGAAGAAAGAAGGTCGTTAATGTGAAGAAGAAACAAAGTTGTTGCTAGTACTGAACCCTGTGGCACTCCAGCATTAATTTGGTGAAAGCTTGAAGAGTGGCCATCAACAATGACTGATAAAAGTCGATTAGAAAGATAACTGGAGAGCGGAGAGCAGAGTTGGAAGTTGGAGTTGGAAGATTGTAGAAGGGAAGTTTATTAAGAAGTGCGTCATGCCAGACTTGGTCGAATGCTTTAGATATATCAAGAGCAACAATCTGGGACTCACCTAGAAAGTCAAGAGACTTGTTCCAATTGTGTGAAACGAAGAAAAGAATCTGCTGTAGATCTCTTGTGGCGAAATTCGTATTGCCTGTCATGTAAAATTTTATGTTTTTCTAAATACCTAAGAATTTGCGAATGGATTTCTCCATTACTTTACAAAGCATTGAGAGAAGTGAGGTGGGTCTATAGTTGGATGGAAGAGATTTAGATCCTTTCTCGGGAATAGGCTGGACACGTGCAGCTTTCAAGCTGTCTGAAAAAATACCCGTGTCATAAGAAATTCGAAAGAGCCTGGTTAAAATAGGTGCAAGTTCAGGAGCACATTTTTTTAAAACGATTGCTGGTATTCCATCTAGCCCAGACGATTTCTTGGTGTTAAGATAAGAAAGAATACGCTTAATGTGTTTTACCTTAAAAATATTATTGGGCATTTGGGAGAAACTGGCAAAGAACCAGAAGGATTTGCTGCCATTTGAGCAAGAAAGTACTTTGTTTTTATACGGTTATCAAAGGAGTCTTTGGCTTCTGAGATTGTTTGGTGGTAGTGGTTTCTTGCTTCAATGCTGGCCTGTGGGTTTTCTGGACTAGGATCCTGTAGAAAATTCTTGTGACCCTGAACTGAATTTTGCACAAACTGACAAATAAATCATTGCCAAGTATACGTGTATTATATCTTATACATAAGTTTAGGATTTTATTTTTGTACTAATAACATATTTTTTTTGTAAACTTTGTTTGGACCGCTTTTGCCTAGGTCCCGGGGTAAAAATGTGCTGCTTATAAAGTATACCTTCAAAACCATTTACAATTTTGACCTCGCAGATCATCTAAAAACAAATTTATATAAATTAATAATTAAATATTAGTTATTAACATTTTGGTGAGGCTCCTTTTTTAAGAAAAAAACTTGGAGGATATTTTAAAGCTTAAACGATCTTCAAAATAAGATATCAATTATTCCTTCTAGCGAGGGTGTAATTCACCCTTAAATTTTAGGGGTGAGTCACAACCTCGACTAATATATTATTTTAAAGATTGTTTAACACTTATTATGTCCCCTTAGTTTAAAGTAGCTTGCTTTAACTGGCAATTTATTATTTATACTTTTTGTTTATAAGCTATCATATCAACGAAATAATACCAGAGACTTTAAACTTGTAATCAGGGTGCAGAGACCTTTAAAATATAGTATCACTCGACCCCTCTTTCTATTTAAGATTGTGGAAGTAAGTCTCACTTGCTTACAGCCATCTTTCAAATTATTTTGTGTCCTGGGAAGGTAGTAATGCATCTGAGAGTCTTTGTGGCGCAAAAAGACTACTGAGGTTAATTTTTAATCTTAAACCGCGTGACAGCTGCATATTTATCCAGTGCGTGACTTATGTAAATTCTAATATGATACTATTTAGGAGACTCGGAGAGTTAAATCATTACAGCACCTGAAACAGGAGTATTATAGATGTTTCTTTATACAGGACCTCCTTTTTTGAAAACTCTCCTTTTTACGGTTGTCTTACTCTCTACAACAAGCTTTCAAGAGACTTTAGAAATATGCATGGTGGTAAATTCAAGAATGCCGTTAGGCAATTTCTTATTGACAAGACATTTTACTCGGTTGCAGAGTATATACGACATGAGAGTTTGTTACTTTGCTTGCGTTTTGATTTGACAATTTTAATATTCTTTTATATGTATGTATTTATACAAAATTTTAACTTTATTTATAGTAATTAATTATAGCTATGGTTTCTATTCATTTGTATTTTTTTTGTGTGTTTTTACAATAATTACATTTTATATATTTATGTGTCTATGTATATTTGTGTATATCTATATATTTTTTTAGTATTTATATTTATATTTATTTATATTGACGACCCCTTTGTACATATTGTGCATTTTAAGGTGATATATTCTATCTATCTATCACCTTGCTAGACAATTGCAGTTTAGACCGCGACAGAGGCAAAAAATGTTTCCTTCTAAAATCAAGAAGTGACTGGTTTAAGTTTTTTCCTTAAATGACCTGAAGCGCCCAAAATAACCTCTGTTTTGTTTTCAAATAACCACCCTGTATACTGTATAAAATACACAAAAGCAATGAAGTTAATCAAGTTAAAAATATTTCCACTGAACTTATTAGGAAAGTCAATTTTATGACTTTAATTTTAAATTAAACATTTTCTTAAATGTCTTTCCTTGTCTTTTTAAAGTTATTTTGACAGATATTAGGGCGCAAAGCAAGTATCCTGCTAAAACAGCGCATTTTCTTAGGCTATAAAATTAAATTTTGGGGAATTGTGTATTATTAATTTTAAAAAGTAATGTGAATAATAAAAACCAAAAAAGTAAAATAAATATAAAAAGAATATTAATGTTAGGTTTTTTTTAAATAATGTTGTAGAATTTATTGGATGGTCTTTTCGTTGGGTACACGCCAAAAACCGGAAAGAATGGGACCGCTTCGGTCCTGGTCCCGGAGTAAACGAACTCACCCTGTTCAGCACTATTAACCCCTATGAACTGGCCGGTCGCCTGTAGAATTTGCCACAAAGGACCCCGCTCAATGCTTATGAAAAGTGTTTTTTTGGTTTTTTTTTAAATTTGTTGTATCTCGACTTTCTGATTAAACGTTCTTATTGACACAATGTTTAATCGCCTCTAGTTTTAGAGTTATCAGACCCTCAAAGTTAGATATTTGCTAAGTTGAGATTTCATGTACCTCCTATGATTTTAATTTATCTTATCCTACTAAAGCTTTTCCAGGATATCCTTTAAAAAGTACGTAGAGGTTATTACATATATATAAAGAAGGAGGGTAGTCGTGACCGGCTAGTTAAGAAAAATATCCTGTATTTAGTGGGGATGCGGATTATAAGTTTTAGGTAAAGTGCCCTCTGGCGGTATTTAAAAAAATACTTTTGTCTTAAAATTTTAGAATCTGCAAAGCTCGATTTGTGTGCCAAATATCAACTGGATTGGTTAAAAAATAAATGCAGTATGGCGAAAAACCAAAATAAAAATTGAACTTTGACGGCTTGTAACTCGAAAACGAATGACATTTAAAAAATATATATATGAAGCTCCACCCTTATTTTGTCAAGTAGAATCACACCCTTAAGTTTCTTGATCGATTTTTGAATCACCCAGTATTTTACTAGAAAGGAATCCAGCTAAAACGAAAATAACCTTTTATCACTGTCTCTTCGAAGTATTTCTTTACTTACCATTATCATATCCGACTTTCGCTTTTAGGAAGATACTTCATTAATAATTTCAGTCGCAAAAAGATATTAAAATTAATGCATTTTAATGAAATTCCTTTCTGAGTTTTACAAGAACGTTTACATAATATTTCAGGAAATTTAATAAGAAGAAAGTGATTGTTTTTAATGGTTGTATACAGGGTGTTTATTTTAACATATAGCAAGAATAGTGTGTTTTACCGTAAAATTTTTATATATATATATATATATATATATATATATATATATATATATATATATATATATATATATATATATATATAATATTAATAACAGGTAAAATTTTTTGGGCATATGGCTCATTAATGACAGTGAAAATAAATAAATAAATAAATAATAACCTGTAAGAATTCGGCTACCATGGTTGGTTGTTTAAAAATTGCGGAGTCTCCAAAAGAAAATAGAATACCCCGGGCCCCACCAAGACGGCGACACGTGTTTCGTCTTCTTTAAGACTTGTCATAGCCGCTTCAGGTCGTAGGGGCACCTTGATGATGCCCCGATTGACTGTAAATATCCTTTCTGTATCCCAGAATTTTACCTTTTATTAATGTATTCATATCAAAGCTCAAGAACCATTCATTTTTGTATTATATCGCAGTTTGGGTGAAAAATACTGCTTTCTATATGATTTTTATCATATATTCATTCACTGCTGTACGCCACCTACCTGGATTTGGCAAAACTACTCATCCGAATTCTGCAAACCCGCAGACTGATGGGCGCACTTTTACCTACCACCTTTAACCTCTCGATGCCATGGCTGGTTGTTTTTAAATTTATTGGTGAGATGGCACCGGTTGTCTGTATTTGTTAGTTCTGGGATACAGAAAGGATATTTACAGTCAATCGGGGCATCATCAAGGTGCCTACGACCGGAAGCGGCTATGACAAGTCTTAACGAAGACGAAACAACCAACCATGGTAGCCGAATTCTTATAGGTTATTATTTATTTATTTATTTATTTTCACTGTCATTAATGAGCCATATGCCCAAAGAATTTTACCTTTTATTCATATCAAGGCTCAAGAACCATTCATTTATATATATATACCGGGTGTTGCATCGTCGGGCGGGACATAGGAAATCCCATGTAATTTTTAATGGAGTCAATTATTGGCTCCCCTAATTATTTTAGAAAAAATTCTATTAAAGTTTATTGAAGGGCATGCAAATCTACGTCCATTGTAAAAACTTTGGATTTTTTGGTTAACCCGTTTGCTAGTTAGATGCTAATATATTTTTTAAAATTATTACATAATTATCGCCTCATATTTATGAACAACAATAAAAATACCAGTTAGGGTGACATTACGTTGTCATTTTGAAATTTAGTGCTTTATTATTATCAAAAATTGTGTTTACTGGTATTTTTATTGTTGTTCATACATATGAGATAAGATAAGAAAGTAACAATTTTTAAAATTTAAAAATATATTAGCATCTAACTAGCAAATGGGTTAACCCAAAATCTAAAGTTTTTACCATGAACGTAGATTTGCATGCTCTTTAATAAACTTCAATAAAATTTTCTCTAAAATATTTAGGGGAGCCAATAATTGACCCCATTAAAAATTACATGGGATTTCTATGTCCCGCCTGGCGATGCAACACTCCATGCATATATATATATATATATATATATATATATATATATATATATATATATATATATAAATATATATATATATATAAATATATATATATATATATATATATTGGGGAATAATACAATCCTGAACCTTTGATAGTAAAACTTAATAACAAAGCTGAACCACTTTTACAAACCTGAACCTGTATATGGGCCTGGGATTGTTTTCCCTTAATAACTCTCAAACTATTTTTATTTTTTAAACTTTTTTTTCTCTAGTATTACTAGAGCCCTCTATGAGCAAAACTGTCTAACTATCATTATCGTATCTAGTTTTGTAACCGAGAAAAAACTATTTTTATGGTGGTTCAGGACTGCTTGTATATCGATTATTTTAGTTCAGCCATTTGCCGCTTTGGCACTGTCTGCAGTTGCAAATGTATATCCAATTTTCTGTGTATATACCATTATTAGTACTATCCTGATCCATTATATGTGGCAACATTGCTAGCGCGGTATACTTCTTTGAAGTCTATTTTTAGAAGCGAAATATATTTTTAATATTATTGTCATTTTAATAGATACATTATTGGGGTTCAGGTTTGTCCCGTGTGATGTGTTCTGGCTTGTATTGATTGATAATATTGATTTAAACATGTACTCCAAATAGGGTTGCCAACTTTTTTACAAAAATAAAAGTATATAATCGTTTCAATAGGAAAAAAATAAAGTATTTGGAATAAAAAAGAAGTATTTTTCAAGTTTTATGTTTTTATTGCCTTAAAAATGATTTTTGTGTGATTTTGGCACTTGCTAACAACCCTTTACTATTTTTAACTATTTCAAAGCTCCTTTGACAGAGGTGATGTTAGATTTCCTGTAGCCGGCCCTTCTGCTAGATCTCCTCCACGCTCTCCTGTACCGACAACACGGACTCCGGATGTCGTCGGTGAGAGTGACGAGGCCGAAATTCGCTTTGGCGGTGGTGATCTTTTCTCTGAAAATTTTTATTATTGTCTCAGAATATAAATCGTGCATTTGAATATCTAATCTGCCTTGTAATTTTGCCTTTGTAATTACCATTTCAAAATGTTCAAATTTAACCTTATTTTTCAAACAGCAAGTATTTTCACATACTTTATTTGTATGCAAAAGTATAAAGTATAAATACCAAAAATAAAGTAAGATACTCTATTATAAAGTATGGTTGGCAACCCTAACTCCAAACGTTGTAAATTGATGGTTAACATGTGTTTATCAAAAGGTAGGCTATTTTATTAAATAATAAAAAGGCGTAAAAAAGACTATGAATAATGCACCTTTGGCATTTTAAAATTTTGTGTTATTATCTGGAAGTTTTAAACGTATTTTGTACAACAATAGTGTGTAAAATAGGGATCGATGATTAAAGGAAAAGTTAGCAAATACAGGGTGTGACAATTTCGACTCTCAACATGAGGATCTCAAAATTTATAAGAAATAGAAAGTTGGTTAAAAGGCAAAATTGCGTATATTTTAGCTTAA
Organism: Listronotus bonariensis; assembly: GCA_014170235.1. NCBI lineage: Eukaryota > Metazoa > Arthropoda > Insecta > Coleoptera > Curculionidae > Listronotus > Listronotus bonariensis. The sequence continues at coordinate 294,182 of JACEGR010000022.1, forward strand.
AAATATGCTGGGTAAAAATCCTAAATTTAAAAAATCGATTTTAAATATTTTGTACTTTTACATTGTCACTTTTTGTGCCATATGATGGTGTATTTAGATTTCTATTACGACATTTCCGTCTTTTCCCGACCATCATCAACTTTTACTTTTCCTTTGCGCGCCATATTATATTTTCGCATTTTCGAAAAGCGTTTTATTAACTTTGTAATGATGTATCACACATGCATATCAGACGTATATTTCATTCGATGTCAATAGATTTACTTACCTCTGTCACTCTTATGGTAAGTATCGAATTGCTTATTCGATACGCAAGTGTAATAAATCATTAAACAGGTATAAGAAAAAAATAATCCCATAAGAATAATCAACGTTGATAATAATTATGGTCGGCAAAAGACTAAACCTCGTGATAAAAATTTAAATGCACCATCATGTGGCACAAGAAAGTGACAATGCAAAAGTACAAAATATTTAAAAATCGGATAATAAAAATAAGCTTAGAAAAATAAAATGTTTTGTGAATTTTTAAATTTCGGATTTTTTAGGTATTTTTTAAAAAGTTGAGTGTAGTATTATTTTATATTGGGCTTTTTCGAAACATTGCAATTTTTTATTATTATTTTTTTTTGTTGATAAAACTAATTGCGGTTGTTATGTAAAATTACTTGCTTGTATGTTCGTTCGTATCCTAAGCCATCATCTGAGGATCTCTAAAATCCAAGACGAAACGTCATTAATTTAATTTAATAAAACAAGAGGTTGCAGGTTCGAGTCCCGCACGCGACCAAACTTTTTCATTTTCAAATAGACTTTATTTTCATCCATTTGTATAAAAATTTAATTTAAGTTTATACCTTAATGAGGCTGTATTTTGGGATACCCCCTGGATACCGCCTGGAACTTTCACTCCAACGAAACATTTTAGCTTTTAACAGGGTGTGTCCAATCCAAGCCTTATTATTGGGATCTTAGGAACCGTACAATATACAAGCTTGTTTAAATTACAAAAAAATTGCGCAATTTGTAGCACAAAAATACGTTTAAAAAAATCAAAAATTTTAAATGCTTCCTAGGATAATTGAAAAAGGCGTAATTAAAAAAATGCTTTTTCTCCTGAGCCGATTTTTATTTGATTTTAAAATAACTTGTACTTTTGCTTTTTCTGTGCTAGCTTACGCTGTTTTTAGATTTTTATTACGACTTTTCGTCTTTTGCCGACCATCATCATCTTTATTTTTTCTTATGGGTACCCCATTGAATTTTTACACATTTTAAATTTGATTTTTTATTTATGCATTACACTTGCACTTCGGGTTCTTTCTAAAAGAGCCTTGTGAAAGCGAAAGAGAAAGGCAGGTAATTTATTAGGACAGAATGAAATAGACTTCTGATATGCAAGTCTGATACATCATTGAAAAGGTATTAAAAATCCTGTTTGGAAATGCAAACATTAAAATTCAAAAACAAATAAAGTTGATGGTCGGAAAAACCGAAACGTCGCAATAAAAGTCTAAAAACAGCGCCAGCGTCCTGTAGCCCGAAAAAGGTGGCAGTGTAATAATGCAAATAATTTTAAAATCGAATAAAAAATAAGCCCAGGGAATGCTTTTTGCCGATTATCTTTGAAAACAATAGGATTTTAAATTTTTTTACTGATATACAGGGTGTTACAAATTCGAAGCTCACTATTGGGATCTCGGAAACTAGAAGAGATACGAGGATGCTTAAATTGGAGCAAAATTGCACATTTCATAGCGCAATAACATACCGTTTAAAAAATTTAAAAATTCCGAATGGTTCCGAAGATATTCGAAAAATCCGAAATTTTAAAAATAGATTTTATTTTTCCTGAGCTTATTTCTTTTCCGATTTTGAAATAATTTGCACTTCTGTATTGCCACTTTTTTGTGCTACCTAATGGTGTTTTTAGATTTTTATACGACGTTTCGTCTTTGCCGACCATCATCAACTTTGTTTTTCTTATGGGCGCCATATCGGATATTTGCATTTTTAAAAAACTTTTTAATCCCTTTTCAATGATGTATCACACATGCATATCAAAAGTGAATTTCATTCGGTCCTAATAAATGTATCTACCTTTCTCTTTCGTTATCATGGCACTCTTATGGAAAGTACTCGAACTACTTATCCGATATGCAAGTGTGATACATCATTGAAAAGGTATTAAAAAGTACTTTTAAGAATGCAAAAATCTAATATGGCGCCTATAAGAAAAAACAAAGTTGATGATGATCGGCAAAAGACCAAACGTATAAAAATCTAAAAACACCATCAGGTAGCACAAAAAAGTGCCAATGCAAAAGTGCAAAATATTTCAAAATCGGATAAGAAATAAACCCAGGAAAAAATAAAATCGATTTTTCTAAAATTCGGATTTTTTCGAATATCTTCGGAACCGTTAGGAATTTAAAATTTTTTAAGCGGCAAATTCTTGGGCTTTAAAATGTGCAACTTTACCTTAATTTAACCATACTCGTATCTCTTCTAGTTTCCGAGATCCCAATAGTGAGCTTCGAATTTGTAACACCCTGTATTGGGCCTAAAATTTTACAACTGTGCTAAAATTTGCCTGATCTATGTAGGTATCTCTTTACTAATTTTTATAAAAATATTATTCATCTATGGAATTAAATAAAACAGGTCTTTAGAAGGATCAAATATACGGGGTTATTATTAAGGTGTCCTAAATAATAAATCCGTCAAAAATTAGCCCTACTTTGTCATATAAACCCATTACGTAAAGAAATGTTGTTCCTCCGAGATACAGGATGTTGAAATTAAAAATGCCATATTTTAAATAGATTAAAAAAAGGTAACGACAAAAAATAGACGCCAATGGAGCAAAATACTTTTTGGTAACACAGTTTTAATTTAATATCTTATTTACTACAGAAAAGGTACCCTTGATAAAATTTGTTAACTTATGTGTAGTTAATACGAAATTTAAATTTTAAATTTTTAAGCATAGTCAAGTTTCCAAATCGATATTTTTAAGTCAACAAAATTTATCAGTTTAAGAGTCTAAATATTTTTAAAGAAAAACTAAATTGATTTAACCAAACTTACTCCAGACAAAAGTTTCTTAGTTTTGGCGCTAGAGGGCTTTTAAGTAATACGTTAAATGCTGCCACTTTAGTGTCCTCTAGCGCCAGAACTAAAAAACTTTAGTTTAAAGTAAGTTTGGTTCAATATTTTAGTTTACCATAAAAATATTTATAGGTAGTTAAATTTTCGAATTTTGTTGATTTAAACATTTACATTTAGAAATTTGGCCATGCTAAAAGAATTTAACATTTAAATTTCGTATTAATCGTACGAATAAACGAGTTTTATCTAGAGTGCCTTTTTGTAGTTAATCTGTTACTAAATTATACTGTATAACTCAAAACTTCCATTGGCGTAGAAATTTTGACTATTTTAAAATTAATTTGCCCCACATCTCCGCTAATGCATTTGTAAAAATAAATTTTTTATCCTTGGATTATTTGCTTTCTAGAAGTAAGTTAATGTGCTAAGTTGCGTTAAAATAGCACTATTCGTTTAGATTCTACAGTAGAAAATCCGTTTTTTAAACTGCAACTTTGAAGCCCTCTAGCGTTAAAACTAAGAAACTTTGTACTAAGGTAAGTGGTGCTTAATGGGCTTATTTTGGTCCCGGAAGATCGTTGTTGCAATTTTTCGGCACCTTTTAGAGACACCTCCTATACATATACGAGTTTTGCGATGTTGCGTGGCGAAATGGGTATACCTGCCCCGTCGGTACCCAAATCGTAACTTTGCTTGCGCTTTACGTTAAGAGCATAAATAGGGTTTGTGTACATTTATTTACGTATATTCTCAGGTTTTTATATGTAGGCCTAAAAAAAAAACCAAGATGTTTAAAAAAAATGGAATATAAAAATAAATGTCAAAATAAAAGGTACTTCCGGTACCATTTTTTGGTGGGAAGTGAAAAATTTGAATTCAGCGACTCAAAATACATAAAGTTAGCTAAAAAACTACATCCCCCTATTTTTTCCACCTAATATGCTCTATTGCCTGGAGTAATATAAAATTGCAGTCATGTTAAGATTTTGTCGCCCGTCAAAAACCAGCTTATCAAACAATAGGAATAACAGATAGAAAGCTGGTTTCTTGACGAATGACCAAAATCTTAATTAAAAAGTGAAGGCAATTAAACTTACCATGTATTTCGCTCCCTTATGCCATGAAAAATTTTCGCATCCAGACTTCATAGCTTGTTAAAATACCTTTTAAAAAGCTACGTACACCTAATCCTAAAAATCAGTTTATTCCTAATATTAATGTATAAAAATAGCCGCTGATTTTCGTTTTTTATCTATATAGAGAAGTTGTTCTTTTGTAGGTACAAAAAACATAACATATTTTAAAGAGATTGTTGAACACTATAAACTTTATTTATTAAAAAAGGTATCTTCAATTAAATTGAGTTCATAGTGTTACTCAACCTATTTTAAACAATGTTTATTCAAATTTGTTGTTGATAGTTTGAATTCCTGAATTTTTTCAGCAATTTATAAAAAACATTGCCTACTGATTTTAGACGCCACAAGGAGAAATTAATTCGGTATTTTTAACCCTTTTAATTTAACCCCCACGCAGCGGAGCCCTTTAGGCAATCCAGAAAAAGCCTTATTTATGGGGGCTTGACAGGAGTTTGACATCTGTTATGTAATTTGTCAAGGTAATTAAGCTAAATAATAGTAATTAAAGGAATATTTTTAAAATCATTCGATATGATGCTACAATAATACCTATATAAAAATAATGCTAATTATAACTATTTTAAGTGGTGACAATATTTAATAAATTGTCAATGTAAAAGTAATGATAAAAAAATTCTAACATAAAAATCGTCTCCCCCTGATATTCATTTGTTTGGATTACTTAATTAGCCCATAAACCCACCTTACTCAACCCAACCCAACCCCAAAATCTTAAATGAAAATATGGGTCGACTTTCCCTTATTTTAAAGGTCCTTCAACCCTGAATATAACTTTTAATTTTATAGCTCATACCTACGTGCTTCCCTATACATACGACAGCTTGTCAAAATCTTAAAATATTAGTTAGTTTTTTGTTAATTTATTGGTGAGTATTAGAGTTACATGTTTTTGACTAAGAAATTTTTTGAGAAATAAAATATGTACCCTTTTTTATAAAATTTAATTTATTTTTTTAGAAAAAGTCCGTTCACCCCTAAAATCTCACCCCTTTCAAGATATTAAAATGTTATTTAAAAAAACTAGTATTTCAGCCCTTACAATATTCGTTTAGTTTAAAAAGTGTAACTGTAATTCTTACATAGTCCGGGGGTTGGAATCGTTGGTGTGACACGCAAAGCACTAAAAGTTTCACCACTCACAAAACATTATATTTAAATCTCAAAAGATAAAGTGTTTTGGTGAGTGGTGAAACTGCTTACTACTTAGCTGTAATACTTAACAAAACCTAAACGAAAAACTAAGCAAAACTTTCACATTATAAAAAACTGTCTTGTAAAAGGGGATGGACGTCTCAGCTTCAAGCCTTGCACTTGTACTGGGGGTTTAACAAACTTTAATATGGTAATTTACCCCCAAATCCATTTAAGATTCGGAGTTGATGCTAACCTCCGGGTAGAGGTCAAGGTAAAGGGTTCAGAGTACCAAACGAATTTCTTCCCCTGACGTCTAAAATTGTTAGCGAATATTTTGTTACAAAACGGCAAAAACGGGGTGCAACCTTTTGTTGGGCCACGCTATGTAAGCACTAGTACCTAGTTGAAGTCAGATTTAATAAATTTTGGCTGCCTTTTAAAAAGGAAATTTCCACCTGTTATAGAGTGAAACACAGGTTATTTTATAAAGTTATCAAAACATTGCATTGTTTGGCAGGTGGCGAGAATAGATTCCACATAATAAAAAAGTTTTTAATGTTTAACTCATTTATGGTACCTATCTCCTCATAGGTTTATATTTTTTACACTTTGTAGAGCCGCTGAAAATGTACAGGACAAATTCAAATAAATTCGACTTCTATCGAGCTAGTCGGATGGTTTCTAAATCAAATAATCTATTAAAGGAAATTCTAAATTTTTTTAACTGGCAACATCGCTAGGTTCAGGTTTGTACGTATACACATATGTTTGGGTTCAGGATAGACAGGAATTACGGAAGGTTCAGGATTGCATCAAGAAGGATAAAATCCCTAATTATATACATTTAAAAAACACATCTTTTCTTTTGTATATATAGATTTTTAAACTTCCCGCCATTAGAAATGTCTAAAAACTAACTTAGGCAACTGTCAACACACTAGAAACAGTAGGTTCAGGATTGTATGGATTTCCAAGTGGCCCAACTTTGATATAAAGATGAATATATATATATATATATATATATATATATATATATATATATATATATCTAAAAAAAAATAAAGGATGATCTTTTCAAAATCCTAACTTTACAAAGTCACAGTTTTGTGAGCAATCAGAGTACATCAAAGAATATGAAGTTTACGCCTTGAAATAATTTTTTAATAGTATTATAGATAACAAGTAAATGAGCTTTTTCAAATTTCTGACTTAACTTGTAGTTTTAACTTTATATTGTTCAACATATGCTTTAAAACGGTTTTTCTGAGAAAGTTATAGACTTAATATACGTAAATTGTTATTAACCCATGGTGGGTATTTTTTTAGTATATTTAATATCTATCCATATCCTCATAAATCATAATTTTTGGTGTATTACTTATAATCAGTTGCAAATACATATTATATCTCCAAAGATTTTATAGACTTTTACCTACCACTTCAAAACGTTTAATGTGGATTTTTGGCCAATGCGTGGAAGAAGACGGTCTAAACCAACGACAAAGCGAGTCCGATGCGTCATGCTATCCGGCATTTATCTAGTCTTTACCTGCTAGTGTTCAACACACCGAAAGTCACTTAAAACATATTAAGCTTGCACGGCGTGTACAGTGTGGGCCAAATTAAACTTGTACACTTTTTAACTAATGATAACTTTATATTTGTTGCGCCTATCTCTTTTATTTTTACAGGGCTAATAGGTAGATATGTTTTCTTTGGGTTTGTCAATTTGGGTCAAATAGATTTAGTCAGGACCGGACTCGAGGGACTTTTTTCAAAATGATGCAATTAACTTCGTTGCAAAAGAAATTGAGTTTACCTACAATTAGGCTAATACGTTTAATTTTAATTAATTTACTGTTAAGTTGTATCAGCATCCAACTTAGGAACCATGAAACCCTCACATTTTTGATTTTCAAAGCACACTAAAGAAATGTTTTCTGTTAAAATAGAGTGAAATGCATGTTTTTGGGGCGCATTATTTATCAAGAATAATCATAATTCCTAAATCCTCAAATTATTGACAGATTCGCTTTTACAGAATCATTTCCCATAGTTTATTTATAAGAAAACGTGTTAGCTCAATTGTAGCTAAATTCGGGTCCTGTCAAAATCTGTGTGTAACCAAAATTGGCAAACCTGAAGGGAACAGATCTACCCATTAGCCCTTTAAAAATAAAAAGATAGGCGCAACAACTAAAAAGTTATTGTTACTTAAAAAGTGTGCAAGTTTAATTTGTCCCACCCTGTATACCTAATCTAACCTATTTCTCCAGATTCGTCGTACTCCAATGGTTATAATACATTTGTCTTCATAATAAAATTAAAAACCAAAAACAACTTATTTTAATAATAATATATTCAAAACTATTTTATGTAAATATCGACCTGTAGTCGTTCAAAAATACAGTCCTATGACAGACATAGGGACCAAGATCCAGAATCTGGTTAACTTATATTCCAAATGTAAAAAACATTTTAAATAGTTTAATTTATAGTTTGTAAGTCCGATTGGCCCCTTGAGTTAGGGGGCCCTGAGGCACTGCCCTTTCTAGCCCTTCCGTAGCTACGCCTCTGTTGTCATCCTTGTCTAGTCCAGAGTTGGTTAGCAGAAAGACAAACTGAAATATCAGAGTGAAAATGAAATAATTCGCTCATATTCATATTTTAATCCGACGTGGACTTATTATATCTTTTATGTATCTTACAAAATGCATAATTCAGCAGTAAAGACAGAATCTAAATTATCTTATTACTAAAGTCCTTTTGACAACAACTTACTTTCACTCTCCATTTTCAAACTTTTGTTATTGATATAATACTATTTGTTTTAGAACAAAGGGATATAAGAATTTATACATAACGATAAAACCTTGTTAAAAACCTTTTACGTGTTTTTCTTGATAACTTATATGGGTGTTTGTCTTCGAGCAAAGTTTGAATATACTTGGTCATAAAACCTGATTCTTTTACATTTATTTATTTTGGGTGAATAACCCATTGAGGGGTCTGATGCAAGAACCGGCCAATTTTTAGTCAAATTTGGTTAATATCACATTATTACTTAGTATAAAATTATCTATCGTCCTCTACAAGAATCTATAACTTTAAAAGTAAGCAAATTATAGACGTATTGGTAATTGCCTGATTTTTCAAATTTTAAAAAAACAAGTAAAGTCCATTATATTTTTAGATAACAAGCAAACTAACAAAAAACATTTTCAATTTTTGCTGCAAGGGTCATCACTACCAAACCAGTACAATAAAATCTTAAAAGTGTTTATTAATCTGCATTTTTTAAATAAATCGTTTTTTGGCTACCTATAAAATTATCAAAAATGGATTCTTGCATTGGGCCTTCAATTAAAACGGTACTAACCAATCCCTTGTGTTGACGTTTAATTTATGTAGTATACGTCAAAGTTGTCACCAGATATTATCGCGGTTATAATTGGTTGAACGCCTAAAATTAATAAGTATGTTTAAATAAGGGTGTTTAAAAATTTACTAAATTTTTCATGTAAATATGTGTTGTAAAATGCATCCGCTTTAATAAGATACAGCCATTTAAAGTTGCGTAAATAAAATCGATTAATCTGAACATTATTACATTTGTGTAATAATTCTTCTAAACATTTATACACCAAGCAAAATATCAAATTTGTCAATTCTGTAAAAATGCATAAATTATCTGGCAAAAATTTATCTCATCCTGAATAATTTTTAAATACTGAACCGCGGTTTATCTATGAAAAGAAGCATTATGTTTAGGACACTATAATTTAAAAAAACATCTGTACACACTGTGGTTTTAAGAGTCAGTAACCCTAGTTACCACAATAAAAATCATATTTTATTGGTTTAAAAAATCAGTAACTTAAAGTCACTTAATATGTAATTATTATCAATATAAAGTGCCCAGAGTATAAAATAAGGTAATTTAGTTGCCAGAATATCATTTACTACGTTTATATCGAATAGTTCAAGCTAGCTTGAAAACTAAGTGGCTTTGAAACGATTTCCAAGTCTAGGTGTTTATTTCGGTAGCTTGAAAGTCGATTGAAAATCGAGTTCAAGCACATTTCAGGCCATCGTCGTACGCATGCTGCAGTTTTGCATCCAACTTCACAGTGAACATGAAATGAAAAACAAACCTCACTTTTTATTTCGTCCCGTTTTGTGTGCTGTTAATGGTGTGAGCGTGTTTTAAAGTTTTTTCACCTGTTTTTCCACTCATATTTTGTATAAAAATGTGAAAATCATATATGAAATTGACACTGATGACGTTCGAGGAAGCATTCATCTAAAGTTAGGCAGTTATTAGGCCCGCTTGAATCGTTTATATCGTGTTTCTAATCGGCTTCAGTAAAGTCAACCCTACTTATTTTCAGGCTTGACTTGAACGATTCAAGTCACTTTCAAGTGCGTTTATATCGCTTTTTTAAGCCACTTTTAAAAGCCGCATTAACTCAAGCTAGCTTCAACTATTCGATATAAACGTAGTGATTGATACAGTAGCTACGGTTCAAAGTCAATAACTCCATAACGAAGTGCAAAATATATATATTTTTTATAAAACGTATAACACTATTTTATCATACAATTTACGACTTGACCTTTCCTGGTGCCTGATATATGACTGAGCCCTACTGTAAATTTAATTTTTCTACGACCGTTAAAAAACTGCTTTTTACATCGTTAACATCAAGTTAAAGTACTTCATTCTAATACACTACATAAAGTGTGAGAAAACGTAACTTTTTTTAACACTTCGAAGCTTTTTTCACACTTTAAATTAGTGTTTTGTTTCAGTAGCTACTACAATTAATTTAAATTTTAATTTATGCAATGTAACAGTAAACGCGACATCAACTGAACCAAACGGTCAAGTTTCCTTTGATTTCGTCAATATTTCTTTTAGTTAAAAAAGAAAAATTATTAGAAAAAATATAGTATATATAGTTTATATAGTATTATACACATGCATAATGTGTCTTTTTTACTTATGGGATTGCTGCACTTGCCTAACGGCTCGTGCTGTCAAACTTCCCATTCGTAAAAAAAGTATCACTTTATGCACTTGTGACATAAATTACTATTCCTAACATACAACTGTATGATTTTCATTTTTGTCAAATTTATTTGAAGTTTAGCTAAATGTATAAAATATTAGTTTAAAATTTAAAATTATGGGCGTTGCTCCAAAATTTTAGATGTTTGGTATAGAAGCAAACCCCACTTTAATTATTTTCTTAGATCTGACGAAAATCTATATATTTCCAATAGATACGTCATCTAAAATGCATTATTTTTCTAGATAGGAGGCGTTGCTTGACAATTTACTTGTCCGGCCATGCCCGGAAATATTTTTCCGGACGCTCACCTTTTCATATGCTTTCAATATTCACTGATGAGCTTTCTCGAAGATAATAATTACCAATGACAACTATGACAATGTGGTACCATAGTAACGTATTAATGAGATCAAATAATTATTATGTTTTTATTTATGGTCCTTGAGTCGGCGACAGATTTTCGTAACCAATTTACTTCTAGTTCATAACTCGAAAATGCTTTAAAAGGGTTGTACATGAATTGTTGTGAGCGTCAGCCGTGACGCCGATGGTGAAATTATACAGGGTGCTCCACAGAAAAGATTCATATTAAACTTGTGTTTTTTTAAAATGAAATATTCTGTATACTAGTTCAGATTTGAATTGTAGAAATAAAAATAATGCAAATTTTATTAGCAGTACTTATACCAAAAATGTAAGGTTTTTAAGATATTTAAGATTTTTGAAAATTTCTTAACAAACATAAAATTTTAATATATTTTACCTTACTTACGCCTAACTTTGTATATTATGTTAGATTGCTGTCATAATAACTGTACCATCACCTTCATTTAAATTTTTACCAAAAATTATACAGGGTGTCAAGATATTAATATAATATTAAATATTAGTAACTGGACACCCTGTATTATTTCTAGTAAAAAATTTAGGTGTAGGTAATTGTACACTTAATTTTCTAGAAATATAACATAATATAAAAAGTCAATCTTAAGTAAGGTAGGATACATTAATTTTTTAATTTTAATATATAAAATTTTGTTTTTGTCATGTTTTTTTCAAAAAGTTCAAAATAGCTTAAGAAGCTTTTAGCTTTGGTATAGGAATTACTAACAAAACTTACATTATTTTTACTTCTACAATCAAAAACTAAACCAATATGCAGGATGTTCCATTAAAGAAACACAAGTTTTATATTGATCTTTATTCTAGAGCACCCTGTACAATTCCACCATCGTAGACACACCTGACGCTCACAACGATACATGTATAAACCCTCTTAAATCTTTTGGCGAGTTATGGACCGAGAGGAATTAACTTACAAAATTTTGCATCTGGCTAACGTTCTATTAATAAATTTAAAAAAATATATTATTTTATGTCAGTTAAAACAAACATTAAAGAATTATTTTGAGAGAAAAAAACACAATGTGCAACTTGTAAATAAAAACATATTTCCGGACTCTTGGTGGTCTCAAACAAACTCAACCATCGTCCGGAAATTTATAGCTTTTCCTTCATGCTGCACAATATACTATTCTGTACTTGGGTGCGCAATGTTGAACTTTGCGCACCTAATTTCACGTTAAAAAATGTAAGTGGTGGTTAGAGCAACAACAAATAAACGGCAAGACTGACTGATACTATTTGACGTTAACAAATATTAGATTAAAAATAGCTATATGTTTCTACTTTTTATGATACTGATGAAAAAATATTGTTTTTAACACTTCCGCAAAGTGTGCGCATTTAAAACTAATCTGAACTCTTGCGTCGTTCGTCTAACTGCTTTTGCGCCCGGAAAAGTATCACTTTTCGCACTTGTTGGGATAATAACTATTTCACACACATACAATTGTATGACCCTCATTTCTTTATTAAATTTATTTGAAGTTTAACTAAATATTTAAAGTTTCTGCTTAAGATCAAAAATTATGGCTTACCAAATTCTAAAATTCCGGATGTATATGAGCAAGTCCTACTGTAAATTTATGATCCTACCATAATATTGTATGATTCTCATTTATTTGTCAAAATTATTTTAACTTTAGCTAAATATTTAAGGTTTTAACATACAGTTAAGAAATAATGACGTACTTAAATTTTAAAAAACTTACCGTGGCATTTGCCGAAGTTTCAGCACTAAATCCCTGAAGAAAACACAGTGCATGTCCAAAGATGTATGTATCCGGACTCCATATCCTGTACATTTCAGGGGAAGCCCCGATATAAGCAACAACATGTCCGATATAGCTAAACTAAACAAGTAGTAATTCGTTGCAGTGTGCATACTTTTATTTTTGCGATCACTATACAAGTACTTATGTTCCCTATCACACCTGTCAAAAAATTACAGCGTACACTATTGTAAAAGGTATCACGAGCTCCAGTGGATACATCGACTCATTAAAACTTTCAGCACTGTGACTTGTGTTACTAAAATTAGCTCCTAACGTTTCGTTTTCTAGAAGACTAAGAATACTTTGAGGGTCCAGCGTCGTCGTGATGGTACTTGTATACATGTCATTATAGAGGCTCTTTTGCTGATTTGATGAGGGAGTGTATTTTGAGACATTTTCTTGTATGTTTTTTTTCGTGTAAAACTTTCTATTGTGATACTATCATGTTGTCCACGTAATTGGTTACCAATATAATTTGTTTTATATTTCGAGGTAGGTTTCCACCTTTCTCATTATATTCCTGGATAAATCCCATTTTGAACGGCTACTTTTTGCTATTGTAAAATCTGAAACAAAGGAAAGTGGACGTAAGTTTTAATTTAAAATTAAAAATTGGTTTTTATAATACAGTACAGCTAGCATGTTTGGAGTGCAGCAAAGAAATTGCATGCTTAATTTGGTAGGCACTTCGCAAATATCTCGCAACAAATCATACAATGTATCCTAATTTTTTTTTTAGTATAGCACGTTTTAAATGTAAAGTATCATACCTAAAAACACGAAACAGTCCCTGGGCCAGTAATAAAGAAAACTTTTTGATAAAAACAGTTTTAAAACCTTTTAGGGGGCTTCTTTTGACGAGTCTACCACGAATATTCATACCGCCATATATAGCAGCGGCGCTTTAGCCCTGTCAATGTCGAATGTTTCGGGTGTCGGACTGGGCGAACACGTTACCTTTTATGTCAGACAAGTTTACCACAATGTTTTATATGGCATTTTTAAACATTGTGCCAAAACTCGTAATGGTGATAGTCAAGTAACCCGCCTAGTCCGATACCCGAAACATGTTTTTGAGCCTTAGGGCCAGAATACTGTAACCGTTATCATTTTTGGCAAGATGTTTAAAGATTGCTTGTAGAACATTGTGGTAAACTTGTCCGACAAAATATGTGACGCGTTTGATCAGTCCGACAGCCAAAACATTTAACATGGACAGGCTGGGTTAAAGCGCCTCTTCCATAAATGGCGGTAAGAATATTCGTGGTAGATTCCTTAAAAGAAACCTGCCTAAAAGATTTTAAAATTGTTCTTATCATGAAATCTATTTCATTGCTGGCCCAGAGACTAAAAACAGCAAATTCTCACAAGCTTTATATACATATTTACTTTTTAAGCTATAACAATATATCTCAGGTAATAACTAGTTTGGCGACAGAGGGAAATAAGGCCGCTTCCAGACAGGCGACTTTTTGCAGTCGAAATTGACCGCACAAAGTCGATCGTTTGTGGTTAATTGTCGCTACTTGCTGTTGTCATTTAACAACCATGGAAAAAGGGATTCCTTTTCATACGGGCGTTTTTTCGACTGCAATCAAACTTCTTCTTGTAGTCGAAATTGCCGGCAAGACGCCGATATTTTTGTAGTCAACTTTGACTGCAAAAAGTCGCCTGTCTGAAAGTGGCCAAAGGTTTGAAAAAACAAACATGGCGACAAAGGTAATACTATTAAAGGCAGAACTTGCCAAAAAATACATTGACAAAAAACATTATTATTAATACATTTGATAATACGCGAACCTTATAAGAAAGGTATTCTACAGTGTGCCTACGTAAGTTGGCGTCATATGGGAAACATTTAAATTTTTAGTTTAACAAAAACAAATTATTCTTTATAAAAAGTTTTGCATGCTCCAAAACCTAAATTGTAATCATCAGATATCAAATTTTATTATTTGTTTGCGAGGTTTGATCAAAAATGTATTTTTTCTTAAAAGTAAAGTACCTGTGTTTTTTCCAATATCCAAATTTGGTATAAAGCAAAGATGTATAAAATTTAAAATTATATCTATATATGGAATTTTGTTTTTTATATTTTTATATTTTTCTTCTGCCATAATGGAAAAAAATTAAGTTTTTAGATAAATGCATTGTGCCTTGTCCTTATGTTGATAAGAATCAATTAAAAAAGTTTATTTAAACTTGTTTTATAAAGTTTACAATCATAAAACGTATTAAACTAACGTACAAACCTAAATTCTTACCATTATCGCAGAATTTTTTTTTGTAAATAAACAATATTGCATATTTAAAAAGTATTTTAAATTTTAAACATCTTTTGTTAATAACAATTTCGGATATTAGCCAAAATACAGCGACTTTACTCTGAGCAAAAATTCCATTTTTGACCAAACCTCTTAAACGACTACAATTAGATATCTGATGGTCTCAATTTAGGTTTTAGACCATGCATAACTTTTTATAAAGAATAACTTTTGTTAGCATTGTGCCGTGTCCTCACTTAGTAACATGTTACAAAAACTTGTTGCCGACATATGTTGCAAAAACAAATAACTTGTTGCTTTTTTATAAAATTTTAAAAACATGTTGGTTAACATTGTTGATAACAGTGTTTGTTTAGTATCAAGTGAGGATGCGGCTTGAGACCATCCATCTCAAACTTCTAAACCATTCGGTATATTGTCATAAAATTTAAAAAGATAACAAATAACAAAGGTCTTGCCATAAGCCAAAATAAAAACAGTATATTTTTGAAATACTAAAAAATTTATACCCGCTTCCCCATAAAGACGTATACATTATATAACATTTTTTTCTTTCTATTATTCAAGCCTTGCAATCCAATAAGTGTCTATTACTACGTATATATCGAATAGTTCAAGCTGGCTTGAACACAAAGCGGCTTTAAAGCGATTTTCAAGTCTACGTGTTTATTTCGGTGGCTTGAAAGTCGATTGAAAATCGAGGTCAAGTACATTTGAGTCCATCGTCGTACGCATGCGGCAGTTTTGCAACCAACTTCACAGTAGACATCAAATGAAAAACAAACCTCACTTTTAATTCGTCCCGTTTTGTGTGCTGTTGTTGGTGTGAGTGTGTTTTAAAGTTTTTTCACCTGTTTTTTCACTCATATTTTGTATAAAAATGCCAAAATCATATATGAAATTGACACTGATGACGTTCGAGGAATCATTCATCTGAAGTTAGGCAGTTATTAAGCCCGCTTAAAACGTTTATATCGTGTTTCTAATCGGCTTCAGTGAAGTCAACCCTACTTATTTTCAGACTTGATTTAAACGATTCAAGTCACTTTCAAGCGCGTTTATATCGCTTTTTCAAGCCACTTTTAAAGCCGCCTTAACTCAAGCTAGCTTCAACTATTCGATATAAACGTAGTGTATGACGCTCGAGTAAATCCCCATTTAGCATGGTGAGCTCCCCTACTATAACTTCAACGTCGAATAACTTCTGAATGAGGAAATTTATTAAAAAATGTTGGAGGACCTTTTTATAGCGCATCAAATTTCCCTTCAAAGGTGAATTGGATTTATTTAAATATTGATAAAATAGAAATCAAAGAATAGTTCAATGTTCAAAACCCGATTACATGGAAAAGGCTTATTTGACGACACTTTACAAAAAAGCTTTTCTGAGGAAATTAGATTTTCCCTAAAAGAACCTAATTTTTTTATATCAATGAATTGCGAGTTTTTCATAAAAAGATTATTGTCAAAAAGTGTTAGTCACGATGATAAACTTTTTAATTTTAATATTAAATGCTCTATCGTTCACAATATTTTTTTTATTATCATAAATATTTTTAAAGAAGCGTCTGAAAAAAATAGCTATTTATGTATCAAGGGCGTTACTAGGACTATAATGCCCTCGGGCTATTTCGACCTGATGGGCATTATAGTCCAGTCAAGCCCGTGGTGCATACAATGCTTTATGTTTTACCCAAAAAGAGTTTTTCAATGACTAATTACATTATTTATTCGCAATATAAAAATAAGTTGCACCTGTACCTGTATACGTAAGTAGATAATGACTGGTGTTAAGTTTGACTTTGATGTTTCTATCAGTTAGTCAGTTGGCATTTTTATTTAACGATTTGCTCAAAATGGAAAGAAATTCCACAAAATATAAGAGAAAAGGCCATAAAAGCGACCGAAAATCTTTTGCCAGTTAAATCAAGGCAACAGTATGATCGGGAGTATGGCATATTTGGTAGTTAGAAAGATGCGAACGCAATTCGTCAAATAACCGAGACCGTTTTAATGGCATATTTTCAGGAACTGGTTAGTTATTGATTTTATTTTAATACATATGTTTAACAAACTTTTTTGTATAAACTTGATCTTTATTGTGAGAGAAATAAAATTGGATAAGCAATAAAATTTCCATATTAGCGCATTAGGGCATTATAAGCAGACATTATCATAATGCCCGCTTGTAATGCCCTAGGTGTGATAGCAGGTATTATTGCTACCATAACATATTCAGTTTCTAAGGTATTACAGATCAATAATGGATGAGTAAAACATAATAGTTATTTATTAGATAAGTGAGTTATATTACATATTACATATAAGTCACGCAAGAAAAGTTTAACTCACGAACCCGAAGGGCGAGAGAGGTAATTTTCTTAAGTGACTTATATGTAATAACTCACGTGTCTAATACAAAATTTTTTCCAACACTTTCGTATAAATCGGTTTTAATATCGAAAATAATTTGAAAACGTCATCCATTATTTGTTACTTGTCATTGTCAACACCAGCAACAAAATTTTTGTATTTTTGGAAAGCAAGCTTGTTTGGTTGTAATGCATTTTGTTGGTAACTACGGGTTTGTTTAGTAAACAACTTTGTAGACAAACATAAAAATGCTTTGCAGAAATGGAAAATTGTAAAGTTCCTGCGGAAATTTTGGATGAAGCTGCAGTAGCGACATGCAGTTTAATTCCAGAGAAGTCAAAACTAACGTACAATAAAGAATAAGGCTTACTTTCTGTTTTTATCGAAAAAAGTTGCTCCCTCATCAATGTGGACCAAGTATTCAATGATAAAAACGACCTTAAAAGTATATAAGAACGTGGATATAGGGAGGTATGGAAAAGTTGTCGCTTATTTGAAGAGCAATTCAAGAAATTTCAAACCGAAAAAGGCAAAAATTCTGGAGAGGCAATACATCGAAAAATTTTTGGCTGAGGCACCTGACGACGAAGCACTTAATGTCAAAGGTATGAATTTACTTTAGTTTCTGGTATTAAATATTTATCTGTTCGGATTTTTATAGGTTGCATTGATATTGGGAATCGCTGGTGCATGCCGTTGTGACGAACTAACTCGCTTAAGTATTGAAGATATAGTAGATAAAGGCCAGTACATATGTTTCTATACCTGATACCAAGACGAACAAATCGAGAAGCTTTACAATTTTAAAAGAAGGATTTTTGGTAAATGTGCTTGAATTATTTAGAAAATATGTGTCCCTAAGGCCAGAGAACACGCCTCACAAAAGATTTTTTGTCAACTTTCAAAAGGCAAATGCACTAGGCAATGCGTGGGAATAAATAAAATTTCGAAAATTCCGAGAGTAGTTGCTCATTATTTGCAACTACCTGATGAAATCTTATATAGTGGTCATAGCATGCGGCGTTCTTCAGCGACACTTCTAGTCAACGCTGGGGCCGATATCACCAACCTTAAACGCCATGGCGGGTGAAAGTCTTCTACCGTGGCAGAAGGATATTTAGAAGACGAATACAGGGTGAAGAGCGCACCAAGGCAAGTACTAGTGCTGAAAGACTTCCTGAAGAACACTCCGCACAATGTAACGTTGTCCAAGATAAATCTAATATAACAATTACTGTTAATATAAATACGAATAAATTGTAGTATAATATATTAGTTGTTTTATGTTATTTTTTTAATTGTGAAATGTTGGAAGTAATAAAGAATTAGTACAAGTCACTAGTGAGCTAAAGTCTATAATTCACTAGTGAGCTAAAGGGTACTTTAGCTCACTAGTGACTTATAGTACACTTTATATCCTCAAAATCTGATCAATTATGTAGATATTATATGTAAGTGTTGGATAAAACCTTTTTTTTTTGGCTCAGTCTACTGTTTACTTGTGGTTAAATGTAAGGCAATAGAAAGGGGGAGGGAAAATCTCTTTAACATGCGCGAGAAGGCGAATACCAAACGCCGCCATGGGTTTTTACTACTTGTCATTTGTCATGTCAATACATTGTTCGGGAAAATAATATTACGTTTTACGGATCAAATAAATCTTTGTTTTTTGTCTTTTAGTAAATCTAAAAAATAATAAAAATAATAAATAAGGGTAATCTGGATTTTTATTGTCAATAATAAGTAACTCGAGAAAAAATCGCACCTCCCATGTCGTCCTCCTAGGCAAGACATGCAAGAAGACTGGCGGTAAAATAGTGTTTGGAAAGTATTCGGACTCAGTTCGGTACCACTAGTCCCCATAATGTTTAATTCTTGTGGGCTTTAAAGATTTCAGTTGCCACTAGCGACCAGGTGGTAAGTTAGTGTCAGGCGTAATCTTTAAAAGCTGCGTAAATAAATGCAGAGAAGCGAATTAAAGTGGATCGGCGGTGTTATGGCGTCAGTTAGGTACCGCTAGTCTTCAAAATATTTAATTTTCAAAGGTTTGTCAGTTAAGTGCGCGCCTGGCTGGTCTCCTTCCCCCTCAATTTCTTTGGGTTACATAGTATTGTATATTTTTGATCGGCAAAGGCTACCATATTTACATTACTTTTTTCATTAGTAGAGAATTAAAGGACCTATATAACGAGGTGCTACATAACCCCTTTTCATTTGAAAACAAAAGTTTCTTGCTACTAGGTCACGCGACAAAAATATTTTCCTGCTAAAAAGTAGTTTAAACGCCACCCTTTTACTCAAAATTTACTCGACCTCCATATCTTGTCCCATTAAAAAAAGGGCGATATCCTTACTGTATATTTAGAAAGTATTTTTAAATTTCATAAAAAAAAACATAGAACAGTGCTTGTCCAAATTCAGCACCCCCTCCTAACTTTTGAACTGTTTGTTTTTTTAACCCCAAAATATAAGGTTAATACCTTTACCTCCTACAAAATGTCGGTACTTTGCAAATTACCTGAATACCTCATATTGATAGCCGTATTTCCGAATATAATAAAGTTAGATACACTTAATGTTGTATTTTTTAAACCTCTTTTAAGAATTTTTGTATTGGTAATATTGGTGGTAATATACAGGGAGGGACA
Organism: Listronotus bonariensis; assembly: GCA_014170235.1. Lineage (NCBI taxonomy): Eukaryota > Metazoa > Arthropoda > Insecta > Coleoptera > Curculionidae > Listronotus > Listronotus bonariensis. The sequence goes on from JACEGR010000022.1 coordinate 314,145, forward strand.
AAATGTATAGATTATCTTAATGACATACCCTGTATATTATATTACCTTTAAAAAAATATTCCAAAGATCTTTAAGAAAATTCCACATAATGTATATCTACTTTATTAGTTTTGAAGATATGGCAATCCAAAACAGATATTTAGGTAACTTTTAAAGTACCGCCATTTTTGGTAAGGTAAAGTTATTTACTTTATATTCTGGGGTTATAAAGTACTTGTCAGGAGCTTTAAAATGATGTGCCATAAGACCCCCTTTCCATTTAATTTTTATTTTCAAAATGGCACCCAGTTGTCAATTTGACATTTAAATCTGTCATTTCTTGTCTAAAATTTGGTTTATGTTGTCTTTCTAAAGTCCTTAAATTTTCATGAAAAATTACCAAACAATTTAAAAGCTAGGAGGAGGGTCCTAACTTTAGACAAGCACTGTATACTGGGTGTCTAAAATCATGTATTTATTTTATTAATAAAAAAAAGCGTGTTAAAAAGTCGCAAATTTAATATTCTTCAGTCCTTTTTACGTAAACAAAACACATGTATTTTTGAAACTTTTCATTTACAATAATGTTTTTGTTCTGCTGATCTGCATTATTTTAAAATTAAGTTATGTCAGTCGTCAATATTTTAAATTAAAAAAGCAGATAAAATAATAAACAAAAAAGTATTTAAAAATCAGTTAAATCCCAATTGCGGAATGAAATTATAGATTGGATTTTTAAATTAAACACTTTTGTTACAATAACTGGCGTTTCAGTAAATTACAAAATGTTTAATATTCTTAACCTCGTGGGTCGAGTTTTTAGTTCGTTGGAATTATTTATTTTTCAAAGAGAATTTATTTGAAGTATTCATAATGTTTAACACTTGACTTAAAGCGAATTCAGGCCTGATTAATTTAAATATTTTTTTTAGTCCCATTTGCTTAATTAAAAAAAAATACTACACTTTTTCTAACAGTTTCTGGAGCTTTTTTAAGAACAAAGTATAGTTAGCTGTTAGGGATCACTGGACCATTTTTCCAAGTCATTACTAACAAGCTTATTTTTTGTAAGTAGTTGTTTTAACAAGACGCCCAACTTTTCTCCTTACAACAATTTTCATTGGTGGTAGCTTACAGGGGTAGCAGGAATTAAATGTCTTGATTTGACAGATATTAAAAACTTATTACAGACGATGATTTTCTTTTTTAATTTTTAAGAGAATCATCTAAATAAACCGAAAAAATATTTTTCCTACAAAATGTAAGGTTTCATCAAAGAGTCCCCTACCACCAACATGTATGGTTAACGATGTCGTGAAAAATAACTACTTACCAGCTGATTTTTTTCTGTTGATTTTATGAATATATACCGAGTGATGCATCGCCGGGCGGGACATAGGAAATCCCATGTAATTTTTAATGGGGGCAATATTACATGCACATCTACGTACATTGTAAAAACTTTAGATTTTTCGGTTAACCCGTTTGCTAGTTAGATGCTAATATATTTTTAAAAATTGTTACAATATTATTTTCTCATATTTATGAACAACAATAAAAATACCAGTTAGCGTGACATAAGGTTTTCATTTTGCAATTTAGTGCTTTATTATTATAAAAAAATCGTACAGTAAAAAGATTAAAATTGTATTTATAGAAACGAATTAAGTTAAGTTAAACTAAACTAGAGTAACACATTTTAAGAACTTATGACATTTATAATATTTACATGCTTCAATAAATTATTAGTATTATTACAATAAGTAATATGCTGGAAATAAACTTTAAAAGATTTAAGAAAATTTTCAAATATTCCTCCATTGACTGCTAGACAATAACCCACACGTTCATAAATTTGTCTTCTTACATTGGCTAACTGGTAAATTAAAATTTTATTGCATTCTGCAGAAATAGCATTTTTTAATTCATCTAGAATAGAGTAATTTTTATCTTTGTATATCATGCTTTTTAAATGGCCCCAGAGGAAGAAGTCATTTGGCGAAATATCAGAAGACCTAGCTGGCCAATTTATGGTGTGATGTAGGCCAATAACGTTTCCATTAAAAGCATTGTGTAAATATTTCCGCACAGCCAGGGTATTATGTGCCGGGCAGCCATCCATTTGGTACCAAATTTCCTGATTTTCCCTGGATACATCATTTAAAGCGGGTAAAATAAATTTTTCGAGTAGTTCTAAATAAAATTCTGCATTCAAATTTTGATTAAGAAAAAATGGTCCAATAATATGTCCGAAAATCCCCGCCCACACAATTACTTTCTGATATTGCGTCCTCGTCTCGACAAATCTGTGTTGTTTTTTTGCTCCAGTATCGGTAATTTTGATGATTGGGTTCATTATTTAACGTAAATGTGCATTCATCAGTAAAACAAATATTTCTTAACACCTTTTGGTAACTATTTCCTTGATAGTACCATTTAATCATCAATACTTTTTCTTCAGTAGTATAACTCATGGTAAATCTTTTCGCTCTACGATTTTTTGATAATAATAAAGCGCTAAATTTCAAAATGACAACGTTATGTCACGCTAACTAGTATTTTTATTGTTGTTCATAAATATGAGGCGATAATAATGTAACAATTTTTTAAAATATATTAGCATCTAACTAGCAAACGGGTTAACCGAAAAATATAAAGTTTTTACCATGGACGAAGATTTGCATGCTCTTCAATAAACTTTAATAGAATTTTTTTCTAAAATAATTAGGGAGTCAATAATTGACCCCATTAAAAATTACATGGGATTTCCTATATCCCGCCCGGCGGTGCATTACCCGGTATAATTTAACATTCACATTGTCCTACAAATTGCGAGGTACGTCAACCTGGTTTTTTGATATTTATCAAATCAACATATTTTATCTCTGCTACCCCTGTAAGCTACCACCAACGAAAATTGTTGTAAGGAAAAAGATTGGTCGTCTCGTCAAAATAAAGCTACTCACGAAAAATTAGCTTGTTAGTAATGACTTGGAAAAATCGTCGAGGGATCCCTAATTAAAAAAATTTATTTATAGAAAAATATATATTCAGTTTTTTTTTCATCAGAATAATAACGTTACAATACCCTTTTTTCAGCAAAAGAATTAATTAAAACAAAATTAACTCAACAAAGTGATATAATTATGTCATTGTCATCATTCCAGGTATTATCCCAGTTCCTCATAAAATGTCCGATATTATTTTTAAGGTGAAATAAATTAAGAGTATCCTTTCTTCTCTTAACACCAAGAAATCGTCTGGGCTGGACGGCATTCCAGCAGTCGTTTAAAAAATGTGCTCCAGAACTTGCACCAATCCTAACTCGGTTCTTTCGAATTTCTTACGACACAGGTGTTTTTTCGGAGAGCTGGAAAGCTGCACGCGTTCAACCTTCAACCAAGAAAGGATCTAAATCTCTTCCATCTAAATATAGACCAATATCATTTCTCTCAGTTTTTTGTAAAGTAATGAAAACATTCAGTAATTCACAAATTCTTAAGTATTTAGAAAAACACAAAATTTTGCATGACAGGCAGTATGGATTTTGCTACAAATGATCTACAGTAGATCTTCTTTTCGTATCACACTGTTGGAATAAGTCTTTTGAGTTTCTAGGTGAGTGCCAGATCGTTGCTCTTGATATATCCAAAGCTTTTGACCAGGTCTGGCATGCCGCATTTTTTAATAAACGTCTATATGGTCTTTCAACTAAACTCTGTACTTGGCTCCCTAGTTATCTATCTGATCGACGTATATCAGTTATTGTGGACGGCCATTCTTCAAGCTTTCACCAAGTAAATGCTGGAGTGCCTCAGGGTTCAGTTCATCACATTAACGACCTTCTCTCGTCCACAACTAATTTCATTCATAGTTTCGCCGACGATAGAACCCTTCACTCCAGTTTTCAGGTTTCTAAGCCCATCACTAAACCTGATTTGGACAACAACCGCAGAGCGATGCAGATATCTCTTTCGCAGGATCTTAATTTAATATTGGATTGGGGCGCCAAAAATCTCGTCCATTTTAATGCATCCAAAACACAATCATGTTCCTTGTCGCGAAAAGAGTCACCAAATACTCATCCTCTACTTATGAGCGGCTAAGTTTTACAGAGCAAGGACACCTTCAATCTTGTGGGCGTCACATTTGAAAGTAACCTCAACTGGCATAAACACATTGTATCTATAGCCACGGCAGCTTTAAAAAGCTTGGATTTGGCCAAAAAGTATTTTTCCCCTTCTAATTTATACACTTTGTATGTGTCCCAAATCCGACCTCCCTTGGAATATTGTTCTTATATCTGGGGCATAGCGTCCCCCACAACCCTATGTATTCATGATTCCATTTAAAAAAGAACTATTTGTCTGATTAATTACTTAAAACTTACAGAAAGGCTTCCCTCTCTTGCCCATCGTCGGGCTGTGGGGGATTAATCGCTTTTTTATAGGTACTTTCATGGCTTCTGCTCTGAACAATTGTCCAGTATAGTTCCCCCACTCACGGTTCCCACCAGAGAAACTCGTAGTGCCGCGCGTATGCATCCCCATACGGTCCAACTGGGCAGGCCTCGAACTTCCCACTTTGTTCGTTCTTTTATCCCTAGAGTTTCTAGAATGAGGAACCTGCTGCCCGCAAAGGTCTTTCCTTCCCCCAAATATTAAAACATTAAGTCCCGTGTCAACAAACTCCCTCTTACCTCGCTTAAGACACCCACGGTACGTTAGTATTTAGGCTTTTAGCCATCGTGGTTTGTCCAAAAATAAAAAAATGTATTTTGTACGATAAAAAATAAAAATATAACTTGACTTGACGCGTACGACTCAGTGACAATTTACGATAAATTAAGAGCTACACTTTAATTTACCAGTTGTTTATTAAATTTTTGGCGCAAAATCAATTTCAATTAAGAAATGGGGTAAAAGGTTTTTAATGCCAAAGTTTTCAGACAATATACCCAATACTTAAATCGGCACTTAGCACCCCTGTTTGCTATGTTTATGGACTTAAGAATAATTCAGGTCACAAACTGAAAAAAGAGAATTTAAAAATTAAATTACCGTGGTTATGTTAACATTGGTCGACCTATATTTTTTATGTTTCCCGCAGCTTAAATGGAGAGATTTTACTTGTCAGATTTATTTAAGTACTTTGAAAGTTATGAAGTTACAGATGCTGAGAATGCGTTAAAAGGGACCCTGATTTTGTTGTATGTCGTTTGTTCAAACGCTTTTTAGTAAGTCAGTAAACAAAAATTATAAAAGTTTTTAAAGAATTGTTCTTGTTAATTAAAAAAAACTCAACAAAATTCTTTAAGTGAAATCTGCAAAAAAATTTAAAATTTTCCTGCTTTTTTCCGTGTATTGTTTTGCTAAAAATTGATTAATTTTTAATTAAAAGTTAAAATAGAAACGGAAATATTACGTTAAATTTCTTGAAGTCAAAAGAGAAATAACTTAAGACTTAAATTCAGAATTTTAATTAAATATTGTGCATTTTATTGTATAGCCGATTCTTTAAGTGTCTAATATAAGGACGTATAGTTCAGACAGTGTATCCCAAGACAGGTTTTACAGGAGGACAAATAAACCAAAAATTTTTGAAATTTTTAAACAGCATTGTGAACAAATTGGTCCAAATCAAAGATACTAGACACGTGGCTGCGTGTCAAGCCAAATTCAAGCAAATGAACTGGCTACAGCACCGAGGGTAATATTAAACGAACCACTTGGTGCCACTTTTGACCTCTCCATAACTCAAAACCTATTTAACGTAAACACATGAAATTATGTGTGTTTATTTCCATAACGACAACTAGAAGCTTAAATTTTATGAAGCTAGCCTAAACGGATATAAAAATATGAAAGCCCAAAAGTCGTCAATTTTCCCTGACTGACTGACTGACATATACATATATCAAAAACCTAACCCCTTCGAGATGCAGATGACCTAAGAAGATGAAATTTGGAATCCAGCTCGGTAATTGTGTGTAAGCATTAAAAAATCTTAAAATAAAAAAAAAATGTTAAAAATAGGGTGGGTTAGGGGGTTCCCAAACAATATAGGTCTTTCTTAATTGTAGCGTTTGAACCATTTTATTGACATTTTTAAAACTATTCCAATATATTAGGCATATAGTATTTGCTATATAACAGGAATATAAAAAAATAAGTCAAAGAATAAGTAGTGTCAGCATACTAAAAACTTTATGTTTATTAGCGCGTATTTCAACAATCTTTAACAACATCGTTGTATTGCCCAGACTTGACCAATTTAAACATAAACAGAAAGCGTGTTAAAAAGGTAGCAGATAATGAATAAGCAATGGGCACTGTTATTAAACCATAAAAAGAAAAGTATGCAGCGCAAAAAAATTAAACCCGAATACCTCCCTAGTTTTCTTTTCGAAAAGTAATGATTTCTTACCAAAAACATAAATGTGAAAAAGGTGAATGAAGTTCGATACTAAAAGTATGCTTGGCAGTAGGCTTCACCCATAGATAACCTACATTTAGATCCACAGTGGCAAGAAGCATTTTTTGGATTTTTACGACCTCGCGCAGTGGGTAGACGAACATGCGCACTTAAAAGCCGTGGCAAAATACAAACACCGGCACCCCGTATCCTTCGTCCGCGGTCTGACCGTAACGCTCATTAGCTACCGTACTTTGAACAGAAAACCAGGACGCCGTCGACAATTCTTTTCGATAATGCGGTTAGTTTGTTTGGTGCCGTTTATGGACTTAAGAATAATTCAGGTCACAAACTGAAAAAGAGAATTTAAAAATTAAGTTACCGTGGTTATGTTAACATTGGTCGACCTATATTTTTTATGTTTCCCGCAGCTTAAATGGAGAGATTTTACTTGTCAAATTTAAATACTTTGAAAGTTATGAAGTTACAGATGCTGAGAATGCGTTAAAAGGGACCCTTATTTTGTTGTATGTCGTTTATTCAAACGCTTTTTAGTAAGTCAGTAAACAAAAATTATAAAAGTTTTTAAAGAATTGTTCTTGTTAAGTAAAAGAAATCTCAACAAATTCTTTAAGTAAAATCTGCAAAAAAATTAATTTTCCTGCTTTTTTCCGTGTATTGTTTTGCTAAAAATTGATCAATTTTTAATTAAAAGTTAAAATAGAAACGGAAATATTACGTTAAATTTCTTGAAGTCAAAAGAAAAATAACTTAAGACTTAAATTCAGAATTTTAATTAAATATTTTCATTTTATTGTATAGACGATTCGTTAAGTTTCTAATATAGGGACGTATAGTGCAGACAGTGTGTCCCAAAACAGGTTTTACAGAAGGACAAATAAACCAAAAATTTTTGACATTTTTAAACAGCATTATAAGCATTCAAGTAAAGGAATGGCTACACCGCCGAGTGTAATATTACACGAACCACTTGGTGCCACTTTTGACCTCTCCATAACTCAAAACCTATTTAACGTAAACACATGAAATTATGTGTGTTTATTTCCATAACGACAACTAGAAGCTTAAATTTTATGAAGCTAGTCTAAACGGATATAAAAATATGAAAGTTCAAAAGTCGTCAATTTTCCCCTGACTGACTGACATATACATATATCAAAAACCTAACCGTCTTCCAGATGCAGATGACCTAGAAAGATAAAATTTGGAATCCAGCTTGGTAATTGTGTGTAAGCATAAAAAAATCTGAAAATAAACAAAAGGGTAAAAATAGGGAGGGTTTGGGGGAAGGTTTCCCAAACAATATAGGTCTTCTTAGTTGTAGCGTTTGAACCATTCCAAGAACATTTTTAGAACTATCTCAATATATTAGGCATATAGTATTTGCTATATAACAGAAATAATAAAAAAATAAGTCAAAGAATAAGTAGTATCAGCATACTAAAAACTTTATGTTTATTAGCGCGTATATCAACAATCGTTAACAACATCGTTATATCGCCCAGACTTGACCAATTTAAACATAAACGGAAAGCGTGTTAAAAAGGTAGCAGATAATGAATAAACAATGTGCACTGTTATTAAACCATAAAAAAGAAAAGTATGCAGCAGAAACGCAAAAAAATTAAACCCGAATACCTCCCTAGTTTTCTTTTCGAAAAGTAATGATTTCTTACCAAAAACATAAATGTGAAAAAGGTGAATGAAGTTCGATACTAAAAGTATGCTTGGCAGTAGGCTTCACCCATAGATAACCTACATTTAGATCCACAGTGGCAAGAAGCATTTTTGGATTTTTACGACCTCGCGCAGTGGGTAGACGAACATGCGCACTTAAAAGCCGTGGCAAAATACAAACACCGGCACCCCGTATCCTTCGTCCGCGGTCTGACCGTAACGCTCATTAACTACCGTACTTTGAACAGAAAACCAGGACGCCGTCGACAATTCTTTTCGATAATGCGGTTAGTTTGTGTGGTGCCGTTTATGGACTTAAGAATAATTGAGGTCACAAACTGAAAAAAGAGAATTTAAGAATTAAATTACCGTGGTTATGTTAACATTGGTCGACCTATATTTTTATGTTTCCCGCAGCTTAAATGGAGAGATTTAACTTGTCAGATTTAAATACTTTCAAAGTTATGAAGTTACAGATGCTGAGAATGCGTTAAAAGGGGCCCTTATTTTGTTGTATGTTGTTTGTTAAAACGCTTTTTAGTAAGTCAGTAAACAAAAATTATAAAAGTTTTTAAAGAATTGTTCTTGTTAATTAAAAAAAACTCAACAAAATTCTTTAAGTGAAATCTGCAAAAAAATTGAAAATTTTCCTGCTTTTCCCGTTTATTGTTTTGCTGAAAATTGATCAACATTCAATTAAAAGCTAAAATAGAAACTGAAATATTACGTTAAATTTCTTGAAGTCAAAAGAAAAATAACTTAAGACTTAAATTCAGAATTTTAATTAAATATTTGCAGTTTATTGTACAGACGATTCGTTAAGTTTCTAATATAGGGACGTAAAGTGCAGACAGTGTGTCCCAAAACAGGTTTTACAGAAGAACAAATAATCCAACAATTTTTGACATTTTTAAACAGCATTGTAAGCATTTAAGTAAAGGAATGGCTACGCCGCCGAGTGTAATATTACACGAACCACTTGGTGCCACTTTTGACCTCTCCATAACTCAAAACCTATTTAACGTAAACACATGAAATTATGTGTGTTTATTTCCATAACGACAACTAGAAGGTTAAATTTTATGAAGCTAGTCTAAACGGATATAAAAATATGAAAGTTCAAAAGTCGTCAATTTTCCCCTGACTGACTGACATATACATATATCAAAAACCTAACCGTCTTCCAGATGCAGATGACCTAGAAAGATAAAATTTGGAATCCAGCTTGGTAATTGTGTGTAAGCATAAAAAAATCTGAAAATAAACAAAAGGTTAAAAATAGGGAGGGTTTGGGGGAAGGTTTCCCAAACAATATAGGTCTTCTTAGTTGTAGCGTTTGAGCCATTCCAAGGACAGTTTTAAAACTATCCCAATATATTAGGCATATAGTATTTGCTATATAACAGGAATATAAAAATAAAATTAAGTCAAAGAATAAGTAGTGCTGGCATACTAAAAACTTGTAATACGTGCTAATAAACAATCGTTAACAACATCATTGTATCGCCCAGACTTGACCAATTTAAACATAAACGGAAAGCGTGTTAAAAAGGTAGCAGATAATGAATAAACAATGTGCACTGTTATTAAACCATAAAAAGAAAAGTATGCAGCGGAAACGCAAAAAAAATTAAACCCGAATACCTCCTAGTTTTCTTTTCGAAAAGTGGTTTCTTACCAAAAACATAAATGTGAAAAAGGTGAGCAATATTCAATACTAAAAATTATGCTTGGCTGTAGGCTTCACCACAAAAAAATCGAGATCTAAATGAGTGACAAGTTCTGTACAAAATTTCCAAATTTGGTAATTTTTAAATGACGATAAAGGTACGCGCACATATGTCGGCATCGGACGAACAGTACGGATCGGAAAAATAGTTTTAGTGAAATTAAATGAAACAGTGTACCTAATGACATGTTAAGGTACGCGCACATATGTCGGCATCGAACGGACGGTACGGATCGGAAAAAATAGTTTTAGTGAAATTAAATGAAGCAGTGTACCTATGTGCGGGCGGTTTACCCCGGATTTAAAAAAATTTACGAGAATATAGCAACTTTAATTAAAATCCAGCCATTACCGTTTCATATGTGCGAAACAGGTCAGAAATTTCGTTATTTGACGAGAATTATTAGCCGATTATTACCGGAGAGTTTTGACCGAGTGGTTTTATACTCCGGGTGAAAAGGCGCTTACTTTTAATATTTACCCATGATTTACCATGTGCGTGTGTTTAATTTTACTGAAACTATTTTTCCGATCCGTACCATCCGTCCGTTGCCGACGTATGTGCGCGTACCTTTACTAGTCCTTTTGTAAAGATAATCATACTTTTCTTGAAGTTTTGTAAAGCTTGAAGACTGAATTTTAAGAAAATAAAATGTTTTTTTTGTAAAAACTGAGTAAATTATGTAAACATGTAATTAAAAAGACAAAACAGTTAATTAAACGGGAAATTAAAAGAAAAATAGCGACCCAGCGACCCTTACAGTTGAGATGTACCGCTTATGTCTGGTGACGATTTTGTTTACATTAAATAGGAGCATTTGAAAGGGTAGGATTTAAAAAAATTGAAGCACCCTACTCTATTTTATAACATATAATATAGAGTATAAAAAAATAGGTATTTTATTTAAATGTCGCGTATTCCAACACATTTTAGTAACTAAGTATACGACATTTTAAATAACACAAAATGATTTTCCTAATTTCGTCGTAGCCCATCTGAACGGGAAAACTTAAATACGAATACGAGTATTTAACCAGAAAGTTGTGCACTATTTTAGTGGCGGTGAGAACGTGGGTGACCGGGGGCCAATGCACCCCAAAGAGGTGAAGTGCAACTCCTTTTTAAGACTTTTTGTTAAATTTTGTAAAATAATTAAAATATTGAACTTTCTCGGACCATTGGGCCAACCCAAACTATCTGTCTGCCAAGAGGTTAGAACTGTCAAAACTGTCTGGCGACTGAGAAAATATCTTCTTATAGGTACCCAAGTACCATATGATAAAATTCAGCTTTTACAAAATGACGAAAGGTAAGTTTCAATTCATTTACTTTCGGTACCGGGTACCTGCCAAAGCCTTTATGAGTCAAACTTTATAGTCTATAGATGGGTCCACGTTTATTTCATTCTGAAAGCAATACCGCCAAGTACACAAAAAATGTAAAAGTAAACAAACCTTTTTGAAGGCACATAGCGCTGACAGAGCCTGATTTCCTATTTTTAGATAATTAAAATAAAAACACTGTTAAAACACGTGTCACGTACTTAAAAAACATCTTCTTATTTCGCCTCTGTCTTGTCATAAAACCGGTGGCACGTGGCGTGGAACTAGAATGTCGTAGGGTTGAATATTTTTTGCTGCAGTAAATCATTGTTCACTAAAGAGTTTATTTACTTTATCATTTTTTGTATACTTTGCGGTATTACTTTCAGAATGAATTAAATGTGGACCCATCTATACCATTGCTTCTACCCATGTTGGAAACATGCACTGACAAGCTTTCAGTTTTTACAAAATAACGAATTTCTGCCGGGGCTAACGGGCTCTTGGACTATATCTTAAATTTGGCAGCAAATGTTGCGTTACTTTTCCGCATTTATTTCAGGACGGAAAGGACTGGAAATGGGCACAAAAAGGTAAATACGCCATTGGGAACAATCAAATCGATTCGGATGGCGCTAATTGTTGATTTTCTATTTTTTAGATAATTAAAAAAACACTTCTAAAACACGTGTCACGTACTTAAAAAAACATCTTCTTATTTCGCCTCTGTCTTGCCATAAAACCGGTGGCACGTGGCGTGAAACTAGAATGTCGTAGGGTTGAATATTTTTTGCTGCAGTAAATCATTGTTCACAAAAGAGTTTTACTTTATCATTTTTGTGTACTTTGCGGTATTACTTTCAGAATGAATTAAATGTGGACCCATCTATACCATTGCTTCTACCCATGTTGGAAACATGCACTGACAAGCTTTCAGTTTTTACAAAATAACGAATTTCTGCCGGGGCTAACGGGCTCTTGGACTATATCTTAAATTTGGCAGCAAATGTTGCGTTACTTTTCCGCATTTATTTCAGGACGGAAAGGACTGGAAATGGGCACAAAAGGTAAATACGCCATTGGGAACAATCAAATCGATTCGGATGGCGCTAATTGTTGATTTTCTATTTTTTAGATAATTAAAAAAACACTTCTAAAACACGTGTCACGTACTTAAAAAACATCTTCTTATTTCGCCTCTGTCTTGCCATAAAACCGGTGGCACGTGGCGTGAAACTAGAATGTCGTAGGGTTGAATATTTTTGCTGCAGTAAATCATTGTTCACAAAAGAGTTTTACTTTATCATTTTTTGTGTACTTTGCGGTATTACTTTCAGAATAAATTAAGTGTGGACCTATCTATACCATTGTTTCTACCTATGTTGGAAACATGCACTGACAAACTTTCAGTTTTTACAAAATAACGAAGTTCTTCCGCTCACGGGCTCTTGGACTATATCTTAAATTTGGCAGCAAATGTTGCGTTACTTTTCCGCATTTATTTCAGGACGGAAAGGACTGGAAATGGGCACAAAAAGGTAAATACGCTATCGGGAACAATCAAATCGATTCGGGTGGCGCTAATTGTTGATTTTCTATTTTTTAGATAATTAAAAAAACACTTCTAAAACACGTGTCACGTACTTAAAAACATCCTCTTATTTTGCCTCTGTCTTGCCATAAATCCGGTGGCACGTGGTGTGGAACTAGAATGTCGTCGGGTTGAATATTTTTGCTGCAGTAAATCATTGTTCACATAAGAGTTTATTTTCTTTATCATTTTTTGTGTACTTTGCGGTATTACTTTCAGAATAAATTAAGTGTGGACCCATCTATACCATTGCTTCTACCTATGTTGGAAACATGCACTGACAAACTTTCAGTTTTTACAAAATAACGAAGTTCTTCCGCTCACGGGCTCTTGGACTATATCTTAAATTTGGCAGCAAATGTTGCGTTACTTTTCCGCATTTATTTCAGGACGGAAAGGACTGGAAATGGGCACAAAAAGGTAAATACGCCATCGGGAACAATCAAATCGATTCGGGTGGCGCTAATTGTTGATTTTCTATTTTTAGATAATTAAAAAAAACACTTCTAAAACACGTGTCACGTACTTAAAAACATCTTCTTATTTCGCCTCTGTCTTGCCATAAAACCGGTGGCACGTGGCGTGGAACTAGAATGTCGTAGGGTTGAATAATTTTTGCTGCAGTAAATCATTGTTCACAAAAGAGTTTATTTACTTTATCATTTTTTGTGTACTTTGCGGTATTACTTTCAGAATAAATTAAGTGTGGACCCATATAGATGGGTCTACACTTGCACACCATTGCTTCTACCTATGTTGGAAACATGCACTGACAAACTTTCAGTTTTTACAAAATAACGAATTTCTGCCGGGGCTAACGGGCTCTTGGACTATATCTTAAATTTGGCAGCAAATGTTGCGTTACTTTTCCGCATTTATTTCAGGACGGAAAGGACTGGAAATAGGCACAAAAAGGTAAATACGCCATCAGGAACAATCAAATCGATTCGGGTGGCGTTAATTGGCCCATTTCGACGTTAGTCTGGACGATTTTTACACAAAAGTTGGCCAGAATAGAAACTAAATTTAAAACTGACAGTTTTATTACCTACATGTGGATGAGAAATTAGTTTGGAATTCAATTTATTTGACAAGTTAATCGTCCGACAATAGTGTAACGTGTTGAAAACGCTTTAAATAATTTTGGTTAGTTTTAATGTTTTAAATTCCATTTTTGTCCAACAACGGTGCTTGGTAAAAATTTATAATATAATTGAAATTTACCTTCAAATAATGGTCTTTTATATAATTAACAGATTGCCCATGACTTTCCCACATCCGCCTGTACCAACAACAATCTGTATTTTAGTTTACCTTTGTGGTAGCAGTAGGGAGGGTATCTAATGTTGAGATTTAGACGCTGCATCGAACCTCGCACTGCAACCGTTTGCGATCTATGCTGTGGATCGGAGCGAACCTTGATATGCAACACTTAGCAAGTTCGCGACGGCGTTCGTTTTGACGTTTAGGTATGTTTGGTGACGACGACGTGGTACAGTTGCAGCCATGGTTTAAACATGGACGCAGCCTTATATTATTATACAGGATAATTAAAAAGTATAATCAATTTACAAAATTATACAGGGTTGCGGTAAAAATTTAAGGGCTTATTCATGGGTTAATTTTATAAAAAGAGTTTATATAAACCTTGGTCCGAAAAAGTATAGATTTTAAGATACAGGGTGTGAAACTTTTAAAAAATTAATTGGTTTTTTACTATTATCTTAAAAACTCTTTATTCAATTTTAATTTAATTTGGTAGAGTTATTAGTAGCAATAATGGGCTAATTTAACTCTTACTTTATTTAATCTATTAGGTCCAGTGACGTCTCCAGCGACACGAATATTTCTGAAAAAAAAAATAAACGCCACTGACTTTCATACTATCTTCTATTATATATATATATATATATATATATATATATATATATATATATATATATATATATATATATATATATATATATATATATATATATATATATATATATATATATATATATATATATATATATATATATATATAATAAAGAAAGTAATGTGTGTAGTCGTTTCTACCAGGTTATGTATTTGTTTTCTTTTCTTTTTGTTATTTAGGAGCCTCTATGCCCAAGAATTTAAAACTTTTATTAAATTGTTTATTCTAAGGCTCAAGAACATTACTTTCTTATTATTATATGCAGTTGGGTGAAATATACTGCCTTTATGATTTTATCATACCTTTCAGCTTTTGCTGAACGCCACCTACCTGGAGTTGTGCAAAACTGCTCATCCGAAATTCACAAACCCATGAACTGATGAGTGTGCCAGTTTCCATTATGGTTTGTTGGTATTACAACACATGCTACTTACGCCATATACACCTAGATGGCACCCCTTTTACCGTTTTAACCTAACGGTGCTCTGGCTGGTTGTTTTGAAATTGCTTGGCGAGATGGCTCTGGCCGCTGAACTTACTCCCTTAGTTCCGACAGGGATTATGTTTAGCGACTAGAAAACATAGCCAAGTTGTCAGCAATGTACAGCGGTTGTGATGATTCCCAACAAGGATGAAACCAGGTTATGTATTTGTTTTCTTTTCTTTTTGTCATTTAGGAGCCGCTATGCCCAAGAATTTAAAACTTTTATTAAATTATAAATATATATATATATATATATATATATATATATATATATATATATATATATATATATATATATATATATATATATATATATATATTTTAAAGCAAAAGGAAAAATTCCCTACTATCTTGGTGTATAATACAAAATATTTGCTTTAACATACATAGCCACCCCGCTACAATTGATGCTCGTATTTACTGAATGCGATTTCAGTAGGGCATCAACGGCAGGATTTAATATCCTACCGCTGGACAACGAAACTTGTCTAATAAGTAGACGCTGGTTTTCTGTGCTATTCACCACGACTCGATACAGCCTCACTGAGGAGTTCCTGTAAGGCAGGCGAAACCGGTCTGGGGAGAGAGTTGTGGTGGATAGCATAGAGAAGCAGGACGTTTTCTTTTAACTGTCTTTAAAGGGAGTAAAATATTTTGTATTATACACCAAGACAGTAGGGAATTTTTCCTTTTGCTTTAACATACATAGCCACCCCTGCTACAATTGATGCTCGTATTTACTGAATGCGATTTCAGTAGAGCATCAACGGCAGGATTTAATATCCTACCGCTGGACAACGAAACTTGTCTAATAAGTAGACGCTGGTTTTCTGTGCTATTCACCACGACTCGATACAGCCTCACTGAGGAGTTCCTGTAAGGCAGACGAAACCGGTCTGGGGAGAGAGTTGTGGTGGATAGCATAGAGAAGCAGGACGTTTTCTTTTAACTGTCTTTAAAGGGAGTAAAATATTTTGTATTATACACCAAGACAGTAGGGAATTTTTCCTTTTGCTTTAATATATATATATATATATATATATATATATATATATATATATATATATATATATATTTTAAATTTGGCAAAGAAAGATACAACTTTTTTATTTCTTAGTATATTTGCTATCTTGAAAAAATAGGTTAGATTGCATATTTGCAAACCACACTATCAAACAAGAATTAAAAAAAAATGTTTAAAATTATCTATTTTTATTTACGTAACAACATCAACAAATTCTAACTTAAATAACAATAACATCAAAACTAACAAATATCAGTAAATAAGGTAGTTTTTGAATTTTTTCTGTTTCCTGGTTTTTCAGGATTCATAGCAAGTACCTTATAGTAGCAGCTCAATTATACAAAAAATATTTGCCTATTCTTTCACAAGTACAATGAGTCTAAATACAAAAATGTAGCTTCCGATATATTTTTAAAAATCTGTATCAAATATAAAACTTTGTTTGCTTCCCAGATTTTAAAAAGATATAATAATATAAATACAAATCGTACCTAAATATAAAAATAATATTTTTTTTTTCAAAATACAACCTTTTAAATTTTTAATCATAAAAAGACAATAGACACTTTTCTCTTATAGTAAGTCTAGTTAACTTTTTAATTAGAGAACAAAAAATTAAATGGCACAGCTTCTGTATTATGATATAACAAAACTTATCTTTTTTATCATACAGTATTATACAGTATAAGTAATAGGTAAAGGTATATCGGCAACGATACAAAATATTTACATGCCGGTAATTACACTAGACTGTCTCTTTTTCTCACATTGCCTATGTGTTAGGTTTTTATCTGATCCGGGATACCTACGAGAATATTTAATTAAAAGTTCGTGCATCATGGTTAACAACCTTACTTTGTCAACCTAGAAGAATATAATAGTCGCAGGCTTTCGAAAAACGAATGTGCCGACGGAGCCGATGCAGATTTAAGGTCGGGCCTCACATATTCGCAATGAGCCCGTGGCCGTGCGTTTCCCTGGCGAAATGTAAGGAATTGCGGTGCAAATATTTTGTATTTAATCAAACTGCAGTAATATGAGTTAATTATACCACCAATTAAATTACACCTGATCATAAATTAAATCTTTACAAATAAGGTGACACAGTTTTAAGGGTTGACCACATATAACCACACCGAGTCCTGCACCTTAGCACGGCCGTGTCTCGGTTTTAAAATGTACAGTTGTAATGAAATGCCGTAGGCTTAATATCACCGCTCCGTGCCCGATCACATATCCCGTACCGCATTTTAAACACGCATTTTAACAAGGAAACAAACATTAGTTTATTTAATTTTTCAAAATTTAAAAAGCTTATAAAACAAAAAATTACACTGTATTCGTAAGTTTTACTCACATATTATTTACAAGTCGTAAAAATAAAATTATTTTCACTTTTTCATACTTATTAAAAAATCACTCTTGTATTGTTTGTTTACAACAACTAACCTTTAACCACTAACTTAATTTTTATACGTAATGAACTAAAATAAAGGTGACGCCCGTTAAATCAAAGCTTGGCTCGGGGAACATCGGCGCTATCCGATCCACGTATGATTTCATTGGCTGGGCATGTTTCAGACCGTACGAGACACGGTCGTTCTACGATGCGGCTTTTGTGGGACATCGGTGCGGTTATTTAAGGCCAGACTTTTTCCTATACTACATTTAAAGTTTGGAAAAAAGGAACAGGGATAAGTAGCAAAATCTGTTTTATTTAAACAAAAAAATATACGTACCTAAAACAATAGACATAGCTTGACAAAAATGCTTTGTATATTTTTGAGGGCATGAAAAGTGATTTTGAATTTTTCCGAATTAATTTGCCCAACTTTGCTCTATCATCGTGAAATCGGGCTCGGTGCGGTAGTCTGGCCCGACCTTTAATAGGCGTCCCATATAACATTTTTTGCCGGCGTTGTACATTTAATTTACTTGCATTGCCAACACTCTTTAATGGCAAGGCATTGGCAAAAAGGTATCAAAAAGACGCGAAAGTGGACAATTGGCCGTTATTAGGCCACGTGTTGCAGATAAAGTGATGGCATCCGTCATTAATAAGTTATTGGCAAAAATGCGTTTAAGATGATGGCATCCATCATTAATAAGTTATTGGCAAAAAGATAACAAAAAGACACGAAAGTGGGCAAATGCAGATACTCCCAAGCAGCAAGCTGACGTCTTATTGATGAAATTGTCGCATATACTTTTTTAAAAGCTAAAATGATGCGATATTTTATTTGAAAATTAATATAGGAAAAAACTCCTTACTGCATGCAATTTCCTTGCAATGCAAAGTACCATCTCTCGGAACACTGTCCAACTTGGAGATGCAGATTTTTACACTAGCCGAAGATATTTCTTTCAAAGCTAAGTGAGATTAACTACCGCAGACCGTTCTCGAATTATTTTTGTCTAATGGGTACGGTTTAGACGATAAAAAGCGAGGATATTGCAGAAACGTAGTAGTATATTGTCCATTACGCCATCTATCGGTATGTCAAAAAAACTATTAAATATATATAATATTTTTTATTAACACGTCTTTAAAACTTTTAATAAAGTTTTAAACAAAATGTTTACAGCTCCTAACAGTCTACTTGAATATCTTGCTTTCTCGACTAGCCATCACCAATTAATCACACAACACACACTTATTAGGTAATGAATACATTTAATTATGTCTATTAAAAAACTCTTTTCTTTAAAAAAGAAACTAAAAAGCTAGAAAACCACGTAGAAAACAAATGCACAAAGCGGTCACTTTCGGTCGAAATTAACGTAGCTAATTTTACCATCATTATATTTTTATTCGCTCCAAAATACATAATAAACATTTTGTTTGACCTAATTTTTATTTGCATGATTATTAACAATAAATTGTTATGAAAAGGCCATTTCCTTTTAATTATGTAAAAAACATAAAATAATGTTGTTTAGCTGCCATTATAAATGAAACAGATCAAAAAATTGCTTTAATGTTAGTTAAATACCAATGTTAATAATATGGTTTAAAAAGTATGAATATGCGTTGAAGGTTTGCCTTCAAAAATCCAATATTTATTTGCCTGCAAAAAAACGCGTGCTTTATTTAATCACGATTGGTATGCCGCCATTTTTGTATGCTTGCAGGCAATTCGCCTGCATGTAAAATTTATTGGCAATGAAGTGTTTATTTAGGGTTGACTTTTTAATGCGTATAAGATGTTGGCATAATATTGCCACCAATTGCCAATGCTATACCATCAATGCCAATATGAAAAATGTACATTGCCGGCAAATAGTGTTTGCTGGGGTGTTGAATTAGTTTAACGTGTACAATTAAATAACATTAATTTACACATCGAATCGTAGAAATCCTCAACTTACGCATGTAAATAAGACAAGGCATCTCCGTTTAATGTTTCAAGAAAACCTAAAATTTACAATTATTATACATAATTAGCATTATTTATTATATTATATTCAAAACAATCCTATAACCTTTAATAATTTTAATAATTTATAAAGATAGAACCAATGAATATCAATTAAGTGTCTCACAACGTAGTTCAATAATAATTACTCTTCGTAATAACTAAACTTTTTGTTACATTTTAATCAAGAAATAATTATCGTCCGTCAATTTTCTCTATTATAGATGTTAGAAAAAGTAGATTATTATAGCTTGTAACTAAAATTAAATTGTGTCAGTAAATGTAATTACTGATTTATGTTTTTTATTTATTTGTTTTTATCAGAAACACGCAAACTGCTGCGGGTATTTTAAATAAATATACCTAGTAGTACTAAAAATAGAGCTAAAAAAGTTAAAACCTTGCAATTCTTTGGTTCTGCATGGATTTCACTTAAAATTTTAACTGAAGGTAGTGAATAGCCCAAGAATCAAAATTTATATCAAACCAAAGGGCGCCAAAATTCTGGGGGTGGTTGCTACCCCATCTCGAGTGTGATTTTTTTTTATTGTATTTTAACTTAAACCGATTAAAAAGTAATTCTAAGTAAAAAATGTTTTATACATTTTTTTTGTAGAACTATTATTTTTTAAGTTATACGTTATGGAAAGTATCAATTTTTTTGACGAAAAATTTGACTTTTTAATGGGTTTTTTGCAAATTACGCGAAAGTTATATATTTTAACAAAAAACTGTGAAATTGTAGATTTAAAAAAAACCAAATAAAATTCTTTATTTATAATTTTTCCATGACCAATACGAACCAAGATACAACTTGTGGAAATAAAGTCAGTATCTATTTTTCTAAATCAATGAAAAGAACCCCCTATCTACCAATCCCTTTAATTAAAATAGTGTCACTCTTACACAACAACAAAAAATTGACATTTAATGCCAAAAGCATTTTCAGAATATCCCAAAAATAAAGCTAAAATTTTTAAATTTCAAACCTAAGTAATAGTTACCTTTCAATTTTTTTATTTTTATTCAATTTAATCTTGACAACAATAACAGACTTGCTACCGAAACGTCGACTTTTTAGTGTTTTAGTTGCCTATTTTAATTTTTTTTTGGTTTTTTGATTTGACTTGGCGTCTACACAAATAAATAACATCGAATAAATGAATCCGCCGAACCAACAGGGAACATATGTATCTTCACTCCTTTTTTTGTTTTTTATTCTTGGAAACAAAAAACCCTAAATACATTCCATTTTATAGTTATACCTAGTTTTATATACATAACCCCGTTTTTGTGGGCGCCCCCCTCCCCCACCTCGCTACGCTACTGGAGTGTCATTATTCTTGCAATTTTCGTTTTGAGATTAAAAAAATCTTCATTTTTGTACCGCAATATCTCCCCAATAGTTGACTTTTCATTGATTTATTTTTATTTATTTAATTCATTACAAATTAGAGCAGGTTTCAAATCCTATTATAGAGTAGGAAAAAAGACCTTACATGAGGACCGATATTTTAAACCATATATTATTTTTTTAAGATATTTTAAACTAACATTGATCACATCACATGGTTAAAAAACAAACTACCCTTTATTTTGAAAAATAAATCGCCCAACATTTTTAGTATTTGCTTAAAAACACCCTGTAGACACAATTTAGGCCTCTTCTTTTCACCATTTTTTTCACATTTCAAATTTAAGTGGCCTTCCTATTAACTTTAAATTCAAAGTCCTTCTGGGGCTGCAAAAGTATTTTTCGCCCCGGGCCTTTTTTATATTCAGAGATAAAGAAAATTTATAGCTTAATTAAGTTAAGCCCAAGTTTAAAGTTCAATCCCCCGTAATCTATTGTATTTTTCTCTCTTGTCAACAGGAATTTTAGAATAATATGTCTAAAAGAATAAGCTATAAAAGAATAAGCTAAGAACGCTTTAATTCTTCAATTTGACTTCTTTAATAACATACAGTGTGTCCACGGATGGACTTTACTATCTATGCCTGTATTTCTTTTTTACATTTAGCAAGAAAAATATATTATTCATAAAAATTTTTGCTTTGTCCCAATTGCTAAAAGCTATAATACAATTCGCAGTAGGATATAGAAGGTGGCTCAAAAACGCAAAAATATTATTAAAAAGAGTAAAAAAGTAATAGAAAGTGTAAAATATTTTTTACTATTGGTTATGATTTCTTGAAAAAATTAGGGTGAATGTAACCAGTGAATTTTTCTTGAGCCTTGATATAAATACATTAATAAAAGGTAAAATTCTTTGGGCATATGGCTTATTAATGACAGTAAAACTAAATAAATAAATAAATAATAACCTGTAAGAATTCGGCTACCATGGTTGGTTGTTTAAAAATTACGGAGTCTCCAAAAGAAAATGGAATACCCCGGGCCCGACCAAGACGGCGACACGTGTTTCGTCTTCGTTAAGACTTGTCATAGCCGCTTTAGGTCGATAGACACCTTGATGATGCCCCGATTGACTATAAATATTCTTTCTGTATCCCAGAACTAACAAATATAGACAACCGGTGCCATCTCACCAAGAAATTTAAAAACAACCAGCCATGGCATCGAGGGGTTAAAGGTGGTAGGTAAAAGTGCGCCATCTAGTTGTATATGGCAAAAGTTAAGTATGCACCATACTGTTATGCCAACAAACCATAAGGAAACTGCCAAATCCAGGTAGGTGGCGTACAGCATTGACGAATATATGATAAAAATCATATAGAAAGCAGTATTTTTCACCCAAACTGCTATATAATATAAAAGTGAATGGTTCTTGAGCCTTGATATAAATACATTAATAAAAGGTAAAGTTCTCTGGGCATATGGCTCATGGCTCATGGCATATGGCTAATGACAGTAAAAATAAATAAATAAATAATAACCTGTAAGAATTCGGCTACCATGGTTGGTTGTTTAAAAATTACGGAGTCTCCAAAAGAAAATGGAATACCCCGGGCCCGACCAATTTTTACTGTCATTAATGAGCCATATGCCCAAAGAACTTTACCTTTTATTAATGTATTTATATCAAGGCTCAAGAACCTTTCACTTTTATATTATATCGCAGTTTGGGTGAAAAATACTGCTTTCTATATGATTTTTATCATATATTCAGTCACTGCTGTACGCCACCTACCTGGATTTGGCAAAACTACTCATCCGAATTCTGCAAACCCGCAGACTGATGGGCGGCCAGTTTCCTTATGGTTTGTTGGCATAACAGTATGTTGCATACTTAACTTTTGCCATATACAACTAGATGGTGCACTTTTACCTACCACCTTTAACCTTCCAATGCCATGGCTGGTTGTTTTTAAATTTCTTGGTGAGATGGCACCGGTTGTCTATATTTGTTAGTTCTGGGATACAGAAAGAATATTTATAGTCAATCGGGGCATCATCAAGGTGTCTATCGACCTAAAGCGGCTATGACAAGTCTTAACGAAGGCGAAACACGTGTCGCCGTCTTGGTCGGGCCCGGGGTTATTATTTATTTATTTATTTTTACTGTCATTAATGAGCCATATGCCCAAAGAACTTTACATTTTATTAATGTATATATATATATATATATATATATATATATATATATATATATATATATATATATATATATATATATATATATATATATATATACAGGGTGGCCAATTAAAAACGAAACAGAGCTAATTTTGGGCACACCATGTCATTTAAGGAAAAACGCTCGGACCCGTCAATTTTTGATTTTAGAGGGAAACATTTTTTTTTTCACTTTCACCCCATGAATTGCAACCCTACAGCGGGGGTAAGTCTTACCCCCAAAATTTTAAATGGAAATAGGGGTTAAGTGATACCTTATTTTAAAGGTCTCTCAAAAAACCCAAGCGTATCGAAATAAAAATTTTATATTATAAATATTTGTAGGTTATGTTGTTGTCTAGAATTTTGGCGAATTTCGCAGCTGTATGAACATGACAAAAAACGCGAATTTTTTGGCCAAATATTTGCTTTTGCAATTCGCTTTTCGCGTCTGTGTGAACTAGCTTTTAAGCGTTATTATTGTAAAACGACGTTTTTTATTTAACTAACGTTAATTTGTTAGACTACGAAATATTACAATGAACTAATGAAAATGAAAAGATGCCATAAACAAGACCATTATAGCCATCTTAGTTTCTAAGCTACAGGGCGATTTTGAACATTATACATTTTCAGGTACCCTTTGTATCTCAGTTGGCTGATAACGTCTCCAAAAAGTAGTCAATTTTTCCAAATTTTCTTGTTTTGAAAATATTGACTTAGGATGGTTTTTTAAATAGAATACCTTGTTTAATTGTCAAAAAGGAATTTGCTTTTTACAAGCTCTTCAAAAATATATAACACTACTAGCTATGATTCCCGGCTTCGCTCGGGAGTTTTGGTTCGTTCACTACAAAATAAATTTAATTAATTTTATAGCGTCAACAACACGTGGTTATTATGCTGTTAAAATGTAGCTTATATGACACGTTCGTAGATTTACCATAGCAGCGCCATCTATTGATTACTTACTCAACCCAGTCGAACAGACAAATAATTAGCAATAAATTAAAATTGCGACTATAATTTGAGATTTAAACTATCCTATCTCTCAAGTTGGATCGAACTGCACATGGTGTGAGAATTTTATTATAATCGGTTAAGTGGTTTAGGAGTCCATTGAGGACAAACATTGTGACACGAGATTTATATATATTAAGATGGGTTTATTTTTATGAACAACAACAAAATTCTCATAAAAATTCCCAATATTCATAATTCACATTCAAAATTTCGCAGTGGGCCATGCAAACAAATCAATTAACAGTTTTTTTATTGACTTGATTATTGTAGTGGTGCGAATGCACGTTACGAATTTTAAAATTGGATTTTGCTTTTTCATTTTTAATTTTATTTTTTCCTTTTTGCACTTAACTATCAACATAATTAATTTGTAAATAGTTTTTTATAATTTTCTTGATTATTGTAAGCATAATATATTTAGGTTATTTTTAGTTCAGAAAAACATAAAACAAAAAAATGTATTGCTTTGGGATAAGAAGCGAGAAACCATAGTTTTAATAAAAACTGTGTTGCATTGATTGAAAATGTCAGTAAATGTAGTAGATGGGTAGGTGTTTTTTGATTAAAAATTAACAAAATAGAATATTCTAATAATAATTTAACAGTATTATTTAATAAAAACCATTTAATAATTACAAATTTTGCTGAAGAAAGTGGTACCTACCTAGATTTATATACCAAAAGAAACAACATTATTAAGTTTAAAAGCAAAATCCAATTTTGAAAGTAGTGACGTTAGCACGACTACAGTAAATAAGTCAATAAAAAAGTGGTAACTGATTTTTTTGCATGGCCTACTGCAAAATTTTGGATATGAAATATGGAGGTAGTAGTTATTTTAAAATAACGACCGTGGTGGCACTACCGCGTTGTCTAAAAGGTGCTGTGAAATGCATAATTGCATGTTTCAGTGCTTGGACAACGTTGACGAAACAGGGGGAACGATAGGTTAAATACCTAATAAACGGACACCAACGGTACTCTGTTATTTAGGCCTTCGTGGGATGTCAAAAAGATACAAAAAAAAATGGAAATTTTGTTGTTGTTTATAAAAATAAATCTATAGGGTTGCATATTTTTAAAAAGCTTGTAAAAAGGCCAGTAAATGTTTTACCAAATATACAGGGGTGTTTCTTTAAACAAAAAACAACATTGATCATTATTTCAGAAACAATAATATTTGTAAATAATCTGTACTACGCCACTGCATTCTTCGAAAACAATTATATTATATAATAAGCAGTTTTTATCCTATTAATACGTTATCAGCTAACTGAGATAAAAGAGGTCCCTAAAAATGCAAAAATTTTAAAATCACCTGTAGCTCAGAAACTAAGAGGGCAATGACAGCTTTGTTGATGGCAACTTTTGTTTCACACACGGTACTCCGTGCTCTATAAAATTCTACACCTCGCTTTCTATCGTAGATTTCTACTCGAGAAGTCGATAATTGCACTTCTTGGAACTCTATGTCACAATAGACTAAACATCGGAAATGTTCGTAAAATGTCAATATGTGTACTAATACTTCTCTGTTTAACTGTGCAAGATGAAAAAGGACACACATGCAGCTATTGCGAATTAGATTTACGGAATATAATTAATTGAAGAATTAAGTTTTTAATTATTGTTTCTAACACGGAACAAAAAAGGGTTAGGTTTTTAATCGATTTTTATTTAAATTTAGTCGTTTTTAATCTTGGAGTCAATTTCGCACTATGGCATTAGCAGTTATTATGTCTATCGGATACTCCCTGGTTTTATGTAATCAAATTTTTCTGAAGATTAACTTCAAAGTCGGTCTATATAAGGTCACGACATTCGGCCATATTGCTTTGACGTGTTATGACGTCACATCTCCCATTTTTCGGCCATGTTGTTCAGTGCCGGAGATATACAGTTTATTGTATTATTAGAACAACCGTTTACACAATAGTTTTTAATTATTAATAAGTTGTAAATTCTTTTACTTTAAATAAAAAACATTTGGAATTACATCTTTTAACAAATATCACTTCCAAAACAATGCAAAATGAAATGCGCAAACTGCAAGGTTATACCTTTTATAATAACCGAGATACCCCGTTGTTGCAATCATAATGGAACACCCTGTACACCGATCCATATGCGGAGAGCCTTAATATTGTTGGTTCCTCATACAACGACAAAATGAAACATTTCTAGGTAAAATTTTAAAAACAGGTTTAAATTTTATTACGAAGCAATAAGTTTGGTATTTTAAAATAGTTTTTAGATAAGTTGTTGACGTTCTTTGGAATTTTACCAAAATATTTTAATTAATTAACCGGTTAAAAAAAGATAACATACTTATAAAGATTGACACAGTATCCATTAAGCAAATTTAAATGCATTATTTATTAGAAACCATTTAATGTGATTAAGAAAAATTAAATGATGTCAACAATTTAATAAAAATAAACTTTTAAGAAGTAAAAAGATTATAATTTAACATTTTATATGACGTCATAATTTTTTAAATAATTAAGTAGGGTCACCTTATATTTATTTATTTTTTTTTTTTTGTAAGAGTAATCCATTATTTAAAAAACACCTATACTCTGTTCACCATAAATTGAGAAAAACACCTGAACAAAAAAATGTGTTTCATTGATCTAAAAAGTCAGTAACTCTAGTTATTACAATAAAAAATGTATTTTTCCACGACCGTTAAAAAAATGCTGTTTTTTAAATCGTATTCCAAGGTTAGTTTATAATTATAAGGTTGCGACATATCCTCAACTTTTAGGCGGTTCGAGGTCGGGGACGCAAGGAAGGGCACTTCTCGGAGAAGAGTTGGCAAGACTGGGTAAAAATCAAAAGCTGAAGATCAATCCAGTGGCGTCTAGAATTTGCGCATTTCATTATGCATTGTTTTGGACGTGATATTTGTTGAAAGATGTAATTCCAAATGTTTTTTATTTAAAGAAAAAGAATTTACAACTTGATAACAATTAAAAACTGTTGTGTAAACGGTTGTTCTACTAATACAATAAACTGTATATCTCCGACACTGAACAACATGGCCGAAAAATGGGAGATGTGACGTCATAACACGTCAAAGCAATATGGCCGAATGTCGTGACCTTATATAGACCTACTTTAATCGTATTCCACGTACTCCATTCTAGTACACTACATAAAGTGTTAAAAAAGTAATTTTTTAACACCTCGAAGCTTTTTTCACACTTTGAATTAGTATTTTGTTTCAATGCCTACTACAATAAACTAAAATATCAATTTATGTAATCTAACAGTAAACGCCGCAACATCACCTGAACAAACGGTCAAGTTACCTTTGATTTCGTCATTATTTCTCTTAGTTTATGTGTCACTAGTTTTAAAATTTGATAGTTTGCAAATAAATTTAATAGAAATTATTGAAAATTAATAGTAATAATAAATTTGAATGTATAGGAAATTGAAAAGGAATTTATACTGTTTTAGTAATATTTCTACAAAAAGTAAGTACATACAATAGTCTAAAATTTAATAATAAATGCATAGTTATGACGAGGATAATTATTGTCTCTTAAAAAATAAGGAGGATGATTTTTTGTTGCAGGTTTAAATAAATAAAACATATATAAAATGTTATTTTGAAAAAATTTTATACGGACGTGAAAAAACTTAGTATGTAACACATGTCTTTTTTTTACTTATGGGATTGCGGAACTAGTTACATAAATTATTATTATTGGTTTAAAACTACAGTACCCAGTATTCCATTTTGAAACACCTTGTATAGATTAGAGGTACCCTAGGGTCACGAGATTTTTTTAGATCGTTTTCGTACAGTATATAAAATGTACCTATGGATATACAGGGTGTCCAGTAACTCCACCACCCAACAACTATAAGGGGTGATTCTACAATGAAACTTGGGAAAAAAACTTTATATAAACCTATGTCCTAAACTTCTATAAACTTTTATAACCATCTAGATATTTTTAAAAAATTGGAAGACCCTTCCTTTGCACCCAAAGACATTTTTTGGCATACAAGAAAAAAAATTACACCACTGCATTTTTCTAAAATAAAAATATTTTTTAAAATTCCTATTTATTTCGACAGAAATTTGATCTCTTGACTTGTTTTTTTGTTTGATGTACGGTTATTGCGTAAATAAATAGAAACCATTTCTAGGCATGGTCAAATTCAAACTTAATTAAAGAATAAATAACAAAAGGTTATTTTTTTACTCTAAAATTTAATATCAGGAATACAAACTCACCATGCCAGTTTGCAAACTTTGACTCTGCCCTGAGAAGTCGTAAAAAATAAATGACAATAAATTTCATTTGTGCATGGCTACTTGATTTAAAATAAACCTTTTTGGACTAATCATGGCACTCATGACTAAAATTTAAAAAGGAAAAATTTTTGACAGCAGAAATGTCAAAAAATGACATGTGAGGTGTCATTGTATTCAGAATGTTCCGAGTGGGGTGGCATCTCATCATTATATGCTCATATTTGCAATTAGGTGTCTTAGGTTAAAAAAAGTAGTCCGTTACAAAGGATGTGCTATGAAAGGGGGCCATGGCCCCCTTATGACCGCCCTTGTATTCTATTGAAATTAGATACAATATACCTACCGGTGGTGCCATCTAAAATTTAAAAGTGAAAGTCATTTTCGATTTAACCGGAAGTAATAGATACGATATACCAAATTTTATCTTTTTATCGTAAAAGATAAAAAAGTTATAGGAGGGAACCAACAACACTGAGAAACACCCGTTTTATGTCGATATGAATATTCGTGGTACATTTGTTAAAATAAACCTCCCAAATAGGCTTTAAAATGGTTATTATGATGAAGTTTACGTTGTTCCCATGTTTTATAAAGTAGCTGGTGCCTTTGTTTAAATTATTTTTAAATAAGATTATCTTTTAAAACCATACCCATTGGCGTAATTACGGGGGGCCTGGGGGTCGTCCCCCTTCCCTCTCCCACCGATGTTGCCAGGCCCCCAGGAAAAAATGTTTCTATATGGTATATGGGCGGCGTCCGGGCCCCTCTTAGGGTGTTGCTGCCCCCCTAGGCGCTCTCCAGGTTCAATTGAAAGTTACGTCTATGACCATACATCATGTGGAAACTTTTGTTGTTTACTTACATAGCCAATTTCAAACATCATTATTAAATCCTTTAACAACTATAATAATCTGTTTCCATTTACCACGAAAATACACTAGCTAATGTATTTAAAATAGAGCTGTTTTGCACGTGTCAAAATTATGATGAAATTATTATATTATTATATTGATTTTTTTCAAATAATTAACCGACTTTATGTTTTTAATTACTATTGTTTAATAATTTAACAATTATTAAAAATACATTAACAATTTGCCCCATAGGTAGGACCAAAAGTATGTTTTTTTTAAATAAAATAAACTCTGTATATTTTGTAATCCTTTAAAAGAGCTTTAAGAAACTGGCATATTAACTACAGATAACTTTATTAGTTTCGGAAATATGGCTATCCAAATCAGGTATTTAAGTAACTAATAAAGTATCGCCATCTTGTAGTAGGTAAAGATATTAACTTTTATTCTAGGGTTATAAAGTACTAGCCGACCCGCGCTGACTTGGTTGAGCGTTAACTATATTTTTCTCTGAACTTTTTGTTTAATCATAATAAAATATAGTCCTTCTGATATTTGTCAGGAACATCAAAACAATGTACTATAAAACCTTTTTTTTTTATTTTATAAAATATTTTAAAATGGCGTCCACCTTGACATTTGGAGTTGTTATTGATATGTTAAAAACTGTAGGCATTGTACATATTATACAGGGTGTCCCGTAATTAATTGGACATAGGTTAATGTAGGATACCTGACTTAAAAATAAAGCTTAGCAAAATGTTATTGGTTTTCGTTCTACAGGGTGTTTTGCCATTACCACTAGATGGCGCCACAAACAATAACATTGATTGGTTAAAATGGTCATAACTTTTTTGACCTTCCTGTATGCACATTTTCGAGTGGAAATATTAAAACAGCTTTTAATTTTGGGAAAAAAATGTACACTCCTTTGATCTCCTAAAAGTAGACCGTTTTCGAAATAAACGACTTTTTTATTAAATAACCGTCAGGAATACACTTTGAAACTAGCCCCCTCGTCTTATCGTATATACCGAACGGTTCAAAAGTAAGAAGGGGAACGATGAACTTTGGAACCTTACTATATAATAAATGGTATAGGTTAAATACAAAGAAAAAGTGTAAAATGGCCCTTATATGGCTTTGTATTATTAAAAACTTTAAAATTGCAAAATTTGAGAAAATATTGTTGTAGCTAAAACCGCTATTAGTGATAATTTACCACTCTGTTAAGCATAATACGGACATTTTCGAAAGCACTACATACATAAACATTGGAATTAGCTTAATACTCGAACTCGTTTGTGCCACTTAATAGCCATTGTCAAACTGGCTGTACCGAGTACACGGTGAATAACACGAAAAGAAAGAGTATCTTAAGCGGCGAAGAAATCTCCCTTTTGCGACAGTTAAAGAAGAACTGCCTCTCATGTCATTCTAACTAACCAGGACCCTCTCCAGTGACGCGTTTTGGCTACCTCATAGCCCTTGTCTGATGACATGAAAAGCAGGAGTTCTTCTTTAATTGTCAAAAAAGAGAGATTTCTCTTTTATATTGTGCACACCCTGTATAGGGGGTATATGGATTTTAATAAGTTTAATATTTATTTAATTATTTCAGCACTGAAGAAATCACATCCAAAAAATTAAAACAAATAATCAAGAAAATAGTGCAAGGTTTTTTGTCACCAAACAATAACAGAATCTAGGTCATATTATTTTATTCAGGGTCAACAACGTGCTTAGTCACCAAAATACCGAGTTCAATTTTGTATATATACCGAAATTGTACCAATTATGGAAGAAAAAAGTTATAAAAACATTAAATAAGAAGTAGGTAGTAAAAGTGAGGTCAAGTATAAAGTTAAAGTTTTAGTTAAGCCCCGTACGGGCTACCCCTAATGGGGGTATGCCCGTACAAAATTACGAATTTAAGTTAGTTCCCGTAGTTTAGTTAAAATTGTTAAGATAGTTTTTTGTCCACCGGTCTTATGGTCCCAGAAGATAGTTCCATAGTTCCATATGGTCGATTTGTCCAAGTGACGTAAAGTGGCTATATGTATATAAAAATACTACGTCACAATATATATATATATATATATATATATATATATATATATAAAAGGTAAAGTTCTTTGGGCATATGGCTCATTAATGACAGTAAAAATAAATGGAATAAATGGAATAAATGGAATACCCTGGGCCCGACCAAGACGGCGACACGTGTTTCGTCTTCGTTAAGACTTGTCATAGCCGCTTTAGGTCGATAGACACCTTGATGATGCCCCGATATAAATATTCTTTCTGTATCCCAGAACTAACAAATATAGACAACCGGTACCATTTCACTCAGGTCATCAGTAACTGTGTATTTCAACGGTTTATGATAAAAACATAAAAAAAACTGGGGAAAACGTAACTGATACTGGTTAGAAATGTAGATTTTTTTAATACCTGGCTTGAGATATTTTTTGTTATTGAAAATAGCTTTTTACAAAAGTATAATTTAACAGAGTCGTATTTAAATTGGAAAACCGACAGCGTTGAATTTAGGGGGTGGCCTGGGGAGGATAACCCCGGAACAAAAAATTCTTTTCCTAAGAAATTTAGTTAATATAGATCAAATGTTTTTTACCTGAAGTCAATTTTTTTGCCTAAGATTTTAAATTTAAAAGCGGTAATTTGTTAGCAAAAATTTTATTCCTTTCTTTTGCCAACCAGGAACATTAAATTTCCCCCTGGTAAAAAAAAACAAAATAAACAGTAAAACGGTCTTTACCGTAAAACAGGATCGTTTTCTTTGCACGTTTTTATTATTAGCTTCACCTGTATGTATGTATGTATGTATGTAACTACTAATGACGATAGATTATAGAAATATTTTTTGTAACTTCTTCTTCTGCAAATGTCCGCCCTCTGTTGGAGATATACTATACTACCTGCATTAGAATTACTTACACCCTCTGTTGAATATTTACAATAACAATGTCGAGAAATTATTGGGAATTTAAATTAAGAGACACAATGTTGCAACATGGTCAATCAGCTGATAAAAATGGGTGTCTAGATCAAACAAAAAAATGTTAAAAATATTTACCAATTTACAGAAATTAACGATTTTTGGTTTGAGTCTCCACTAGAAGCAAGCACATTTTTTGTCTTAAAATCTAAATAAAACAAAGAGTAGTTATCAGCTAACGCTCCGAGTAATTTTATATGAAGCCACGAACCGTAAGTTCTTGAATATGTACTCTACATTTACAACCAATTCAGAAATTTTAAATTGACATTTAAACAATTGGTTAAACTTCACTTATCAAATTTGGATTTGACAAGTGAAGTTTAATTAATTGTTTAAATGTAAATTTGAAATTTCCAAATTGGTTGTATAGAAGGAACAGTTTAAAAATGTAAATTCGGTGCTCTTCGATAAGAAAAACAAATCACAAAAAAGTTTAAAGCAAATAAATCGGCATGCTTGTCTTCGCGGCCGCCTTTGATATATTTCTTTATGATATGCCGGTTGATGCAGCTGGTCATCGCACTATGGGATAGAAGTTAATTCTTTTGGTCAAAATTCTGAAACTTACCAATCTTAAAATGAGGTGCTTTTTACTGGAAAAATAATATAAATTATTACAAATGCTTTTGGAGACCTAAAAGTTATTATATGTTATTATAAATTTACACCCCCTTAACATTATTTTTTATTGTAAAAAAAACTAAAATGTCAGCTTGTTTGGTTAATTCGGTAGTATTCTAATTAGTTATCCGATAATTATTATCTCATATGATATACAGGGTACGACAATAGGAATGATTTTTGTAAATGGAATACCCTGAATATTATATCACCCCCAAAAAATCTTTTAAAATGCTTTAAAAAATACTACATTTGATGTGTCTATCTCAATTAGTTTCGGAAATATGACCATCCAAATCTGAAAAATAATTTTAAATTATTCTTAGAAGCGTAATAGAGATACATCTTCCCAACTATTTTTATTTTTTAACGTATAAAATAAATAAAAACACTGTTTTATTGGGTAGATCCTGTAGAATCCATATCTTTCATCAGAATGCTTTTATCTTTTAGGATATACAGTGTAGGACAAAACATATTCAATTTTAAAATGGAAAACCTTGTAAATTATAAAAAATCTTGTATCTGTCCTTACACTCAGAAGTAGCAAAAAGTAGGAAGGCAATTCTAAGTACAAAAACTTATAAAGAAAAAGGTAAAAAAATCTTTGACAAAAGTAGCGAGACTTCGTGAGACTGCATCGGAAACACAACAATAGCTCTTATTATTTAAACTCTTTTACCTTTTTAGTAAACGAGGCGAATAATCAACTAAGTAGATTAAATGTTGTATATTTATGTTTAAATATACAACATTTAATCTACTTATTTTAAAGTTTCCTATTACTCCAATAGAAGCCGTCATATCCTTTTATAATATTGCGTTGTTGGAGTATCTACTTTGAAATACACAGCATGAGCCATTAAAATTTCATAGTTGCTTTTTGGCCAAAATAATGGATTTCTATCCCATAGTGTATCGGCGCGTCGCTGTAAAGGATAGCGGCGCCTTTGTATAAAATAGTCCGAGTACACTTACACTTAAACTGTAAAGATAACAAATCTGACTTTGCACGTTTTGCTTCACGGCAGAATTTTTAACGGAATCCATGATGACAACCACAAAAACACTTGGCACAAATTAAAGACTAACTGTCTTTGTATTTTTTATTGCATTTATTAAATAAATCACAAAAGTATATAAAAACTATGATATCAACAGCAAGAACAACTGGACTATGAAATGTCATGTTTCACTAAATTAGTTTAAAATTATTTCAATGAGGGCGCTAACAACGGTGCCAAATCGCTTAATTTGTCGCTTAACATGTAACTTCTTCTCCAAATGTCCCCAAATGTTGCAGTTTTACTTTACTATTTACATCAGTAATACTAACCCTCCGTTGGAGATTTACAATATTAATGGCAAAAATTATATATATTTTTTTATTTTTAACAATATATTGAAGTAAAAGGTGTAAAAGAAATATAACCTAAAAAACTAAAAAAGGCGCTTTCATAGCATCCCAAGCAACAAGCTGACGTCATTATGACGTCATTTTTAGGTCATTTTTGGTCATAGGACGTCATCAGACCAAAATTATGACGTCATTTTAATGACGTCGTTGAAGTGACGTCTTTTGACGTCATTTTTTCGTCATGCTAGCTTATAAAAATCCATTGACGTTATATTTGGAAAACCCGCTAGAAAAATTTTGTGACATTATATGATTTGTGTCAAAATCCAACCAAAATATCATATGACAAAAAAATAAGACTAATAATTTTACAAAATTGAAATAGGAAAAAACTCTACCGATACGTACGATGAGACCAAAATAGTTCGAGACCGGTCTGCGGTTGGTGATATCAATTAGATTTGAAGGAAATATCTTCGGCTAGTGTAAAAATCTACATCTCCAGGTTGGTAAGTGTCCCGAGAGATGCGACCTTGCAGTGCAAGGAAATTGCAAGCAGTAAGGAGTTTTTTCCTATTTCAATTTTCAAATAAAATATCGTATCATTTAAGCTTTTAAAAAAAAGTATATGTGTCAATTTTTCGTTATCGTAAAGACGTCATTAAGACGTCATTTACGGGACGTCTTTTGTCTGTGACTTAGGAGGTCAATTTAACGTCATTTTATCGCCATCTGATGACGTTTTTGCTGACCAAATGTGACTAAAAATGACCAAAAAGAGACGTCAATAAGACGTCAGCTTGCTGCATGGGATATGAAACTCAAAAGTTAAAAATTAAAACAACGTGTCCGCTAATTAATGGTACACAGAAAAACCACAGTTTTCTTATGTCAAAATATTAAGAATTAACTAAACATACATACATGCAAAAGTTGATAGTAAGAAAGATACAGGGTGTCAAAGTAAAAAATATATATATATATATATATATTTTCGATAATTTTTGATATGTTTTGAACATTTTAGTAAAACTCGGTATCTAGGGGTTTTTGACATGAGATATTTAGATTTTATATTAATTTTTGTGTGTAAACTAGTTGCGACTAGCTACACTATTTAAATTTCTCTAAAACGCCTCCACTTGTTTGTGCTACTTTGTATGTACTATCTAAGTAAATCAATAAATTTCCCTATGCTCTCTATTCAAAAAGGTATATTTTGTAAGAATGGCTCCGAGCAACCGTTTTCAAGATATTTGCATTTAAGTGGTTTAGTGCAACCCAAAAGCAGGTAAAAACTACATTAAATTATTCGTTTATCGTAGGTTCTGACTAATACGATGTTTTTAAAGGTAATTTTTGGTCTCACTATACCACTTAAATTCAAATATCTTGAAAACGGTTGCTCAGAGCAATTCTTACAAAGTATACCCTCTTTGGGTAGCATAGGGAAGTTTACTAATTTACTTAGATAGTACATACAGAGTAGCACAAAGAAGTGGGGACGTTTTAGAGACATTTTAAATAGTGTAGCTAGTCCCAACTAGTTTACACATAAAAATTAATATCGGATCTTAATAGCCCATGTTAAAAAACCTTTATATACCGAGTTTTATTAAAATAATCAATACGTATAAAAATTATCGAAATAAATTAAATATTTTTTTACTTTAACACCCCGTATTTGTCTTATTATGAACTTTTGGATATGGGTAAATGTTGTTAAACTTTTCTTGCGTGACTTATATGTAATATAACTCACTTATCTAATAAATAACTATTAGTCTTACTATTTTGGCATAAGGAATCTGTGGTTTTTCTGTGTATTATTAGCTAGCGGGCACCCTGTATAGTTAAAAAACCGAAAAACATGCTTTTAAAACAATCAAATAATCTTAACACAACAATAAACGAAAAATACTAGTATTACTATAAAATAAAAAATTAAGTATTACTGTAAAAAAGCGTAAGCGGTGTTTTTCTATATCAAACGCACAACGTTTTTTTACAATAATACTAATATTTTTCGTACATTATTGTTTTAAGATTATTTTAAAAACTATTTTTAACATTTATTTTGATCTGTTTTAAAAGCGCGTTTTTTTATTTTCCTTAAAATATATTTATTTATAAAACATTGCATAATAGATTGCATTTCTTTCATAAAAAAACCCTGGAAAAATAAATTCAAAAAAATATTAAACAAAACCTAAGATACCAATAAAAGTTTTTACATTTCTTGGTTATTTCACGTTTTTGTGAAGCCTTTTGCAACCCCTGGATTGCAAATAAAACGAAATTAAAAGAGGCAAAACAAAAAAAACTTGTTGAGTGTGCATAAAAAAGGTACAGAAAAAATTATTCTACAAATTCTATAGGATAAAATATTAAGTCTAACTTTAGTCCAAACGTAAATTTATTTTTTTTTCAAAAACATAAGCCTAGTTTACACCGGGAGAACCAAATTTTTAGTTCGAGGTCTAAATGACGTCACGCGTACTTTATTCACGGTGTAAACACTTGAGTATTAAATTTTGCTACTCCAATTCAGTCCTTCTTAAATGGGGGTGACCAAATATGATTTTCCTTGGTGTAAACCCGTCGAAGTTTTTTAGTGGACCAAAATGACAGCCTTGATCTTTGACAGTGCGCATTTCGATGAAAAGGACGTTGAATTTCGGTTTTAACCTAATAATTTTGTTGTTTGTTTATATTTTTTAAAATTTTGTTGATATTTAACCAAAACTGTTTGCGTATTCTTTTTTCATATAGAATTTAAAAGCGATACAGTTTTAAAAGATAAAAAACGAGGTTAGGTTCTGGTCATATGCTCAGCTGTCATTTTGGTACTAGGATTAAACGTGAATTAAATTGATCCATAAACTAAGTTGGTGTAAACACTAGTGAACTAACAAAAATAAGTCCTAGGTTTGGTCCACGGATCTAATTGGTCCTCGCGGTATAAACTAGGCTCTAGTTTTAAAAATTTAGTCTGGTTTTATTTCTTTTTTATAAATAATTTTGTCAATAATTCGTTTCGCAATGGCCAGGTATAAATCAGTGGCGACGTTACTGAGGGGCCAGGCCCTGAAATTTTTAGTTAGACCTACTAGTTTATAATAAAATTACATCTAAATATATTCATTCATAAATACAGTGCAAAATTCAAGTTTAAATAAAATAAATTTAATATAAAAGCCTAAACAAGTTATTTTGCCCAAAATTCTTAGACCTGTCTTTTGAAATTTTTAATTGCAAGCCTTTTTTAGTTTTCTTAAAATATTTTTATTTATAAAATATTGCATAATAGTATGCATTTTTTTCTAAAAAAGAACCGGAAAAAGAAATACAAAAAATATTAAACAAAACCTAAGATACCAATAAAAGTTTCTACATTTCTTGGTTGTGGCAGAGTAATTGTTGCATTTCTTTCTAGAAAAAAAACCGGAAAAATACATACTAAAAATATTAAACAAAACCTAAGATACCAATAAAACTTTCTACATTTCTTGGTTGTGGCAGAGTAATTGTTCACGTTTTTGTGAAGCCCTTTGCAACCCCTGGATTGCAAATAAAACGAAATTAAAAGAGGCACAACAAAAAAAACTTATAGAATGTGCATATAAAAGGTACAGAAAAAATAATGCCACAAATTCTATAGGCTAAAATATGACGTCTAACTTTAGTCCAGAAGTAAATGATTTTTAAGATACATAGTTTTAAAAATCTAATCTGTTTTTTTTATAAATTATTTTGTCGATAATTCGTTTCACAATGGCCAGGTATAAACCAGTGGCGACGTTATGGAAGGGCCAGGCCCTGAAATTTTTTAGTTAGCCCTACTAGTTTATAATAAAAATTACATCTAAATATATTCATTCATAAATACAGTGCAAAAATCATGTTTAAGTAGAATAAATTTAATATAAAAGCCAAAACAAGTTATTTTGGCCAAAACGCTTAAACCTGTCTTTTGAAATTTTTAATTGCAATCGTTTCTATAAATGCAATATGTATTCAGTAGGTTTTAAAATTGTTTATCAAACGCAAGATTTATACTTTTAAAATTTTCATCTATACAGGGTGTTTCCTAACTACGGAACAAAACTTAAGGGGTAATTTCTTTGGTTTTTTAATGATTAAAAGTCTTTTAAACATAATAATATGTATGTCTGGACTCTCTTTATTTCTGAGACACAGGACGTGAAAGTTCTTTAAAAAAGTGGGTACTTTTTAAATATTTGGATCAAATGTGGTATACTTATTTAATATAATAAGGCCCTAGATTAACACAATAGGGCCCAGTGGCGTCTTAATAGCAAATATTATTAAGAAAAAAGTATGCCACTGACTTTTAATATGGTTTTTATACATTTTTAAAATTATGCAATAAAAGCTGCAACTTTTTAGTCTTTTCTAGTTTTTATATATTTTAGAAAAACAACATTGAAGGTACTTTTAGTCATGCTAAAAAGTAGGCTTAAACAGCATAAAATAAAATCCCAAATTAAAAATAGACAATTTTGACCTTAGTAAATAAGGAAAATAACAATTTTTGTAAAAATCCACCACTGCCTATTAATTTTAAGACAAATATTTGTTTTATTTTTATTTTTGCTTTTTATATTGTTTTCTATGGGTACTTTTTAGAATAAATTCAATAGCTTTAATATTTTTTCCCGAAAACGAAGGTTGATACAAAGAAAGTACAAAAGACTAAAAATTTGTAGTGTTAATTGCTTAATCAGAAAAAAATGAAAACTTTATAAAAGCTAGTGGCGTACTTTTTTTCACAATAATATTGGTTGAGGTGCCCACTGAGACGCCACTGCACCCAAGAATCCAAATCCGGGTACAGCTTTACAAGCGCCTTATTACACTTAATAACTGTCCCAAATTTTATCCAAATCGGTTAAGTGGTTCCTAAGATATTTAGAAGACACCGACTTTTTTAACACTTTAACGCGTTGTATCACAGAATTGAAACACGTCCGGACATACTTACATAGGTTTATAGATTTTATTCATAAAAAAACGTAAAAAGCATCCCCTTAAGTTTTGTACCGTAGTTAGGAAACATCCTGTATAGTTTGCGAGCAGAGAAGTTTGTGGTAAATAATATTCTTTTAAATTATTATTTGGAACTTTGACACAAGCTTTACAAGTTTACTGTAAAATAAATATTTTTCATTTTACCCCTTGTAGTTGCAAATATATGTAATTTTAGAGCTTATCATTGTTTATTCTTTTATATTATATATAACCTATATTACTGCAGTTGGTAAAAATAGTTTATATTAATTTTTTAGACCTATACCTTGCTTTCATTTGCTCTTCACTTATATCTAGTATTTCAGTCTTATAATATCACTTTAATAACTGTAGTTCTATAAAATTGTCATTTAGGGTCTTAAAACCTTACATTATTTTATTTTATGTTATGTCTGAAATACTACAACTGGTACAAAATAACATTTTCTTCAATTATGTATGTGAATGACAGATATGACGTTAAAACAAAGTCAATGATTATGTCAAAAAATTTTCACTATAATTCGCTCCAGGGTACCCCAGGCAGGAGAAAAACATTTCCGATAAATACTTGTGTTGTCATGGTAATGCAACCAAAACTACGCATTTGATTGGTCAAAATACAGTGGTGTGGAATTTTTTCTTAAATTTGTTTTAGGATATGAAAACAAAATGTAGAGGTGCGGAAATTTAAGGAAAAGGGCGTAAATTTGACCCTGGTGACCTTTTATTGGTTTTTCTCTTTATTTTATTTTATATCTTCTAACTGTTACTCCTTCAAAAAAAAAAGTTCCTGTCTGAATCCGGCACTATTTGCGAGATGTTAAATAACAAAATTTTACCAAATATCGCGCTTCTTCAGTGTGTCCCAGGATAGGTGTTACAAAGGACAAATGGACCAAAAATTTTAGAATATAAAACTTTCTTTTGGGAAAACTGGTCGCATAATTGAAAACTGATAGTTACAAAATTTTACTCCGATTGGTGATATACAGGGCAAGTTATAACTAAAAATATGAAAAACGACCAAGAGTAAAGTACCTTTATATTTTAAGATGGGACAAAGTTGTATCAATAAATGTTGTAGATAATTAAATTTTATGTCAAAACTTAAGGCTAAAGAATTAAAGTAAAAAAAAATCCCAATTTTTTACATTATGCATTAAGAGTTTTTAAAAAATTTGGCTTAAGGCATCTCATTTTTAAAAAATGTTTACAATTATCCAATTTTCTTTTAAATTTTGATACTTCTTGCCCATTATTTGACTTGGTATGCGTAATGTAAAAATTGCCCATTACATTTTAACTTTGACATAAAATGCAATTCTCTACAAGTCTACAACATTTACTAATACAATTTGGTATTATTTAAAAATAAAAGTAGTTAGCTTCTGGACCTTTTTCATATTTTAGTTCTTACTCGCTTTGTATAATACCAATTGGAGTTAAAATTTGAATCTGTTGGTATTTATTCATGCGCCAGTTTTCCCAAAATTTCGTTTTAAAATTCAAAAATTTTTGGTCCGTTTGTCCTCGTATAACACCTATCCTGAGACACAGGGACGTATTAACTGTTTGAGGCGCCCTATGCTAAAATTCCCGGAGTGCCTATTTTCCACCAAAAAAATTTAAAGAGCAAAAAAGAAAAAAAAGGTTCTTTCCTTCGTAGCGCCAAAGACAATTGTAGTGTCACTATACACACCCAGAACAATGGTAAATTTTTGGTCATCAGCTTGGACGCTCGCTTTGTGGAATTTATGAAGCGGGTATCCATCAAATACACACTTCTTAAACAGTACGTATAATTTGCCGCTTCAAAAATTTAGCCAAGCCAGCGTCCAAACTGATGCCAAAATTTAGCATTGTTCTGGGAGTCTATAGTGAAACTACAATAGGCTGAGCTCCATCACGTTATAACCCGCTTTAGAAAATTTTTTTTAGCTCATTTATAACTACAAACGCTACTAATGATTGTAGTAAAGTTTATTTTTTGTAGTACCAATAATTACGCAGCTAACCTAATAAATGTTGTTCTAAGCCAGAAAAAAAATAAAACTGCTTTAAAAATTTTGGAATACACTCAAAATTGATTGTAGTTTATTGTAGCCACGAAAAAAATGAGTCTTAATCCCATACAAGTAAAAAATATTTAAACATAACATAGCCATGGGAAGACAAAACAATTGTTCAAAACTTTTTTACCTTATTTATAACTACAAACGCTACTAATGATTGTAGTAAAGTTTATTTTTTGTAGTACCAATAATTACGGAGTTAACCTGTGTGTGTGTATGTGTTATAAATTACCGAAAACAAGTATCTTGCTTGATAGCTGATCGGCTGACACAATTATTATAATAATTAGTCAAAAAATTAATAAATAAAAATAACATAGCTGTGGTAAGTCAAAAAATTTGCTCAAACACTACAATCTATACCATTAAATGTAGTATAGTTCATTTTTTTTTGTTGTGTGTGTTTTTAGTAGCGTTTGTAGTTATAAATGAGATAAAAAAGTTTTGAACAATTATTTTGTCTTCCCATGGCTATGTTGTGTTTAAATATTTTTGACTTGTATGGGATTAGGATTTTTTTTTCGTCGCTACAATAAATACAATCAATTTTGAGTGTATTCCAAAATTTTTAACACAGTTTTTTTTTCTGGCTTAGAACAACATTTAGTAGGTTAGCTGCGTAATTATTGGTACTACAAAAAAATAAACTTTACTACAATCATTAGTAGCGTTTGTAGTTATAAATGAGATAAAAAAGTTTTGAACAATTGTTTTGTCTTCCCATGGCTATGTTATGTTTAAATATTTTTTGACTATATGGGATTAAGATTTTTTTCGTCGCTACAATAAACTACAATCAATTTTGAGTGTATTCCAAAATTTTTAACGCAGTTCTATTTTTTTTCTGGCTTAGATCAACATTTATTAGGTTAGCTGCGTAATTATTGGTACTACAAAAAAATAAACTTTACTACAATCAATAGTAGCGTTTGTAGTTATAAATGAGATAAAAAAGTTTTGAACAATTGTTTTGTCTTCCCATGGCTATGTTATGTTTAAATATTTTTTGACTTGTATGGGATTAAGATTTTTTTTCGTCGCTACACTAAACTACAATCAATTTTGAGTGTATTCCAAAATTTTTAACGCAGTTTTATTTTTTTTCTGGCTTAAAACAACATTAATTAGGTTAGCTGCGTAATTATTGGTACTACAAAAAAATAAACTTTACTACAACCATTAGTAGCGTTTGTAGTTATAAATGAGATAAAAAAGTTTTGAACAATTGTTTTGTCTTCCCATGGCTATGTTATGTTTAAATATTTTTTGACTTGTATGGGATTAAGATTTTTTTTCGTCGCTACAATAAACTACAATCAATTTTGAGTGTATTCCAAAATTTTTAACGCAGTTTTATTTTTTTTCTGGCTTAGAACAACATTAATTAGGTTAGCTGCGTAATTATTGGTACTACAAAAAAATAAACTTTACTACAATCATTAGTAGCGTTTGTAGTTATAAATGAGATAAAAAATGTTTTGAACAATTGTTTTGTCTTCCCATGGCTATGTTATGTTTAAATATTTTT
Organism: Listronotus bonariensis; assembly: GCA_014170235.1. Classification (NCBI taxonomy): domain Eukaryota; kingdom Metazoa; phylum Arthropoda; class Insecta; order Coleoptera; family Curculionidae; genus Listronotus; species Listronotus bonariensis. Next base: position 357,082 of record JACEGR010000022.1, read on the forward strand.
TGACTTGTATGGGATTAAGATTTTTTTTTCGTCGCTACAATAAACTACAATCAATTTTGAGTGTATTCCAAAATTTTTAACGCAGTTTTATTTTTTTCTGGCTTAGAACAACATTTATTAGGTTAGCTGCGTAATTATTGGTACTACAAAAAAATAAACTTTACTACAATCATTAGTAGCGTTTGTAGTTATAAATGAGATAAAAAAGTTTTGAACAATTGTTTTGTCTTCCCATGGCTATGTTATGTTTAAATATTTTTTGACTTGTATGGGATTAAGATTTTTTTTTCGTCGCTACAATAAACTACAATCAATTTTGAGTGTATTCCAAAATTTTTAACGCAGTTTTATTTTTTTCTGGCTTAGAACAACATTTATTAGGTTAGCTGCGTAATTATTGGTACTACAAAAAAATAAACTTTACTACAATCATTAGTAGCGTTTGTAGTTATAAATGAGATAAAAAATGTTTTGAACAATTGTTTTGTCTTCCCATGGCTATGTTATGTTTAAATATTTTTTGACTTGTATGGGATTAAGATTTTTTTTCATCGCTACAATAAACTACAATCAATTTTGAGTGTATTCCAAAATTTTTAACGCAGTTTTATTTTTTTTCTGGCTTAGAACAACATTTATTAGGTTAGCTGCGTAATTATTGGTACTACAAACAAATAAACTTTACTACAATCATTAGTCGCGTTTGTAGTTATAAATGAGCTAAAAAAATTAGGTTTTTTCTAAAGCGGGTTCCAGCGTGATGGAGCTCCTAGGCTGTAGCCTAGTCAGCCTAATGGATAATACGGCACTGCTAAGACACACTGTAAAGTATCCCTTTTAAATTATAGAAATAATATATTTTAAATCAAACTGTATTGTTCCATTTATTACATTATGGTTAAGTTATAAATCAGTTCGGTGACAAAGTTAGGAACATAATCTTTTGAAGTTGAAATTTTGTCTAAACGAGTTTAAAACGTGCTATAATAACTTGGAAATTCTGATAGGTATTTTGTCATAACAATAACCATTATTGATAGTTGGCTTTTGACTTAGCTAGTAATTTGACAAAATTACTTTTCTACGTTTTTACTCTTTTCAATAGGGAGATAATATTTTAATAAAGAATATAAAAATTTACCTAAAATTTTAACAACTAAACAAACTTTCCATTACAGAAAAAAAACAGAAAAAGCTATAATGACAAAGACGGGTATGGATCATCCCAAAATATGACAAAATACTTATGGTAGGAGAGCCCAAGAGGGGATTTTGGGATTTACTACAGCGCGGCAGACTAATATTTATTTATTTATTTTTATTTACTCATTAACGGGCATTGCCCAATTACAATTTTAAATTACAAGCATCTACATATATATCTAGTACTAAGCTTTTTAATTAACAAATATTCAGGACTAAAATTTTATATTTTAGTTAACCACCAAAATACTTAAAAAGCAGTAAAAAATAACAAGCTACTAATGATTAAGAAACAAGAAAACAACATCTAAAATTAAATTTAAAATATACACATTAAAAAATCTAACTTTGAAAATAAAACAACATGAAGCCTTAATCTATAAAACATTGGACTTCATAACCCTTCGAAGCCTATTTAGGGATAGATTAAATAAATCGTCCCCAAATTTATTGGCATGCTTCATCAATATATTTATTTGGGAAAATTGCCCATACAACCTTTGGTGAAAATTTGTGTGAAAGGTAACAGAATGCCTTAATGTCCTTGAAGGAACATAGAAATTTATATAAAAGAGCAGTTCACTACATTGCACATTCCCATGAATTAGTTTAAAAAGAAACAATACATCAGCATTTTCACGTCTAACTTTCAAACTTTGTATATTAATAGCTTTTACAAGATCTTCAAAATTTATTGTTTCCTGGGGAATATGCAATTTAAAGGCAATGTATCTTAAAACTTTCTCTGAACAGAATTTAACATTTTAACATATTTCTCATAATATGGATTCCAAACAACAGAACAATTTTCCAAAAGGGGTCTTACTAACGAAGTATACAATAGTTTTATTGAATTTACATTTCTAAAATTTTTGGTATTTCTTTTGATAAACCCTAAAACACTAAGGGCTCTATTCTTGCAATACTTAATATGGGAAGAAAATGTAAGTTTATGATCAAAGAATACCCCCAAATATTTAATAGTATTTACGTGGCTTAAAGGCTTGCAATTAATTCTGTAAATATTTCTTTGTACGTTTATAGATCTACTAAACTGAATTGATGTGCATTTTTTTATATTTAGAATCATTCGGTTTCTTGTACACCAATCATAAAACCTATCCAAGTCTGCCTGTAAATTAATAACATCCTGTCCGCTACTTATCTTAAGAAAAATTTTTAAATCATCGGCATACAATAAGAATTTAGAGAATTTAAAGCAGTCAGCCACATCGTTAATAAAAATATTAAACAATAAAGGAGAAATGTGTCCTCCTTGAGGAACTCCAGAGGAAACATCAAAAGCTTTCGACTCAAAGTTATTTATTTTAACTACTTGCTTTCTTTTGGATAGAAAAGATCTAAACCAGTTCAGTAGTAAACCATGTACACCATAAGTATAAAGTTTGTCCAGTAAAATCTATTCCGGAGGATACCTTGTACCCGGTTAAGTACCTCCACCAAATATGAGTTCCGTTTACAGGGCCGATCATAAAAAACAAAAATATATCCATCAGAAATTTTCAAGCGCGTCAGATTAAGATAGGGTAAGTTAATTACATGCTACTGTGTATATTCCACTAATCTGACAATTTGAGAGAGACGTAAAGAAAACAGAGGGCTACAAAAAAGTCATTGTGACAGTTTCAAGCGTGGCGATTTTTTTTTTAAGAAAATTATTAAAGAATAACGAAAAATATAATTCGATATGATCCGACTGATTTCCACAAGCTGAAATAATAACAATATTTTTTGACATATTAAAAAATCTATAGCCGCTTTTCCCACCGATATAAATATTACATTATATAACTTTTTTCTTCTTATCATCCAAGCTTTGCAACCCAATAGGTCTTTTTGACGCTCGAGTAAACCCCCATTTACCATCGTGGGCTCCCATACTATTAAAAGCTAAATTTCATTTAAATTAAAATACCTAAATATTGCATTTTTAACGCTATTAAACGAAATATTGGCCAAGTCTATTACACAATTCACACTTTAAACCTTTTTAAAAGCAGAATATGATCAAACCCTCTTACTAGGAAGACGTGATCCAATTTATATAAAATATATTTTTAAAATTTACATTAATTGTACATACTCGAGCCTGTTAACGTGGATATTATAACTAGAAAATCATACAAAAGCAGCATACAGAAACGTAGACTTTACCAGAGAATTATAAGGGGCAATCATCCTGGAAAAATTCTATAACTCGGAAGTGGCTCGTATAATAAATCCTAAATACTTGCTGCTAAATATAATGCCAAAATTTAACAAATAACGGTGGGTTGGCGGAGTTGATAACATTGGCTTAGGTAATAACATTTTTAAGTTTAAAATTTCAAAATGACCAAAAGTGGAGCTATTGGTTTTTGCATTTTTGATGCTTTTCAACTTAGAGCTGTACTAACTGAAGAATGGCCCCTAATATCACCAAAATATTATAAAAAATTTGTCAAGTCGATTTCGACGACGAATCCTTTAAAGGACGTTCTAAATAACGAATAGAAGGACTTCTAACAAAATATTAAATTATTAGAGACGAAATCTGTTGTAAAAGTAAATTAAATTATTTTTTAGTGTAATACGGGCTTAACCCATGTGAAGTAGCTTAAGCAAGTTGCTAAATCAAGTCACTAAATTTATGTACAAGTAGCAATTAAACCACTGAATTTAGTATTTGCGCAAGTAGGTACGGCACGGAGAAATGCGGTATAAGAAAACCCCTAAGCTACAAAACACCAAATTATAAATATTTTTAACAAAACATGTTTTACCTTTATGTTGAAACCACACAAAAGAAAATCCCATAACAAAAAATTAGAAATATAATATAAAAAAATTGTGGTATACATTTTGACCCACTATACAAGAAAGGTCAAATAATATGATGATTATAAATATTTTGATATAAGGTTGAAAGCAATTTTTTCTGAAACTTAGTGAGACATGACAAACAACGGAGAAAAACAAGCAGCAATCTAGTGTGTTATTGTTATTAAACATATAAAAAATCAAAGGGGAGTGAGACTTCATAATTTTTATGATCTGTTTCACACGTATATATTTTGTATGAAAGCTACTGGGGCATTTATATTGCTGACTTTGCTTTATACAATTTTATTTTGTTCTCTTATAATTTCGTCAAAGAAACCAGATCTTGTTTATCCCAATCTTCTAGCTGGTTGTCATCATCGGATTCCAATATTACTGGCAACAGATCTGGTTCCACAGACATGTCCCTTTTCAAGAACAACTTCAGCTTTTAAAGTAATTGTCTAAACATTCAGAAGAAATATCCTTCTTATTACTCTTATCTCACATTTTATCAAAGTCGGTCTATATAGGGTCGCGACATTCGGCCATATTGCTTTGACGTGTTATGATGTCACATCTCCCATTTTTCGGCCATGTTGTTCACTGCCGGAGATATACAGTTTATTGTATTAGTAGAACAACCGTTTACACAACAGTTTTTAATTATTATTAAGTTGTAAATTCTTTTACTTTAAATAAAAAACATTTAAAATTACATCTTTAAAGAAATATCACTATCAAAACAATGCAAAATGAAATGCGCAAAATCTAGACGCCACTGGATTGATCATCAGCTTTGATATTACACAGTCTTGCCAACTTTTCTCCGTGGAGTGCCCTTCCTTGCGACCCCTACCTCGAACCGCCTAAAAGTTGAGGATGTGTCGCAACCTTATAATTATAAACTAACCTTGACATTTTATTTAGTTCTTTCTTTGTCATGTTTATTAGCCTTAATGGCAACGGATGAAGTAAGCTTGTATGCGCTATGTCCACGGTGGGATAAAATTAAACTTAAAAAGATGTAAAAATATGGCAAATTTTTTTATAATTTTTAGTTTTTCTTTAACAATAGGTAACGTACAGTATACACAGGGTGTTTTCTTACAACGATACGTACAGGGTGTGATTTGTTATGTTATTTTATAAAAAAAAGTTCCTATAACACACAGACAGTGTGTTGATTGCTAAGCTTGCCAGAATACATAAAAAGTGTAGTAAAAAAGTTTGGCACTGAAGTGTTTATAAATGAAATTAAAACAAGGCCGCCGCTTTAAAACACAAAGGCAAAGGATTATTCTAATAGGGACATCAAGGAAAAATTGTGGACGGGAGAAAGCAATACTCTAGTGCAAATCTGAAACAAACTTAATAATGTATTGTGCGTTAACTGAATAAATACTTTATTTTCTGTTCTTCTGCTTTTTATTGAATGCATTGACACAATAATTGCTAACAGTATGACATTTATCATATTTTAGGCCGCGGTCCAAATTGTACTCACAGCATTTACGACGTATAGACTGCTAACGTGCAGTCCGACTTAAGTGAGCGCGCCAACGTCTGTTTGCAGTATTAATAATTCGGACCACTTGTGAGTGTGCTTACGAATTCAACAAGTTCAACATAACCTAACAATGTATTTTTTAATATAAACATGAGTTGGGCATGTGGTTACTGATGAATATGGGAAAATGCTTGTATTTCAAGCATTTTCCGCAATTGAGGAAAGAAAAATAGATAAATTTTATTTTGGACCCTTAAAATCACGAACACAATACATCGATTCAAAAAATTGCGCCAAAAAGTCGATGCTTACGATGCTAAATTGAAAACTAAAATTAAGCAACTTGGCAACGTTGCAGTTGCAAATTTAGAACAGTTGACATTTTATAATCAAGTTTTGCTTTCTGTTGTTGCAGTTAATTATTTTTTAAATAATTTTTTGATTTATGGGATGAATGTAATAAAAAATAAGAAAATAGTTAGTCTACAACTTGTCTTTAAGCGTTTAAGTGGTTGCCATCATGAATTTCGTTAAAAATTCAGCAATGAAGCAAAAACGTGTGAAGTCAGTTTTGGTTTATCTGTAGTTCAAGTTCGAATAACGAAGAACTTACGCTTTATGGCTATATATAAAGTTTCTCGAAACACTGACTAGTATCCTGCTTTGTGTTATTTAAGTTGTCAGACAATGATGCCTAATATTTTTCGTAAAATTTAATAACTAATCAGGTAATTTATGTAAATATTCTTTGCCAAATTGAATCTAGATACCCATTTTTATCAGCTGTTTGACCGAATTGCAACACTGTGCTTCTTAATTTGAATTCTTAATAACGATCTGACCCGTGAGTACTGTCAGCACTAGGGTGTGACGTCACATGTGACGTCATAGCTTCCACAACACTAAAGGTAAGCGTGAAAAGCACGATTCGGATCGCATGTTGGTACGCTATGAGCGCTGTGAGCATTATTTGCTGTATTCCTTTTGTGCTCCAGAACCGCCCGGAACGACACCACAAGTGTTCCTTTTACAATTTTTTGACATTTTTTCATGTTGTAGAACCGTTCTTGACACTATTGACAGTTAAGAGAACGGTTCAGAACGGTTCTACAAGGTGAAAGGAATACACCAATTGGGTACCGCGGTCTTCATCTGAACTCATGAACAAAAACGCTGTCGCAAGTTTATAAGCTTGGCCAGATCGCAAGCTTGGTCGAAGCTTAAGAGAAAATAATATGTTTCAAGCAGGTTAAAAGAAATATTGACGTATTTTTAATTAAAAATAAATGTTATCATGTAAGGAGCCCTTGGCGTGTTAATTTAGGTAATTTTAAATAGTCCGTAACTAATTAATAATGAACATATCATGTGGAAAGTCATTATATATTATTCAATTGAATTATAATTAAAAAATAATTATTTATATTTATACGATAAGTTTAATTTAATTTCAATGAGTTATACTTAACCACAGGATGCAGTTCGGGCAGTAAGTTGCCGTGCAAAAACCACCAACAGGGCCGTATTATCCATTAGGCAGAGTAGGCAACTGCCTAGGGGCACTGCATAAAATAAGGGCCCCTCGAAACAAAATGGGGGCCTCGCGAATGACAGGATAGGTTGAAAACGTGTGAAAAATGTTATTGTATAGTATTCAATGAAGGTGGGAAAGTAGTTTTTTGGTCTTCAAGTGGAAGGGAAATTGGACTTTTGTCCCCCCATTATTGTTGTCTTTAAAAGGGGAGGAACTTTTTTTGGTCTTCGGTTTTTGTACAAAGGGGCCCCACAGAGTTAATCCGGCCCTGACCAACAATGTTATTTTTTTTAATTAACGAGCTTAAAAAAATTATAAAAACAAATAAAATTCTTACACGCAACTTTACAAACAACACGAATATTGTGCCAAAAAGGATTAATTAATGTGTTTCCCATGTTTCTGTCGAGCCGAAATTTTAAGCAACTCGTTGTTTTTTTCTTTAAGCACTTTTTGTTTATACAGGAAATAAAGAAGTTTTAATCACTTTTATTTTTTAGGAATATTTAAATAGGTTGTATTTAAATAGGACAAATTTACATACATGCATGCACTAATGTAGACGAAAGTGACCAAATATAGAATACCATTTTGTTTTTACAAATAATTTGCGTAAACATTATAAATAAAAAACATAAAATTTTAAGTTGCATTAATCAATTTTCATAAATATTTTTTAAAAAACTAAAAAATAATAAAGGTAGCTAAATATGAAATAGGTACCCAAATATAGAATGCTATAAACCCATTAAAAGTTAAAACTTATTTAACAAGAAACTCTTTGGAAACTTTGGTATTACATGTAAAGCAACAAAAATATTTTGAAATAATCACAGAGCCAGGCGTCAGACTCTGGATCCAGTGCAATTATTGTGCCCAGAGCTGCTCACCAACGCTGTGGGTGGCTTAAGCCAGGTTGACACGGGACTTAATACGAGGGGGAAAGGAAATACCTCCGCGGGCAGCAGATTCCACCATCTAGATACACTAGAGATAAAAGAACGAACATAGCTGGTAGTTCGGGGCCTGTCTAGTTGAACCGTATAGGGATGCATACGTGCGACACCACGAGTTTCTCTATTGGGAACCGGCGTAAGTGGAGGAACTATACTGGACAATTTCTTAAAGCAGAATCCATAGAAGTACCTATAAAAAAGCGATAAATCCCCCACAGGCCGACGATGAGCGAGAGAAAGAAGCCTCTATGTAAGCGAAGGTTCATTTATGAGACGAACAGACCTTTTTGACTTGACTCTTGCTTCTGATTCTTGTTTTGCTCTGTCAGAATCTTTTTAAATATTTAAAGAACCCATTTATGGAATAGTCCATATTTGGGAACTATGATCTGTCCATATTTGGATTTTCCGACGATTTTGAGCTAAAATAAATACCGGTAAAAGCTACAACAGAATATCTGAACTGACTCTAAAAGTTATAAAAACGGTATTTTGTGCATTTTTGTACAAAAAATACGTTTTTTAAAATACCTTAAAAATTTATGAGAAAGCGACAAACTAAAACGTTCCGTTTAAAAGAAATGCTAGTATTCAATATTAGGGATACTATTCTATATTTGGTCACTTACCCCACACACATATTAAATTTTCATTGTTAACGCCAAAAAAACGAAAAAAATAAAAATAAAAATAAAAAGTTTTTTTTACTAAACATAAATATTTTTAATTCTAAACATGTTTTTCCTACAAAATTTTTAAATATTGTTGAAAATAAAGATGTCTACTTGCCTCTTGAGCAAAATTTAAAAATCTCGTTTAGCCTAAAAACGCCTTACATTTTTAAAGCGCAAGTCAAAGGCAGAAACGTTAAAATGAAAAAACCACACGTGCTTTAAATTTTTCAGGAAATTTTTTATTGGCTACAAATATTTTTAGAAAATTATCCCTTACCTGCGGCTCGGGATAATTTTCAAAATATTCGTGGCCTTGAAAAAATTTCCGGAACTGGTATTACAAGTGAAAATTTATTTTCGTACTAAGTGGAATCCTTATCGTTATTAAGAGGAAATTTTTTCGTAGAGTTAACCATAGCTTTGTTCGCGGGTTCAATTCTGAACCGGTTCTGGGACTATTCGCATGCGCAGTGAAAAAGCAGCGTTCGCGGTTAGTAAAATCCTGAATTTTTAGTAACAGTTCTGTGTTCGCGAGTTACAATGGAATCAGTTCGTTACCGGTTCGTAACCTGATTAGCAGTCCTGGAATTTTTGTTGGAACTCAAAGTTTAGTTCGGGATTTCATGCGCATTATCGACATGGTCAGCTGTTTGCTTTACAGTTTATTTGTTTCTGCCACTTTTTTGCCGGTTAATATACCTGTTAAATTTTTTTATAACTTTGTGATTCTGACCGTTTATAAACAAAGGATTTTTAATTGTACTCCGTATGAATGTATGTATGCAATAAAATAAATAAAGATTTAATCAAAAAATATAGACAATATTACAAGATTTTACCATTTCTTGTTGTTTAAATTTAATCTTTAGTTAAATACACATATATGTTAAAAACGAGTGGAGGCAGAGAATCCCTCGTCTTTTGCCGAGAGACCTCGAGTGGCTTTCGACAGCAAAACGATTTATATTTTTGTTTGGATTTTTTTTATGTAGTATCCCATTTATCCATAAAAAATCCTAACCAAAAAGCAAGGTTAGAAAACATCCTCATCTGTATAGAAAATCGTTCGCGGTAAATAAAAATTCCGAATTAATAAATAACTGAACATGTGCTTTTAAACAATTCTAAACCAGTTCGGTTCTAGTTCAGAATCAGTTCATTACTAGACCCGCGAAAAAAGCTAATAAAAAAAATTGAGTTATAGAGGGGTTAACCACGTGGTTCGTTTAATAATAGCTTTGTTCGCGGTTTCAATTCTGAACCAGTTCTGGGACTATTCGCATGCGCAGTGAAAAATCAGCGTTCCCGGTTAGTAAAATCATGAATTTTTAGTAACAGTTCTGTCTTCGCGGGTTACAATAGAATCAGTTCGTTACCGGTTCGTAACCTGATTAGCAGTCCTGGGATTTTTGTTGGAACTAAAAGTTCAGTTCGGAATTTCATGCGCATTGTCGACATGGTCAGCTGTTTTCTGTTTTTGTGGTACAGAAATAAACCGTTGTATTACAGTTTATTTGTTTCTGCCACTTTTTATGCGGGTATAATATACCTGTTAAATATTTTTTTATATTTTTGTGATTCTGAGCGTATATGAACAAACGATTTTTAATTGTATTCCGTATGAATGTATGTATGCAATAAACTAAATAAAGATTTAATTAAAAAATATAGACAATATTACAAGATTTTACCATTTCTTGTTGTTCGAATTTTATCTTTAGTTAAATATACATACTTATGTTAAAAACGAAAGGAGGCAGGGAATCCCTCGTCTTCCGCCGAGAGACCTCGAGTGGATTTCGACAGTATAACAATTTACCTTTTTGTTTGAATTAATTTTTTTTTGTGTAGTATCCAATTTAACCATGAAAAACCTAACCAAACGGCTAGGTCAGAATACATCCTTAGCTGTATAGAAAATCGTTCGCTGTAAATAAAAATTCCGAACTATTAAATAACTAGACATATGCTTTAAAACAATTTTAAACCAGTTCGGTTCTGGTTCAGAATCAGTTCAATACTAGACCCGCGAACAAAGCTATTACACGCGGCGCTGTAGCCAGTTCCTTTCCTTGAACTTGGCTCGACACGCTGACAGCGTCTCAAATCAACTTGGGTAAATGATATTTAAGATATGTACAAAAACTTAATTTTTGTTTAAAGTTTGACACCCTGTATCCTAAAAACGAGCTGATAACATCTGTAGGTGGTGCGGAAATGAGGATAAAACCCTTTTTCCGCGCTGTTAAGTAATGTAGGGGTCTAGAGGGTCTATGAAATGACATATTTGGGACCTAAAAAATTAAATCCGAATCACTGTCGGAACTGGACCTGGGACAAATACTATTAGACCGGGGTCGATAATTTTTAAAAACCTAAAAAATCAGTAGAATAAAACCCATTTTTAAAGGTAAAAAATGGTTGTTCTCGTAAATGGAAAATTAAAGAAAAAATAAATTACAGGAAGAGGTTTTAACGGTAAAAAACGGTTGTTCTCGATTTTGAGCAAAACTAAAAGTCCTATATAAATAAAATAATAGTTTAAAAAACTAAAAAACACGCTTTTATATGCAACGGAACTAAAAATTAGAAAATAATTTTTCATTACAAAGAGTTTGTCACTTCAGGGTAAAAAGCGTGGGGTGCTTAATATATTAAATGTTATAATTATTCTATTTGCAAATATCTATGAGGGAAAAGTTATGAAAAATTATATATAAAATGCACCCCACGCTTTTTACTCTGAAGTGACAAACTCTTTGTAATGAAAAATTATTTTCTAATTTTTAGTTCGGTTGCATATAAAAGCGTGTTTTTAGTTTTTTTAACTATTATTTATTTTTCATTTTTAGTTCGATATATCAATTAGTTTTTTAAAAATAAATGCTCAAGTTTATTCACTAAAAATTCCTTCGCCATTTTGTCAAGAGTAGTATTAGGATCTGTAAAGGAATTTATTTATCCTGGCGGTCCTAATCAGGATAACGGGATACTGTTTTTAAATTATTGCATTGTCATCGGTCCTTGATACGTGTGCAAAGTTTCAAAGAAATTGAATCGCTGGAAGTTGGTAAAAATTAGGCTCAAAGATTCCGTTACATAGATAGATAGATAGATAGATAGTTACAACCCAAGCTAATAAAACCGTGTTAAAAAATACATAGCAAAGTTACAGGTAATCAAAAGATCTACAACTTTTAAATTACCACTTTTTTACATACACATATAATTTTTTAAAAATCCTACAATTTTCTCAATGCTCTTGGGATAATATTAAAAAATGCCAATTTGTGCTATAATAATACTGTAAAAATTTTATTAATCTTTTTCTTTTTCTCCTTCCAATTCCAATGTGTCCCAAATTCGACCCTCTCTGGCTTATTGTTCTCATGTCTGGGGAATGGCATCCCCTACAACCCTCAGCATTCTTGATGCCATTCAAAGAAGGGCTGTTCGTCTTATTAATGATCCTTTACTTACTCAAAGACTTCCTTCTCTTGCTCATCGTCGAGCTGTGGGAGATCTATCGCTCTTCTATAGATACTTTTACGGCTTCTGCTCCGACGAATTATCCAGTATAGTCCCTCCTCTTGCAGCTCCCAACAGAGAAACTCGTGGTGCCGCGCGTATGCATCCCTATACAGTTCAATTGGACAGGCCCCGAACTTCCCATTTCGTGCGTTCTTTTATCCCTAGAGTTTCTAGACTGTGGAACCTGCTGCCAGCGGAGGTCTTTCCTTCCCCCAAATCTTCAAGTTTTTAAGTCCCGTGTTAACAAACTTCCTGTTATTCTGCTTAAGACACCCACGGTACGTTAGTATATAGGCTTTCAGCCTTCGTGGAAAATTGGAAAGTAACAACATCCTGTGTCCCCCGGTAATTTTTTTTAATGACTAGCGATGCTAATTAGTGGATCTTTATTTATCTGTCAAGTATCGTAAGTATAAGTACGCCATGCGTTTGTGGGTGAGGGGTTTGCTACCTGCTTATACAGGGTGTTTCTGAACAAATCCGAAAAATTTTAGGAGGTTATTCCTGGTTTAAATAAAGTGTAGTTTGCTTTTATGAACATGGGGTCAAAAGTTAACCATTAGGGAGATATCGTCTTTATTTTTTTGCTTACAAAAAGTATTTTATTTAAACAACCAGTAATGTCGTCTCCCCGTGGCCTAGAGGACAGAGCTTTGATCTTCGAAGCCAGAGGTCGGCGGTTCGATTCCCAGCGAGGGAGACATATTTAGGTAGTAGTTATTTAAAAATAACGACCGTGGTGGCACTATCGCGTTGTCTAAAAGGTGCTGTGAAATGCAACTGCATGTTTCAGTACTTGGACAACGTTGACGCAACAGGGGGAACGATGGGTTAAACATCTAATAACCCGATACCCACGGTACTCTGGTATTTAGGCATAGACCTTTGTGGGATGTCAAAAAGATAAAAAAAATGTAAAATAAAGACATATTACCTAACTTAATAGGTGACAGCAAATAAATAGAATATTTTCCAGTTCGTTTATAATTTACATTCTATTTTTTACTTGACACTGGTAAGTTTAACGAAAAAAATATTCAGAAAGTGTATTTTTAAAATGGCAATATTTTTTTAGAATTCATTTTATTCCAGCGCTTCTTGCTTTTAAGATAAATAATTATTTAAAAAAAAATTAAACCGACTTCAAAAAAATCATTTAGGGTTTATGAATATAAAATACCTGTAAGATAATATACATTTTTAAAAAGCTTCCATCTGCTATAATTTAATGAATAAAAATATACAGGGTTTTCCATTAAAAAAATCTTATGTTTGGTTTAAAAATAAAAAAATCCAACTAGGTACACCACTGGATTCAACGTAAAAATATCTATTTACATCAGTTTTTACTTTTGTTGTAAGTAACAAAAGTACTAAAATACGAGGGAGGTCCAAAAATGGGGAAAAAAATAATCTCGCCCTGTATGTCAGAAACGAAGAAGGCCAGGAGAAATATTTTAGTATCATATTTTGTTTCATCGAAAAGTAGCAACAGTTCGCAAAAACCGCAAGTCATTATCTCTAATAATAACCAGGATACAAAACAATTGCAACGACATTCGCACACCCTGTACATATACACATACAGGGTGTCCGGAAATTAGAAGCACATATTTTAAGAGGCGATTCTGCGTCCAAAATAAACCCTAGTTTCCTATATAGATGTATGTGTAGAAGTGCTTCCTCCCTAGTCTTGTGTGAGCAGCAGCTTCACCCATATCATTATTAAAAAGTTATTCCCAGCAGACTACGAACGTCGTATGAACATGTGTGTCCATATTCAAAATTAACATAACACCGATGGAAAATTTTTATTTAACGTTTTGTTTACGGATGAAGCTGTATTTGCTCGTGAAGGTCCTATTAATTTACACAACCTCCACTACTGGATTTTGTTATTATTTTCTAAAATTATGACTATTTCCGGCATTGAAATGGTTTTTATTTTTTTACGTCAAAACGGTGCCTCGCAAGAAAAAAGTCAAGGGATCGAATTTGCTCTAAATAAAGTGGGAATATTACGCGTAATTTTTATTTGCACAAAAAGCAGTGGCGTATTTTTTTTCAAAAATAATTAATTGTACACCCCGTACAGACGCCACTGGTGCAAATTAAAACACTCTTTATTAACAGGAATTGCCTTTTGATGCTTCAAAGACATGTAACAATTTTTATAAAGATATCTCGAGTGATGTTGAAAATACGGTAAAAAACAGTTTTTATTCTTAGAAGTTTTACACCCCGTATCTCGGTAAGGAAGCTCTTCTGGACATACATCTATATAGGAAAATAGGGTTTATTTTGAACGCAGAAGCGCCTTTTTAAAATATGTGCTCCTAATTTCCGGACACCCTGTATATGTATATAAAAAAAACATAGGTGTCGAACATATAAACTCCTCCTTTTTTAGAAGTCGGTTAAAAATTAAGTACATACAAGGTTACACGAAAAAAACGCCACAAAGTTCTAGGATATTAACAATATTACCAAAAGTTTTAAAAAAAGTAATCTAAGTAGCTTTATTGCGATTATTTTTTTGTGAATAACGTATACCTTTATTACCATATTTTTTTCTGTTACCTTTAATGTAAAACATTGTTATTGTCAAATAATACTTTCTTTTACATGCCATTCATACAATTTTTAGAAATCATTAAATAAAATATATTTTTTAAATAACCATAACCTATGTTATATATATTTTTTAAAGGTAAAAGAATTTTAAAAATATAGAAAAATATACATGTTTTTTTTTTTATCTTTGGACAAACCACGAAGGCTAAAAGCCTAAATACTAACGTACCGTGGGTGTCTTAAGCGATGTAAGAGGGAGTTTATTGACACGGGACTTAAATACTTAAAGATTTGGGGGAGAAGGAAAGACCTCCGCGGGCAGCAGGTTCCACAACCTAGAAACTCTAGGGATAAAAGAACGAACAAAGTGGGAAGTTCGGGGCCTGTCCAGTTGGACCGTATAGGGATGCATATGCGCGGAACCACGAGTTTCTCTGTTGGGAACCGTAAGTGGAGGAACAATACTGGACAACTCTTCAGAGCAGAAGCCATGGAAGTACCTATAAAAAAGCGATAAATCCCCCACAGCCCGACGATGTGCAAGAGAGGGAAGCCTTTCTGTAAGTGAAGGATCATTAATAAGACGAACAGCTCTTCTTTGAATAGAATCAAGAATGCTTAGGGTTGTGGGGGACGCCATGCCCCAGATATGAGAACAATACTCCAAGGGAGGTCGGATTTGGGACACATACAAAGTGTATAAATTAGAAGGGGAAAAATATTTTTTGGCTCGAAAGAGAAATCCAAGCTTTTTGAAGCTGCCATGGCTATAGATACAATGTGTTTATGCCAGTTAAGGTTACTTTCAAATGTGACGCCAACAAGATTAAAGGTGTCTTTGCTCTGTAAAACTTGGCCGCTCATAAGTAGAGGATGAGTATTTGATGACTCTTTTCGCGACAAGGAACATGATTGTGTTTTGGATGCATTAAAATGGACAAGATTTTTAGCGCCCCAATCCAATATTAAATTAAGATCCTGCGAAAGATATCTGCATCGCTCTGCGTTTGTTTTCCAAGTCAGGTTTAGTAATGGGCTTAGGAACCTGAAAACTGGAGTGAAGGGTACTATCGTCGGCGAAACTATGAATGGAATTAGTTGTGGACGAGAGAAGGTCGTTGATGTGAAGAAGAAACAATGTTGGTGCCAGAACTGAGCCCTGAGGGACTCCAGCATTTACTTGTTGAAAGCTTGAAGAATGGCCGTCCACAATAACTGATATACGACGATCAGATAGATAACTAGAGAGCCAAGTACAGAGTTTAGTTGAAAGACCATAGGAGGGAAGTTTATTAAGAAGTGCGGCATGCCAGACTTGGTCAAAGCTTGGATATATCAAGAGCAACGATCTGGGACTCACCTAGAAACTCAAGAGACTTATTCCAGCAGTGTGATACGAAGGAAAGAAGATCTGCTGTAGATCTTTTGTGGCGAAATCCATACTGCCTGTCATGCAAAATTTTGTGTTTTTCTAAGTACTTAAGAATTTGTGAATTAATTAGTTTTTCCATTACTTTACAAAGAACTGAGAGAATTGAAATTGGTCTATAGTTAGATGGAAGAGATTTAGATCCTTTCTTCGGAATAGGTTGAACACGTGCAGCTTTCCAGCTTTCCGGAAAGATACCTGTGTTGTAAGAAATTTGAAAGAGCCGAGTTAAGATTGGTGCAAGTTCTAGAGCACATTTTTTAAAACGATTGCTGGTATGCCATCCAGCCCAGACGATTTCTTGGTGTTAAGGGAAGAAAGGATACGCTTAATGTGTTTTACCTTAAAAATAATATCGGGCATTTTATGAGGAACTGGGGTAACCGCTGGAATTGGATGATTTACGGGAGGGTCAAGGGTTGAATTGGCGGCAAATTGTTTAGCAAATAATTCTGCCTTTCCCTTAGCGGTAGAAACAATTTCATCTTCCAAAGCTAGTGGCGGAAAAGAACTGGTACAAAAATTCCTACTTATGTTTTTCGCAAAGGACCAGAAAGATTTGCTGCCATTTGAGCAAGAAAGAACTTTGTTTTTAATACGATTGTCGAAGGAGTCTTTGGCTTCAGAAATTGTTTGATTGTAGTAGTTTCTTGCTTCAATGCTGGCCTGTCGATTTTCTGGACTAGGATCCTGTAGAAACTTTTTGTGAGCATGAACTTTTAAAATTCTAGCTTTATCACAAGATTTGGAAAACCAGGGTTTGTTATTGGATTGTTTGGGGTTCCATTTAAAATTATATAGTTGCCACATATCAAAAAATCGGCCATTTTGTTTTTTGTTAACGAAATGTTATAACCATATAAAAAGGATATGATAAAAAACTTTAAAAAATAAAACGTTCTGCGAAAACCGCATCTTAAAAACTTTATTTATTATTTGAGTTATCACGGTCAAAATAAGTCAAGGGATAGTCAGGCACCCTGTATAATGTTTAAATTTAAAACAAAATAAATCAACTAATTAAAACAAGAGGTATAAATAAGATAAATGAGGCTTTCATAAATTACAACGTTGAAATGAGAAAAATAAATTTTAAAACTCAAAAGACCATAGAACTATAAAAACTATTTTACAGCTAAACCCTGTGGTTGCACGAAGCGAAAGTACTTAGCAAAGTTTTCAAATAAATAAAATTTCCTGTTGAAAACTAGTTCGTCGTTTCCTTGAGTTTGAACCCTTCAACTGATCTGTGTGGGTTATTAGACATAAGACCCCAAACTTGTTAAACCTACTGAGAGGAAATTACACATATTTAATTAAAACACCCCACGGTGAGCATTATCCTAGACTATAAAGGTAAAAATTTAATTATAATATTAGGATATACAGTAGGGTGGACCATTTTTTTAATTAAAATACTGTTTGGTTGAGGCAACAAAAAAATCTCTCCAAGTATGACCTCTAAATTTTAATCAATCAATCAATCAATCAAAATTTATTGGTAACAATATACACAAAGTATTTTTACACGTCAATAGATATAAAACATTCATATTCAAATACAATAATTTAGAAACTAAACTATACTAATAAATTTCAAGCAGTGAACGAACAAACACATACTTTAAAATATTCTTACAATTAACATTTAAAATAAAAAAAAACATCATTAAGATGTTCTTTAACATCTCTACAGCACACTTAACATACATTAGTAAAAAAAATAAAAATTATATATAAATAACATACAATAGAAGATTAGGTACCAGGAACAAAGTTGCTGCTGAGAAACTCTTCAATGGAGTAAAAAGCGTGTTAATAGAAAAGTCCTTCGCCTTTGAGTTTTACTTTTTATTTTTTTCCTTATTATTAAAATGCAAAATACATATCTCGGTCACGACTCTATAAAAAGCTTTTCTATACTTTTTTGATAAATCTAACTATTAAAAAATATTCAAGGTCAAAAATTTAAGAATTTTAGGAAAAAAAACCTTTTTGTTTTGAATTTTGTTACTTATCTAAAAAGTACAAGAGACCTTTTTGTAGAGTAGAATTTCCGATAGAAATAGTAGAAACTCAATTGTCAATAATTATTTTTCAGTAAGTTACAAAATTTAAAACAAAAGAGGTATTTTTTAAAAAATTGGCCAATCTTTGACCTTGAATATTTTTTTAATGGTTAGATCTATCAAAAAATATAGAAAGCTTTTCTTAGAGAATTTAATTTTCTACAAATATATAACACATCAAGCTTTTTCAAAGTATAAAGACCGAGATATATGTTTTTCTTTTTAATAATAAGGAAAAAATATAAAACTGAAAGACGAAAGATGTTCCTATTATAACTAAGAGCTGATACTTGGAGAAAATTGTTTGACCAACTCGTTTTTAAAAGTACAAAATAATAATAAAAAAAATAGTCGATTTTTGTACTCACCCTAGTATCCAGGGTGCCCTACGACGATCTGCGGGAAACGATTTCTTGAAAAGTAGACTTTAATTTTTTTTGTCTCTTAAGATATACAGTGTACGACAAAAAGTATGTTTTTTTTTTAAATGGAACATATAGAATGGAATGGTATGTTGTATCACCATTTAAAACATATTTTAAAAAGCGTTACAAAAATACCATATTTTATGGGTCTATTTTTAATGGTTTTGAAATAATGGCCATACATAAAATTATTGGGCAATTATTTCCATAATGCATATACCCTACCCACTTAGATACATAATTAAAATAATTTACACTTATTTTTTAGATTTGGGTGACCATATTTCCGAAACTAATCGAGATAGATATATCAAATGTGGTATTTTTTAAAAGCTCTTTAAAAGATCATTTTATTAGTGATATAATATACAGGGTGTTCCGTTTAAAAAATCATACTTTTTGTCCTACCCTGTATATTAGAAGAGATAATAAAAATCTAATTAATAATTCACAAACTACATAATTAACCCAATAAACTTATATAATTATTTATTTTGTACGTTAAAAAAAAGTAATGGGGGTGTAAATTAAATTTATAAATTAACAACCGGTACAATTTTATGTTTTATTTGTTTTCTGGGATATTAAATTTAAACAAAATATTATTTGGCTTTTTTCCAGAATAAAATAAAAAGTTTATTTAATATTTTATAAAAATTAAAACTTTTATACATTATGTGGAACTATTCTGCTCTTACACAATATAATAAAATTTATTATTACTTTAAAAGAAATAAAATAATAAAATATTTATTATTAAGTTACTTACAATACAAAGGTTTCAATCTATAAACAAAGGTTCATTAGCACTCGGTTAAAATTATTTTAATCTAATTAAATAAAATCTTAACAAGACGCCAGACGAGAACTGGGCCAATGATTGCATCTCAAAAATGTGGTAAATAGTTTACCAAAAATGTGGTAAACAGTTTACCTAAAAACTTACTGATAAAATTGTTCGAAACTGAAAAAATATATAAAAATAAAATGTCTGATGGACACTTTAGACTTTGACATTACTTTTGGAAAAACTAACTGGTAAAAGATACACCTATTAGGTATCTTAACCAGATAAAAAAAAATAAAAAAATGTTTACTCATATAATAAAGTATTTTATGTTTTATTTCTTTTCTGGAAGATTAAATTTAAACAAAATATTACGTGGCTTTTCTCCAAAATAAAATTAAAAGTTTATTTAACATTTTATGAAAATTAAAACTTTTATACATTATGTAGAACTATTGGCCCAGTTCTCGTCTAGCGTCTTGTTAAGATTTTATTTTATTAGATTACAATAATTTCAACCGAGTGCTAATAAACTTTTGTTTATAGATTGAAACCTTTGTATTAAGGGTAACTTAATAATAAATATTTTATTTCTTTTAAAGTAATAATACCTTTTAATATATTGTGTAAGAGCAGAATAGTTCTACATAATGTATAAAAGTTTTAATTTTCATGAAATTTTAAATAAACTTTTTAATTTTATTCTGGAGAAAAGCCAAATAATATTTTGCTTAAACCGGTACAATATCATATTCCTAGCTCCAATTATAAAGTTTTATCTTCGTTTACAGGCCTTTACATAGCCATGAGTTTTTGCGAACAAAAGGGTTTATTATAAATACAGTGTGGTAAAAAATGAACGGTAAAAATTATATACTGTACTATAAAAAAGGAAAAAAGTTTCCGCTGAGGTATTCTTTTACTATATGGTGTCTTCCCTGGCAGCGCAGCGGTCAGAGTACCTCGCCCGTACCCAAGTGGACCGAGTACGAATCCCCAGCCGGGAAGTCATTTTTAAGTAGCAGTTATTTAAAAATAATGCCCGTGGTGGCACTACCGCCTATAAGTTAAATATCTACTAACCCAGCATCCACGGTACTTTGGTTCTTGGGCCTAAGCCTTCGTGGGCTTCCTCAAAGATAAATAATTAATAGTTTAAAAAACTAAAAAAACACGCTTTTATATGCAACCGAACTAAAAATTAGAAAATAATTTTTCATTACAAAGAGTTTGTCACTTCAGAATAAAAGCGTGGGGTGCTTAATATATTAAATGTTATAATTATTCTATTTGCAAATATCTATGAGGGAAAAGTTATGAAAAAATAGTAAAATGCACCCCACGCTTTTATTCTGAAGTGACAAACTCTTTGTAATGAAAAATTATTTTCTAATTTTTAGTTCGGTTGCATATAAAAGCGTGTTTTTTAGTTTTTAAACTATTAATTATTTTTCATTTTTAGTTTCTGCTACTCTTGACAAAATGGCGAAAAAATTTTTAATGAACAAGAGTGGCACATTTTAAAATTTTTCCAACAGATTGCAACTCACTAAAAAATTTCTTCTTCATTAAGTAGCAAAGTTTGAAATTTTGCCAACAGGTGGCAACCTAGGTGTTGTTTTTATATTTTTATAATATAAAGGAAAATTTTTTTCCTGGCGATCCAAAAAAGAATGTTAATTTTTATTAATTGCACATTATGTATTATGTATACATTACACATAATGTAATTTTTATTATTTAATCCTTGAACTAATGGTGCAACTAACCCTATATTTTTATTTTTCATAAAAATTAAACACTCATGGTGCAACTAACCTAATTGTGTAAAAACTAAAAAATGTCTTCTTCATTTAATAGCAAAGTTTGAAATGTTGCCAACAGATGGCATCCTAGGTGTTGTTTTTATAATATAATGGAATTTTTTTCCTGGCGATTCAAAAAAGATAACGGGATACTGTTTTTAAATTATTGCATCTTCATCGGTCCTTGACACGTGTGCAAAGTTTCAAAGAAATCGAATAGCTGGAAGTTGGTTAAAATTAGGCTCAAAGATTCCGTTACATAGGTAGATAGATAGATAGATGGATAGTTACAACCCAAGTTAATAAAAGCGTGTTAAAAAAAAGGAGAAATTTAAATGAATGCTTCCTTAGTAATTCCTTTTTAATTCCAGAAAAATAAAATAAACATCTGTTAGTTATATTTCCTATTAAGCACACAATTTGTTTAAAAGATTTAATAAAGATGGTGCTCCACTTTACAAAAATTTACCGTTGTTGTTTGAAAGGGCATAATTTATCAGTAAAATGGCCACCACGATTTTCAGATTTAGGTATGTGTAACTTATTGCAAATAAGTTTACAATACTGTAATAAAATATATGGATGCTTCTAATTCTGGTTTAAAATTAGACGTTAAAATAAGCTCTGCAGCCAAAAATTTAAACTTATTAAAATAATAATAATAATAATAATAAGCAACCAGCCTTCCTTCTACAATAAAGGTATAAAGATTATTTTTTGGTTAAAAAAATATATAATTCTAAGGCAAATCTCTTATACTCTTATACAGTTATCGAAAAATGCTGTTATTTATTTCTTATTCATGACGTATGTTAATATAAGCAAAATAACTGCAATTTGATAGGTGGGTGGATTAATTTAAAAGAGAATCTAGGGAAATAAATTGTAAATACAGGGTGGCCGCCGAGGAATCCGAGAAACTTTGAATATAAATTAAACAATGAAAATTAGGAAAAAACTTGGTATAAACATATTTCTTAAACGTCTTAGTAAGAACTACGGAGTGTTATTTTTTTTTAATATTTTTTTTATAATAACATTTATACCAATTAAAATATTTTTAAATATTTTTACAAAAATTCTGGGACGCTTTCTATGCACCAAGAGACACTTTTTGGCATATAAAACAAACAAAAATACCAGTGTCGTTTATGAGGGTTTTAGAGTAAATATTTTTTTAAGGAATAAATGGTACGCCACTGCATTTTTCTAAAATAAAAATGTTTTTTAAAATTCCCATTTAGTTTGGCACAAACTTGATCTCTTGACCTTGTTTCATTTGATGCACGGTTTCCGCGTAAATAAATAAAAGCCATTTCTCGGCATGGTCAAATCCCTATCTAATTAATTGTAGGTTTACATCTGACATTTATTGCATGATAATTTATGTCAGATAGAAATTCTGGCTAATGTAAACGGTCAAAAATTTATTCTATTTTCGGTTTTTGGCTTTCACACGTTATGTATTTAGCCATGGTCAAGTGGTTGTGGTCAAAGTCGGTCTATATAGGGTCGCGACATTCGGCCATATTGCTTTGACGTGTTATGACGTCACAGCTCCCATTTTTCGGCCTTGTTGTTTAGTGCCGGAGATATACAGTTTATTGTATTAGTAGAACAACCGTTTACACAACAGTTTTTAATTATTATTAAGTTGTAAATTCTTTTACTTTAAATAGAAAACATTTCGAATTATATCTTTCAACAAATATCACTCCTAAAACAATGCAAAATGAAATGCGCCAATTCTGGACGCCACTGGATTGATCATCTGTTTTGATTTAACCCAGTCTTGCCAACTTTTCTCCGTAGAGTGCCCTTCCTTGCGTCCCGTCCCCAACCTCAAACCGCCTAAAAGTTGAGGATGTGTCGCAACCTTATAAATATAAACTAACCTTGGTTGTTGTCAAAAATGTCCGGAATTTTTTATTGTTAACATTAGCCAGAATTTCTGTCTGACATAAATATCATTCAATAAATGTCAGAGGTAAACCTACCATTAAGAATTATTTGCAAAGGTGATGTTTTACTGTAGAATTTGATATTTTCGATACGAAATGACCATGCCAAGAAATGGTTGTTATTTATTTACGCGAAAACCGCGCATCTAATAAAAAAAAGAAAAAAAATTTGTGCCAAACCAAATGGGTATTTTAAAAATTATTTTTATCTTAGAAAACTGCAGTGGCGTACCATTTTTATATTAAAAATATTTAACCCAAACCTCTCATGGACCACACTGGTATAAGTTTTCTTTTTCTATGCCAAAAAATACTTTTGGTGCATAAAAGGCTTTTCTTAATTTTTTAAGAATATTTAAATTGGTATAAAAATTATTTTATTATTTTACTAAATTTAAACACCCTGTACTTTACAAACTAAGACGCTTAGGACATATGTTCTTATAAAGTTTTTTTCCTAATATCGTTGTTAAATTTATATACAAAGTTTCTCGGATATCTCAGCTGCCACCCTGTATATAGGTTATCTATTTATTTATTGGATATAAATTAATCTCAGAAGCTGTAAATTAGGTTTACAATTACATGCAGGTGGTTTTTTTCTACCGCATTATACACTCCTGATGGACAAAAAAATCAGACTGGACGTATGGACACTGGACTTTGTATGTTCTGTAGTTACCCAATCAACACACAAGTTTTCTTTTAATGACTTTTATAAGCTATGACCTACTCCAGTGGGCCTTATTAGCCGCTGGAAAATTTTGTTTAAAAAACACCAGTTTACCACAAAATACCTTTTTTCTTCCAAAAAAAAAACCCAAAGTTCTGAACAGCAATAACGAAAAATTCACAAACAAAACAAAATTACCTTATTTCTAATTATAAATTCTTATGATGATACAGCACCCTCGCACAAATTATTCGCTACTAAAAAAGGCAGCGCGTAGCAGCCTCCGCTTTCTTCCCGTGATATTTATTGGTTTTACGCATGTATGGGTACCGTTTAAACCTGAACCCACATATTTTGCCGCGAGTTTTCAAATGTGGGCCTTAATAAACCCCGGGCCTTATATGCCTTAGGTACCTTATGCAGTCAGATATCGAAAAAAAGATTTTTGCTTTTTCAAAAAAAAATCGTTTGCATAATGACAAAAAGCAAATGAATAAAGCCGTATTCCGTTAAACTTATAATTATTACTTTAAAATATTTTTCAATTCGTCTAAAATTAAAGTTTACAAATAAAATACAGGGTGTTCGATTATATTTTGACCCATTTTGATTGTAAATAACTTTACAGCAAATAAAGTTCTCAAGATGCGATTTTCTCTGCATCTTGATATCTTTATTTATCCTAATGTTATTCGCTATTTAAGCTCTGAAAAAATTTTTGCAACCGTGAATAAATTTCTACAACTTCCTGCAGATATGATTTAAAACGAAACGTGATAAAATTTCGGGTCCGAGAAATACAACACAAATTGAAACTATTAAAATTTAATTAGGTTGTTGGCATTGTGGGAACAAACAAAAATATTAACCTGAACGTTTCTGGCATTTAAAAATAAAGATACAAGATTACAAACTACGGTGTAACAAAGCTTTTAAACCGGCCAACAAATGAACCTTGCCACCCTGTTTTTTTTTGTAAATTCGACGGCAGACAACTTTTTAAATTTTATCCGATTTTTGATTTTTTTTCATCTCTAAGGAAATTTTTTATTGGCTTTTATAAGCTACAAGTGGCTAATTCTTAAAACGTTGCTAATTTTGATTAAATATTGGTTATTTAGCCCAATTAACTTAGACTTACTCCTCGAAATTACACGGAATAAGCTGAATATCTGTACATACCTTTATTTTGGTACAAAAATACTCTCCTAAAAATCCCCTATGATATCTGGTAAGGAACTCGAACATAACAGGACAAATGTAAAAAAATCAGTTTTTTGCGTATACCTGGTTTTCTTTATTTTTAATTGCATTTAATTTTTTATAAAAGTTGTAGAACACAAAATTCTTTACAAATTGGATTCCTAGCATTTTTTTGTTATACCAACGAATCCGATAATAAAGGGCGCAGTGTGTAAAGCACTTTAGTGTATGTACATACCTTAGTACGCAATTAATTGTTATATTTAGCAAAAATTTAAGTAAAAAAATGACATATTAGACTAAAAATCACGATTGATTGCGTACTGAGATATGTACATATTGTAAAGTGCTTTACACTCTGCGCCCTCTACTATCGGTTCCGTTGGTCTGACAAAAAATGCTTAAAATCAAATTTTTAAAAATTCTATGTTCTACAACTTTTATAATAAATATAAATGCAATTAAAAGTAAAAGAAACGAGATATTTTCAAAAAACTGACTATTTTTTGTATTAAAATAAAGGTATGTACAGATATTTAGCTTATTCCGTGAGATTCCAAGATTGACCCTTTAATTTGACTAAGATGACTGGGGTAATTAAAGAAATTACGGCATAAATGTCAGTGCCGGTGACAGCTCCATTACCGTATAACATACTATCTTTTTAAACGGGACCGTCAATAAGTTATAACAGAAGACCCAGAAACAGTACTGCTCTCACCACTGTTAAAAACCAGAGAAATGGAGAGGGGGGAGAAGTCGCTTTACCATGCGCGAGAAGGCAAATACCGGTCGCCGCCATGGATGTCCACTACTTGTCATTTGTCATCTGTTATTTTCACAATATTTTCCCTTCTTTTTGCACTAAATTCATATTATAATACTAAAATGGCATACAATATTTCATTTAACATCAAAAAACCCTTTAAAAACATTTTTTTATTATTAATTATATTAATTCAAAAGCTTTACTTTAAACAAACTCGTGTATGCAACCATAAATACATCTACATATTGTATTTATGGTTGCAGCATTTATGGGTAAATTATTTTCAATTTAATGAAAAAAACGTGTAAAATAAATAAAAAACAGGTTTTTAAAAGGTGTTTATAAAATATTGTGTGGCAATTTAGTGTTTTATAAAAATTTTGTGCAAAAAGAAGGCGGAATATAGTGAAAATAAGGTTAGTGTAAATTACTTTTGACAAATCCAGGAAAATAGGGGTAAATATGGCGGCTCCCATGCCGTTTCCGCAAAATGGGATGCGCAGTGGTCGAAGCGAGTTCTCTATCTCTCTCCATTTCTCTGCTAAAAACATAATAAACTGATACCGGCGGTATGTGTAAAAAGCAATGTAATACGGTACCGCACCCGTCACCAGCACCGGCGCCGTCGACATTGCCGGGGTGTGTAAAAACGCTCTTAAATTTAAAAAAGTCGTTATTTTTTAAATATCTTAAAAACGCTTTAACCGATTTGGATGAAATTTAGTACGACTATTTAATATAATAACGCGCTTGTAAAGCTTTTCCTAGATTAGGATTATTGGGTCCAGTGGCGTCTCAGTGGGCATCACATCCAATATTATTAAGAAAAAAGGTATGCCATTAACTTTTTATAGTATAAGTATTTATATTATTTTTCGATTAGGCAATAAAAAATGTAACTTTTTAATTTTCTGTATTTTAATATTAATCTACAATAAAATTTGTGCTAAGTGTGTTGGTGGAACTTACGTTCACTTTATATAAAATTACGCGGAACGTTAGCTGGTAACTACTCTTGGTATTATTTAGGTTTTTAGACTATAATGCCTAATATTTTGTCTGAAATTTAATGCCTTGTTTTCAAAGTGCTTTTGCTACTTGCCGAGACACAAACCCAAAATCGTATATTTCTGTAAATATGGTAAATATTTTCGACACTTTTTATCTAGATACCCATTTTTATCAGCTAAAACGAATTGCAACACTGCTGCTCCTTAACGGTTCAGATTTAATAAATAATAGTTTAAAAAACTAAAAAACACGCTTTTATATGCAACCGAACTAAAAATTAGAAAATAATTTTTCATTAAAAAAAATATTGTCACTTCATAGTAAAAGCGTGGGGTGCCTAATATAATAAATGTTATAATTATTATATTTGCCAATATCTATGAGGGAAAAGTTATGAAAAAATTGTAAAATGCACCCCACGCTTTTTAGTATAAAGTGACAATATTTTATGTATGTATGTATGTTAAAATGCTCCAGTTTATTCACTAAAAATCCTTCGCCATTTTGTCAAGAGTAGCTAAACCTGAGAAAAGTTTGGAATGTTGCCAAAAGATGGCAACCCAGGTGTTGTTTTTATAATATAATGGAATTTTTTTTTCCTGGCGATCCAAACCAGGATAACGAGATACTGTTTGCAGATTTTTGCATTGTCATGGGTCCTTAATACGTGTGCAAAGTTTCAAAGAAATCGAATAGCTGGAAGTTGGTTAAAATTAGGCTCAAAGATTCCGTTACATAGATAGATAGATGGATAGATGGATAGATAGATAGTTACAACCCAAGTTAATAAAAGCGTGTTAAAAAGGAAGGACGGACTTCAGACTGGTGGCTAGCGACACCAATTTTACTTTGGCTCCGAAGTATCCGCACGCGCCAAACGTAAAGTTTTCTAGCCTTGAAATCACATGGCAACTTTTGTGAGTTTTTTTCTTGGAAGCAAGTTCAACACGGTTCGACCGTGTTATTGTTTTTTTATACCTGCACGGTCTAATTCTAATTAAAAATGAACGAAATAAATAATTTACATAATTTTTAAGCGGATTTATAAAGAAGTGTGTCTCACATTTAAATAAGGAACTAAAAAAGAATTTACTAACGAGAACTAACCTTGATCCCCCCTATACTCTTTCCCCGTTTTGTTACTTGATATTACTCGAATATTTTCTACCGAAGACAGAACATATGGGAAAGGTGATAGTTAGTTCTGGTTAGTTTTTTTTTTTTAATTTAACCTAAGACTAATACCAAGTTTATAATTCTAATTAGGAATTGTGTCAATTTTTTCTTTCGTTCATTTATAAATAGAATCAGACCCTGCAGCTATAAAAAAACGTTTAAAAACAATAACATTTCAGTAATCTCAAAATGACTATACATAAAATGATCAATAAACAATCGAATTAATCACAAATATCGTTTTATAAACTTCTTAAAATAAAATTCAAATAAAATAAAAAAGAACAAGATATTTGACGCAAGGCGCATGCGGAAACCTTGGAGCCAAAGTGAAATTGGTGTTGCTAGCCGCCAGTCGGGCTTTAGGTCTTCACTGTATGTCTATAGCAACTTGGACTATATCAGTTAGTACACGGTAAAACTTTTGTGGGAAATTTATTATGAAGCTAATGGATCCTCACTATTTTAGAAAGCTTTTTGTAAAAGAAGAGAAAATGCTCCATTACTGTAGCACATATTGCATCAGCTATTTTAAAATTATATCAGCCAATAATGCAAGTACAAAACAAATACTATTAGTCACCCAATCCAAATCCACTAATTGCCTTTATGTATAATTGACTGTCTGATTCTGTATTTTTAGTAAATTATACTGCCGGTTTGTTGCTGTAAATGCCTTTAGTCAATATTGTAAAATTTACATTGTAACAATGATTACTAACATAATGTAGGCATTGATAATTATTAGCAAAGTTTGCATATTTAAAATAAATACCAGTTTTACGGACATAGGATCACTTAGTATTTCACAGTGTCGACAGAGGGCGTGATAGACAATAAGCTACCGCCTATTCGCCATGTTGATTTCTTAAATTATTCCTTTGGTATGGTGCTTGGTGCTTACGACCGTATTAATAAGAACACATTTTTTTGAAACCGGTCTGCTGTTGGTGATCTTAATTAGCTCTGAGAAAAACCTTTTGCTAGTGGAAAAATCAGTATCGCCAGATCGGACAGTGTTTAAATGCAACCATGCAGAGGAAGAAAATTACAAAAAGTAAGGAGTTTATTCTCTTTTATTTTTGTAGAACTCAAAATTATTGTATCAACTTTTGTGCAGTGTAGTGTTTACTAGAAGTTGTATACCGGATCAGCTAAATAACATTATATACAGGCAATGTGAGGAAAAGAGACAGTCTAACGTGATTACCAGCATGTAAACATTTCGGATTGGATGACTCACGTACATTCTTTGTTGTTGCTTTACTGGCCAATATACCTTTACCCATTGCATATACAGTATACACATACACTTATGTATGTGTAAGCATTGAATTGTAATTATAGCTTTGTTCGCGGGTCTAGTAATGAACCGAATCTATACAGCTGAGGATGTATTCTAACCTAGCCTTTTGGTTAGGATTTTTCATGGTTAAATTGGATACTACACAAAAAAAAATTAAATTCAAACAAAAAGGTAAATTGTTATACTGTCGAAAGCTACTCGAGGTCTCTCGGCGGAAGACGAGGGATTCCCTGCCTCCTCTCGTTTTTAACATAAGTTATTTAACTAAAGATAAAATTCAAACAACAAAAAATGCTAAAATCTTGTAATATTGTCTATATTTTTTAATTAAATCTTTATTTATTTAATTGCATACATACATTCATACGGAATACAATTAAAAATCCTTTGTTTATATACGCTCAGAATCACAAAAATATAAAAAAATATTCAACAGGTATATTAACCCGCATAAAAAGTGGCAGAAACAAATAAACTGTAATACAACGGTTTATTTCTGTACCACAAAAACAGAAAACAGCTGACCATGTCGACAACGCGCATGAAATTTCGAACTGAACTTTTAGTTCCGACAATAATCTCAGGACTGCTAATTAGGTTACGAACCGGTAACGAACTGATTCTATTGTAAACCGCGAACACAGAACTGTTACTAAAAATTCAGGATTTTACTAACCGCGAACGCTGCTTTTTCACTGCGCATGCGAATAGTCCCAGAACCGGTTCGGAATCAAACCCGCGAACAAACCTTATATTTATAATAATGCATTCTGTAATTTACAGTTGCTTGTGGTACAATTTTCGCATAACATTCAGTAGTGGCTATTGCAAAAGGTTTCCTTAATAACTATATTTTCATTTGCTACAATGTGCAGCGGACGTCTATTTCACTACAAATAATTGTAGAATTTCGTGAAATTGTGATACTTTCTTCCACAATTTTTTTTCCTTGAATGAATAGAATGCGTATTTGTTAATGATGTTTTTGTTACTTTTTTTACCACAGTAAAGTTAAAAGTTTTTTTTGCATACAAACCAGTCAAAAAATAGAAAATTGTCAGTACCAGGTGCCAAGTTATAAATTTACATCCTCTTTCATTTATTATTTATCATTAAAAATAAGCAAAAATATCGGTTTAGTGGAGAGAAAAAAAAGTAGAATTATTACATATTGCTCTGGGAATCAAATTATAGTATATTACATTACAAGTGTGGAAAATGGCTAATTTCACATGAGTGGGAATATTGTAACACGAGGCGTTAGCCGAGTGCGATAAACCCACGAGTGTAAGAAAGTCATTTTCACACGAGTACTGTACACTATTTTTCCTACGACCACAAATTATTCACCGAAAAAAGAAAATTAAAGTTTGTCTTTTCAGAAAAAATAAAAAACAATTGAGAACTTCGCAACACTAGGGTGATTTTTACTTTGTAACACTAGTATGATATGTACTTTTCCTCACTGCTATATTATACTGTTTTGACAATATTTTTACATCGAAAATCACCTACCTAGAAGCATTATATAACTTTTATCATTTTGGAAATTAAAAAGGCCCTCACTTAATAAAAATTGTATGGTTTGGTTAGGTAATAACGGTAATAGTTTAATAAGGTTTTCTGCTATTTTCAGGGTTTTTTAAAAATTATTGATACTTACATATTTCAGACACTCTTTTAAATAAAACGTAAGTGGCGCATATCCAAAATATTCCGTTTTTTAAAAAATATCAGTTAACAAACTTACGGGACCGGGGAGTGAAAAGGGGTGCTGGGTGGGGTAAAATTGGTAAAACAAGTTAATGAAACTGAACATCACATGTAAAATAAAGTAAAAATTACATTCCTTATATTTTTGAAAAAAAAAAAACAAAAAATATGAAAATTGTAAACGCATAACCTAAAGTCCTAAAAATAAGAAAAAAACGACTACTAAACGTCAGTTATACCATGCAAAATATGAAAAGCATTTGGCAACGTCGGAAGGGTCTGATTCTATTTATGAATGGATAAAAGAAAGTGGATTCATAAAGTGTGTATTAGCCTCAGGTTTAATTAAGGGATTAAAAAAAGATTTAACTAGTTGTTTGAGTACACGAAAACAGAAAGAAGGGCATTTGATCTATAGGAGTTTTTCTCTGGCGCTTTAGGTTGAACGGTCTAGCGGCAAGGCTATAAAGTGCATGCTCAAAGGTAGAAGGGAGATTTTTAATTTGATCTACTTACTAGACAACACTGTGCCACTGAGCGAGCAGTCAGTGAAAGTTGTTTTTTGTGGTTATGTCTATTTTTGTTCATGTTTTTATTTTTTCTGAAATTTTATTATTACTCTTTTTAATATTAGAAGAAAGCTTATACTGTGTAGTAACTTAACGGTAATAAGATTATTTTCGCTAATTTGGGTTCTACTGTTTAAGGTAAGTAAAAGTTTTTTTACTGTCACTCTCGCTGTCACTACAATAAATATGTCACTTGCAAAACCAATATCAGTTTTTAGAATGACATGATATCACACGAGTGTTGTAAAGTACTTTACAACACTAGTGCTGTAAAGTACTTTGCAACACTAGTGTGATATAAGGCATTTTCTATGCATGAATCCAGTGTGCTATTTGCTATTTTCACAAGTGGTCGTAGGAAAAAATTATTTTTGGTCTAATACTAATTTATTAAAATTAATCATTATGTGTCCTACTTTAAACATATTTTTTGCAGTTTCTAAACTCCTTACAAAGCAGGGGATTTCAGCCGTACGGTATTTAATTAATTTCATAATTTTCCTCCAAGGTTAATCGTCTTAGACTCAATTCTACCATTAAAACGCTTTGTTGTTTTCCTGTTTATTTCTAGGTAAAATTCCTAAGGACGAAAACTTTTGGTAATCTTGCAAAAACATATTAGTTGAAGTTTCATAAGTTTGTCTTTAGAAGGAAGTTTAAACAAGATCGTGTTCAAGAGGAAAATGGGTAAATTAAATTAAAATGAAGTAATAGCTTTAAACAGATTTGCGCGTTGAAGCCATTTTAATCAAACGAAATTATTATAGACTGCGTTTAAACATTACCTTTGATGATATTTTATTAATTTTACGTTTAACCCTTAAATAATATATACGCACTTTCTTTAATTTTGCGTTTTTTAGAACAATTTCCTTTGCTAAAATGCTCGAAGCATCCCAGTTTATTTTATGATTGTTATCAAATGCGTGTTGGCAGATTTTTGATTTATGAAATTCTGTGTTTTTAATGTATGATCTGTGTTCTTTTATGCGTTTGGCTAATGGTCTACAAGTTTCATCTACATAAAA
Organism: Listronotus bonariensis; assembly: GCA_014170235.1. Lineage (NCBI taxonomy): Eukaryota > Metazoa > Arthropoda > Insecta > Coleoptera > Curculionidae > Listronotus > Listronotus bonariensis. The sequence goes on from JACEGR010000022.1 coordinate 389,808, forward strand.
CTTATTGCATTCGCAAGATATTTTATAAATGACATTTTTTGTATTTTTATTTAAATTGTATGGTTTTGTTTTTGTTAATTGAGATCTGATAGTATTTTGTGTTTTAAAGATTGTGTTCATATTAAATTTATGTCCTATTCGTTGAATTTTATTTAATAGTCTGGGAATGTATGGTATTGTATTTAAGTATTTTTGGTAAGAAAGTGAATTTTATTTCTTTAAACATAACTTTAACAAAACAAGTTTATTAATATAATCTTAAATTGAAAGGTGCATTACTATTTTCAATAGCAGATTTCCTCTTTATAAGGTCCATAGAAGTCTGCTATTTTGGAAAATATCTATTAAATCACTTTTTAAGATATTGGGGGATGGTCTGCTCTGGGTCTCAACGCCTTATATCACACCTATATTTAAATAGATGAAAGAAACTACTTATAGTGCAAGCACATTATAAAAATTGTAAAAATTTTGGGGAAAGTAAATAAAAAGAACCTTGTTAAGTAGGCGCGTGTTTTTTATTACATAAATAGGCGCGCGGGGGTCAAATATACCCCCCACACACACACCCCCATTTTTTTATTAGTTTTTTTTTAATTAATATTTCGAGAAATCAAATAAACTAATGTTTGTTTACTTGTTAAAATGCGGTGCGGGGTATGTTGTCGGATACGGACCGGTAATATTAAGTCTGCGGCATTTGATTACAACGGTACATTTCATTCTATTCAAAGAAGAGCTATTCGTCTCATTAATGATCCTTCACTTACAGAAAGGCTTTCCTCTCTTGTCCATCGTCAGGCTGTGGGGGATCTATCGCTTTTTTATAGGTACTTCCATGGCTTCTGCTTGTCCAGTATAGTTCCTTCACTCACGGTTCCCAACAGAGAAACTCGTAGTTCCGCGCGTATGCATCCCTATACGGTCCAACTGGATAGGCCCCTAACTTCCCACTTTGTTCGTTCTTTTATCCCTAAAGTTTCTAGAATGTGGAACCTGCTGCCCGCGGAGGTCTTTCCTTTCCCCCAAATCTTCAAGTCTTTAAGTCCCGTGTCAAAAAACTCCCCCTTTCCTCGCTTAAGACACCCACGGTACGTTAGTATTTAGGCTTTTAGTCTTCGTGGTTTGTCCAAAGATAAAAAAAAAATTCAAAACCGAGACACGGCCGTGCTACGGTGCAGGACTCGGTGTGTTTATATGTGGCTAAACCTTAAGAATATGTTACCTTATTTGTAAAGATTAAATTTATGATCAAGTGTAATTTAAAGCGTGGTATAATTGACTCATATTACCGCAGTTTAATTAAATACAAAATTTTTGCACCGCATCCCCCTACATTTCACCAGGGAAACGCACGGCCACGGGCTCTTTGCGGTTATGTGAAGCCCGACCCTTATATGTTTAGTTAAAATAATTTTCCTTCAGTGTATGAATTTATTTAATGAAGAAGATGCCCAAGAAAAAAAATGGTGCGTCGGCACTTTGAATCGTTTTAAATATGTGTCAGAACTGCGGACCAAACCTTTTGTCTTAACCTGAAGATTTTGGATCCGTGTCAGAAATGCGGACCAAATCTTTGTTTGTAAATCGTCTTTGCGGGCCCTTCACCCCTTACCTACCCTTCAATTATTGGCAAACTGCGTTAAAATAACCATTTTGTTTTATCTGCCGAGTTGCAGATAAAACAGACTAAGATTGTTGAATTTCTAGACTGACATAGTTAGTCGAGTTGCTAGACGGGGAAATGATTGAGTTCTCAGGACGCTTATTCTTGAATCTCCGGGAGGGGAACACTCCCGGGAACTTTTATGGGAAAGGTTATAGAACGGCGGGAACGAATTTTCTCCACCTCAAGAGGTGGAGAACTTTTAGTTCCCGGGAGTTGCTTGCTCACAGTGAACTTCTTCTTTTTTTTAAGAATACTGTTTTGACAATATTTTCGTGAACTTTACTCACTTCCCGCAAAGTTCTCCTCCCAGAGATTCAAGAATAAGGGTCCTGACGTGACTTTATTACAGACAGTTAAAAACTCAACATCACAAATTTTATAAAGCATTCCTTATACGGTCAATACATTATAACATAAAATATGGTTTTCGGTGTTTTGTTAAAGATGGGTCCACATTTAATTTATTCTGAAAGCGATGCCGCCAAGTCCACAAAAAATTATAAAGTAAAACAACCCTTGTGTGAACAATGATTTATTACAGCAAAAAATATTTAACCCAACGAGTTTCTAGTACCACGCCATGTGCCACCGGTTTTATAGTAAGACAGAGGCGAAATAAGAGAATGTTTTGTAAGTAGGTAATAGGTGTTTTATCAATGTATTTTTTATTATTTATCCAAAAATATGTAATCAGGCTCTGTCTGAGGCTATGTGCCTTCGAAAAGGTTTGTCATTTTTGTGTACTTGGCGGCATCGCTTTCAGAATGATTTAATTATTTATGGACCATCTTTACTTGATATTAGGTACTCGAATATTTTCTACCGAAGACAGAGTATAGGTGGGGGTCATGGTTAGTTCTGGTTAGTTTTTTTTAATTCTTTAATTAAACCTGATACTAATACAAATTTTATAAATCCACTTAAGAATTGTGTCATTTCTTTCTTTCGTACTAAATTTTGTGGAAATATCTGGAATGATAGGAAAGTTATAATAAAAAAGGCATTTTTGTTAACTTTAACACCCTGTGGCTCAAAAAAAAGCGTTTTCGGACATAATTTTATTTGAAAAATGTTCTTATTATCTTGCAATTTATACAGTGTTAAAAGAAAAGTACCAGCTTAAAAATAACCTTGTATAATAAAAAAATTGATGATAACCAGTCTAGTTTTACCGCCCCACTGGTAAACTAAAAATCGTTAAAAAATCTATAATTATTGTTCCAAAGATTTTAAAGCCAACTTTCGATTTGAGAACACTTGTAATAATTTTTTAAGTATTTTATTGCTTGTAGAGCAATATAATTTTTTTCTTTGTAGTTTTAGATTTTGATAATATCTAACCACAGTACACTTATAATTTTTTGAAGACTATTTTTTTGGATATATAATTACATTAACTACATTTTCGTGCAAAAATCATATATCTACAAGTCATCCTTATTATAATCTATAAATTATATACATCTAATTTTGTTAAAAATTTCTCAAATATCTATAGTGTGGCGTCTCAGTGTGCACCACAGCCAATATTATAAGGAAAAAGTAGTACGCCACTGACTTTTTTTATAAAGTTTTTATATTTTTTTCTATAAAACAATTAAAGCTGCAAATTTTTAGTCTTTTATATTTTTTTATTTGTACCTGGCTTCGTTTTCGAGAAAAAAATTGAAGCCTTTCCAAAAAGGATCAACAAATGGCATAAAATAAAATCCAAAACAAAAATTTAACAATTTTTACCTTAGTAAATAAGGAAAATGATAATTTTTGATAAAATACATGACTGTTCATTTATTTTAGGGCAAATAATTGCAATTTTTTTATTTTTTTTCATGTTGTATATAGGTATTTTCTAAAAAAATTGGTAAGAGTAAGAGCGAGAAGTGGCTTTATTTTTTTCCCAAAATCGAACCTAGATACGAAGATAACACATGATACTAAAAATATAAATACTTTATAAAAAGTTAGTGGTGTACTTTTTCTTTCCAATAATATTGGCTCCACTGCCCACTGAGGCGCTACTAGACCTAATAATCTTAATCTAGGTAAAGCTTTACAGGCGCCCTAATACATTAAATAAATGTAACGAATATCATCCATATCGGTTATAAGGTTTTTAAGATATTTAAAAAATCTCGATTTTTTTTTTTAAAAATTACGTCCTGTTAGTTACAAATCAAGCAAATCTGGACATAAATTTATGGGGACTTAATTATGGAAACTCTTTTTTTTTTACAAAAAGATATAGGAAATCCACCTCTTAAAAAAGTTCTTTTTATTTATCTTAAAAATCTAAGTGTGCCCTAAATTTCCAACTCTATTACATCAACTTTACCTTTGTTTAATCCTGTTACAATACTTTGTGGATTCTTCTAGCTTTCAATCTTTTAGCATCCTGTAATAGAAAAAAACTTTTAGATACTTTCATAAAAATAAGAGTCGTCAACCTTCATTATACTTTGAAAGTTCTTACCAAATGGAAAACTTTTTGTTATTAACATGACGACAAAAAGTGCCCTCTCATAAAAGCCCTGCTTGATGAGAAAATACATTTCTACGAAAATATTTGTATTTTGGATGTACAGGGTGGCCTAAAAAGACTTGTTTCCTAATTAAAATACCGGGTATTTTCTAACTGTAGTACGCGTAGTACATATATAAAACTTATTTATATAGGTAAAACTTGTAGACCATTAGCCAAACGCATAAAAGAACACAGATCATACATTAAAAACACAGAATTTCATAAATCAAAAATCTGCCAACACGCATTTGATAACAATCATAGAATAAACTGGGATGCTTCGAGCATTTTAGCAAAGGAAATTTGTTCTAAAAACGCAAATTCAAAGAAAGTGCATATATATTATTAAATATAGATAATTGTGTAGCATCAATTTCAGTTAATTTAAATAACACTTGGTTGCCTTTGCTTAATACTGACGTATCTTCAGGAAGACTAAAAATTAACTAACTATTCACGTTTTTTGTAATACAAACAATAAATACACCAGTAACCAGTTATCTATGTCATTATGACACTATAACCAAACAAACATATTTGACATTTAATGTCAAAACATTCTCAGAATAATATAAAAAAGATAAAAATTTTAAAATTTATAAACTTAGTACTAGTTAATTTTTATTTTTATTAATTTTATTTAATTTATCTTGACAACGGTGGCAGACTTGCCACCGAAATGTCAATTTTTAGTTATCTTTTTACTTGTTTAAATTTTTTTGGTTTTTTAGTACTTTTAATTTAATTTTTGGCGTGTACCCAAACAAACTAACCAGAACTACAGAACATATCCTCAAAAATATTACTGTTTTTGTACTAGAGACCGAGGCTTATGTGGTGCGCCACCCTGTATATACGTCCGTGTAGAGAACTTAGGGGGCTTGGAAAATACAGTGGGTGATTATTGGTTATTACATTAGATACAGCTTATTTTTTTCTACTTTAATTAACCATTAAGAGTGCGACAAAAGAAACAGATTGTTGTGATATGACTTTGCAAACTTTGAACAAATCTGTAAAGGTTATAAAAAACAAAATAGTGTTACGTTTATTTTTCCTTGACTACTTGATCCAAAATTTGTCGTTTAATCGTATTTGTGGTTAAAAATTTAAAATAAGAAAAATTTAGGTGTTAGATGTACTCGAAATGTTATTTTCTATTTAAAAGGGTAAAAATATTTCGGGTTTCCCATTTAAAATAAGAAAGTTAGAGTCAGTTTCGAATAAACATAAAGTGGTAGGAAACCAAAGTCGGTCTTTATAGGGTCGCGACATTCGGCCATATTGCTTTGACGTGTTATGACGTCACATTTTCCATTTTTCTGCCATGTTGTTCAGTGCCGGAGATACACAGTTTATTGTATTAGTAGAACAACCGTTTACACAACAGTTTTTAATTATTATTAAGTTCTAAATTCTTTTACTTTAAATAAAAAACATTTGGAATTACATCTTTTAACAAATATCACTTTTGAAAGAATGCAAAATGAAATGAGCAAATTCTAGACGCCACTGGATTGATCATCAGCTTTGATTTTACCCAGTCTTGCCAACTTTTCTCCGTCGAGTGCCCTTCCTTGCGTCCCTGACCTCGAACCGCCTAAAAGTTGAGGATGTGTCGCAACCTTTTCCGAGTATAAATATAAACTAACCTTGGTAGAAAACAGGTAAATACGGGAAACAAGGCACGTTTATGTGTTATACGTTTTTACCATAATTTATTTTAATATTTTAAAAGATAAAAAATTTGTAGTGGTGACCCAGCTGCTAGAAACACCCGGTAGATTTTTTTTATCCAGTTAATGTTAGTAATAAATTAAATAGTATAATATATAACGGGGGACTGAAGTGTAACTTTTTATCCCAAGGCGAAAAGTTTTTACCCCGATTAAAGGGAGGGATTGAATTTATTCAGGGATAAAACGACATTTTAGTCCAGAGGTCCATATATTATTTCTTGCACTTTTGTATTATTTTTACAAAAAATATTACAAAAAAAAAATTAGAAAATTAAGGTATTTCATCAAAAACAAAAGGTCATAGTAATGTCTGGTGGTAGACAATTTGGGCTATTGAAAATTAAAATTAAGCTTGCAACGTTGTTAAAAAGCCCTCATCGGCGTAATTTTGAACTAGTATAAGAGCCCATGACAATTAATAGTCAAGTTTTTCTCATTGTTGTGGCAGCTAATATCGTGTTTTTTAAATAATTTTTATAATTTATTGAATAAATGCAATAAAAAATTCAAGCAGAATCTACAATTTGTGCTAAGTATTTTGGTGGTTGTCATCAGAGATTCCGTAAAAAATTCTGCTATGAAGCAAAAGGTGCAAAGTCGGATTTGTTATGCCTGCAGTTTAAGTGTAAATATTCAAGAACTTACATTTTGTCACTTTATATAAAATTACGTGGAACGTTAGCTGGTAACGACTCTTTGTTTTATTTAGGTTTTTAGACTATGATGCCAAATATTTTGTCTGAAATTTAATGCTTTGTTTTCAAAAGTGCTTTTGCTTCTAGCTGAGACACAAACCCAAAATCGTATATTTCTGTAAATATGGTAAATATTTTTGACACTTTTGATCTAGATACCCATTTTTATCAGCTGATTGACTGAATTGCAACACGGCTGCTCCTTAATTTGAATTGCCAATATTCGAAAACTGTCCATAATATTTGGTTGCCAAGCTATTTGTTTTGTTTTAAATGCACTTTTTACTTTAGTAACTGAAACGATGAGCTAAAGTAACCACTTAAGTCCTTGAAGTGCAAAAAGTTTAGTATAATTCCTCTTACCCTTAATAATAATAATTAATAATTAGACAGTTACCATAGTAACATGTTTTTCTTAGCTGGTTGTGCATACAAGATAAAAAGCTACATTTGTGTTTTTTACAAAAAAAAAACGAAATGGTATATAGGATGTCCAGAACTAAACAAACTATACGAAGTAATTCTTCATAATAATAATATATGTCCTAAACGTCAAACTTTTTCAATTACAATGTAGTATCAAAATTTTAAGAAGGAATCTTTTTTCATAATTACTTGTATTGTAATTAAAAAGATATCAGGTTAAAATCAGAGGCGTTTTTCGGCAAATATACTTTATAACTAAATGCTAGTTGCACCACTGGTTAAAATATAAGAAAGTTTTAACCCTTATTTTTTCATCCAGTGCTCAAAAAATATAAATTAGGTTGTTAAAGTTTTAAGCCAATGACACAAGGACAATACCAGATGTAACGAAATAAATTTTGCAATTGATAAAATTTCCATTGGATTTTTTGCCTTTACCAATGTGAAATTTGTTTCTTTTGTCTTAAAAATGCTAAATATTCATATAGTTTCGGTTTGAAAATCCTATAAAATAAAAAATGAAAACTTTTTTATATTCATATCTTGTTAGAAAAATTTAAAATATTCCCACGGGACATCTTTATTACCCAAACTTTATTATTATGTCATCCTTACAGGAAATGTATTTTATCTATCCAAATGGAAATCAGATGCACGTATGACAGAGGGTCTTATCTATATTCCCATGTAAAAATTTTATTGTCCAACGAAAAATATCCATTACGAAAACGGTTGTTTATTTATTCCGTTTTTTTTTATTATTATACAGCATGTTTATTTAGTATTAATACAGCGTGTTTTTGGAAGTTTTTACCAAATGAAAATCTCTTAACTTTACGAAAAATAGTGCCTCTTCCTAAGCGGTCCTGCTTGGTTAAAAATAAAGTTCCCCAAAAATGTTCTTATATTGGACGTACAGGGTGACTTCAAAAATACCTGCTTTGACATATTAGCATATACGAGGTAGAGCTCAAACGCTGTTAGAATAACACCGCGTCGTAATAACTCTAATGGCTGTCAAGCTCCACCCACCCTTAGCGACAGGATTATTTGCAAGGCAACGGTGCCGTGTCAGCAATTTATTACATAGACCAAGTAAAGCAGATATTTTTGCTTATAAGAGCGTGCATTTGCATTATTTACGTGTTTCTAGTTTTTAAAAAGTGAATAGGTCTTCCAAGAAAATCGGTGTTTAATTGAACAAAACTATTTTTATTTTTAATAATGTAACAATAAATACCTACGCCACTTAACTTTGAAGCCATTTGAAGTGGGAAAGGCCAAATAGCAAATGATATCATACGATGACGAAGCGTTGTTCTTTACAGGGCGTTCGATTGGTTTGATCCCTCGATGTAAATTTACAAATTTAGTATATGAAGAAACCGGCGGTGGTAAACGGGGCGCAAGGCCTTCACTAAAGTTTTATTGGTAAATGGGGCGCAGGGATCTTGGGGTCAATAAAATCGTAAAGGTAAACGAGGCGCAAATATTTTCTTTAAAGTAAAGGTATCGAAAGAAAATGTTGGTCTATTTTTAAAAATTTTATTAATTACGAAACATTTATTGCTTTCTTTGGAAAATGTAAAATTTTTGTAGGCTATTAAATCTTTTCCACTCACACTTTCAATTACTGATGCCGACATTTTCTCACTATTAAAATCTTGAGCGGAAATCTTTTCGCACATCTATTCACTATTACAATGAGAACTGAACTGATTAAGTGGTATACAAATTATTAGTGTCAATTATAGGAAATTCTTACCTGCCCTGCCCCACCCCCTCTCGGGAAGGGCTGGCGACCCATTTACATATGATATAAACGTAACCTTACAGGTGTGCAGGTAAAAGAGATATTTTCGCGCCCCGTTTACCTCCGTCCGAAGAAACTACCTTTATTATTAAAATTTATAGAAAATATAATTTAAAAATAAGAAGTAAGGCGTAATTAAAAAAGGTCCTACTCTTTAAAATTCGAAAATAAAACATACTTACTTTTTTGACTTACCTTACATTGCGATTAGATTGAGCCAAATAAAATTTTGTAAATATTTTTTTATTCTTAAAAAATAAAGAATATACAATAATTTTTAAGTATTTAGTAAATACATTTTGGTACCTTAAAATATAAACGTAAATTCACATTTTTTTTTCACTGTATATTAAAATTTGACAGCTCTTATTCTAAAACTATCGGGGGTAAATACACAAGTGCAACAAAATTATCGATAATTTTGATCAAAAGCGTATTGCCTAAAAACTACTAAAGTTCATTTTCACTCCTTCTTAGTCGGGCTCTTTCGCCAAAATATGAAAATGAACGAGAGAAGTTTTTAAAAAAGCTAAATTATCTGATTATTTTGATGCACGAGTATAATTTAGGAAAAAATTACTCGAAAAAAGTGAAACTATCAAATAGAGAAATAATAATTTTCTAAACAATTTATTTAACAATACAACAAAACCCAATCTTAAAATTTTTTATGCATAAATGTTTGCAAAATTTATGAAATGACAAACTGACAGATTAAATAAATAAAGCTGTTGTTAGGGTGTGGTTGTCAAATTCAACAATAAAAAACATGACAGTGCAATTTTTGATTTCTACTATGCAATCATCGCTGTAATCAAGCGATAATTGGTGAGTTGACAAATAGGTGAGTGTTATTTTGGTTTGAAGTACAAATTTCGAAATACTTTTAAGGGCATTTTCACTTAGTCATGTTAGTTTACGTTATTAAGGGTAACCTTAAAATATACAGGGACAAAAATAAGATTTAATTTTTGTTAACAATTTAAAACTACTTAGTAAACTTTCTTTAACTCACTTATTAGTCCGATAGAAATTTGACGAAGATTTCCCATATACTCTGGAGCATCATGTACACCTGAAAAAATCCGTTAATAATAATTTTCAAATTTTTTATTTTACAAAATTTTAAGGAAATAATTACCAAATCAAATTTAAAGCAACTATGCATAGTTCCAAAATAAAATAAAAATTCCAATCTAAACCTTGATATTTCAACAGTAATTAAATTCCAATAATAATTATATACAAAATGTATAAAAAAACTATTTTAGCTAAGAATGTTGAATAGGTTACAAAATTATTTAAATAATCTTAGTCTCGTAACAACGCTAATTAATTATCTCAAGCGGTGAACATACAGGGTGGTCATTTTAAGCCGGCACTATTGCAAACTTCTTTATTATTGGAGATACAAAGTCGGTTAAATTAGCAAAGTAGTCGCATTTTTTCCACTGATTAACGTGCTGCCAACAAAAAAATTATTAAAAATCGGGTTTTTGATTTATTGCAAAAAATATACTTTTTTAAATGAAACACCCTGTATATCATATCACCACTTAAAAAAGTCATCGTGTGGTATATCCAATTTTTAATCGTTTCAGAAATATACCCTTTTTTATCGAAGGCTAAAAGCCTACATACTAACAAACCGTGGGTGTCTTAAGCGAGGTAAGAGGGGCTTTGTTGACACGGGACTTAAATACTTGAAGATTTGGGGGAAAAGGAAAGACCTCCGCGGGCAGCAGGTTCCACATTCTAGAAACTCTAGGGAAAAAGTAGCGAACAAAGTGGGAAGTTCGGGACCTGTCCAGTTGGACCGTATAGGGATGCATACGCGCGGAACCACAAGTTTCTCTGTTGGGGACCGTGAGTGGAGGAACTAAACTGGACAATTCTTCAGAGCAGAAGCCATGGAAGTACCTATAAAGAGCGATAAATCCCCACAGCCCGACGATGGGTAAGAGAGGGAAGCCTTTTTGTAAGTGAAGGATCATTAATGAGACGAATGGCTCTTCTTTTAATGGAATCAAGAATGCTTGGGGTTGTGGGGGACGCCATGCCCCAGATATGAGAGCAATATTCCAAAGAAGGTCGGATTTGGGACACATATAAAGTGTATACATTAGAAGGGGAAAAATACTTTTTGGCTCGAAAGAGAAATCCAACCGCCGCAATAGATACAATGTGTTTATGCCAGTTAAGGTTACTTTTAAATATGACGCCCACAAGATTGAAGGTGACTTTGCTCTGTAAAACTTGGCCGCTCATAGGTAGAGGATAAGTATTTGATGACTCTTTTCGCGACAAGGAACATAATTGTGTTTTGGATGTATTAAAATGAACGAGATTTTTGGCGCCCCAATCCAATATTAAATTAAGATCCTGCGAAAGAGATATCTGCATCGATCTGCGTTTGTTTTCCAAATCAGGGTTTAGGAACCTGAAAACTGGAGTGAAGGGTACTATCGTCGGCGAAACTATGAATGGAATTAGTTGTAGACGAGAGAAGGTCGTTGATGTGAAGAAGAAAAATGTTGGTGCCAGAGCTGAGCCCTGAGGCACTCCAGCATTAACTTGGTGAAAGCTTGAAGAATGGCCGTCCACAATAACTGATATACGTCGATCAGATAGATAACTAGAGAGCCAAGTACAGAGTTTAGTTGAAAGACCGTAGGAGGGAAGTTTATTAAGAAGTGCGGCATGCCAGACCTGGTCAAAAGCTTTGGATATATCAAGAGCAACGATCTGGGACTCACCTAGAAACTCAAGAGACTTATTCCAGCAGTATGATACGAAGGAAAGAAAATCTGCTGTGAACCTTTTGTGGCGAAATCCATACTGCCTGTCATTTAAAATTTTATGTTTTTCTAAATATTTAAGAATTTGTGAATTAATTAATGTCCGATACCCAGCACATACCACTTTTTTATTTTGTGGACCTATGTTATATTTTTAGTCATAAAGAAATATAACGCCGTTCTATGTTATACATGCTTTTTCATGCTATTACGAATATAAATAATTAATAGTTTAAAAAACTAAAAAACACGCTTTTATATGCAACCGAACTAAAAATTAGAAAATACTTTTTCATTAAAAAAATATTGTCAATTCATAGTAAAAAGCGTGGGGTGCATTTTACTATTTTTTCATAACTTTTCCATCATAGATATTGGCAAATATAATAATTATAACATTTAATATATTAAGCACCCCACGCTTTTTACTATGAATTGACAATATTTTTTTTAATGAAAAATTATTTTCTAATTTTTAGTTCGGTTGCATATAAAAGCGTGTTTTTTAGTTTTTTTAAACTATTAATTATTTTTCATTTTTTAGTTCGCTATATCAATTAATTTTTTAAAAATAAATGCTCCAGTTTATTCATTAAAAAATTTTTTCGCCATTTTGTCAAGAGTAGCAAAGTTTGGAATGTTGCCAACAAATGGCAACCCACTAAAAAATTTTTTCGCCATTGAGTAGCAAAGTTTGGAATGTTGCCAACAGATGGCAACCCAGGTGTTGTTTTTATAATATAATGGAATTTTTTTACTGGCGATCCAAACCAGGATAACGGGATACTGTTTGCAGATTATTGCATTGTCATGGGTCCTTAATAGGTGTGCAAAGTTTCAAAGAAATCGAATAGCTGGAAGTTGGTTAAAACTAGGCTCAAAGATTCCGTTACAAACATAGCCAGATGGATAGATAGATTGATAGATAGATAGTTACAACCCAAGTTAATAAAAGCGTGTTAAAAAGGAGTATAAGTTATATGCTTTTCAGTCCTCGGTGTTTATTTTGGGTAAATTTAAAGGTCGGCACTTTGACTTCCTTTTAACACCCCGCTTTTTTGCCATAACGTTTTCGTAATAATATCATAAAATTTATTAAAGCAATATTTAATCCAACAAAACAAAAAAACCTGTAAGACGCTCTGTTTTTAAAACCTTTTGTCAATTATATCTTTACGAAAATATAAAAAGATTTTTGTTCTTATAAATAAGGTATTTCTTTTTGTCATCTAAAATTAAAATTAATGTAGATATATTTTTTAGGTATCGTAAATAATTAGTAACGAATCTTTTTGAAATATTTTATTAAATTAGCTCAGATCGACATTGCTTTTTGTTATTTTATTTAAAAGGCCTTTGAGAATAAAAAAGATGACTTAAAACATTTTTAACATTTTAATTAAAGAAAATCTTTTGAATATATAATTCATAAAATAGGGAAAAGTGGGATAATTATAGTCCCTCGGCCAGTAATGAAATGAACTTCATGATAAGATACTTTTATCCAACACTTACATATAATATCTACATAATTGATCAGATTTTGAGGATATAAAGTGTACTATAAGTCACTAGTGAGCTAAAGTACCCTTTAGCTCACTAGTGACTTATACTAATTCTTTATTACTTCCAACATTTCACAATTAAAAAATAACATAAAACAACTAATATACATTATACTACAATTTATTCGTGTTTATATTAACAGTAATTGTTATATTAGATTTATCTTGGACAACGTTACATTGTGCGGAGTGTTCTTCAGGAAGTCTTTCAGCACTAGTACTTGCCTTGGTGCGCTCTTCACCCTGTATTCGTCTTGCAATCTCAAACTTGTTAGAGATGCAATCTTCTAAATATCCTTCTGCCACGGTAAAAGACTTCCACCCGCCATGGCGTTTAAGGTTGGTGATATCGGCCCCAGCGTTGACTAGAAGTGTCGCTGAAGAACGCCGCATGCTATGACCACTATATAAGATTTCATCAGGTAGTTGCAAATAATGAGCAACTACTCTCGGAATTTTCGAAATTTTATTTAGTCCCACGCATTGCCTAGTGCATTTGCCTTTTTGAAAGTTGACAAAAAATGTTTTGTGAGGCGTGTTCTCTGGCCTTAAGGACACATATTTTCTAAATAATTCAAGCACATTTACCAAAAATCCTTCTTTTAAAATTGTAAAGCTTCTCGATTTGTTCGTCTTGGTATCAGGTAGAGAAACATATATGTACTGGCCTTTATCTACTATATCTTCAATACTTAAGCGAGTTAGTTCGTCACAACGTTTTCAAATTATTTTCGATATTAAAAACGATTTATACGAAAGTGTTGGATAAAATTTTGTATTAGACACGTGAGTTATTACATATAAATCACTTAAGAAAATTACCTTAAACTTTTCTTGCGTGACTTATATGTAATATAACTCACTTATCTAATAAATAACTATTAAAACCTCTTTACGGCTTTTTTGACAAATCCACCACGAATATTCATACCGTCATTTATGGAAGAGGCGCTTTAACCTAACCTGTCAATGTCAAATGTTTTGGCCCTCGGACTGAGCGAACGCGCCACTTTTTTGTCGGACAAGTTATCCACAACGTTTTAAATGCAATTTTTAAACATTGTGCCAAAAATCGTAAGAGCTACAGTCACGTAACCCGCCTAGTCCGATACTTATGGTTTCGTGACTGTGGTGCCTACCATTTTTGACAAAACGTCTAAAAATTGCATGTAAAACATTGAGGTGAACTTATCTGACAAAAAAATGTCGCGTTCGCCCAGTTTGACATCCGAAACATTTGACATTGACAAGTTGGGTTAAAGCGTCGCTTTCATATATGGCTATTTTAATACTGGCCCACGCACTAACAGGGTAGTACAGTAAGCCAAGCGGCTCTATTCTAGGGTCTAAGGGGGTCTATGTACCAGTTAAAAATTGTGTTACTCTAAAGAATAAAAGATAGGTACTTTGTAACCAAATACCCAAGCTAACGTCATTATGACGTCATTTTTAAGTCATTTTTAGTCATTTTTGGTCATAAGATGTCATCAGACCAAAATTATGACGTCATTTTAACGTAATTTTAACGTTATTTTACTGACGTGTTTTTAACGTCGTTAAAGTGACGTTTTTTCGACGTCATTTTTTCGTCAAACTAGCTCATAAAAATCTATTTTTTTATCTTTCTTGACATCCCACGAAGGCATATGCCTAAATACCATAGTGTCGTGGGTGTCGGGTTATTAGATGTTTAACCCATCGTTCCCCCTGTTCCGTCAACGTTGTCCAAGCACTGAAACATGCAGTTATGCATTTCACAGCACCTTTTAGACAACACGGTAGTGCCACACATTTTTACATAACTACTACCTAAATATGTCTTCCCCGCTGGGAATCGAACCGGCGACCTCTGGCTTCGAAGATCAAAGCTCTGTCCACTGCGCCACGGGGGAGACATATTGACGTCATATACCGTCTGCGGTTGGTGATCTCAATTAGCTTTGAATGAAATACCTTCGGCAAGTGTAAAAATCTGCATCTTCAGGACGGTGTCCCGAGAGATGCAAGGAAATTGCAAGCTGTATGGAGGTTTTTTTCTATTTTTAATTTAAATATCGTATCATTTTAGCTATTGAAAAAAAAAGTTTATGCGTCAATTTTTTGTCATCTTAAAAACGTCGTTATGACGTCGTTTGGACAGTATCCCGAGAGATGCGACCTTGCAGTGCAATTGCCAGCAGTAAGGAGTTTTTTCCTATTTCGCTAAATTAAATAACTTATTCTTTCAGCTTTTGAAAAAAAGTATATGCGGTAATTTTTCGTCATCTTAAAGACGTCATTAACGGGACGTCTTTTGTCTGTGACTTAGGGAGGTCATTTTATCGTCATTTAGTCGTCATCCTATGTCGTCTTTGCTGACCAAATATGACCAAAAATTGACCAAAAATGACTAAAAAAAGACATCAGCTTGCTGCTTGGGTAAATAAAGTACTTATCTGTGTAACTAATTTCAAATTAGATATATCTGAATAGTTTTAAAAATACAAAAAAAAATTAATACTGCTAATTTTTAAAATTTTACCTATACCTTTTAAATTATAATAAATAATGCGTTGTCCAAAAACCTATAATTAGGCGAAACCTCCTAAAATAGCAAATATATTTTAATCTAATTAACGACCCAATTAATAACGCATGTTTATGTTTATTTAAGAAACACCCTTGTTACACACTAATTAATATAAACCAAGGTTAAGTCTAGCACTTGAGTATAATGCAAACATTGTTTATCCATGGAAGTTTAGAAAATTTGAGCAATTTCCTTTTAATTATGTATAACATATATTTATCTATATAAGGGGTGTCCGAAAAGGTGAGGTAATAAATGATAGAGTAAGCTTAAATATTGTTAGTACTTCATATAAAAAAGTTTTATCGTGGCTTCCCTATGGAGGTATTGACCTTTAAAGTTGAAATAAGATAAACCTATTTCAAATATAACTTTAAAACTGTTGCTACAGAACCAATGATATTTGGGAAACTAAATAACTTATACATATGCTTCTTATCCAAAGTCGGGGGTTGCGACATTCGGCCATATTGCTTTGACGTGTTATGACGTCACATCTCCCATTTTTCGGCCATATTGTTCAGTGCCGGAGATATACAGTTTATTGTATTAGGAGAACAACCATTTACACAACAGTTTTTAATTGTTATTAAGTTGTAAATTCTTTTACTTTAAATAAAAAACATTTAGAATTACATCTTTCAACAAATATCACTTTCAAAACAATGCAAAATAAAATGCGCGAATTCTAGATTCCACAGGATTAATCATCAAGTTTGATTTTACCCAGTCTTGCCCACTTTTCCCCGTGGAGTGCCCTTCCTTGCGTCCCCGACCTCGAACCGCCTAAAAGTTGGGGATATGTCGCAACCTTATAAATATAAACTAACCTTGCTTCTTATCATAGGTAAACGACTGTTCAATAAATCGAATTTATACAGGGTGCGACGATATTTTTTTATTTCATGTATGAATTTCTAATACAATCGACTAATATGGCATTTTGCTTTGACCGTTTGATTTCATCATTTTTTGTATAAAAAAGGTATATTTTATTTAAATTGATATCTTGGACCGTTTTTCATAAAATCGCATTTTAAATCCACACATACCATCATTTTGTATGTAATAAAAAAAAACATTATTAGTTCAAATTATTAAAATGTAGTGAAAATAATTAAAAATGGTGTCTGTAAGCCTTCTAAACTATTTTTTATAATTTTGTCCTATCTAAATAATTTTTTTATTACATACAAAATACTGGTATGTCTAGATTTAAAAAGCGATTTTTTATAAAACGGCCAAGATATTGATTTATACAGGGTGATTCAAAAATCGATTACGAAACTTAAGGGGGTATTCTACTTGTCAAAATAAGGGTAGAGCTTCATATAATTTTTTTCCAAAATGTCATTTGTTTTCGAGTTACAAGCCGTTAAACTTCAATTTTTTTTGTTTTTTTCGTCATATTGCATTTATTTTTTAACCAATTCAGTTGATATTTGGCACATAAATTGAGCTTTGCAGCTTCTAAAATTTTAATACAAAAGTACTTTTTTTAAATACCGCCAGAGGGCACTTTACCTAAAACTTCAAATTTATTTACATCATAACTTTTTATTTTGACAGATATCGCAAAGCTGGGGACGCCATTTTATAGACAATCAAAAACCTAAAAATAAGGTTCTCTTTATTAAAGTCGATAAACCTCACCGTTTAGGCACCAATAGACTTCAATCAAATTACCTACATACATACAGGGTGTCCAGCAACTCAACCAACGAACTTCTACAACAGAAAATAAGAAAAAAACTTTATATAAACATATGTCCTAAACGTCTTAGTTTTTGAACTAGGGTGTGTTAAATATTTAAAAAAAAAAAAACTTTTTTATGTAGTTATTCACGATCACAATGTATCAAAATATAGTCGGACACCCTGTATCTTAGATTTTTTATTATTTTTATTATTATTTTAAGCATGTTATTTTTTTTTGCAAAAAACACTGTTTTCTTTTATATACATTTACATACATAAAAAAATAGTCAAAATAATAAAATTAACATTTTATTTCTAAGCAAGATGTTTTTAATGCATTAGCTCATAAACAAAAAAATCATGAGGTTAATGTTTTTAAAGGATAATTAATTTTTACAAAAGTTTTTGACATTAGATTGTTATTTATTTTGACTGGAAATATTGTAACTTGAACCCTGTTTTCATCTTTAAATCTATTGACCTTGATAAAAAAATCTTCGTACTTTCACATCTAATGATTTTTTTTTTTGGTTTTGTCTTCGATGTTTCAATATTTCGTGTGTCAATATTTTTACAGAAATAACAAAAGTTTGAAAATTATTAATTTTTGTCTTTTAAAAAATATAAAATAGTGTTACAGACTTTCAAAAATGTGTTTAGGTTAGAGAATTTTGGAGAGTTAGAATTATTTAATTTAGTTTGTTAATTTATTTAAATAATTTACCTTAATTTTTCAAGTTCTTTCATCACTTGTGAAGGTTTCCGAAAACGCACGAATTATCCATTGAGAACTTTTTATCCATTCTGTACTATGGAATTTTTGCGATATTTCTCCAAAATTCTAGAACATTCTTCACTCTTCCACCATACTATAAAAGGGCGATGGAAAAGCTTGGAGCAGTAGTATAGATTCTTGTCTTGTATACTTCGAGACATTGACAAGTAAAGATTTTGTCGTTGTTGTAACCATAGTTACGTTTCATTTTAATAAAGGTATAAAAACGAAAGTACGTGTTTTTATACGAGGTGATACAGAACAATAGGCATGATAATAGCGTTTTAAATACTGTTTTAGGATATTGGATGGTCTTTTGTTGGGTACACGCCTGAAAAGAATGGAATCGCTTCGACCCTGGTCCCGGGGTATACAAGCTGACCCGGTTCAAAGTTCTGCATAATCAAATACCCTGAGACCAGGACCGAAGCAGTCCAATTCTTTCCAAACGTGTACCCAATAAAAAGACTATCCAATAAATAAGTCCGCCTAACCAATATGGAGCAAATCTTCAATTACCTGTTTTAGGATATTCGTACGTATTTCCAAAAAAATATTATCTTTGCAAAGAATATTGGTTTGGTAAAAAAATATTTTAAGATTTAAATACCCGGTAAAATATACATTTTATCATAGTGTCGCTGTTTATACAGTGTGTCTACGTAAGTTGGCGTCATATGGGAAACTTTTTTATTATTTAAAAAAAAGTTATTTCTTATAAAAAGTTTTGCATGGTCCAAAACCTAAAATAGGATCATTGGATATCAAATTTGGTCAGTCATCTACGAGGTTTGGTGAAAAATGTAATTTTTGCTCAAGACTAAAGTACCTGTATTTTTGATAATATAGCAAACGGTTATAAAAAAATGATGTTTAGAATTAAAAGTTACTTCCGAAGTTGCAATTTTGTTTATTGTCAAAAAAAAAAAAAAAATGCGAAAATCGAGAAAATTTAAGTTTGTACATTGTGCATTGTACATCTTGTATCTCTTCTATCATTGTATCTCTTATTTTGATAACAAAAATTTTAAAAAGTTTATTTGAAACTGTTCTATGAAATTTATAATCATAAAATATAACGCACTAATGTACAAAGCTAAATTTAGCCATTACTACAGAAAAAAAAATGTTTTTGTAAATTAATCAAATTGCATATTTAGAAGTAATTTTTAATTTTAAACTTCTCTTTCAACTGTTTGACGGTTACTTTATAATAAACTAACATTTGACTACAATAAAATGAATAAAATAAAATTTTTAAATAATGAATAAAATAGTCAAACGACTTTAAAATAGTTCTCAATAAAAATGTTCACAAATAAAATACATACAGGGTGTTCATTTAAAAACTTTCCACTCAAGTTATCTTCGAAACAAGACAGATTTGAGAAAATCGCCGAAACACGTCAAGATATTTTTCAGAGGAACGTTTTTGCAAAAATTGGACGGCGCCCCTTTAACCCCTTAACCACCAGGGCCACCACTCCAAAATTCCTAAATAAGAAGGCGGGTCGAGTGATACATCATTTTAAAGCTCCTGACGAGTACTTTATAACCCTAGAATATGAAGTCAATATCTTCACCTGCTACAAAATGGCGGTACTTTAAAAATTACCTAAATACCTGATTTGGATAGCCATATTTCCGAAACTAATAAAGTTAGATGTACCTAATGTGGTGTTTTCTTAAAGCTCTTTTAAAGGTCTTTTTAATGGTGATACTGGTAGTAATATAAAGGGGAGAAGAAAAAGTACATATTTTTTTATTTAAGAACACTGTATATTATTTTACCATTAAAAAGATCTTTAAATGAGGTTTAAGAAAATACCACATTAAGTACATTTAACTTTATTAGTTTTGGAAAAATGACCATCCAAATCAGGTATTTAGGTAATTTTTAAAGTACTGCCATTTTGTAATAGGTGAAGATATTGACTTCATATTCTAGGGTTATAAAGTACTCGTCAGGAGCTTTAAAATGATGTATCACTCGATCCGCCTTCTCATTTAAGAATTTTGGGGTGGTAGCCCTGGTGGTTAAGGGGTTAAAGGGGCGCCGTCCAATTTTTGTAAAAACGTTCCCCCTCAATAAATATCTTGACGTGTTTCGGCGATTTTCTCAAATCTGTCTCGTTTCGAAGATAACTTGAGTGGAAAGTTTTCAATTGAACACCCTGTATAACCGAGCAACTGATCTAATTTTATTAATTTCTATTACAAATTAGTCTTTAAATCATTTTGGTTAATTTATGATAAATATTGGGTGTATAAAAAATTGACATATAATATAATCAAGTTGGCACATTAATGATTCAATATTTATTACCTGTGGAAATTGTTGATTTATGGTTTACTTAATTTAAATATGTGGACATATAAATATGTTTCATTTATAATTATTTTTTAATTTGTACCAGGAAAAATATATAATTTGAAATGATTTGTAACTTACAGTCATTCAGCAAAAATAGTAATAAAAAATTAGAAGATGGCTATCTGTTTTATTATTTAATTATAATATTCCTATAATAGAAAAGATATTCGAAAAAGCTTTATATCAACAGCTAATGAACTATTTTGTGGATAACTCTTTGTTTTCGTTGGTTCAATTTGGCTTTGTTCCAAATGAAAATACCGCTGATGCCATAAATAATCTTGTTTCTTCAATTGCGGAGGCCTATCAAAATAAACAGTATGCAGGAGCCAGTTTTTGGATTTAATCAAGGCCTTTGATTGTGTCCAGCATAATATTTTACTTGGAAAACTAAGGAAATATGGGATGTGTGAAAACTCAGTAAACCTACTTTCAACTTATTTGGAAAATAGAGAACAAATAGTGACCATTGATGGAAAAGCGTCCACTAAGCTGACCTGTAGTTTGGGAGTGCCCCAGGGATCAGTATTGGGGCCTCTGTTATTTTTGATCTTTATCAATGAACTTGACAAATATATGGTAAATTCGCTGTTGACCCTGTATGCAGATAATACAACGTTGTTGAACATAGATAGAAATTTGGATATTCTTCACCAGAAAATGCAGCGAGAGGTTTCTAGGGCTTCCGAGTGGTTCTGCGCAATTAAACTGAAACTAAATGAAAATAAAACATGCCAAATGATGTTTTCTTTGTGTAATCTCTCAAATGCGGATAACCCTCTTAATGTAAAGTTTTTAGGGGTTCTTATGGACCCTAAATTAATATGGGACCAGCACATAGAGCAAGTAGCTACAAGGTTAACAGGAACTATCTTTTTAATTAGAAATTTGGTAGGTGAAGTCTCAACTCAACTATTTGAAAGTACCTGCACCTATGCTATTCTTGCATGGGGACAATCTTGTCATACTAGCCCTCTGTTCTCTTTACAACGCCGGGTGTTATGAGTTATGCTGGGACTAGGTTACCGAGAAGATGTAAAAAATTATTTTAAAGAACAAAAAATTTTAACTATTCCATGTTTATATATACTGTATGCGCTTCTACATGTTAAAGCAAATTATAATGAATACTCACAACGTATTAATATTCATTCTTATAATACGAGAGGAAGAGGTAATCTACAATTGCCCTTTACTAGAATAGCGAGAAGTCGAAATGCACTCAATTACTATGGACCAAAATTTTTTAATCACCTGCCTGAAGAATAAAGTTTTTGCCCTTCAAACCTTTTAAAACGAGAATAAAACAGGTCCTGCTAAATGGTGCCTGCCATTCATTTGACGAATTTTATGAAATTTTATGGAATTTCTAATTTTTTTTACTGTGTACTGACATCTATTTTATAGTAATTTTAGTTATTTAAATGTATCTTAAGTGTTAATTTATAAGTGACGTTTGTAAAACCTGTAGGTTGTTGACATGAATAAAATTATTATTATTATTAATTAGAAACTGAAAAGATACTTTAAAAAATAATTTGAATAAAAACAAATAAAATAAACGACTCCATACATACGGTGAAGGCCAAATTAAACTTGCACACTTTTTGACTAATAATAACTTTATGTCTGTTGCGCCCATATTTTTTATTTTTAAGGGGCAAATAGATAGATATGTTTTCTTTAGGTTTGCCAATTTTAATCAAATATATTTTAACAGGACTGAACTTACGGAACTTTTTCCAAAATAATGCATTGTTCAAAAAAAATATCTCCAATTGGGCTAATAGGTTTATTTTTAATTAATTTACTGGTATGTTTGGTCAGCATCCATCTTGGTAACCATGGGTACCTACCCTACATTTTTGATTTTTATAGGATACTAAAAAATAGTTATTTACATTACAAGATGCGAAAGTTTACTTCTTGGTGTGAGGTGGTTTTTAAATGGCCGAGGCGAAGCCGAGGCTATTTAAAACCTCCGAACACTTGAAAGGCCTTTCGCATCGTGTAATGTATTATATTTTTCTGCTACTGTTTTTATGTATCGCATAATTTAATAATCATTAACATCATGTTTTAATAGAAATATCAGAGATTTTGAAATTTTACCTGTTAAAAATTAATCCATAGCAACACATTTATTGTTGACATTGTCTGTCATCAGCACTTGTCAGATATTGAATTATTTGAATTATTGTTAATTTAGTATAAATCCATTCCCATTTTGAAATGTTAAATGAATATGAAAATGGCATCCAAAAGGCAGCTGACCTTGCGTGTGCCTCACTTCTGCCAGGCAAATCTAAAGAGAGGTACCATCAAACATATAAATCGTTTTCTGAATGGCTTGCTACAAAAATGTGGGGCGGATTGACGAGAATGTGATGTTGGCATATTTTCAAGAAAAATCCGAGTCTTTATCACCACCAACGCTCTGGTCTGTATATTCCATGCTCAAGTTAACAATTCCAGTAAACAAAAATCAATATATTTTAGAGTTCAAGAAGCTAGTTGCTTTTATTAAAAGGAAAAACGATGGTTATGAGGCAAAAAAGTCAAAAAAATTTAAAAAGGAAGAAATCATAAAGTTTTTACTTAACGCGCCTGATCAAAGTTACTTAGCAATGAAAGTAATACCCATTATGGGAGTGGCTGGGGCATGCCGGACAGACGAAATATACAGAACGAAGCTAAGTGATATAGAAATATGAAATGATGTGGCTATAGTAAAAATAGTGGAGTCTAAAAATAAAGTTAAAAGAAACTTTGTAGTAACCAACGATGAAGGCTCAGTTCCTTATGTCAGATTTCTACAGGAATATATTAAGCTGAGACCAAGGAATGCTCTAGATGAGCGCTTATTGTATCGTTATGAAAGAGGTAAATGTGTTAATCAAGTAATTGGAAAGCGCACTATTTCAAATGTACCTAAAGAAACTGCGAAGTTTTTGAAGCTTGAAGACATCAGTAGATACACTGGCCATTCTTTTAGAAGAACGTCAACTACGTTCCTTGCCAATGCATCGGATGTCGATATTTTGGACTTAAAAAGGCATGGAGGTTGGAAGTCTTCTTCTGTTGCGGAGGGATATATTGCTGAATCCTATAGTAATAAGGTCGAAATTTCAAAGAAGATTTTACACGAAATTTCTACCAATATTTCCTCTAATGAAGTAACAGTGAAAAATATGAATATTAACGTAGTTAAAGGTGATAACGATACCCCAACAACAAATTTAAAAACTGTTAATTCAAGTATTATTCCTTCATTTTCGTTTGCTAATTGCTCAAATTGCACAATTACTTTTACTGTCAATACCTAACCTAGTTTTTTAAAATATTTTGTCATAAATTAGTTACTTTTTATAAATAAATCCTAATATTTCCCACAAGCATATTTTCTTTTTTTTTACTCTTACTTTTTGTCCAGGCGGTGAAAATATTACTTTCGTAGCTAGCAACGCTTAGCAACCAGGTAACACGAAGGTTCTCTTTCGTTATCATTCGCGTTGCTAGGACCACAAAGTTTTCTTATTTATACAGTAGTAGAAAAAAGTTATTTTTTAAAATCGAGAGAAATACCTACATGCTTTTGGGGAGTTTTATTTATTAAAAATAATTATAGTTCCTAAATCCTCAAACTGTTTTGTTTACAAGAAAAACGTATTAGCTTAATTGTAGTTAAATCAGATTTCTTTTGCAACGAGGTTAAATACAGTATTTTGGAAAAAGTCCCGTAAGTCCAGTCCTGTCTAAATTTATTTAACCAAAATTGGCAAACCTAGAGGAAACATATCCATCTATTAGCTATTTAAAAATAATAAAGATGGGCAACAGATAAAAAGTCTTGTTAGCTAAAAAGTGTGCAAGTTTAATTTGGATCCCCTGTGGGTACAGTTCGACACCCGAAACATTTGACATTGACAGACTGGGTTAAAGCGCCGCTTCCATATATGGCGGTATGAATATTCATGCTAGATACGTCAAAAGGAACCTTTCTTAAAAGGTTTTAAAAGTGTTTTTATCATGAATTCCATTTCGACAAAACTGTTTATTTGGCACCTAATTAGCAGCTAAAAAGCAACAAAACCTGGTGTTTTTTTTTCAATGTTCGCCAATTTTCCATTACCAGTTTTACAGAGCTATTACATTTCCCTCAGCAGAGATTAGGCGGCGATCAAAAGCGTCAAAGAAAACGAAGCCTTAGGCACACAATTATATTTGCGAATACATTCAGTGACATTTAATATTCCCAAAATATGTGTATTTAATATTTATCCAATTTTTAAGGTAGAGTAAAAAATACATTAAATATACAATACAGCGAGAGTTTTTGAAAACTGCGAAATTAAAAATGATATTCTCTTTAGTATATTATTAAAGAAAATACGGTTCTTGGAGATCAAAGTAAAGGTCGGGCCTCACATCACCGCAACGACCCCGTGACCGTGCGTTTCTCTGGTGAAAATATAGGGGGATTCGGTGAAAAATTTGTTTATTTAATCAAACTGCAGTAACATGACACAAATATACTACGCTTTAAATTACACCTGATTATAAATTAAATCTTTACAAGTAAGGTTGTTACCTTAGTTTTAAGGTTTGACTACACATAACCACACCGAGTGATGCACCGTACCACGGCCGTGTCTCGGTTTTGAAATGTACCGTTGTAATCAAATGCCGTAGGCCTAATATCACCGCTCCGTGCCTGACCACATACCCCGCACAACATTTTAACAAATAAAAAAACACTGAATTGTATCCGCAGTTGGTTTCTTGTGAAACATTTTTTAAATATTAATACTAAATTTTAATTTTAGTATTAATAAATAATTAAAAATTTTAAATTTAGTATTAATAAATAAAAAAATTAGTTTATTTGATTTCTCAAAATAATAATTTATAAAAACGTATAAAACAAAAAATAACATTGTATTCGTAAGTGTTACTCAACTGGATGGGAAGAGTTTATAAACAACTTGGCAACACTGCTTATGGTTCACTCTTATTTAAATCCATAGGTCGCTTATAGGACTCTTTGTTAGACCTCCGAACAGTGCGGACGTGCGTAGAGGACTACAAAGTTCTTTCCGGGGTGGCGGTTAGAGGTGCCGTACGGACGTTTTTACCTTCGGGGATCAAGAAAAGATTCACGCTAAATTGACGGCATCTTTCTTCGCTGTGAGCGAAGATTCCTATAAGCTGATGGTATCCTGTTTGGTAGTGAACACGAGGTATTTCTCAAACGGCGGGAAATAGTTAGGCGTGCCATGGGAACGGTCAATAGTAAAGTGAAGGTTATACGTAACACCAGTAGCAGGTCTTGGTTTGACAGCCGACAATTTATGCAGTGCATCGATTGTTGAATATTTTGTTTTCTTTTTGGAATTTCGGGGAGCTACTAGCTCGATTATCCAGATTTTCCGCCGACGAAGCCCTGGAAAGCATAGTCCGGAAGGGGAGTGTGGTGGATTGGACCGGAAGGGACCAAAACCAAGAAAAAATAGAAATAGAATAGAACCACTTGACAATGGCTAAATACATTATGTGTGAAAACCAAAAACAGAAAATAGAATAGGATAGAATAAATAGTTATTTACATTACAAGATGCAAAAGTTTACTTTTTGGTGTGAGGTGGTTTTTAAATGGCCGAGGCGAAGCCGAGGCTATTTAAAACCTCCGAACACTTGAAAGGGCTTTGGCGTCGTGTAATGTATTATATTTTTCTGCTACTGTTCTATGTATCGCATAATTTAATAATCATTAACATCATGTTTTAATAGAAATATCAGAGATTTTGAAATTTTACCTGTTAAAAATTAATCCATAGCAACACATTTATTGTTGACATTGTCTGTCATCAGCACTTGTCAGATATTGAATTATTGTTAATTTAGTATAAATCCATTCCCATTTTAAAATGTTAAATGAATATGAAAATGGCATCCAAAAGGCAGCTGACCTTGCGTGTGCCTCACTTCTGTCAGACAAATCTAAAGAGAGGTACCATCAAACATATAAATCGTTTTCTGAATGGCTTGGTACAAAAAATGTGGGACGGATTGGCGAGAATGTGATGTTGGCGTATTTTCAAGAAAAATCCGAGTCTTTATCACCACCAACCCTCTGGTCTGTATATTCCATGCTCAAGTTAACAATTTCCGTAAACAAAAATCAAGATATTTCGGAGTTCAAGAAATTAGTTGCTTCTATTAAAAGGAAAAACGATGGTTATAAGGCAAAAAAGTCAAAAAATTTTAAAAAGATGAAATCATAAAGTTTTTACTTAACGCGCCTGATCAAAGTTACTTAGCAATGACAGTAATAGCCATTATGGGAGTGGCTGGGGCATGCCGGACAGACGAAATATACAGAATAAAGCTAAGTGATGTAGAAATAAGAAATGACGTGGCTATAGTAAAAATAGTGGAGTCTAAAAATAAAGTTAAAAGAAACTTTGTAGTAACCAACGATGAAGGCTCAGTTCCTTATGTCAGATTTCTACAGGAATATATTAAGCTGAGACCAAGGAATGCTCTAGATGAGCGCTTATTGTATCGTTATGAAAGAGGTAAATGTGTTAATCAAGTAATTGGAAAGCACACTATTTCAAATGTACCTAAAGAAATTGCGAAGTTTTTGAAGCTTGAAGACATAAGTAGATACACTGGCCATTCTTTTAGAAGAACGTCAACTACGTTCCTTGCCAATGCTTCGGATGTCAATATTTTGGACTTAAAAAGGCATGGAGGTTGGAAGTCTTCTGCTGTTGCGGAGGGATATATTGCTGAATCCTATAGTAATAAGGTCGAAATTTCAAAGAAGACTTTACACGAAATTCCTACCAATATTTCCTCTAATGAAGTAATAGTGAAAAATATGAATATTAACGTAGTTAAAGGTGATAACGATACCCCAACAACAAATTTAAAAACTGTTAATTTAAGTATTATTCCTCCAATTTCTTTTGCTAATTGCTCAAATTGTACAATTACTTTTAATGTCAATACCTAACCTAGTTTTTTAAAATATTTTGTCATAAATTATTTACTTTTTATAAATAAATCCTAATATTTTCCACAAGCATATTTTCTTTTTTTTACTCTTACTTTTTTGTCCAGGCGCTGAAAATATTACTTTCGTAGCTAGCAACGCTTAGCAACCAGGTAACACGAAGGTTCTCTTTCGTTATCATTCGCGTTGCTAGGACCACAAAGTTTTCTTATTTATACAGTAGTAGAAAAAATAAATTTTTGACCGTTTACATCAGCCAGAATTTCTGTCTGACATAAATATCATGCAATAAATGTCAGATATAAACCTACCATTAAATAGGTACTTAAGAATTCATTAATTATAGTGACTTACCGACTCTGTAATATAAGCAATACTGAAAATTATGTTCTAAAATTTGAGGGACGTGTTCTTAAAGGACTATAATAACATATTATGATTTTTTTTACTTTTTACAGGTATCTTCCCCTTAATATTTCATTTATTTCTTTAAAAAATCTCTTTTATTAAAAGAATGTTTAATATATAAAAATATTGGTGTAGGTATAATAAATGTTCTTCATATAATTTTATAAATAACTCCTGCATTGATCTACTTATACCACATTTAAATATGATTTAAAAATATATAATTTATGAATTAGAGAAGATATTTAATTATTTACCAAATGTAATGAAAAATATTACAAACATAAAAAAGGAGATGTTATGGTAAAAAAAACTTTAAAAAGCTTATTAAAATTTAAATTAATTTTTTGAGGACACATTTTATGTAAATATGTATGAGATCTTAAAGTAGGTTGAATTTGACTTGCTCCGTTTTTATCAGATATTAAAAAATACTTAAATAAGTTGAATTACTTTATAAAATGACATATTTGAATTTTGTACAGAACTTCGAACTTAGATCTCCATTCTTTTTGCGGCGAAGCCCACAGCCAAGCATAATTTTAGTATTGAACTAGACTCAAGTTTTTCACATTTATGTTTTTGGTGGGATAGTATTTTATTGATAATTAAAATTAAGCTTGTCCATTTATCTATTTGTTCTATGACTCTGATACAAAGGCAATTTGCCAGTTCTCCCGTTCCGGTCATTTGAGCTGTTGCTCATAAGCTTTCCACACTTTGTCCGTGGAAAATCTGGATAATCGAGATTGAGACTCCAGACTTTTCTAGTATAGGAATAAGAAACATTTTAAACAGTTAACTCAAGTGATGAACTTCTGAACATGCATAAATAGTAGCTGTCAAACCAAGAACTGCTACTGGTATTGCAAATAACCGGTCACTTTCATTACTTACGAGTTTCCGCAAGGCGCACGCACCTCCCCGACCATACGAAGACGGCTGTAGGAACCTTCACTCACAGCGCTTAGTTTCAGCAGAATGAAGCTACAACTTAGCGTGAATCTTTTTCCGATCCCCAAGGGTACAGAAAACGCCCGTACGACACCTTCAAGCCGCCTACCCGGAAAAGTTCTGTAACCTTCTACGTAAACGTGACCGTACTATTCGGAAACCGCGTAGAGTGCTAAAATAAAAATTAGGCTTGCAACGTTGTGTGAAAGCCCTCATCGGTATAATTTTGAACTAGTATTAGAATCCATGATAATTCCTAGTCAAGCTTTTCCTGTTGTGGTAGCAAATATCGTGGATTTTAAATAATTTTTATAAGTTATTGAACAAATGCAATAAAAAAATACAAGAATAATTAGTCTACAGTTTATGCTAATCGTTTTGGTGGTTGTCATCGATTCCGTTAAAAATCCTCCCATGAAGGAAAAGCTGCAAAGTTGGATTTTTATGCCTGCAGTTTAAGTGTAAATATTTAGGACTTTACGTTTTGTCTCTTTATATAAAATTACGCGGAACGTTAGCTGGTAACTACTTTTTGTTTTATTTAGGTTTTTAGACTATGATGCCTAATATTTTGTCTGAAATTTATTGCCATGTTTCCAAAAGTGCTTTTGCTTCTAGCCAAGACACAAACCCAAAATCGTATATTTCTGTAAATATGGTAAATATTTTTGACACTTTTGATCTAGATACCTATTTTTGTCAGCTGATTGACCGAATTGAAACACTGCTGCTCCCTAATTTGAATTGCCAATATGCCTACTACCATAAAGTAACATACCTACGGATAAGAGAAACCATGGCATGCTAAAATTTTCGTACCGCTTTTGCGGCAGGCTGGCGGCAGGCTTGTCATTTTTGCCAGTTTACACTTTAAATGCGTCGGTCCAAGCCTCGCCTCGTGTAACATCAGCGGTGGGGAGACACGTAAGCTTACTGATATGACTAACTGGCAGTATTTCAACGAGAAACGAATAAAATTATATTGGGAGTTTTCGCATGACCTGTCCTTAAATCGGATATTCCATGATAACTCTTGTAATTTCCTTACTCTATGCTACTACCCGTTCCGTTAATCGACGTCTAGTAAGAGGAAAGCTCACGGTGTATGTGACGAATATGGCAGGTAAATAGGAGGTATAATAAAAAATAATTGTTTAGTTTTGGCCTGGTGTAAGATTTATTAATTACCGAAAAACTATATTTTGATCTTAAGTATGCAAAAAGCAAAAAGAGATTTAATATATTTCCATTTTAAAATAAATTGGATGCAGTCTAGTTAGTCTATTGATAAAAAAAAACGCCAATAATGCACGAGTAAGCAGGCCCAGATTCCCTTTAGAGATTTTATATTTTAAATATCAGGTTTCTTAGGTAAGGGTATATTCTCAAAAGGTCAGAAATTCCAATGCCCACGTGATATTAGTGTCAGATAGAAATAAGCTTTGAAAAATATGTGCGATAGCTTATTCAATTCAAAATCCTCTATAAAATATGCTTATTAGCACATAAAAAATTGCGATTGTTACTAAGAAAATCAGAAAGAAAAGAATGGTGTCTAGTTTTTTGTTAATACCTTTAAAAATAATGAAATTTAAGGAATTTTGAACAAAGATTCTGAAAGAGAAAAACATTTTAAATAAAATGTCTTTATTCTCTTCTTATTTTTTTTTCTTAACGCTAAAAATGGGGCTCGCGCGCCCCGCCGTCTAAAAAGCCGGTTTATCACTTAAACTACCTATTTTATTTTAATGACAACTTTTTAAAAATTTACCCCATTGTTAATTAACAATTTTTTGTTATTCTCCATTTTTATAAATTACGGCATAAAAGTTTAAATAATTGATCCATGAATTTTTCGCATCGTGGAGCTCCTCTTATTTAGGTACTTAATAAAGTTTTGCAAAAAAGTAAGTTTATTCTTTTGTTAATTAGCGTTTTTTAATTTACCAAAAAAAAGGACCAAAAAATTTCGTATAAAACTAGTAATATATTTATTAGTGCTGTTTTTGCACCCAATATGGGTTATAATAAATATTGGAAAAAAGAATTATCATCATTTAGTAAAAAATGGTTTATAGTAGGGGAGCCCACGATGCTAAATGGGAGAGACTTACTGGGTTGCAAAGCTTAGATGATAAGAAGAAAAAAATGTTAAATAATGTATATCTTTTCATCGGTCAAGGAAGCGGCTATATATTTTTAAATATTTCAAAAAAATACTGTTATTATTTCGGCTCGTATCAAATTATATATGGTTCGTTATTCTTGAATTATTTTCTTTAAAATAAAAAAATTGCCAGACTTAAGAATGTCAAAATAACGTTTTCTTTAACTTTGTAGCCTTTCGTTTTCTTTACGTCACTCTTAAATTGTCAAATTAGTGAAATATACACTGTTTAGCACGTAATTAACTTAGCCTATTAATCTACGCTCGAAAATGTCTGATGGACATATTTTTGTTTTTTTCAATCAGCCTTGTATACAGGGTTCATATTTGGTGGAGGTACTTAACCGGGTACAAGGTATCCTCCGGTATATTAATCTGCGGCGCTGTAATAAATCCCAAAATCTCCCTCTTGGGCTTCCCTACCATTATAAAAACCATACTATTTTGGAACTTTAAAAAATACCATCAAAAAAATAATTATTAAATAATTTTTTATATTGGTTTGTTTTATATAAATTTTTAACACTTTTAAACTATCGGAGATTTATTAATCTTTAAAATAAATGTAAGATTGATTTTGCAGCTATTGTTTATCAATTGTTTTTAAAAACTGTAGCATTTGCTTATAAAAATGTTGAATGTTTTTTACATATCTTGCCATTTAAGTGCTTCTAACTTATTAAATAATATAGATGCAGCTACGGACCCAATGAAATGCAATGAAAAATCTTTGTAATTACGTTAAGGTTGTATCAATACCCGCCTTTGTTTAAATAATAAACTAGTTTAAATTTATACTAAGGAACTTTTTCCATTTTTTATGTTTTACCCATCTATTATTGATCTGTAATACCTTAGAAACGGAATATGTTATGGTAGCAATAATACCTGCTATCACACCTAGGGCATTATAGGCGGGCATTATGATAATAATGCCCTAATGCGCTAATATGGAAATTTTACTGCTTATCCAATTTTATTTCTCTCACAATAAAGATCAAGTTTATACAAACATATCTATTAAAATAAAATCAATAACTTACCAGTTCCTGAAAATATACCATGAAAACGGTTTCGGTTATTTGAAGAATTGCGTTCGCATCTTTCCAAATACCAAATATGCCATACTCCCGATCATACTGTTGCCTTGATTTAACTGGCAAAAGATTTTCGGTCGCTTTTATGGCCTTTTCTCTTATATTTTGTGGAATTTCTTGCATTTTGAGCAAATCGTTAAATAAAAATGCCAACTGACTAACTGATAGAAACATCAAAGTCAAACTTAACACCAGTCATTATCTACTTACGTATACAGGTACAGGTGCAACTTATTTTTATATTGCGAATAAATAATGTAATTAGTCATTAAAAAACTCTTTTTTGGGTAATACATAAAGCATTGTATGCACCACGGGCTTTACTGGACTATAATGCCCATCAGGTCGAAATCTAGCCCTCGGGCTATTTCGACCTTCAGGGCATTATAGTCCTAGTAACGCCCTTGATACATAAATAACTATAAAATAGTCTATTTGTTTATAAGCAATTTCCTAATAAAAGACGTATTTTTTTTCGTTAAAAATACCCATATCAGATGCAAAAACAGCAATCATAAGATATTATCAAAAAACATTATTTTTAGAATTTTTGTTTTTAATTAAAAGAATGATAATTAAGAAAATATTATACTTAATTTTTTTGCATAACTTTATTAAGTACCTAAATGAGAAGAGTTTCACAACGCTAAACATTTATAGCTCAATTATTTAAATTTTTATGCCGTAATTTATGAAAACTGAGATTAGTTGGTTAATTAAAAATGGGGGAACTTTTTACAACGTGTCTAGATTACGTCGAAATTCTTTCAAATTTTTAAATTGTTATCGAATACTTAAAAAAAAGTACATTTTAAGTGATAAACCGGCTTTTAAGACGGCGCGGCGGGGCGCTCCATGTCAAAACGATCTTGCGGAACCCCATTTTCAGCGTTTAATTTTTTTATTAACAATGAAGATAGTATTATTGATAATTCAAATTAGGCTTGCAACGTTGGTAAAAAGCCCTCATCGGCATAATTTTGAACTAGTATAAGAGTCCATGACAATTCATAGTCAAGTTTTTCTCATTGTTGTGGCAGCTAATATCGTGTTTTTTAAATATTTTTATAATTTTTTGAATAAATGCAATCAAATATACAAGAACACGGGCGAGTGCTGGCAAATCGTCCAGGGACGAACGCCAATAATAATAATAATAAAAAAAAATATATACAAGAAGAATTAGTCTACAATTTGTGCTAAGTGTTTTGGTGGTTGTCATCATGGATTTCGTAAATAATTCTGCCATGAACCAATAGGTGCAAAGTCGGATTTGTTATGCCTGCAGTTTAACTGTATCTAAATATTCAAGAACTTTCGTTTTGTCACTTTATATAAAATTACGTGGAACGTTAGCTGGTAACTGCTCTTTGTATTATTTAGGTTTTAGACTATGATACCTAATGTTTTGTCTGAAATTTAATGCCTTCTTTTCAAAAGTGCTTTTGCTTCTAGCCGAGACACAAACCCAAAATCGTGTATTTCTGTAAATATGGTAAACATTTTCGACACTTTTGATCTAGATACCCATTTTTATCAGCTAATTGACCGAATTGCAACACTGTTGCTCCTTAATTTGAATTATCAGTTATTTAAAATTTCCTCAATGTCAATATTCTTTAAGGTATTACCAAAAAGTTGTCACCATTTTTTCCCTATTATTTTGTTAATAACAATTGCAATTTCTTATGTGCTAATGAGCCCTTAAAAATATTTTTTTAGACATAATATTGAATCAAATGAGTTATCGCATATATTTTTAGAAGCTTTATTTGTATTTAATACGTTTTTGAACTTGTTGACTAGACTATATGATCGTTTAGCTGTTTAAAAATAGAAACATAAAATAATGTTTGCAAAAATTTTTTTAAAAGGTTTTGCAGACAAAAAATAAACAAACCTGAGTTTAAAACAATAAAAAAACATAAAAATAGTCAGAGGCTAATAAGTGAGCTAAGGTTAAATATATCATAATAAATGTAAAATTTAAGATGATTTAAACAAATATTATTTTGCAGACTTTTTAAAATTAAATTCAGTATTTTTTGGGGTGGCCCATCTCTATGCAAGTGATTTTTTTAAATGTTTTTTACCGGGCCACCCTGTAAAAAATTACCTTTATATTAAAAAATAAAACCTACAAAAATTCAACTCAATTTGACTAGAGTAACACATGCCGCAAGCAGGTCAACATATTATATATAGGTATAGGTACACCGAATATGATATTATTATTTTATTTTTCCCAGCTAAAGTGGGGTAGGTAGGTTGATATCAGACTGTTTTTGTAGCCTGTAATTCAAATATGTATTTCTAATCACTTTTAAGAATAAAATATACTCATTGTTTGACCTCCGGACAGTGGAGGACTACAAAGTTCTTCCCGGAGTGGCGAAGATTTCTATAAGCTGATGGTATCCTGTTTGGTGGTGAACACGAGGTATTTCTCAAATGGCGGGAAATAGATGGGCGTGCCATGAGAACTGTCAGGAGTGAAAGTGAAGGTTATACGTAACACCAGTAGCAGATCTTGGTTTGACAGCCGACAATTTATGCATTGCATCGATTGTTGAATTATATGTTTTCTTTTTGGAATTTCTGGGAGCTAAGAGCTCGATTATCCAGATTTTCCGCCGACGAAGCCCTGGAAAGCATAGTCCGGAAGGGGGAGAGTGGTGGATTGAACCTGAAGGGACCAAAACCAAAAAAAAATTAGAGAAAGAGAGAGAGTGAGAATAAAATATACCTGTCAGGCTTGCTGTAATAATAACGAGTGGAGAAGTAAAGCAAAAATGCTGAAAGTGTCCCCTTTGCAGCATTCAACCGGTAAGGAACAATTCTTGGCAGTTTATAAAACTCTAATTGATTGGAATTTATAAAATAGGATTATTGGCTTATGTTGTGACACCAAAACCTTTATTCTAGTGTCTTAAAATTATGCAGCTGCAATATTGCAACAACAATTACAAAAGACAGGAGAAATATTTTTTATTTTTTTCTTGTCAACACCATATTTTTAAAATAGTTTTGAAAATTTTATTTGATGTAGAAATGCCCTTTTATCTCGTCACGATGTTGATTTTGTAAATTTTTTTAAACCTTTTAAAGAATATTGGTCTAAAACAGAAAAAAATACTTTGTGTAAAAGTTAGCATACGAAATGAGAAGTTCGCAGGTTTTGGACGTGGAAAAAAACTACTTTTCTTCAAAAATGTTGCCGACGTTTCGACCTTTATTGTGGTCTTTATCAAGGCTACTTTTGTATCAAAAAGTAGTTTATGTCATTCTCTCTTAATCTATGTTGTATAGTCCATAGATATTAAAATATATGGGGAGCATCACAACACAACAAACTTAAATAATACGCACACACTGATTAAAATGTAGAAACACAAACTATGATGAATTTTTACGAACAATGAGCAAAATTATAAACATATAAATATATCGTTCTCGATGAAAATCAGTGCCCGCTGTAGAAAAGTAGTTTTTTTTTTCCACGTCCAAAACCTGCGAACTTCTCATTTCGTAGAAAAAATACATTTTAAAGCCATTTTACGACCTCCAGTTTTAAAAAGAATTATTAAAATATAAAAACATAGACAAAAATATATCTTAAGCTGCAGGGGTTAAAATAAAATAGTAAATTAGGTAACAAGTGCACAAAGGGAAACTTTTTTACGAATGGAAAGTTTGACAGCACGAGCCGTTAGGCGGGTGCGGCAATCCCATGGGTAAAAAAAGACACTTTATGCATGTGTTACATACTATATTTTTTCCACGACCGTATCCAATTTTTCCAAAATACCATTTTATACATGTTTTGTTTATCTTAACTTATTATTTTAAATTTTGCAGCACAGCCATTATATTGCAATAAAAAATCATAGCCTCCTTATTTTTTAAGAGACAATTATCCTCTCCATAACCAACGCCATAACTATGCATTTATTATTCAATCTTAGAAAATTGTATGTACTTACTTTTTGTAGAAATATTACTAAAAAAGTATATATATATATTTTAAAATTCTTAGTCATCCAAATTCATTCATCTCTAATAACTTTATTTGCAAACTGTCTAATTTTAAAGCTAGTGACCCATGAACTAAAAGAATCATGACGAAATCAAAGGTAACCTGACCGTTCGGTTCAGTGATGTCGCGTTTTCTGTTTCATTGCATAAATTGATATTTAAATCTATTGTAGTAGACATTGAAAACTAATTTAAAGTGTAAAAAAGCTTTGAAGTGTTAAAAAAAGTTACTTTTTTAACACTTTATGTAGTGTACTAAAATAGAGTACTTAACCTTCATGTTAACGATTAAAGAAACGGCATTTTTTTAACGGTAGTGGAAAAAATCATTTGTGATATCTAAATTCTAAAAATGTTTTCTTATCGTTCTTACATAAAAATATTTAGATTGATGTTAAGAAGGAAATGGTAAGGGGTGTAAATTAGACGGCGTCAGGTGTAGAGGGCATCAAACGAATAAATAGTAGGAGAATTCGATCAAATAGAAACTTATAGTAAGAACAGTTTAAAAACGCAAATTCGGTACTCTTTGAAAAGAAAAAAAGCACAAAAAGTTGTAAGCAATTAAATCGCCATGGCTTTCTTCGCGGCCGCCTTTGCTAACTTTCCTTTATGATAAGCCGCTTGATGCACGTGCGTCTCTATCGGCACGGACTGTAATGGATACCAGCGTCTTTTATACAATAGTCCAAGAGCCAGTGACATTCGGATACATTTAAGAAACACATTTTATGGAATAAAATTATGTGTATTATTGTTACACATTACTTAACTTTGTAATATTGAATTTATGTCCATAGAGGATCAGAATTAGCAACTATATTTTTCCTGTAAATGTAATTAATGTTTTCTAGCTATATTAAGCCAAGGTTTTTGGTATCCCACAGAGGATCAGGAGATGTAAAAATTAACATAGGATTTGTAAGATTCTTTCGGGCTAAGAAATATTCATTTTCATTACCTTGAATTCCCCTGTGTAGCAGCACTAGGGTTGCCATCCGTCTCGAAGTCCTGAATATATAGCGAAAAATCCCAATTTACGATATGAAACAAAATATTTTATATAGTAGAACCCATCTTTAATTCATTCTGAAAACGATGCCGGAAAATAGACAAAAAATCATAATGTAAACAAATCCCTTTGTGAACATTGCAGCATGAATTTTATAATACAATAAACCACAAATAAATATCGTGAACTCCCTCCTACCCGCTAAACTTAAACGTACCAAAAATCAAAGTGTCCGGACATTGCCTATAGAATTTATAACAAGCCTTAGCACCACTCGTGCAAGCGTAACCCTTGTTACCAAGCTAACGTAGCATATTAAAAACAAACAATATGCATGCTTTTAATATTATGTTTGTAAAATTCTAGGAAATGGTAATTAGAAATCATTTAATTTAGGTAAAAACCTAATACATTAAAATTCTATATTATACCTATTTTAATACCACTTGCCCCCAACTAAATGAAAAAAACCGTCTCGATATTAAAATAATATTAGATGTTGCCATTTATATTAATAATGTTAAATACATTTTACATTTTAGTTATTTTTTGGCTGTTTGCAAAAACAGAGCGATTGATTTCGTTCGTTTAACGATCTTTGCCCAAAACATTTTATAGTATTTTTTTTGTTCTAGTGCTTTTTGTTATATAGTTTTTATAGTTTTTGTTTTTCTGTACAGTTTATTATTATTTCGTCTAGTGTTATTAGTAGGGATTAAAAAACTGCCTGTATGGCTGCAATTTGGAGACAATTTGAAGTGCCTCAAAATAGTTTTAAACCGTGGCGACCATTTACGGACAGTCAGAAACTTTGGGGCCCTTAAGAACTTAGTAAAGACACAAAAAAGGCAGAGAAAACTGACGGTAATATTACTGATAAGACTGGAAAGCATCTACTTCGCGAAGCTCAACAAATACTATTAAATATTTATTTAAATCTAAAAAAGAAATGGCAAATTAACATCTTATTAAAAAAGTTAGTAAATTGGCAAATATTTGTTTACGCACTGCTTATAATTGGATGTACCGCCTTCTTGTTGAAAAGGAATTATTAGACGGGAAACGAAAATGGTTTTCTTAAAAACAGATTAATGGTATCAGCCAAAAACATTGCAAAATGTAGCGCTGACTATCATCAAGATATGGATTCTGTACTTTTTAAACAATGGTTTGAGAACAACCTAATCCCAAATTTACAACCGCAAAGTGTTATAGTTCTGGATAACGCTCCATATCACTCAAAACAAGTACAGAAAAACCAACTAAATCAACACAAAAGTTGATATTAAGAATTTTTTCCAAGAAAATATCGCCCCGATTCCTCCAGATTGTAAAACCAGGGACAGTCTTTTAAAAATTATATGAGAAAAAAAATTTCAAAGACATATTACATTGGCCACACTTCATGGTCATACGGTATTGCGTTTACCACCGTATTATTGTGTGTTCAATCCTATAGAACATATGTGGCATTATTTGAAGAACTACGTCCGAAAAAATAATACCGACCCCAAATTTGGTAAAAATGTGTTAAAACTAATAAGACAAGGAGTTAAAAAAGTAGACAAATTCTGGCCTGGCTGCGTATAAAGGAGAAGAAGAACTTTTAAATAAAGGTGCTAATATAAGGCCGTTAATAATCTCAGTAGGCCAAAGTGATTCGGAAGATGACTACCATCTTATATAATAATACTAATTTGAGTATTACCACACCGGCATGGTAAGTACTTTATTTATATAAAAAATCTTAAAATAAAATAATTTGTTTTTTGAGATTATCAACTTTAATTTCTATTATACTATTATAAGTAAATGTTAGTCAATGTGGCAACACTGACTAGCCGCCTTATTTATGGGAATTTGCAGGCGGCCTTTTTTATGTTTTTTTATTATTTTCAAAGTGTGCCGAATTTGCGTTTTTAAACTGTTCCTACTATACTTCGATTTTTTTTGTAAATTAAATTTTCTCACAGAACTTTTAAAAAGCAATTCAGCAACTTGGAATAATACTAAAAATTGCAGCAATTATCAATAATCTTAAGTTAGTAACTGACACAGCTAAAAGAGTTATTAAGCTTATTAATGAGTATGATAAAATATTACCTAAGGACAAGGAGCAAAAGCAATTATTAGTTTTAATTGTTAGGCATTACAAAACACGTTTTCTAAATGTTAAAAAACTGACTTAATTTACATTGTTTAATAGATATTTTTAAAATTGGTAAAATTTTATGTTTTAATGGATAATAGTTTTTAATAATTTAAAGGTTAACAAAATAATAATTTCTAACCAAAGTCGGTCTATATAGGGTCGCGACATTCGGCAATATTGCTTTGACGTGTTATGACGTCACATCTTCCATTTTTCGGCCATGTTGTTCAGTGCCGGAGATATACAGTTTATTGTATTAGTAGAACAACCGTTTACACAACAGTTTTTAATTGTAATTAAGTTGTAAATTCTTTTACTTTAAATAAAAAACATTTGGAATTAAATCTTTCAACAAATATCACTTCTAAAACAATGCAAAATGAAATGCACAAATTCTAGACGCAACTGGATTGATCATCAGCTTTGATTTTACCCAGTCTTGCCAACTTTTCTCCGAGAAGTGCCCTTCCTTGCGTCCCCGACCTCGAACCGCCTAAAAGTTGAGGATATGTCGCAACCTTATAAATATAAACTAACCTTGATCTCTAACACAATTTGGCTTTGCAATTGGGTAATTACCATTTTTTATCTTTATCAGTTTTAACGTTGCTTGCGGCACCACTTCGCGTTATCCGATTAAAATAAGATTTTAGTTGGAATGTTTTTTTTTATCAAATGGAACCTTTAAAAGATAATGGACCACCCTAGTATTTATATTACAAATTTACGTTTTTATCGTCCCGGGACACAAAGGTAAAAAATCCAACTAAAAAAGGATAAAGCCAAAATCATTTTTATATAAAGCAATTTAATCCATCAAACGATATACTTGCACGGAATCTGGTAATAAAGGATTACCCCAGATAAATTGACAAATTATTGTTAGGGGAGAATTTGAATGTGGAGCGATTTTAAATAAGCAGCTTAAAGACTCACAAATAAAACTAAAACCTTACTTATTTGTTGTTGTTATACCGTTTAAAAAAATATACCAAATCTTTATTCCTATATTTAGACAAAAAATTTATTTGGCTTTTCTTTAGAATTAAGATATACAATGACCGCCAAAGAGCTGGACACATATGAAAAAAATATATATTTTTAAAATAATTAAAAACTTTTTTGGCAACAATCATGTTCCTTGTCGCGAAAAGAGTCATCAAATACTCATCATCTACTAATGAGCGACCAAGTTTTACAGAGCAACGACACCTTCAATCTTGTGGGCGTCACATTTGAAAGTAACCTTAACTGGCATAAACACATTGAATCTATAGCCACGGCAGCTTCAAAAAACTTGGATTTCTCTTTCGAGCCAAAAGTATTTTTCCCCTTCTAATTTATACACTTTATATGTGTCCCAAATCCGACCTTCCTTGGAATATTGTTCTCATGTCTGGGGCATGGCGTCCCCCACAACCCTGAGCATTCTGGATTCTATTCAAAGAAAAGCTATTCGTCTCATTAATGATCCTTCACTTACAGAAAGGCTTCCCTATCTTGCCCATTGTCGGGCTGTGGGGGATTTATCGCTTTTTATAGGTACTTCCATGGCTTCTGCTCTAAAGAATTGTCTAGTATAATTCCTCCACTCACGGTTCCCAACAGAGAAAATCGTGGTTTCGAGCGTATGCATCCCTATACGGTCCAACTGGACAGGCCCCGAGCTTCTCACTTTGTTATTTCTTTTATCCCTAGAGTTTCTAGATTGTGGAAATTGCTGCCCGCGGAGGTCTTTCCTTCCCTCCCAAATCTTCAAGTATTTAAGTTCCGTGTCAACAAACTCCCTCTTACCTCGCTTAAGACACCCACGGTACATTAGTATTTAGGCTTTTAGTCTTCGTGGTTTGTCCAAAGATAAAAAAATCACCTCTGCTTATCGAGTGACCGAAAAATCAATAATAACATCCGGTTCACGGGCGTCCTAGGGGAATATTAATAAAAATTTAATTAAAATATCAAAAAGTAAGGTTAGTTGCCTCGATATCTGAAAAGTGTTTAGAATTTAATTTTAAGCCAATGCGTAAAATTTGAAATAAATATTTTTAAAAATGGAAAAAACTTTTTTCAAAAAAAAAAAAAAAAACATCGGTCAATTTACGAATCCGAATTTTTTTCTTTAAAATAATTTTTCTAACTATTAAGTGACGAACTTATTTGATTTATCCCAATTTTTGTTTTTTCTTTCACATTTAAGACGAGAAAATTTAAAATTGAGATTTGGCAAGTACTCTAAGTGTGTCCGTCCACCTGCTTTTTCTAAGAGCTATATTGTAATTTTAAAAATTTAAACAAGAGTATTTTTAGGAGTGTTTTTAATTTGTTTTAAAACCTAATTATGTTGCAAATAAATTTTGTATAAATGTGCGATGATATTGTATCAGTTAAATTTTAAATTATTAGGTGAGTTTTTTGTTTTTAATATTTTTTTTCTCAAAACCACATTTTTCAAATTGATGT
Organism: Listronotus bonariensis; assembly: GCA_014170235.1. NCBI lineage: Eukaryota > Metazoa > Arthropoda > Insecta > Coleoptera > Curculionidae > Listronotus > Listronotus bonariensis. Next base: position 431,756 of record JACEGR010000022.1, read on the forward strand.
ACACGATAACTCGTAAAGTTATTGACCGATATTCCTGAGATTTTGCACACATCTTTTTAACAACAGTACTTTCTATGCAAAACTACAAAATTCAGACTTTTTTAACGATAGAAAAATTGAGCGTTTGTAATAAACTCTTAACCAACTTATTTGTTTTATAAAGTGGCAAAAATTTGGTGTAAAGATGCGGCGAGTTTTAAATTTTTATATGGATGCCAGGGCAACTGCAAAATTGAAATATTAGGTTTGTTCCAGCAGACTGTTAGAAATGTTTGCAACCGTTCGGATTCTGCGCACGTCAAATTTGTCGTTCCAGCAGTGCCACGTTTGTAACAGTATACAATTTTTTGTTGTTCCAGCCGTAGTTTTAAGATGTTGGAAACAGTTTGAAAAGTTTGCAAACTTTCTTCAAACATTACTGACAAATTTTTAACATAACGTTTCTTGTATTGACGTATAAGCAGTATGCACGTCTTGTTTATTTTTCGTTCCAGCAGAAAACTGTTGCCAACATTTCTGACTAATGTTTGTAACAATTTCTGCGTTTTACGATTGTTGCTAACATGTTTCCAACATTCTGCTGGAACAAAGCTATTGTAACATTTTTTAAATGGTACGGCGTAAATCTAGGAATATGAGGCAATTCTAGAAATTGCAATTATTATTGTGGAAAATTTAATGGTTTATAAGGTATTTTTAACTATTGATATAATTATAGTTTAAGATAAATGTGTTAAATTACAAAAAAAATAGACTACAGACTACAATTATTTAGTAATAAAAATGGGGTTAAAAATAGAGGTAGGGGTTAGTTTGTTTTAAAATAGGGATTAAACAAAAAAATAGTTCCTATAAAAAAATAAGGGATTATTTTTATATTAGAGAGATATGGGTACTTTGGTTACCGCCTATGTTCGTTATTTACGTAAGGCGCTATTTAAATACCGCATACGGTATTTAGTGTTTGTTTTTAGAGATATGGAAGGCGCCATATTACGAACAGTTAATTAAACCTGTCTGCGAATTTACAAAATTAAAAGAAAATGATCCTTTAATGTGCGAATACCAAAGTTTTTCCCGTTATTTCAACCACATTTTACTGTAAACTTTCCCACTTTTCCAGATGAATTTTGACTAAGACATTCTTTCAGAAAGCCAGGTCATTTTCGGCCGACAATCTTAACCTTTTCGTTTCTTTTCCACCTGCAACATTTATCCAAAAATAAAAAAGCAAGACTTTATCAAAGATTATTAGTTTAACTTTACTCTGTGGCTTTATTACAAAAATATTTGTAGAAATCGTCGAAATAAATAATATAACCTTAAAAAATAAACAAAAGAAATATTGTGCGCATGGCAATTCTATTCGCTATTTTAAATAGCACGCGGCGTTATCAGCCCGCAAATTACTTCATGCGGTAACGTTATTACCGCCAGCGACGGTAAAAATCGAATCGCGCATAACTTAACTGTCATAATATTGCTTACGTTATTATCACATGACGTTACAGCACCACCCATATCTCTCTATTATATGTGTTATGTGTTTATACAGACATGTTAAATTTTACATGGATGCATTGCACCCATAGATTTGACTTTTTTGGTGCATAGGCTCCCGTGCACTAGCTTACTTGCCGCCTTCGTTTGGGTAAGAAGTTTGAAATTTTTCTGTTTTTTAATCACTTAAATACTTAGGCAAATTCCTCCCTTAACGGGGTTTTTAAAAGTCTGAATTCTTTAGGGCTATGCTTGAAACTAATCCTCTTTCTAAACCCCTTAAATCTCTAGGTACATTACTTTGCTTTTTGTTTCTCTTGACATTGTTTTTTTATTTGCCATCTGAGAATAAAATTAAATCGTCCACATTTCCACTCAAACCGCATATCGTCACCTTAATTCTAAAACCACTCAACTTCAAGTTTTTATTAATTATAAAAATGTGATTTTAATGCCATGTTTAGCCCTATTTTATAAGGCTAAAGATGGCTTTAAAATCACATTTTTTATAAAAACTGGAGTTGGGTGGTATTACAATTGAGGTGACGATATACAGGGTCATCAAATTAAGTGTCTGTCATTTGTAACTTCGTTATTACTCAAAATACAAAATAGTAAGTTAGCAAACTAGTAGCTTTTTCACGCTCTTTAAGACTAAAGATTATAAAAAACAATTGACAATCGGGTTGCTGAGTTATACAGCAAAATACCCCTTTTTAAATGGAACATCCTGTATATTTTATCACCATTGGAAAGTTCTTTCAAAATCCTTTAAAAAGTCTGTATGTAATATATCCAATTTTTCATAGTTTCGGAAATATGGCCATCCTCAGGAGTTTAATAGTAAACTGGATTTTTATATAAAACACCCTGTTTATGGTATCATCATTATAACGATATTTTAAAGAGCTTTAAGAAAATACCATATTTGATGTGTCTATCTTTTTAGTTTTGGAAATATAGCCATTTAAATCTGAAAGATAGAAGATATTTTCCCCGTTTTATTTCTGACACTAAAACTTATTGCTTATAGCTTAAAGCTGTGATATAATGGAAATTTAACGTAATTTTTAGATTTGAATGGCCATATTTCCAAAACTATAAGAGATAGACATATCAAATGTATATTAAAGCTGTTTTAAATATCTATTTATTGGTAATGTAATATACAGGGTGTTTTATTTAGAAAATGCCAGTGTACTATAAAATTTCTGAGGATGGCCATATTTCCGAAACCATGAAAAATTGGATATATCACATGTGGACTTTTTTTCAAGGATTTTAAAAGATCTTTCTAATGGTGATAAAATTTACAGGGTGTTTCGTTTAAAAAAATTTGCTGTATAACTCAGAAACCCGATTGTCAATATTTTTTCTAATTTTCAGTCTTAAAGAACGTGAAAAATGCTACTAGTTTGCTAATTTAAACTATTTCGTATTTCAAATAATAACGAAGTTACCAATAACGGACACTTAATTTCGAAAATTCAAAAATAAAAATGTTCTTAACCAAAGTGTTCCCCTTTGGGCCAAAAGTATCTGGTATATGTTTGTGTGGGTCCCATGTCTCATTTTTTAGATAAAACAAAAATTTAAATCCTAGTTGCGCGGCTGCTCGAAACATACTACCCTTTCCCAAAAATCCATACCTTGCGGTAAATATTCCAGTGCAAACCCCATACTTTGCTCTTTAGTTATATCGGTCCAAAATGGCTTTTTAGCAGCTACACTGCTTCTCAATTCCGAATTTTTCCTAATACCATTTCTGGTGGCTGAAAATTAAATATTGTGTGCCATGTTAATTCCGTCACTGTACGTGACAATGTATTTGACAGCTTTTAAAGTTTAGCAAAGACTTTAACCAAATAATAATTTATCCCTAAAATGTTTGCATTTTTACTCATAAATAACCATACATAACAACTAGTTTTCTTTTTTAACTTTGCCAATATAGACATATCAAGCTTTATATGTGGTCCTTTTTGTAATTCAGAAAAGTGTCTTGCCATTTGATTTTTTCTTCTCAAGTTCCAAGGTTAACTACAATTAGTATAAAAGAAGGGTATATTGTTTTTTATAGCTGATAATCTAAAAGGTTTTTTTAATAATATTTTTATATGTACGATTTTAACTTATGAAATTATATCGGTAATTTTCTAGAAACCGAGCAACTCCGATTTTGACGAAATTTGGTATTCGGGGTTTTGTGGCGCTGATTACGAATCTTAAAGAATTATTTGGCGGAAACGTTTCGTTCTCGAGATATCCATCATCAAAGTTCAAATTTGAACTAAGCTTATTTTCACTACATTCCCCCTTCTTTGCACACAATTCTGATTTAAAGCTAAGGTGTCACACAATATTTGATTTTCACCTTTTAAAACCCCGTTTTTTATGTATTTTACATTATTTTTGCATTAAATTGCATAGCTATACTTTGAATCATTTCAATCCCAGTGTGCCATGAAGCCCTATGTGTATGTATGGTTGCCGCATTATCAAAGAAAAGCCACGCAATTTAATGCAAAAATGATGTAAAAACGTAAAAAACGGGATTTTTAAAGGTGAAAATCAAATATTTTGTGACACCTTAGCTTTAAATCAAGAATTGTGTGCAAAAAGAAGGGGGAATATAGTGAAAATAAGTTTAGTTCAAATTTGAACTTTGATGATGGATATCTCGAGAACGAAACGTTTCCGCCAAATAATTCTTTCAGATTCGTGATCAGCGCCACAAAAACCCCCGTATACCAAATTTCGTCAAAATCGGAGTTGCCGCCGGTTTCTAGAAAAATACCATTATATCTTTTAAGATCTGTCTTGCATTAAGCTTAAAAGCAAACAAAGAGTAAGATTTGGTATGGATTTTCAAAAATACATCAAAACCATATTTCTGTTTTTGGGCTCATTTTACTTGTGGAAAAGTAAGCAAATATTTTCTGTATTAATTATCGGCATCTAATTGCAAATTTTTTAAAATTTAATTTTTAGTTACAAGAGAGCGAAACACCTCATTTTCCGAAATTTTGTTAGTTTAGATTTTATTAATATTTAACTTATTTGTTTTTAATAGTATGTCGTAACGTAATTGTAAGTAAATAACATAAAAAGAAATTTTCAAAAGAAAACTTCTATTATGTTTATTGAATGGTTTAGGAATATGCAATCTAACAGATTTTATTTTTTTTCTCGAAAACTAACTAAGATACGAAAAATAGTAAAGGACAAAAATATGGTATTTTTATTCGCCTACTTTAAAGAAACTATAAAAATTGTTTTAAAGTCAGTGGCGTACATTTTTTGTTAGGAATATTCGTTTAAGTGCCTCTGGAGACGCCACTGGAATTGGGAAATTTAATAAAGTCATAGGTAAATGAGCCCTTTAGTGCTACAAATAACATTACCAAATTTTATTAAAATTGGATGAGCGATGTTTACGATCTTTATAAAAACAATTTTAAAATTAAAAGTTTAAAAATATAAATACTATTTTATACATGTTTTATTTATCTAAACTTATTATTTTAAATTTTTACAGCACAGCCATTATATTGCAACAAAAATTATAGCCTCCTTATTTTTTAAGAGAAATTATCCTTTTTATAACTATACATTTATTATTTAATATTAAAAATTGTATGTACTTACTTTTTGTAGAAATGATACCAAAACAGTATAAATTCCTTTTTATTTTCTTAGTTGTCAAAATTCATTATTACTGTCAATTTTCAATTATTTTTATTAAATTTATATGCAATCTGTCAAATTTTAAAACTAGTGATACATGAACTAAAAGAAATAATGACGGAATCAAAGGTAACTTGATCCTTTGGTTCAGTTGATGTCTCGTTTACTGTTACATTGCATAAATTGATATTTAAATTTATTTTCGTGAGCATTGAAACAAAACACTAATTCAAAGAGTAAAAGCTTCGAAGTGTTAAAAAAGTTACTTTTTTATCACTTTATTTAGTGTACTAGAATGGAGTACTTAAATTTATTTTGCATTTTAAAACCAAATCATCGTTTTTTCAAAAAAAAAAATATAAAAATGGTATTTCAACTACTATACAAGTAAATTTTAAAGGAAATTAATTATATTTTTTAAAATTAATTTTTATATTTTAGTCAGCCTGGTAAACGTTTTATTTTCATCTGAATATTTTCTATTTCAATAAGTAATTACAGTTAGGTGAGGCTGTTGGCACTCTTAAATTTTATTTATTAATTTCTGTTTCTATCAGATTTATACAAAACGCCATATTTGCATCAAATTATTACTTACTTTAGAAATGGGAATGTATTGAAAAGGTTTGAGCGAGTAAATATTGGAAATTTGTTTTAAAAATTGATTTTCGACGTTTTCAACCTGAATTTGTAAACTTGACTTTTTTATTGCTGTTTCGTTGCCGCTGTCGCAGTGGCGGCGCCAGCTTTTTTAAGTTGGGCGATATCCGGCAGAGAAATTTAGAGGGTGGGCAGTAACATGTGCAGTGTTGTTATTATATGAAAACAGGGCATATTAAAATTCAGGACAAATATTTTAAAAGCTCATTTTTAAGGTCCCATAAACTGAAAACAAAAACTCCCTCCAACCTGCAACTACGCAAATTGGGCAAAAACTGTGGCAACATTTTCGCATCAAATCTAACGAAAACTTGCACATCCCTATCAGTTAAAAAGTTGTATTTATTGTATGTCTTATAGAAGGAAAATCCCATTAATTTATTAAAGATTCTTCCACCATAGAGTGTATTAATGGGGGTAAAGCCTGTTGATGACCAAAATTTGATGTGTAAGATCAATTTTAAAAGTAAAGCTACACTAGCATAATGGCCACAGAAAAAATCAGATATTTCGTTTTTTGCATTTTTGCCATAAAATAAACAGTTTACGAGAAAATTGTTTGCTTAGTAGGCTGTGTAAACCAAAAAATATTTTATTACCACCTTTAGTGACATACCGGGTGTTGCTCCGTCGAGCGGGACATAGGGAATCCCATGTAAATTTTGAAGTGGTCCAATATTGGCTCCCCTAATTATTTTAGAAGAAAATATTATTAGGATTTTTAAATAGCACGAAAAGTTGTACCCAGTGTACAAATTTCAGCTCTTCTCAATCTGCCAGCTAAGAGATAAATGCTAAAATAAGTTACGAATCTCCTATCTTCTTACACTCCCTATATTATTAGAAGTTTATAATAAAATACCAGAAAATTTATTTAACCTCTTACTCTCGAGTTGTCAGATCAATGTCACATCATTTTTAAAGAATGAACCAAATGAACTACTCAAATCAAGAAAAAATCACTATTATAAAATGGTTTTATCAGGGAAATAGTTATCGAAGAGTAGCGGACATGTTTGCAGCCCATTTTCCCAATAGGTCAATACCAAGTAAATCGACAATAGAACGGACGATAAAAAATTTTGAAACTACAGGCACAGTAATCAATTATTGCAAATGTGAAGAAAATCGACGTGAAAATCAGAGACAAATTGTACAAAACGAGAGGGATTTAGACGTGATACTTTGTGTAGAGGAGGCCGAAGGAAACATTAACCCGAGACAACTGGAGGACCTTACTAGACAAGACCACACCACAATATCCACCAGCTAAGAAATGCTATTTCCGCTGAATGTGCCAGAATATCGATGTACTAGCCAACGCAACGTAAGAAATGAGTTTATATTCGTTTGGGTTATTGTCTGGCAGTTAATGGAGGAATATTTAAGCATTTAATTAAATCCTGATATTTTCGTCATAAATTGATTTCTAAATGTAGACAAATTTGTTTTATTGTCTTGCCTAACTGTGAGGGCATGTGTTGGAATTAGCTGTAAACTAAAATGGAATGCGTGGACTCGTTTTGAAATTTCCGTATAAAATTGTTCAGTTTTGGCAATAACATTATAAATTAATGTTTTAAATTGTTACTGATAGATTGATATGGTGTTTTTATTATTGATTTCTAGAGTACAGGGTGCATAATGAGATACTAAGTTGCAGAAGTATTTAAGCAGTTTACTCTTTACTGGTTGGTTGAAAAATGCTCAAATTTTTATTTTGGGTGGAACTTATTGTGTTCTTCAATAAATTCTAATAGCATTTTTTCTAAAATAATTAAGGAGTCAATATTTGACTACTTCAAAATTTACATGGGATTCCCTATGTTCCGCTCGACGGAGCAACACCCGGTATACAGTGAGAATCTTAAAAGAGTCCCCCTTTATCTTTTAAATGGGACAAGTCATTGAGATCGGGTAAAATTTGGGTAAAAAGGTGTCACTTAAACTACTCTTTGACATAAAAATAATTTTGGTTTAGAAGGCACAGCAATTTTTTTTTCAAATAGAAAGAGAGGTCATGTGCACTTTGTTTTAAAGGCCTTTCGATTCTCTATTCATCACCATTTTATGTTTAAAAATCGGTCCAGTCGTTTTAGACTTACAGGCGTTTAAAGTTTAGCTCCAATTTGTACATACATTGCGGTTTTTAAAAGTTCTCTCCCCTTAACTGCTGAATGGGCCAAGATATCGAGATCGGGTAAAATTTGTGTAAAATGGTGTCACTTAAGCTACTTTTTGGCATTAAAATAACTTTGGTCACGTGGTCTAGTATCAAGGGGGCACTGGCAACTTTATTTTTGCAAATAGAAATGGAGGTCATGTAGCACCTTGTTTTAAAGGTCCTGAAATTTTCAACTTAACGCCACTTTGTTTTTGAAAATCGGCAAGGCCTATCTAGACTTACAAGCCAATTTCATTAAAACCGTACCGTTTGTACGGTATTGAAGGCAAATTTCAAACGGTTCTAAGTTTGGAACGGCTGGGCCGATTTTCAAAAACAAAGCGGCGTTAAAAGATATTTAAAGCGCCTTTTAAACGAGGTTCTACATGATTCCCATTTCTATTTTTTAAAAAAGTCTCATTGAAAAGACAAAGTGGTAACTATTTAAATGTCATTACTGAATTCTATTTTGCTAATAAATGATTTGGTCATTAAAATTTTAAATAGGTACACATAACTGTGGGGAAAAAAATTTGGAATTTTTAAAACATTTTATTAGGATATTTTATTTTATATTTAAATTTTACATTAAAATCCGTTTCTAATGACATGACACCACATACAGTGGTCGGAGGCAAAATTATTTATAAAGAAACTTACTGAAAAAGAGAAAATTTAGAGTACTTTAAGCATTTTTAAACTATAAGAATGTGTTTGACAAGCCAAGTATTGACATACCAAATATCTGAAAACCGTTGACTAAACAGAACTAACCGGAACGTCCCTTCTTACTTTAAGGTGGACAAATATTTTTTCAAAATTTATTTGTTAAGCGTTATCCTCTCTTCCACCAACATAAACTTATTATCTTAACGGGTTTAATTTTTTTGTTTCATAGTTGGCTCGTTGCTAAATCTGGATAAGCCAAAAACCACCTTAAGTTTCTTATTTTCAATGAGACAACCCCAGGGCTGGATTTAAAGGTGTGGAGGCCTCGGGGCCATTAGAGTCTGTGGGGGCCCTGCAATCATATTGGGTCAAATTTTATTTTGAGAAAAATATTTTTTTTACCGAAAAAAATCTTAGAGAGCCAAATAAACACAAGTCTTTAATGTATTATTTTTATATTGTGTTATATTGGCTATATTGGTATGTCTATGCTTACTTTTCTTCGTCATTATGAGTTAGACACTTTTAAAAATTTGTGGGTCATATTTAAAGTAGGTAAAGACCTGAATAATATTTTATACAGGTGTGGAAACTAGGGCTGGTAAAAACCGAAAAAAAACAAAAGCCAGTTAACCGGTTTTAAAAAAATAACCTGTTTCCGTTAAAACCGGTTAAGCGAATATGTAAAAACCGGTTTTTAAAACCGAAACCAGTTTTTAAAACCGAAAAACCGAAACCGGTTTTTTTAAACCGAAAACAGTTTTTAAAACCGAAACCAGTTTTTAAAACCTAAAAACCGGGTTCTCAACTAAACAAAAAATTGGGGTTCCCATTTGAAAAAACAAAGTTGATATGAATATGACCTTAAAATTGTAGTTAAGGTCACAAAGTAGTGACACCATTAAATTTCATACAAGATTTACTTGAATTTTTGTTTCTAAAATGCGCCGTTTTTCGGTTATTTGCCTGTCTAAGGTTAAATGGGCCACCCTGTATAATCTGTCAACCAATATCTGATGTTACAAAATAAAGGGTATTTATATATATATATATATATATATATATATATATATATATATATATATATAATATATATATATATATATAAACCGCAATCAACCAAAACCGATTTATTGATAATCGAAGAACCGGTTTTCGGTTTTTGTTCGATTTTCTAAAAACCGGTATTTGAAAACCGATCATCCAAAAAACCGGTATTCGAAAACCGATTTTTCAAAATCGGTATACTGGTATTCGAAAACCAGTTTTCCAAAACCGGTATACCGGTATTTAAAAACCAGTTTACGAATACCGATTTTCGGATTTGGCCAAAACCGCGGTTAACCGAAAACCGGTTAACCGATTAAACGAAAAACCGGTTTCGGTTGCCAGCACTAGTGAAAACCAAATGGCCGACCATAGGGAATTAAAAGCATAGCAAATATTCGTGGTGGGATGTGTGTTGCTCGCATCGTCATCCAACGAAAGGCGGAAGTGGTGGGCCGGAGGAAGCCCCTAACTGAATCAGCATTGCAGCGGTATATTAGGGGAGTACATAGCAGATTGGTGGAATAGATTCAGTGCTTGATTTGTATATGGTCGACGATTTGCTTTCCATACCGGTATAGTATTTTCCTAATAGTTACAGAAAAGGTGTCATTAGGTAATTAGTCGGAAAAACACAAACAATAATACAATAATTTGATGTTTTGGCTTTTAAATATTCAATTATTGTTTACCAGGCAAATTACTATATACGTATCAAATAGAATTAAAAGTTAAACTCTTTAATAATAAAATTGCTTATTTAATCTGGGCACTTTAAGGATAAAGGTATCTGCTACCTATTGCGATGTTGGAAATTGCAATGGAAAAAATATATTGACTTACTTGACTGAACGCATCGAGTTTTGACCGGTAGAATTTACATTTAAACAAATGGTCGATTTGGAAATAAAAACCCAGCAAACACTATTTGCCGGCAATATACATTTTTCATATTGGCATTGATGGTAAAGCATTGGCAATTAGTGGCAATATTATGCCAACATCTAATACGCATTAAAAAGTTAACCCTAAATAAACACTCAATTGCCAATAAATTCTACATGCAGGCGAATTGCCGGCAAGCATACAAAAATGGCGGCATACCAACCCTGATTAAATAAAGCATGCCTTTTTGTTGCAGGCAAATAAATATTGAATTTTTGAAGGCAAACCTTCAACGCATATTTATACTTTTCAAACCATATTATTAACACTGGTATTAAACTAACCTTTGAGCAATTTTTTTGATCTGTTTTATTTATAATGGCAGCTAAACAACATTATTTTATGTTTTTTACATAATTTAAAGGAAATGGCCTTTTCCTAACATTTTATTGATACAAATCATGCAAATAAAAATTAAGTCAAACAAAATGTTTATTATGTATTTTTGAGAGAATAAAATAAAATGATGGTAAAATTAGCTAGGTTAATTTTGACGATTTCGACCAAAGGTGATAAATTCAAATTTCCCGCTTAGCCGAAATACAAGATTTGACAATTTGACAGATGAGGCAACCTTGCATTTGTTTGGCCGCTTTGTGCAATTGTTTTCTACGTGGTTTTCTAGCTTTTTAGTTTCTTTTTAAAGAAAAGAGTTTTTAGTAGACATAATTAAGTGTATTCATTACCTAATTAGTGTGTGTTGTGTAATTATTTGGTGATGGCTAGTCAAGAAGGCGGGTTATTCAAGTAGACTGTTAGGAGCTGTAAACATTTTGTTTAAAACCTTTTAAATTTGTAGTTACCTAAAAAATTATATGAAATCAGGGAGTTGCCTTATTAAAAGTGTTAAAGACGTGTTAATAAAAATATTATATATATATTTATTTTTTTTTTTATTTTGATACATAACTCCTTTAAAATATTTCTCCCTATGTTTTGGATCTGAAAATTTAGTGTAAGTGTCCCTTAAATACTTACTATTTTAAAGCGTTTTCTTTTGATTTACTATCTTTTTTAAATTTTATTACATACTTTTTATATTGTTTTTTTTTGTTTATTGTTACGGTATAAAAATTTATATTATGTAATTTTTTTATTGATAAAGTTTTCCTGTCCTTTTTTTTCATTTTTTTCGATTACAAAATTTTAAATATGTTATTTAACTTTTGGGACATTCAACTTATAAAACTTACAATACTTATTTAATGATAAATGCCATTATCCTAAACGCATTTTTTTGGCATAACTTATTAATGATGATTGCCATCATCCTAAACGCATTTTTTCATCATAAATTATTAATGACGGATGCCATCACATTATCTGCAACACGTGGCCTAATAACGGCCAATTGCCCACTTTCGCATCTTTTGATACCTTTTTGCCAATGCCTTGTCATTAGAGAGTGTTGGCAATGCCAGTAAATTAAATGTACAACGCCGGCAAAAAATGTTATATGGGAAGGTAAAATTTCGTAGTTATTAGAGACAAAAAGAAGTTTAAAAATCATCACGTATCCTTATCCGTATCGTAATGCGCAGAAGCGATACGTTACGTTACGTTAAACTTATCAATACGGCAAACGTATCCGTGTCGCGATCGGTAACGTATCCCGACTTTCGTACGTTAGAATTAGAAAAGAAGAAGATTCATAACCATAAAATTTGATTAATTGATTGCTTGACAAGTTAGTTAAAAGCTGTCCGGTGATGGCTTAGTGTGTAAGGAGCTAAGTCGTTGAGCGCACAACGGATGTGAGGTGGGTTCAAATCCTGCTGATCCTGAAATACTTATTTATAGGTTGATTTGAAATTTAGTGGTTAGCTTAACACCAGACGGACAATAAAGTTTTAGTTTTTATGTTTTCCTTATTCTCGTAGAAAAAATAGCGTTCCTAACACGTCCTGAAAGTGCCTTTTCCGCACTTGACTGCTTGACCGAGCTCCGCTACGCGTCCTTCGGTCAACTGCAGTCGCATGTGTAAAAGTGGCACTTTCAGCACTAGTTAGGAAATATACTATTTCCTACTCGCGAGCGAAAAAGTGAAAGCATTATTCATTTTTTTAATTAACAAAAATTGAAAATATACAAAAGGCTTTTGTATATTTGTTGGTTTAGTTTTATGAAATAAAACACTCAAAAAATTAGTTATAACAAAATAAGATGTAAATACTCCTCTCTACGGGCGCGCCCGTTCTAAACACAACATTATGTGGCGGGTGGACCTTCGATCCTGTTAAATCAAAGGTGCCAGCGTGGAGTGTCGCAGCTCTATTTCTCTGAGCTCTGCTTATGGGGTCTGATTAAAAAGACCGGCTTAAATAGCGTGCTCTAACCTCTGGATGAATAATACACGATAAACCTGAGCAGGTTGTAGTGATATAAGATATAGAATCCACCTCCAAGCTGACTTTTTTTCCTCTTTGGTCCAAATTACTCTTACTTGATGTTGTTTTTAAAATGAACCATTAGCCCCGGATCTAGAAGAGGGCAAACCAGGCTGTCTGCCCTGGGTAACACCTTGACCCAAAAGTTATCCTATTTAACTATTTATCTCAAATATTTCTACAAAGAAAATATGTGTACTACAAATATGCTGTTAAAAATCCTTAGCCATACAGTTGAATAATTTATCACATGGTTCCATTTCCTACTTTTAATAGGTTTCTTGTTTATTGTTATTTGTAAAGTAAACAATATGCATCTACTATAATTTCTATAAAAATAGTGCCATGTACATGGAAATAATGAATTTAATTAATAACTATTTTCTATTCATTAACCGACATATGTGTTAAATTGTATGGGGTCAAGGGCTTAGTAATTGTATCTTCCTTTTAAGTATTATAGACGTTAAAAATAGTGTTTCAAAAATAAACTTAAAATTATAATTAAACCGGGTATTTAAAAACATATGCAAACAACTTAAAATGTGATTTCTTGTTTGGTAGTTTGCTGGCATGCCGCACTTCTTAATAAACTTCCCTCCTATGGTCTTTTAACTAAACTCTGTACTTGGCTCTCTAGTTATCTATCTGATCGTCGTATATCAGTTATTGTGGACGACCATTCCTCAAGCTTTCACCATGTAAATGCTGGAGTGCCTCAGGGCTCAGTTCTGGCACCAACATTGTTTCTTCTTCACATGAACGACCTTCTGTCGTCCACAACTAATTCCATTCATAGTTTCGCCGACGATAGTACCCTTCACTCCAGTTTTCAGGTTCCTAAACCCATCACTAAACCTGACTTCGAAAATAAACGCAGAGCGATGCAGATATCTCTTTCGCAGGATCTTAATTTAATATTGACTTGGGGCGTCAAAAATCTCGTCCATTTTAATGCATCCAAAACACAATCATGTTTCTTGTCGCGAAAAGAGTCATCAAATACTCATCCTCTACTTATGAGCGGCTTTACAGAGCAAAGACACCTTCAATCTTGTGGGAGTCACATTTGAAAGTAACTTTAACTGGCATAAACACATTGTATCTATAGCCACGGCAGCTTCAAAAAGCTTGGATTTCTCTTTCGAGACAAAAAATATTTTCCCCCTCTAATTTATACACTTTATATGTGTCCCAAATCGGACCTCCCTTGGAATATAGTTCTCATATCTGGGGCATGGCGTCCCCCACAACCCTAAGCATTCTTGATTCTATTCAAAGAAGAGCTATTCATCTCATTAATGATCCTTCACTTACAGAAAGGCTTCCTTCTCTTGCCCATCGTCGGACTGTGTGGGGTTTATCGCTTTTTTATAGGTACTTTTATGGCTTCTGCTCTGAAAAATTGTCCAGTATAGTTCCTCCACTCACGGTTCCCAACAGAGAAACTCGTGGTTCCGCGCGTATGCTTCCCTATACGGTCCAACTGGACAGGCCTCGAACTTCCCACTTTGTTTGTTCTTTTATCCCTAGAATTTCTAGAATGTGGAACCTGCTGCCTGCGGAGGTCTTTTCTTCCCCCAAATCTTCAAGTATTTAAGTCCCGTGTCAACAAACTCCCTCTTACCTCGCTTAAGACACCCACGGTACGTTAGTATTTAGGCTTTTAGCCTTCGTGGTTTGTCCAAAGATAAAAAAAGTCGACCTTTGGGGATATATTGACCCCTCAATACCTCGAAACCTATTTGACGTAAACTACGGGTGTTTATTAATATTTATAAGGGCAACTAAAACCTAAATTTCGTAAAGCTAGCTCAAGCGGTAATAAAGATATGAAGGTGGAAAAATCGTCCATTTGCCACTGACTGACTGACTGACTGATTGACTTACTGACTGACATATAGATCAAAACCTAACCCACTTCCAGATGACCTAGAAAGAAGAAATTTGGAATCTAGCTCGCTAATGGTGTGTAAGCATAGAAACAATCTGAATACAAAAAAAATGTATTTTTAACACGCTTTTATTAACTTGGGTTGTAACTATCTATCTATCTATCTATCTATCTATCTATGTAACGGAATCTTTGAGCCTAATTTTTACCAACTTCCAGCTATTCGATTTCTTTGAAACTTTGCACACGTATTAAGGACCCATGACAATGCAATAATCTGCAAACAGTATCCCGTTATCCTGGTTAGGATCGCCAGGATAAAAAATTCCTTTATATTATAAAAACAACACCTGTGTTGCCATCTTTTGGCAACATCCCAAACTTTTCTCAGGAACTTTAGCTATTCTTGACAAAATGGCGAACTAAAAATGAAAAATAAATAATAGTTTAAAAACTAAAAAACACGCTTTTATATGCAACCGAACTAAAAATTAGAAAATAATTTTTCATTAAAAAATATTGTCACTTCAGAGTAAAAAGCGTGGGGTGCATTTTACTATTTTTTCATAACTTTTCCCTCATAGATATTGGCAAATATAATAATTATAACATTTAATATATTAAGCACCCCACGCTTTTTTACTCTGAAGTGACAATATTTTTTTTAATGAAAAATTATTTTCTAATTTTTAGTTCGGTTGCATATAAAAGCGTGTTTTTTAGTTTTTTAAACTATTATTTATTAATTGTAGCATTTGAAGCGTTGGGCAATGCTCACTGCTATTTTTAACTTTTAAGAAAATATAGACAATAGCATAAAAATTTAAACTATGCAATGACAATGCAAGAAAAATAATAAATTTAAATACCTGCCTAGTTTTCTTTACAAAAAGCAATGATATTCCACCAAAAACATAAATCTAATGTTGCCAAGTTTTGTACAAAATCCAAATATGTATGAGATCTGAGATCTTAAAGTAGGTTAGATTTAACTTGCCAGTGCCAGTTTTTATCAAAATTTAAAAAACATTTAAATAAGTTGAATAACTTTATAAAATTACTAATGTAAGGAAAACTGAACAAGTCATTTTTTTCTAATATTTTTTTATCTTTGGACAATCCACGAAGGCCAAAAAGCATTAATACGCGCATTTAGTACTGACGTCACAACGCAGGCAAGGAATCCCAACAATAGATTTTTATTATGGGAAATCGTGCTTAAAGCTAAAATAAAGCGGTTTATGTGTGTTTTTTGTATGTTTTAAAGTGTTTGTGACTAGTGTAGGCTATGTGACTCTATACTTTCGTGATTATTTGTGATATTTATTCACCTAACCAAACTATGTAAACAAAAGTATAATTGTTACGAACTTCAATCGATAATATTAATGCTGAAAGGTTCGTTGTAATCCATTTTGATAAAACTTAAATAAAATATCTAAAATAGTGGCACTAATGTAACAAAAATAAAAAATAAAGTATATTTTTGATAGAAATCTTTGTTTGTTTGGATTCCATATAAAGCCTTAAAGATATAACTCTAGAGTCAGCCTTTATGGCAGTGTGAAAAAGCGTATGAGAAAGTATTATGATGATAGTATAATCTGTTGGTTTTTGGTCCTGCTAATCAATATGATTAAGCAGAGACAAAATTATTGCTTTTTAAGACTGCCTCTAATAGGTATGTTCTTGAAGGTTAGCAAAACGTCAACGTCGTGTGACGTCACAATAAATGCCCGTATACTAACGTACCGTGGGTGTCTTAAGCGAGAAAATAAAGTTTATTAAGTCAAATCTAACCTACTTTAAATTCTCATACATATTAGGATTTTGTACAAAACTTGGCCCTCATTAGATCTTCATTCCTTTTGCGGCGAACCCCGCAGCCAAGCCTAATTTTAGTATTAAACTTGGCTTACGTTTTTCACATTTATGTTTTTGGTGGATAGAATATAACTCAACATACCTATGTTCAAAACTTTATAGTAAGGAAAATACAGGTTGAAAAAGTAAAAAATTACTTGTAATTAATTTTGAAAATGTTTGATAGTTTTTTATTATTGTAATAAAACTGGTTTACGTTCACTACGTTTCTTTGAGTTACTAAGAGGGCACTAGCTATGCTACTAAACTTATTTTTTCATCTAAACCGTATTTATCGGACTGGTTCAAACCGCATTTGAAATGACAATAATACAGGGTGTTCGGAAAGGCAAGGTCAAATATGATAGGGGTGATAGAGTGAGCCAAAATAATGTTATTACTTCATATAAAAAAAGTTCTATCACGCTTTGTTAGGGAGATATTGACCTTTAAAGTTAGAATGAAAAAATTTATTTCAATTATACCTTTGAACTATTGCTACAGTACAAATGATATTTGGGCAACTAGATAACCTTATACCAAGGCTGTTTAGTAAGTCGGGACTATACAGGGTACGACGATTTTTTTTAACTTTTGTATGTATTTTTGACACAAGTAACAAATTTAACGTTTTACTTTGGGAGTTTATTTTTTAACTTAATTCTACAAAGAAGGTATACCTTATTTGAATCGATATCTTGGGCCGTTTTTTTATAAAATCGCATTTTAAATTCAGACAGACCAGCATTTTGTATGAAAGCAAAAATATTTTTTTTTTTAATTATTAAAATATGGTAAAATTAATAACAGTTTTTATCCGTATAGTAAAGCTTGAGAGGCTCAAAAGCACAATTTTTATTAATTTTACCACATTTTAATATTTTTTTCAAAGAAAATAAATATTTTATTACATACAAATTACTGGTATGTCTGGATTAAAAATGCGTTTTTATAAAAACCGTCCAAGATATCGACTTAAATAAGGTACCTATACCTTTTTTGTAGAAAAAGATAAAAAAACCAAACGCTCAAAGCAAAATATTAAATTTGTTACCTGTGTCAAAAATACATACAAAAAAATAAAAAAAATATCGTCTGACCTTGTATAATCCCGACTAACGGCACAGCCGTTCACCTATAAAAAGCCTAAGCGCCTTTACACACTAAGCCGGTTCTGACCAAGGTTAGTTTATATTTATAAGGTTGCGACATATCCTCAACTTTTAGGCGGTTCGAGGTCGGGGACGCAAGGAAGGGCACTTCACGGAGAAAAGTTGGCAAGACTGGGTAAAATCAAAGCTGATGATCAATCCAGTGGCGTCTAGAATTTGCGCATTTCATTTTGCATTGTTTTGGAAGTGATATTTGTTGAAAGGTGTAATTCCAAATGTTTTTTATTTAAAGTAAAATAATTTACAACTTAATAATAATTAAAAACTGTTGTGTAAACGGTTGTTCTACTAATACAATAAACTGTATATCTCCGGCACTGAACAACATGGCTGAAAAATGGGAGATGTGACGTCATAACACGTCAAAGCAATATGGCCGAATGTCGTGACCCTGTATAGACCCACTTTGGGTTTTGACGGACAGAGAGATAAAAATTATACGAAGCCTTTGAGTTGACTCTTTGTTTGACCTCCGGACAGTGCGGACGTGCGTAGAGGACTACAAAGTTTTTCCCGGAGTGGCGGCTAGAGGTGTCGTACGAACGTTTTTTACCTGCGGGGATCAAGGAAAGATTCACGCTAAATTGACGGCATCTTTCTTCTGGATCTAAGCGCTGTGAGCGAAGATTCCTATAACCTGATGGTATCCTGTTTGGTGGTGACCACGAGGTATTTCTCAAATGGCGGGAAATAGATGGGCGTGCCATGGGAACTGTTAGTAGTGAAAGTGAAGGTTATACGTAACACCAGTAGCTGATCTTTGTTCGACAGCCGACAATTTATTATAGCATTAATTGTTGAATTATTTGTTTTCTTTTTGGAATTTCTGGGAGCTACGAGCTCGATTATCCAGATTTTCCGCCGACGAAACCCTGGAAAGCATAGTCCGGAAAGGGGAGAGTGGTGGATTGGACCTGAAGGGACCAAAACCAAGAAAAAAATAGAATAGAATAGAATTGAGTTTGCCGACTTTTTGCTTTCTCTGCGTATGAAAGGTTTCATTTGACTCCATACACTTCGATATCGTTGGTCCGTCGCCCGTATTTCCGTCTTTCGCTAATATGAAAAGGCGGTAAGTATATGGCTATTTAGTTGCCCAAATATCATTGGTACTGTGGCAACAGATCAAAAGTTATAATTGAAATACTTTTTTTTATTCCAACTTTGAAGGTCAATATCTCCCTAACGAAGCGAGATAGAACTTCAATTTATATGAGGTACTAACATTATTTTGGCTCACTCCATTACTTCTATCATTTTTAACCTTACTATTCTGGACACCCTGTATATGTAAATATAAGATTTAGAGATAGGTACTCGAATGTTTTAAGAATATTTTGAACCGTATTAACACGAAATAAATAATAGTTTAAAAAAACTAAAAAAACACGCTTTTATATGCAACCGAACTAAAAATTAGAAAATAATTTTTCATTAAAAAAAATATTTTCACTTCATAGTAAAAAGCGTGGGGTGCTTAATATATTAAATGTTATAATTATTATATTTGCCAATATCTATGATGGAAAAGTTATGAAAAAATAGTAAAATGCACCCCACGCTTTTTACTATGAAGTGACAATATTTTTTTAATGAAAAATTATTTTCTAATTTTTAGTTCGGTTGCATATAAAAGCGTGTTTTTTTGGTTTTTTTAAACTATTATTTATTTTTCATTTTTAGTTCGATATGCATTTATGTATGTATAAAAGTTTGGAATGTTGCCAACAGATGGCAACCCACTAAAAAATTTTTTTCGCCATTTTGTCAAGAGTAGCAAAGTTTTTCAGATGGACTTTCTGAAAATAACCTAATATAAAATTTGAGTAAAATCGATTCAGATCGAACTCTTGAAATGGCCGGTGGTTGGTACCACTGGGACGTACAGGTGACAGATGACACTTGGTGGTATCAAGCAGTGGTTATAATAATATAATGGAATTTTTTTTCCTGGCGATCCAAAGCAGGATAACGGGATACTGTTTGCAGATTATTGCATTGTCATGGGTCCTTAATAGGTGTGCAAAGTTTCAAAGAAATCGAATAGCTGGAAGTTGGTAAAAATTAGGCTCAAAGATTCCGTTACATAGATGGATAGATAGATGGATAGATAGTTACAACCCAAGTTAATAAAAGCGTGTTAAAAACGCCTTATAACATATCAAAAATTTTTGTGCAGCATCATATTTACTAAATTAAGTATAATGCAATTTAATGTATTTAAAAATGAAAACAATTTTTTTTAATCATTTTGACATCCCACGAAGGCATATGCCTAAATACCGGAGTACCGCGGGTGTCGGGTTATTAGTTGTTTAACCCATCGTTCCCCTGTTCCGTCAACGTTGTCCAAGCAATGAAACATGCAGTTATGCATTTCACAGCACCTTTTAGACAACGCGGTAGTGCCCACACGGACATTATTTTTAAATAACTACTACCTTAATTTAAAAATGATAACAAAATAAATGTGTTACAATTTACTGTTAAATATGTATCTAATTAGATAAAACACGAAATATCGAGCCAAAAATTAATTATCAGTAAATCTTTGGCTACCATGGTGTTGTTTTATTGAGATATTTTAAAATTTAATTACACAAAACTGTTGGCGCTGTTAAAACACAAATTTTGCTTTGCATTTTAAAAACATTCATTTGTTGGTAACTTAAAAATTAATGTATTTTGCTTTGTTTATAGTATACAACACAAATACCTACGTATTAAGGTAGGTTAATGAAGAGCAGCCATAATTTTATTTTAATTAATTTTTTTAATTACATTTATTTATAAGGGTTTTAACATTAATATTACTTGTTTTATTTTAAAACCTTACTTAACTAATATTAATTTAAAATAAATAACTGAACGTTAGCATGCACGAGCTATTTGACAGGCTATATTAAAACATGTATAAAAAAACATTTAGTAATTTTAATTTTGTACATAAAATTTAATGAAAGGCCATTTAAATTTCTTAAATTAACTTAAATTAATATGTATTCAAAGCTGTATCGAATAAACCCTAAAACAGCAGATTTGATATTAAATAAATTTAAGGTCACTTTATCAAATTTGTTTGAAGAAAAGACTACGTATAAATTTCGTCTTTTGTTTATTTAAATATTTAATGCAGCACCACCAACTTAATGCATAAAAAAATATAGTTTAATTAATTTAATTATATTAGTTTAAAAAACAAAACAACACGCTTTTAAAGCATATTGAACAAAAAAATTGAAAATAATTTGTAAAATTATTTTCGCCTATTTTTTTAAGGGAGTGCTGTCACACTTTGGCTGAGCCTTTGCGCCTAATCTTTCAGTCTTCTTTTGACTCGGCAATTTTTCCTTCAACGTGGAAAGAGTCGCTGATTTTTCCTATTTATAAATCTGGCTTGAAAACGGAAATCGAGAACTACCGTGGAATTTCATCGCTCTCGCTGCCGGCGAAGATTTTTGAATCCATAATAACGGATAAACTATTCTCAACCTATAAACGTTGTATTGGTCCGGAGCAACATGGTTTTTTCAAAGACAGATCCACAGCGACGAACTTGGCTATTTACCAAGATTTTTTAGTTCGGAATGTCGAGGATGGCAGACAGGTTGACGTTGTCTATAATGATTTAGCAAAGGCTTTCGACAGTGTGTCCCACACTCTACTTTTGAGGAAATTGGAAACCATTGGACTCTCTGGAAAATACTTAAAATGGATAAGGTCATATCTTCAAGGTAGAAGACAACGAGTAAAACTCAGCGGAGAGACCTCGAGAGAAATAGTTATTAAATCTGGAGTGCCACAGGGATCTTAGCTGGGACCAGTTTTATTTTTGTTATTTATAAACAGCATAATTTCAGTTTTTAAGCACTGTCAAAGCCTTTTATATGCTAACGATTTGAAGATCTTGGCCGTTGTTAAGTCTGTTGATGACTGCAGGGCTGTCCAGTCGGAGCTAGACGGATTGTCAGTTTGGTTTGATCGGATGGGTCTAAGATGTGGGAAAGTGTAAGGTTATGCGGTTTTATAGGTGCAAGAATCCGATAACTTTTAATTACTCTATAAACATTGTGACTCTGGAATCGGTAACTTCTTTTAACGATCTGGGTATGATATTTGATCCAGAGCTTAATTTTAACCTGCACATAGACAATATTGTGATGAAGGTATTCAGAATGTTAGGATTTATTCGTCGTACCTGTAAAAATATTAATGATACAAAAGCTATTCAGTGTTTGTATAATGCTTTGGTGAGATCGGTTCTTGAGTATAATAGCATAATTTGGTCTCCGTCTTACGCCTGCCATAAGCAAAGACTTGAAAGAGTATAGAACAAATTTGCAAAGTTCCTACTGTATAAACACAATTTTCCTTAGGTAGACTTGTCTTGCGATGTGCGATTTCAACTTCTAGGCCTTCAAACTCTCGAGAGACGACGACGGAACGCTATGGCCGTGTTTCTATTCAAATTATTGAATGGATGCATAGATTGTAGTGAAATACTTTTTAGAGTAAATTTTAGAATACCAGCCAGACAAACACGAGACCAAAGATTGTTTCTTGAGGGTTGGCATCGAACTAACTATGGTTCGAATTGTTTTGTAGATCGCATGATGAGGAATTACAATGCTTACTATTCTGACCTTGATCCTTTTTTCTTAAGTTTGTATTGTTTTAAAAATAGCATCGTAAACAATTTTAACTTGTAATTTTATTTATGTATGTATATACTGCCGAAGGTGTTTGTCTCATTGTATAGATGTTGTGTAAGTTTTTGTATATATATATTTTTTAATTGTATTTGTACTCATTTTTTATGTTTACTATTTTCTAATACTTTTTTATATACTATTTGGAGGAAACTCTGTAATGTATTATTAATAAATAAATAACTAAAAATATTTTTTAAACAAAAATGAACAAAAAATATTAAAATTATTATAAAAAAGTTTACCGATTATTTTAAAAATGTATTTCTACTTTTTATTAAAATGTGCTTTTAAAGCATGTTTTTTAGTTTTTGTAACCAAAACTATGATATCTTTTTATTTTTCCCAGTTTTTCTCTCTAAAAGTCTGGATTTTTCTATAGCACTTTTTATAACTGCTTCCAAAGAGACCCTGATAAAACATTTGTCAAGCTTTGTAAGTAGTTTTCTCATCTAGCTTCTGAAACATACCTGGAATGTTGTATCAGGAAAAAAGGGCAACTGCTCAGTCAGCTAGGGAGACCATACAATTTAATTAAAAATTATCGAAAAGGAAATAATTTCTAGGAATGCAGAACTTTGTTATTGCCATGTGTTTCTTTTCAAAATCTTACTGAGCTAAAAAATACTATTCAAATAATTAACAGACACTTTACAAGCATTTATGGAAAGTGACATGTAAGAACTCGCCTTTGGGAAAAGGGGAACGGGGTCATTTAAAACTTATCTCATATTTTTAAGCTTTGAAAATAATCAAAATAAAAATTTACTTTGATGGTTAAAAGTAACTTTTAAAACAAATTGACATAAATAAATTCTTGTATTTTTAGGTGGTAAAATTATACTTGGCACACCTGACCTTAAATGTGTAAAAGTGCATGTTACGCTCTCTACTATATACAGGGTGTCCGTTAATTAATGGTACAAATAAAAACCACAAATTCCTTATGCCACAATATTAACATGTAAACAAACATACCCCTTTTTGAAAAAGTTAATAATAGGAAAAATACAAGATGTCAAAGTAAAACATTTTTTTTTTTATACATGTCGCTAATTTGTGATACATTTTGAAATTTTTTATAAAACTTGGTATTTACTGTTTTTTTTGACAAGTTATTCAGATATGTTATTAATTTTTATGTATAAACCAGAGGGGACTGACTACACTATTTAAATTTATCTAGACTAGATTAGATTAGGAGGTGGATTGCATATCCTCTAACACTGCAACCTGCTCAGGTTTATTGTGTGTCCTCCGTCCATAGGTTAGAGCACGCTATCCAAGCCGGTCTGTTTAATCAGACTCCACAAGCTTGAAACTGGCCCCTTGGTATATCTTGCCGCTTTAGGTTTTTCTTCATCCAGCCTTGCAAACCGCAGACGACAAAGGGCTTCGCAGTAGCACCATACGTGTTCTGCGGTTTCTTCCTCCTCCTGGCAGAACCTACATAGGTTTTCTTCTGCCAGGCCCATAGTTTCCAGGTGTTTATTCAGTCTGCAATAACCTGTCAGTTGACCCACTATTATTCTTACTGCCTTCCGGTTATAATTCAGAAGGTCTTTTGTAAATTCTGGCGAGTAAGCCTTGATGAACACTTTCGCCTGACGCTGTCCTGGTGTTCTCATCCACCAGTCTTGTGATTCTCTCATAATCCATGATCTAATGGATGACCTTACCTGGCATGATGGAATACCACAGTAGGGCTCGGGACCTACCATTGTCCTGCCAGCCCCCTCCTTTGCCAATTTATCAGCTTCTTCATTGCCTTCGTGGCCTTCGTGTCCTGGTACCCGGGCAATGGTTAGCTTGTTGGACGCACCCACCTCTTCCAGGGCAATTACGCAGTCCCGCACCAGCTTGGAGCTGATTTTGCATGAACTGAGTGCCCTGATGGCTGCCTGGCTGTCCGAATAGATTACTATGGTTTTATCCTCATAGCTCCTTCTGATCATTTCCCTAGCACATTGTTCTATGGCTAAATTTATCTAAAATGTCCTAACTTTTTGTGCTATACTGTATGTAACATTTCAGGAATCCAATAAACTTCCCTATGGTTTCTACACAAAAAGGTATACTTTGTTAGAATGGCTCTGAGCACCCGTTTTCAAAATATTTGAATTGAAGTGGTTTAGTGCAACCAAAAAATTCCTTTAAAAACATCGTATTAGTCATGACCACAACTACTGCCTCATGATAAACAAATTATTTAATGTATGTATCCATATACTTTTTAGTTGCACTAAACCACTTGAATGCTAATATCTTGAAAACGGTTGCTCGGAGCCATTCTTACAAAGTTCACCTTTTTTGTGCAGAAAACGTAGGGGAATTTACTGGTTTACTTGGGTGATACATACAGATTAGCACAAAAAAGTTGGGACGTTTTAGATAAATTTAAATAGTGTAGTTAGCTTCCTTTATTTTACACATAAAAATTAATATCAGATCTGAAAAGCTATGCAAAAAAGGATATCGAGTTTTAATAAAATATTTAAAACATATCAAAAATTATTGAAATAAATAAACATATTGTTTTTATTTTGACAACCTGTATCTTCCTTATTATCAATTTTTGGATATAGGTATGTATGGTGAAATCTTAATATTTTGACATAAGAGTTCTGTGGTTTCTCTATGTACCATTAATTAGTAGAGACCCTGTATTAAATTTTCCTTTTTACGATATCATAAAATATGCAAAAATTTTAGTATAATGAAAAAGTAATAATGATCGGTTAAAAGTAACTTTTGCAGCAATTTACATGTATTATTTGTTAAAGATCCCACCTTTATCAATTTTAGGCGAATTACCAATTATAAAACGGTATTTACCAATCCGTTGTGTTGACCCTAAAACTTTTAATTCATGTATTATACGTCAAAGTTGTCACCAATTACTACCGCGGGTATAATTAGTTAAACGTCTAAAATTGATGCTTCTTTATTTTGTAAAAGCTGAAACATGATGACGTCATTTACGAATTTGCGAAGAGTGATCAAAAAATCTACTTTCCTTACTTAAAATTTTACCGCACGCCTCTGGGCCATCCAAATCAGGTATTTATTATTAAAGTATCGCCATTTAGTATAGAAGGAACAGTTTAAAAATGTAAATTCGGTGCTCTTTGATAAGAAAAAAATCACAAAAAAGTTTAAAGCAAATAAATCGGCATGCTTGTCTTCGCGGCCGCCTTTGCTATATTTCTTTTATGATATGCCGGTTGATGCAGCTGGTCATCGCACTATGGGATAGATGTTAATTTTTTTGGTCAAAATTCTGAAACTTACCAATCTAACTTAAAATGAGGTGCTTTTTACTGGAAAAATATTATATATTATTACAAATGCTTTTTGGAAACCTAAAACTTATTATATGTTATTATAAATTTACACCCCCTTAACATTATTATTTTTTATTGTACAAAATGAACTAAAATGTCAGCTTGTTTGGTTAATTCGGTAGTATTCTAATTAGTAATCCGATAATTATTATCTTATATATATATAGGTACGATTTTTTTAAATGGAATACCATATTATCACCACCAAAAAATCTTTAAAAAGCTTTATAAAATACTACATTTGATGTGTCTATCTCAATTAGTTTCGGAAATATGACCATCCAAATCTGAAAAATAATTTTAAATTATTCTTAGAAGCATAATAGAGATACATCTTCCCAACTTTTTTATTTTTTAACGTATAAAATAAATAAAAACACTGTTTTGTTGGGTAGATTCTGTAAAATCCATATCTTTCATCAGAATGCTTTTGTTTTAGGATATACAGTGTAGGACAAAACATATTCAATTTTAAAATGGAAAACCTTGTAAATTATAAAAAAATCTTGTATCTGTCCTTACACTCAGAAGTAGCAAAAAGTAAGAAGGCAATTGTAAGTACAAAAACTGATAAAGAAAAAGGTAAAAGAATCTTTGAAAAGTAGCGAGACTTCGCGAGACTGCATCGGAAACACAAAAATAGCTCTTATAATTTAAACTCTTTACTTTTTTTAGTAAACAAGGCTAATAATAAACTAAGTAGATTAAATGTTGTATATTTATGTTGACTTAAAATACATTTTCAAGTTTCCTATTACCCCAATAGAAGTCGTCATATCCTTTTATAATTTTGCGTACATGTAGTTTGGAGTATCTACTTGGAAATACACAGCATGAGCCAATAAAATTTCAAAGTTGCTCTTTGGCCAAAATAATGGATTTCTATCCCATAGTGTATCGGCGGGTCGCTGTAAAGGATAGCGGCGCCTATATATAAAATAGTCCGATTGCAAGCTTTTTTTTTATGTTTTTTTGTATTATTTTCAAAGGGTACCGAATTTGCGCTTTTAAAATGTTCTTACTATAGTAACATAGTTTAATGATTGTCAAGTTACCCCACTCTCCGTCGGCACTTTCATGTTTTGGTTACAAAGAACACCCGCTTTTACTACTCGAAAACTACGTGACCCGAAGCCTTACCGGAGATACAAGGGTTGTTTGAATCTTAATGAAATTAAAACGTGAAGGTTTTATTTAAAATAAATAGAATATTAGGTTTATTTTAAAAATCTTTTCTATAATATTTTTGTAAGACCCTTTTAAAATTGTTAATATAATTTCTGGCACATAATTATTGGTAATAAGGTTAGTAATGGTTCTTTTCAGTTTTTTTATTGTCTGGCTAGCACTCTTAAATTATTTACCTAGTAATTGGAAATAAAAAGTAATAAAACAATTAATTTAATTAGAATCAAAATTTATTCTGATAATTATTCACTTGCAAACATAAAAAATATTTCCAATAATATTACCTTAATGCTAGTTTAAAACTTTACTACAAATGAAGGAAAAAATAATGTACAATATTTTACAAAACGTATAAAATTATAAATGATTCAAGATTTTTAACTTTTGGTCAATAATCCGGTATAATAAGGGCAAATTTCAAAAGGGTTTTATTGCAAATGTTGTATATCTTATAAATGTGTTTAACAGGTTTAAGAGTTAATCAGATGTCCAATTTTTTCAAAAGGGACTGATTCGAGCTATGCGTTGACGGACTAATTATCTACGTCCCTTGCATAAAAAAAGACCACTAAAACCACAGTCAAAGATATAAGCAATCAAACTTTATTATTTTGCATAAACCTCATATATAAACCAAAAACTTTTATTTTTAGTTTTTGATTTACTGCACACAGTTATATGTATGTAGAAAAGCTAGATATTCCTGGTTTTTATAATTTTTTATGTATTTCTAATGATATTCCGAATTTGCCCATATCGTATCTCCCAGGGCTTCCCAAAGTGTGCGTAGCGACGCCTCAGGGCCTCGCACTGGGGTCCCAAGGGCGTCGGTGTGTTGAAGAGACGAAAAAGGACTTCCAAGAGCATCACAGACCAAATAAGTTTGAAAACCCCTGGTATATCCCATTTTTAGTGCAAATTTAGGCCCTAAGAAAAAGAGAAACAATGTTTGCAGTATTTTTTGTCTGCTAAGGTAACAGTGTCTTTAAGCTTAATATACCTTTTATTCTATTTAATTGCAAAGATTTGGTATCAGTTGTTCAACTTTAGTGGTTCAACTAAAAATCTAATAAAAATTACTGTGAAAACATAGGCTTTCTTTAAGTCGGTCAAGTTTTTTATAAGTTGATTCATCAAAATTATTTACCATTAAAGCAGGTGAACATATTATGTACATATGTAAGTTTCCAAAGTTATTGTCAGTTAATTTTAAAAACCTGATGAACTAAAATTAAACAAAATTAATGCGTCTTTAGTTTGAGTATTGTTATTCTCCTTTTTTCTTAACCTAAAATATTTAAATATTTGTTTTTGTAACAAATTTGATCGAATTCTAAGGTATTTATTTGCTAATGCTTAGGTATTTACTATAAATAATCTCTAAATTAGTCATTTACATAAATTATTTTTTTTAAATTTTACTAAGCGATTTCAAAGCCATTATATAATAATTAGGAAATAACGATAATACAAAACTACATATTACACATATGTTTGGATTAGGCCTGTCCTATTAATGGTTTTCCTGTTGGGCTTGTATTATAAATAAATAAGTATAAATAAATATCAAAAACATACTTAAATTTTACTGTGGACAGGGCTATTACAGGGTGATTTACGAACCTATCCTTATATTATATGAATTAGTCGATATTCACTTCTTAAATAAACTTAAAAAGTTTTTTAAAACAGTTATATCCTAAAACAGTTGTTTTTGAAAAAAAACATTTGTAAATAACTTGCTAGGGCCACTATAATAGGCAGGTCAACAAATTATCCTTGCTATAGTACAAGATCCGAATAGGATGCAACCTCCGCCCGTCTGTTAGCCAGATAAAAATTAATTTATATTTAATAAATATGCTTTTTAAGGACATTCCCAACGGGTTCTGCGACCGTTAAAGTCTCTAGAGGTGTCGACAGTTAGTTATAAATTTATTTCGTCCTTCTATTGTAAAAATATATTTGTTTTGAAGTTTTTGAGGTTATATATTTACTTTAAAATAATTTCCAACAATGACTTCGTATATAAAAATGGCAAATTTGTTCGAAAAAAAATACTCCAGACGGAATACCTGATTGCAAAAAATACAGCAAACTTATGGTATAGTTTTATTAAGTGAATTCTAACTATGTAAGAAAAACACTATCGGACCAAAATAATGCGTTAGGGGGTGAGGGGGGTGGTTTTAAGGGTAAAAATGGTTTTTTTGCAATTTAAAGCTAAATAATAACTCCTATTAAAAAAAAGCTAAATTTTAAAGTTATCGACAATAAAAACCTACTACTTATGTAATAACAAGTTTTATCCTAACCTCAAAAATTTTTTAAAAACGTAGAAATACCGGTTTTTTCGGTTTTTCACTTTTATCTTTTACAAAAATAGCTGAAATAAACAATTTTGCATATTAAAACGCCATTTTTAATTTAAAAACATTTTCTTTATATAAAAATTTTTGATATTGTAAAAATAGTAGTACTCTTCTTTTGAGCAAAATTCACATTCTTTGAGATACCTCGTATACGAGTACCGCTCATATGTGTTATTTTTTTAAAAGAAAACCTTTGTTATATCCCAAATTATTGATTCTTACTTTTGGTAAAAATTTTAAGAAAAGTTGGAATGATATTAAATTAAACGTGCCCTGAAACGTCCGTCAGGATTGGACTTACATGTTAAATATGCAATTTTTAAAAGCTTATACCTCGAAATTAGTCCTGCAAGGCCTATTAAAAAAATCCTATGTATAAAGGCACTTATAAGTATGTGTATACAAAATTTTAAAACATTCCTAAAAAAGTGATTTTTTGGAAATTTTTAGGAAGACAAATGTTTGTGTCAAAATTTACTTGTTCAGGGTTATCTCCTCCCCTCACCAACACAAACGTCAAAAAGTTTAAATGGGAAGGGGGTTCAAGTGATACCTTTTCCTAAAGTGTTTCAAATTCTCTTTTTAATGGATTTTAGTTTTTTTTGAATTGGTTTAGTAGTTTCTGAGAAAATTCACTCTAAATACCGGTGTACCTAGCGACCCCTATAACTTTTTATTGTTTAAAATATCAAAATAAAATTTGGTACATAGGTATATCGCATAAATGTGCATTGTTTTTATAAACTTAGAATTTTTACATTACTTCCGATTTAGCCGGAAACGACCTAAACTTGCCAATTTTTTATAATTTGAAAAATTGATTAAAACAAGCTCGAATATAGTAGATATTGAGACACAATAATTAAGTTTTAATATTAAAATTAAAACTTACTTAGAATTTTCATTTTTGTTCCGCCAAAAATTACCCTGCTCTTATTAATGTGGATTAACTTTATAATAACCAAAACTATGGTAATTATTAGAGACATTTTGCACCCCTTATTTTGCAATTCCGTTGTGGTTAACGTTATTCTGAGACTGCGCAGTAACGCAAACATGATCCGTTATCGTTATTAACCACACCGGACTCATTTAATTACGGATGAATACCGAAGAGCTTATCGTTATCGTTATTGGTAAACCCCCGTGGTTGCCGAATTGTAGAATTTTAATATCAATTATTTAAGAAGGTTGAAATTTTATTACCGTATTAATTAAAATATCATTGATAGCGAATAATTAGCGAAAAATCCATAGCAGTAAGAAAATTAAAATTGTGTAAAGAAATTAAAACGGACTTGCATTTTTAAGGATGTTTTAAATCAGTAATTAATTTTCATGTTACAATCTGGCACACATGCTTTTTATTCTACTACCATACTTAACCTTATTTTTTGTGTGTTGCTTTTTTGCTTATACTGTATTGTTTACATCTACTTTAAAAAACAAAAACCAGATAACTGTTTGCATATATTAAAATATCCATACATATCTTATGGAGAATAAAAGTAAGTACTGATTTTTCGTAAACTTTAAAATCGGTAAACCACAGGCAAAAATAAGGTTATGTGTCGAAAGCGCAGACGCAAGACAAATGTCTTAAAAGAGGCTGCAAAATCTCTGTTTAAAACTGCTGCCGTAATCGTTATGTTTAATAACGATAACCATAAGGAGGCCAAAAAACGTCTGTTATTTTAAGAGGTGCAAAATGTCTCTATTATTTACCAGAAAGTAATGGTTAAATAGTATTATTCGGTTAGTTTACCTGTAAAGAACTTATTAAACTAAAAGTTTTTTTTTAAATTTTAGCTCAGAAAATACAATAAAGTGGGTCATTGGACAAAAAGTGTAGCTGCACTGTTTGGAGTATTTGTATCCAACCTAAATTGCTTTGATTTAATTCGTTGATATTCATTACCTAAAAGCGTTGCACTTATCTTGTTTAAAATAATTTAAAGTTTGTTGGTTATAAATTGCTTTATTACTATTAATATTATTTATGTACCAAAGAGTATTAGGTTTAAATAAAATTCAATGATATATTAATAATGACTATTAGATTTAAATACATTAGTTTGGACATGTGTTGCATACAATTTTAATTACCCCATTTTGATAGAAAATATTTCAATTTAATGCGTAGGTTTATAAGTATATTAGTTTAGTATTTATTCACGGATATTTCATGCGAATCATCTATAATGACAGCGCACACATTAGCTACCTATGTTTGTTTAAAATATTATTAATTTTACTTGTATCACTTCCATTAGTTGCAAGACATTATGATCACTTGACTACGTGACAAACTGCAATTTGAAATATTAATAAAAATCCGGAAAGTTAGCTACATATCTAGGTTTAAAAAAAATATATTTATCACTTTTTTATTCTGTAGTTAGATCAAAAAATGCCACTATTATAACGATAGTTTAAACTAGGGCTGGCAAAAACCGGAAAAAACAAAACCGGTTAACCGGTTTTAAAAAAAAACCGGTTTCGTTTAAACTGGTTAATCGAATATTTAAAACCTGTATTAAACCGGTATCAAAAACCGGTTTTAAAACCGAAAAACCGAAACCGGTTTTAAAACCGAAAAACTGAAAACCCTTCTCAAACCGAAAAGGCTTTTCTAAACGTAAACGACTGGTTTATATATGACTATTTTCAACCAGCATATTTAAAAATGTTTAATAATGTTAAAATATATTTTAATAAAATAGAAATATTTTTGTACTATATTAAAATGGGTTCTTAAAATTTATTTTGTTACATATCTTTTAAAATTGAAATCGAATTTAAAAAAGTTTTATATGAAAGTTGCTCATTTTTGTAAGTAGATTAAGATTCTAGATAAAAAAATTGAAGTTCCCTTTGAAAAACAAGTTGATATGAATATGACCTTAAAATGTTAGTCAGGTCACAAACTAATAATACCATTAAATTGGCCCCCTTTATTTCAAACAATTCATACTAGAAACGTTTTCTTCTAAAATGCGCCGTTTCTGGTTATTTGCCTGTCTAAGGTTAAATGAACCACCCTGTATAATCTGTCAACCAATATCCGATTTTACAAAATGAACGGTTTCTTTTTAGATATAAACCGCAATCAACCAAAAACCTATTAATTGATATTCGAAGAACCGCTTTTCGATTTTGGTCGATTATCCAAAAACCGGTATGTAAAACCGATTACCCGAAAAACCGGTATTTGAAAACTGCTTTTAAACCGGTTAACCGATATTCGTAAACCGGTTTTGCAAAACCGGTTAACCGGTATTCGAAAACCGGTTTCAAATGCCGGTTTCGGTTTGGCAAAACCACCGCGGTTAACGAAAACCAGTTAACCGAAAACTGGTTTCGGTTGCCAGCCCTAGTTTAAACTATCCTATTTAATTATATCTTTAGCGTCCTACTTTTGGAACTTGCAGGGGCGGTCATAGGGGGGCATGGGGACCATGGCCCCCCTTGGATGCGACATGCTTTTTATTTTATTGTGTTTCATACATGTCTAATGGCAAATATGGGCATTTATTGAGGTTCCCATCCTCCCAAGGTTGGTCCGAGGGGTGGGGCTGATGATGGAATTGAAGAGTGAGGACCTTTTTAAATACATGAGAAGGAGGTTTTGTCATGGGGTTTTGTGTAATTTTATAAAAAGAATGAAAGGTTAGAGGACCTTTTTTTCTTGCTCTTCATACAAAAAATTTAACCTCCTTTGTTTAAAATTTGTTGTTTTTTGCCACCTCACACACTTCTCCTAGGCCCATGGCCCCCTCAGAAAGTCGATATGATCGCCCCTGGGAACTTGAGGGTGTTAAAATTTAGAAAAAAACAATAGATTTTTTTAAAGTTACCTTTTACCGATACAGAAATTATTGCAAAATTTAGCAAACGTCTACTATGCATCCAAGGGCGGTCATTGGATGCAACATCCTCTTTTATTGTGTTTCATACATGTCTAATGGCAAATATGGGCATTTATTGAGGGTCCCCCCAAGGTTGCTCCGAGGGGTGAGGCTGATGATGGAATGGAAGAGTGAGGACTTTTCAGATACGTGGGAAGGCGGTTTTGTGTAATTTTATAAAAAGAATGAAAGGTGAAAACAATAAAAATAGGTTCGAGGACCTTTTTTGCTCTTCAAAAAATTTGAACCTCCTTTAAAAATTTTTGTTTTTGCCACCTCACACACTCGGCCCATGGCCCCTCTCAAAAAGTCGATATTACCGCCCCTGTATGCATCAAAAATTTTATATGAAATAATTTATTAATAATATATTTATTTTAAGGTATTCCCAACTTTTATTATATTATTGCAAGAGCAGAATAGCTCTTTTATATACAGGGTGTCCGGGAAAATGTGGAAATATCCCGCACACGTATGGAACAGATGAAAATAACACGACAAGTTCCTATAAAATTTTTCCGTTTAAGCCCCTCCTGCGGAGATATGATCCCCTAAAGGGGCAGCTAGAAATCGATTTTTCGTGAATAACTTTTAAAGCGCTCTGTATAATTTGATAATATTTTAGTACGATGCATACTAGTAAAGACCTCTTAAAATAGTGCCCTTGAAACTTATGTCGCTTCTTTAGTTTGCCAGGGACGGACTAGTTTTCGCACATTATTGATAATATTTTTACGCCCTGTATGGTGAAGACACAAAAATATGTTTTTGGGTAGTTTAAACCTTTTGCTAAAAAAAGGTAATTCTTGTTTGACATCGATAAAATGAGCCGTTTTCGAGTAAAAAATTATTTTAACAATAAGAGTTCCTGATTCTGCTACGAGAGGACTTCAATACTGAATCAAAAATTACAAATTACATCGAAAATAAAATATTGTATTATTAAACAAAAATAAACTCTTATTGTTAAAATAATTTTTTACTCGAAAACGGCTCATTTTATCGATGTCAAACAAGAGTACCTTTTTTTAGCAAAAGGTTTAAACTACCCAAAAACATATTTTTTGTGTCTTCACCATACAGGGCGTAAAAAATATTATCAATAATGTGCGAAAACTAGTCCGTCCCTGGCAAACTAAAGAAGCGACATAAGTTTCAAGGGCACTATTTTAAGAGGTCTTTACTAGTATGCATCGTACTAAAATATTATCAAATTATACAGAGCGCTTTAAAAGTTATTCACGAAAAATCGATTTCTAGCTGCCCCCTTTAGGGGATCATATCTCCGCAGGGGGGCTTAAACGGAAAAATTTTATAGGAACTTGTCGTGTTATTTTCATCTGTTCCATACGTGTGCGAGAGATTTCCACATTTTCCCGGACACCCTGTATAAAAAGTTTAATTTTCTTAAAATATTTATTACATATTAATAGGGAATTATTGGATTAGGCAAATAGTGCTAGCAGTATTAAGGGAAAACCTTATTTTATTACTGCTAAACCTTAACGCGCCTATGTGAAGAAGTGTTATTGGTCAACATGACATGCTTGTATTATTTTTAACCTAAAACTGGAATATTATTTGTTTTTATTTATAGTCTATTTTATTTATTTGTTTTGTATAGTTACAAATGGAGAAGTTTTAACTTTTTAGTATATTTTAAAGACAAAATTTAAAAATAAACAAAAATAACTTTAACCCTTAACCTCATTTCGTTTTCAAATGTCAAAATAAGGAAGGGAAACGACCGACTATATTTTGGCACAATTAAAGTCTAGCAGTAACTTTAATAAAGTTTCCCTTATTTAAAACCACTACTGAGCATGCGTAATTTCAAAATACTGCTGAATTTATTGCTGCTAGTCCTTATATAAATTCCAATAACTCCCTATTATTATGAAGACAAGCCAAATAATATTTTGTTTGGTAGTTTTCTCTCTTATACTAAATTGGTAAATTTGCGTCTACGTCATATAAGCTGGAATTAATTCAAACTTTCATTCAGTGTTTTGTGAGTTTTAGGCATATGCAAAGATTTTTTCTAAGAATAAAATTTTCTGAAATATAAAAAATAGGTAAAAGTTTTTCATTTGGTTCAATAATAAGCTCGGTCACTGTATAAGCCAATTTAAACGAAACTACTGTATATATAAAGGAAAAATGAATATTCTATTCAGTAAGATCCATCTCTCCCAGAAACCCTTCTTAGTATTATGCAAATTTTATTTTCCTATTATGTTAAGTTCTCTGTGTACTTAAATAAAACAAGGGAGACCATTTTGTTTGATTGCCTGCTAATGTCATAAAACTTTTACTTTTATAAATTGGGATAGAAATCCATTATTTTGGCCAAAAGCAACTTTGAAATTTTAATGGCTCATGCTGTGTATTTCAAAGTAGATACTCCAAACTACATGTACGCAAAATTATAAAAGGATATGACGACTTCTATTGGGGTAATAAGAAACTTGAAAATGTATTTTAAGTAAACATAAATATACAACATTTAATCTACTTAGTTTATTATTAGCCCTGCTTTCATCTCAAAAAAGTAAAAGAGTTTAAATAATAAGAGCTATTGTTGTGTTTCCTGATGCAGTCTCATGGAAGTCTCAAGCTACTTTTGTCAAAGATTTTTTTACCTTTTTTCTTTATCAGTTTTTGTACTTACAATTGCCTTCCTACTCTTTGCTACTTCGGAGTGTAAGGACAGATACAAGATATTTTTTATAATTTACAAGGCTTTCCATTTTAAAATGTAATATGTTTTGTCCTACACTGTATATCCTAAAAGATAAAAGCATTCTGATGAAAGATATGGATTCTACAGAATCTACCCAACAAAACAATGCTTTATTTATTTTATACTTAAAAATACAAAAAGTTGGGAAGATGTATCTCTACTACGCTTCTAAGAATAATTTAAAATTATTTTTCAGATTTGGATGGTCATATTTCCGAAACTAATTGAGATAGACACATCAAATGTAGTATTTTTTTAAAGCATTTTAAAAGATTTTTTGGTGATGATATAATATTCAGGGTATTCCATTTAAAAATCATACCTATTGTCGTACCCTGTATATCATATGAGATAATAATCATCGGATTACTGATTAGAATACTACCGAATTAACCAAACAAGCTGACATTTTAGTTTATTTTGTACAATAAAAAATAATAATGTTAAGGGGGTGTAAATTTATAATAACATATAATAAGTTTTAGGCTTCCAAAAGCATTTGTAATAATTTATAATATTTTTCCAGTAAAAGCACCTCATTTTAAGTTAGATTGGTAAGTTTCAGAATTTTGACCAAAAAAATTAATTTCTATCCCATAGTGCGATGACCAGCTGCATCAACCGGCATATCATAAAAAGAAATATAGCAAAGGCGGCCGCGAAGACAAGCATGCCGATTTATTTGCTTTAAACTTTTTGTGATTTTTTTTTCTTATCAAAGAGCACCGAATTTACATTTTTAAACCTTTAAAATGCGCCATTGGATATACATTTACGTGTTAAAATCTGAACTTTTGATCTTAAGGTTCCTTATTGGGTCTAAAATTTTAAAATTATTTTAATTTATTTGTTTCATTTTTGAGTAAATTATAAAAGTCTAATTTTACATAATGCTTGAAGGCTAATAATATGTTGATTATGATGAAAAACATGTTTTTTTTTAATATATCCAACTTAATTTGCATGTCTAAAGGTTTCTTTAACCATGTAAAAATCCGCCCACCTATGGCGATTTTTCGATTAAATATAACGCACTCGTGATAATAGCAATAACTTGCGTTAGGTGATGGATATTAGAATGATGTCCAAAACAATTTACTCATGAACAATAGTAATAAATACGTCACCAACCCGGGAAAATTAAAATTTTAACAAAATTGTCTATTGTTTTTTTTTTGCTAATATTTTTTTAAGTTTATTAACATTTATTCCACTGACGGTTAGTTCAGTTAACTTCACAATGTTGCCAGTGCCTATGTAAAACAGCTCACGGTAAATTAATGTGCCAACAAAGGGACAAGCAATAAAAAAGGGATGTCCTAGGTTGAATCATTTGTGACGTTAGCAGACTACAAACTATGTCATCGGACCGCGTTTTAAATAATTTCAAAGGCATTTCTCACAAAATGCAAATTTTTAAATTATTACAACAAAATCTTGCAATTTCCGGAAAATTTGAAGAAAAAGAATAAAATCCAATCTATTCTACACCGAAAATATGCTATTTCTCCAGGAGTAAAATACCTTTATTTTTAAGCAAAATATAATTTAGAAAATTTATTCAGAATAGTATTTTTGATGACTTTATTTATTTCACAGGGTGCCAAAAATTTTTAAGAAATCGATTATGTCGTTATCAAAAATGAATTATTTTAAATTTTTATAATAAAATAGAATAAGAAAGTGACATAATTTACGTTTTAAATACCTGTTTACCCACAAATTTATATACAACACAGTTTTTCAACTGTAAACGAATGTCATCAAGGCATTGTCGCCAAATTATGGAGTTAAATAAAATTTTATTCTTATTATTATTTTTATCGATTACAAAGTTTATTCTAAATAAATTGTCCAAATAATATTTTGCTTAAAAATAAAAATAAAGCAAGTTTACTCTTGTAGAAAAATCGTGTTTTTCAAGTTTTTGCGCACCCTGTAAACAAAGTCAAAATTTTGTTTTGGCAAATCATATTTTTTTCAAACAAAAATTTTTGTCGAAAATAACTTTTTGCCGAAAAAGGATTTTTTAATCTATTTGTCCTCTTGTAAACCCAATCCGTGGACAGTCTGTATATTGAAATCAAAAACGGCTTACACCTTTGACACATGTTTTTAATTTTTAATTTTTACGTGCGTCAAAATAAATTGTAACACTTCTAAAAAAATAGGTATTTTTCTATGCAAATTTGTATACTGGTTAAGCATTTTTTTAAATTTTTAATTGTAAATGTAAGTTATGATTTAATGATGAAAGTAAATCATGGCTAACTTGATTTGTTTTGGGGATACAAAGTGTTTTTTTAAATTTTGCCTGGCACTTGTAACTCGCTTGATATTAGAGATAGAAAAATCGTAAACAGAAAAGCTTTAGTAATTTTATGTTAATAATAAAGAATTCTTTTCTTAATACATATAATGATGCTTAAAAATATATAACCAATAATTGTTTTAATTGTAATTTATGATATGACTCAAAATCGGCGTTTAAATACATGTATATCAAAATTATACTACTTAAGCTGGCAGAACCACACCTAAACCTCTTTTTGGATCAATTATATCTTCATAAAATGGTTGAGTTTTTATCAGTTCCTGTAGAAGCTCCTTTGAATTGAAATATTGGCCAAAGATGAAAGTCTATCTTGGGATATAGTGTTCTTAAGAAAGTTTTTAAACGCTTAAGACAAGAAAAACTCCGTTCCACTAACCAGAATTAATAATCAAAATCCCGAGCACTAAAAAAATACACCGCGGAAAAGTGCACTTCACCTAATGGATAATGTTTATTTTATAGTCTCTAAAACAGTCAGTGTGTAAAGGCGCTAAGGCTAGCGATTTACCAAGCAAGACACCTGATACCCCCACCCGCGATTCTGGCCGCCGGCAAGTATAGCGTTGTCATGGCAACGGAGAGTCAAAGCGTAAACAAAACCCCGCATGAGGTGTATACTTCGACTTCGGTCCGTTTTATATTTGCAATACACTGGTCGCGTTGCCGAAGGAGGAGGAAAGTGACTCGCGCCAGCGGTTAATTTTTCTGCTAGATTTTTCATTGGGAATTTTACAAATAAGGAATAGAAATGAGAAAAATACATTTATTAATAGTAATATGTTTTTATGTTTTGTTATTTATTTTTGGTGAAGTGGCACTTCACTTACTACACCTGAATAGCCGCCACTGTTTTGAAGGAGTAAACTTATAGTCCCTGGTAAAAAATAACTGGTAAAAAGAAAGGATAAGTAAATACATTCATGTATTTTATTAGTCACTGTTCTATTAATTTAAAGTAATCCTTAACTGATATTGTTATTATTACTGCCTTTTTAATAATTTTTTAAATGATTCAAAGTGACGTTCTTTAAAAGTTACTCTTTGTCCCCCAACAACTATCGTATCAATAATTCATATTACTAAAAACGCTTTAATTAAAATAACTGCAATTTTAAAATCTATTTTATGGCTATTCCACTTGTTAGAAGAATATTAAGGTCAAGTTAATAAATTAAAAATTTAATTTTATTATTAGTATTAGCCAAATAGCCTTAGTATAAGTATTAACCTAAATTAAATTTGTTTTTGTTTTTTTTTAAATATTTTGTAGATTTCGAATCCCTGATTAAATGTTCTCATGGGCACAATGTCCAATCGCATCTAGTTTTAGAGTTATACAGCCTTAAATTTGGATATTTGCTAAGCTGAGATTTCAAATACCTCCTATGATTTTAATTTATTTTCTGTCTTACTAACAAGGTTAGTTTATATTTATAATGTTACGACATATCCTCAACTTTTAGGGGTTCGAGGTCAGGGGACGCAAGGAAGGGCACTCCACGGAGAAAAGTTGGCAAGACTGGGTATAATCAAAGCTGATGATCAATCCAGTGGCGTCTAGAATTTGCGCATTTCATTTTGCATTGTTTTGGAAGTGATATTTGTTGAAAGATGTAATTCCAAATGTCTTTTATTGAAAGTAAAAGAATTTACAACTTATTATTAATTAAAAACTGTTGTGTAAAACGGTTGTTCTAATAATACAATAAACTGTATATTTCCGGCACTGAACAACATGGCCGAAAAATGGGAGATGTGACGTCATAACACGTCAAAGCAATATGGCCGAATGTCGCGACCTTATATAGACCGACTTTGTCTCACTAAAGCTTTTTCGAAACATGTTTGCATACATAACTATTAGCAATAAAGCAGAATAGTAAAAATACCAAATACAAGGTGTCTCACGGTCGATGGTATATTAGACGTTTACGAAAAACGGAACATTATATTTTTTTTTTAATTTAGCCACGTCGGTAATGACTTGTGATTCAACAATCTAAAATATTTTTAAAGATGCAGCGTGGCCACTTATACCAAAAAGTAGCATCAACTTTGAAATTTTAAATGGAACACTCTGTATATTTTGGTATTTTTGGATTTGCCACTACCTTCTAATTATGTTTGCCCAATATTGTCTTATACCTATTTTCAACGGTTTTCGAGTAAATAATTATTTTCCCATTTTTTTTTAAACATGTCCCTAAATAAAAAGCTTTTATTACTATATCTGCATTCGTAGACACTTAAAATTTACGGTGTAGCATCTTGAGGTCCTCTACATTGATTTTGTATGGAGAAATCTACCTTTTAGCCCCTCAAAAATGAAAAAGATGGGCGCAACAGATAAAAAGTTATTATTAGTTAAAGAGTGTGCAAGTTTAATTTGGCCTACACTGTAGTATACTAAGGCGTATTGACAAGGTTTTCAAAAATGCTATATTTGTTTGTTTTGTTTTTGTGTACGCCAAATCTGATTTTTTTACGTTTTATAGAAACCGCTAAGTATATAAATTTAATTTAAAATTAAATTAGTTAAATTATATGTAGAGTTTTTATTTCGGCAAAAAATCGGAGTTTCCGCAACTTGCCAGACAATTACCGTAATTTTTAATTTGAATTCTAATTTATTCAAATTATTGTTGGCTTATAGGTTTATTGATTTATTTCTTCTAAATAACGTTTTTTTGTATTACCTATTAATATTAACATTTACGGATATTAAATTTTTATTTTTATTGACATAATGTAATATCCTTGGAAAATATAAATAAATATCAAAATTTTCGAAATATATCGTTTACAACAGATGTATATCATTAATGTCAGATATTTTAATATATTACGATCCTTGAAAAATACAGAGTGTCCACTTTTTTGACTCATTTTCATCGCGAATAACTCAAGAACAAATACAATTATTAGGAAGCTGTTTTCTCAAAAAGCAAAAGATTTTTATGGCATTTTCGCCATTTGGTTGTGACAACCCCTAACAAAAAAAGGCCCATTATCTGATATTTTATATATTTTTTTCTATAATCTTAAAATTTATTTTTTCCATTTTAAAAAAATATACATAAGCCATGGTTATTTAAAAAAAATAGATTTATTCATATATTATATTACAAAAAATAGGGTAAAAAACAACACGTTAAAGGGGGTATATCATTTTATATGGTCAATGGACCCTCAAATATTAAAAAACCGCGAACCATTTAGATGGGTGCGTTTTTGAGAACGGGGTGGAAACATCCCCATTTCAGTTTTTAAGGTTAGGTCGGAAACTACCCATTTTTCCAGGTAGTAGTCAACAGAAAAGTTATAATAGGAAATTAAATGCTCCATTACTTTGTTAGTACCGGCGGGTTTTTACTTATTTTATCGGTAGATACCGCCGTTCGTCGGCGATGCTTATGAAAACTAATAAAAACCGCCGAATGATAGTTAACCTAACCTTAATAATTTTGATGTGCCGAAAGCGTTTAGTTTTCTTGTGGTTTTATTGTAAATTATTGTATTTTTATTAATCAATAAAACAAAGCCACTGAGAGACACCTTTCACACCTACGAAGATTTTGTCAAAGCTAGTAATACGTATTCAAAAAAGAATGTATATTTTTATAAAAGACAAGCCAGGTGTATTTGAGTGGAAAGAAAAAACTAATCGTTTTATAAAACCAAAATTAAAGTATTACCAATTACAGAATGCCTGTAAAAAACACAAGGTAAACGAGATTGTTTATGAAAGTCCAAAACAAGAAAATTGCCCTTTTATTAGCCTTACAGATAAAAAAAGAAAAAAAAGGATATTAAATTACCATTGGCCCTTCAGAAAAGAGATACCTCGACCCAAAGGTCGAGGTAATACTAAAATTGCATTAAGTGCAAAAAGAAAGGAAAAACAATAAATATGATAAATAAAAGCTTATTTTATTACACCATGTTATATACAGTGTGTCCCAGGATAGCTGTAACAAGAGGACAAATGGACCAAAAATTTTGGAATTTTTAAACGATCTTTTCGGAAAATTGGTCGCATGGTCCAAGACTAATAAATACAAAATTTTACTCTGACTGGTTTTATACGGGGCGAGTTATAATTAAAAATATGAAAACTTATTTGGTAAAATAGAACACAATTTTATAAATAAATATTATTAAACATTAAATTTTATGTTAAAATTTATAGTTATAGAATTAAAGTAAAAAACATATTAGTGTCAATTTTTTACATTATGCATTAACAGTTTTTGAAATAATTGGCTTAAGCCATTGAAATTTAATGAATTATTTAATATTAATTAAAAAATCTTTTAAATACGCTTGCCTCTTGCCCCAAGTTGTAATGCGTAATGTAAAAAATTGACAATTACATTTTTTTACTCTTATGCTTTACATTTAAATTTTGACATTTAGTTAAATTCTGTACAACATTTACTTATACAATTTTGTTCTATTTTTAAAAATATAAGTAGTGAGTTCCTGGGCATTTTTTCTACTTTTAGTTATAACTCGCCCTGTATAATACCCATTGGAGTAAAATTTTGTATTTATTAGTTTTGTACCATGCGACCATTTGTAAATTTCGTTGTAACATTCAAAAATTTTTGGTTCATTTGTTGTCTTGTAACACCTATCCTGGGACACACTGCATGTATGTAGTTTTAGTATTACTTAGTTACTAACTTGCCCCCTAAGTTTTTTATTTTATATCATATAACAACAAATTATTATTAAGGTTAAGTTAACCATTTTTTGGCGGTTTTTATTAGTTTCTATAAGCATCGCAGACGGACAGTGGTATCTACCGATAAAATAAGCAAAAACCGCCGGTAATAAAAGTGTATTAGATTTAATAAATCCGCCGAACAGCCGTTTCTTTCCTGTAATTGAGCAATGCCGACGGCGATGGTTTAGCCACGACCTTTTTTAATTTTTTTTTGTTAATACTGTAAATAACCTAAAGCTTTGTTGCCTTACTTTTTCCTGTACGTAGCATACGTGTGTTATTGACAAATAATACTCCTAATTATAGAGATCAATAAATCTTTTATTTATTTAAATAACCATAGCTTATGTTACACTTTTTAAATGAAAAGAATACATTGTAAGATTGTCAAACAATATACATGATGCTTAATTTAAAATACCAAAGTTGTTGTCC
The DNA here is from genome assembly GCA_014170235.1 of Listronotus bonariensis. Lineage (NCBI taxonomy): Eukaryota > Metazoa > Arthropoda > Insecta > Coleoptera > Curculionidae > Listronotus > Listronotus bonariensis. Next base: position 475,507 of record JACEGR010000022.1, read on the forward strand.
TATATCGAAAAATCGGCCATTTTGTTTTTGTGTTACCGAAATATTACAATAAAATAGCAAAGATATAATAAAAACTTTAAAATAATTTATGTATTTTAGCGAAAACCGCATAATGATAACTTTACTTGTTCTAAAGTTATTTGCGATTAAAATTATTCAAAATATTGTTGAACACCCTGTATGTCTACTATGTAAAATGCGTAAATTATAAATTATTTAAAAAAAAATTCTAATAACTGTAATGCCATTTTTAAGATTGGATTTGTGTTATTATGTTTGTTTGTTTACCACAATAATATAAAAAACTGCAATTTGTTCCTTTAAAAGCTTCTAATATCTACTAATCAGAAGAAGCTTTTTTAATTTTTAATATAAAACCCCAAAAAATACACATCAGAAAAAATATAAATAATAGTTACTGGACTCTCATAGTTGTTTTCCTAGTATTTATTAACACGGCCTTAAATTTTCATCTTTACCCTAACCCTAACTTATTAATATATTAAAATCATAAAAAGTACGTAAAAAATCCTTTTAAATGTTACATACCGTAAATTTAAGTTCACTTTAAAAAATTTGTACCAACTTTTCTTGAAACTGTTTTACTATCCAATACCAATTTGACACAAATTTGCAATCCGTTAATGTCACCAAACTATAGTTTATAACTTAAATATTGTTTGAAAACTTTACACCAATGTTGTCCAAACTTTAAACTTTACCAAAAATGGTATCTAACAACAAGAAGCATTAAAAAACTCGCAATACAAAGTTTGTATTTTCAAAAATCACGCGTAAAAATTCGCGCGCAAACAATTTAAAAACTTTTCCTGCTATACGAGCTTTCCGAAGCGCGTTTACTTAACAGTTTTCCGCTTGGTTTTCACAGACCGCAGACCGGCAGTAGAATAAGCTCGGGCGAAATTTTCATTTGGAAAAGCGTATCGTTCACGCAAGAACTTCGAAACGGTAGCCGGCAATTTCAACGTTTCGTAGGAGTCCGCGCCGATCGTCAAAAAGCTTACGATTGGTTTCTGCACCGCGGTAAACAACTAACTTGTTAGCGGTTTAGGCCAGCAGGGCCCAATAACCCACCTTCCGTTCTGTGTAACAGGTTCAGCAGTCTCCTGTCACCTGTCGTCAACATGCATCAGAGTGGTTTAGGTCAATAATAATCGTTCAGTGCATGATATTCGTATAAAACTTGCAATTAATTATTTACTATTTATAGTTTTTTGAAATATAAACTTAAATAAATAGTTGTTAATGGTTAAAAAAAATTCTTTGCTTATTTACGTATTTTATGTATTGGATGGTCTTCTTTTTGAGTACACGCCTGGAAAGAATGGGACCGCTTCGGTCCTGGTCCCGGGGTATACGAGCTGGCCTTGTTCAGCCCTATTGACCCCTATGAACTGGCCGGTCGCCTGAAACAAAATAAAAGAAAAACCCCCAAAAACCCAGAAAATTCGTTTCGGTGGCAAGTCTGCCACCGTTGTCAAGTTAAAAAATAAAAATAAAATATTAACTAATATTTAAATTACAAATGATTCAAATTTAGATAATTTTTGAGTGACATCAGTAACTGGTATATTTATTATTTGTAAGACAAAAAAGGTAATAAGTTAGTTGATTTTTAGTTTTCCTGAAGATACTTCAGTATCGAGCAAAGGCAACCAAGTGTTATTTAAATTAACTGAAATTGATGCTACACAATTATCTTTATTTAATAATATATACGCACTTTCTTTGATTTTGCGTTTTTTAGAACAAGTTTCCTTTGCTAAAATACTCGAAGCATCCCAGTTTATTCTATGATTGTTATCAAATGCGTGTATATTTGGATTTTCAAATTCAAGAAAACAATTATTTATAAAATCAAGAGGATAATTATTTTGAATTAAAATATCTTTTAAATAATCTTTTTCATTGTTTATATTTTTATTGGAACAAATGACTTTAATTCTATCAAATAGACTTTTTACAACTACCTTTTTAACCATTATGGGGTGATTTGAGTTGATGTTTAAGTATCTATTTGTATGTGTAGGTTTTCTGTTTTATTAAAATGTCAAGAAAAGGTAGTTGTGAGTTGTTTTCTTTTTCTAAAGTAAACCTAATAGTTGGTTCTTGTGTATTAATGTGTGTTAAAAAATGATTCAAACAGTGTTCGTCATATTGGTATTTTATGTATTTTGTTTTAAGAGTTATTTTACTGTTACTATCTATCTAAACCGGGGTATACACAGTCATGCAAACCTGAAACACATTTGCATGAAAGCAAATGTCAAATGAAGCTTTTGATACTCTCGATTCAGATGTACCTGCCAGTTCAGCGTCAGTTTTGGCAGCTGGTGGTGTGATCAACTTGAACATAAGCGTAATTCAGCGAAGAGATTTTTTATTTGCGTCAATGTATTCATTACTTTTAACTTTCCAAACGCATGGTACATATCTATAAAATCACGCAATACATCTTCCTGGCGTCAAAGAGCCATTTTCTTTATTCTAAATGAACAATAGGACTCTTTGTTTGACCTCCGAACAGTGCGGACGTGCGTAGAGGACTACAAAGTTCTTCCCGGAGTGGCGGCTAGAGGTGTCGTACTAACGTTTTTTACCTTCGGGGATCAAGGAAAGATTCACGCTAAATTGACGGCATCTTTCTTCTGGATCTAAGCGCTGTGAGCGAAGATTCCTATAAGCTGATGGTATCCTGTTTGGTGGTGAACACGAGGTATTTCTCAAATGGCGGGAAATAGATGGGCGTGCCATGGGAACTGTCAGTAGTGAAAGTGAAGGTTATACGTAACACCAGTAGCAGATCTTGGTTAGACAGTCGACAATAAAATTTATGCATTGCATCGATTGTGGAATTATTTGTTTTCTTTTTGGAATTTCTGGGAGCTACGAGCTCGATTATCGCCGACGAAGCCCTGGAAAGCATAGTCCGGAAGGGGGAAAGTGGTGGATTGGACCTAAAGGGACCAAAACCAAGAAAAAAAAATAGAAATAGAAATAGAATAAATGAACAATATATCGTTCCACGTTCCTAAACTGAAACGTTTACTGACAGGTCCTACACATGCACAAGTTTGCACGAAACATCAAACTTGGACATTAGGTCGCATGCCAAGCAAGATGTGGCAGTTTTTCAATACACACGGTCAAATTTGCGCGCGAGCTTAGACTTTTTGACAGATGTGACAGTTTTGCATGACCGTGTATACCCTGGTTAACAAGAATATTAGACATGTAATGACTGTAGGTCATGTTTCCACGGGCCACTTTTTGAAGTTAATATGGGCCACATAAAGTAGTGTAGGTGTGTGGTCTACTGTCGCCAGCTTGAAGTTTCGTTTCCAAAATGCTAAAATTTTTCTCCTTTTAACACGAGTGTTTTGACAACAATTAAACTTATTTACGTCTGGCGCCTACCCTAGCATTGACCCCGAATAATGCCGAATTGATGATTTTTGGCATTCGGAGGTTTTTGGGGCGCTGATTACGTATCTAAAAGAATGTTTAATCGACGTTCTAGTTAGTTTTGGTTAGTTTACGCTAGTTTTCATTAAAAACTAACCTAAATTTACACAAAAACAATTATTTTCCCTTTTTTCTGCATATTCAAACAAACAGTCGTGCTGCGATTCGGTATTAATGCTAGGGTAGATGCTAGACGTTAGCTTAAACTTCTGTCGCCGTCATGCAGCGACTGGACGAACAACTTTCTGTGGTCGGATCGGCTACTTTCAAACCACTTTTGTGGCCCAAATCCAAGGAAAATAAACTTTTTAATAAGGAGCGCTCGATTCCATTTGAGCCTATGTTCGCTAAATTTTGTGACGTAATCTTTTCCCGTAATTCTTTGTTTACATTCGTACTGGAAGCGTTTTTGGAGGTTTTGGGTTTTTTTTTTTGCTTTTTAGTCATTGGACTTTTATATATGTTTAGTTTTAACTGTTTATAGTTAAATTAAATGGTTATTAGTACTGCAGTTACAGAGAATTTTAAAACCTGTAAACAAGGGTCACTGACCTTTGGATATTTTCTTAAATGGAATTTATAAGAAGGAACAGTTTAAAAATGTAAATTCGGTGCTCTTTTATAAGAAAAAAATCACAAAAAAGTTTAAAGCAAATAAATCGGCATGCATGAAATCGCGGCCGCCTTTGCTATATTTCTTTTATGATATGCCGGTTGATGCAGCTGGTCATCGCACTATGGGATAGAAATTAATTTTTTTGGTCAAAATTCTGAAACTTACCAATCTACCTTAAAATGGGGTGCTTTTTACTGGAAAAATATTATAAATTATTACAAATGCTTTTGGAAACCTAAAACTTATTATATGTTATTATAAATTTACACCCCCTTAACATTATTATTTTTATTGTACAAAATAAACTAAAATGTCAGCTTGTTTGGTTAATTCGGTAGTATTCTAATCAGTAATCCGATGATTATTATCTCTTAGGTATAATTTTTTTAAATGGAATACCCTGAATATTATATCACCACCAAAAAATCTTTTAAAATGCTTTAAAAAATACTACATTTAATATGTCTATCTCAATTAGTTAGTAGTGGAAATATGACCATCCAAATCTGAAAAATAAATTTAAATTATTCTTAGAAGCGTAATAGAAATACATCTTCCCAACTTTTTTATTTTTTAACGTATAAAATAAATAAAAAACACTGTTTTGTTGGGTAGATTCTGTAGAATCCATATCTTTCATCAGAATGCTTTTATCTTTTAGGATATACAGTGTAGGACAAAACATATTAAATTTTAAAATGGAAAACCTTGTAAATTATAAAAAGTCTTGTATCTGTCCTTACACTCAGAAGTAGCAAAAAGTAGAAAGGCAATTGTAAGTACAAAAACTGATAAAGAAAAAGGTAAAAAATCTTTGACAAAAGTAGCGAGACTTCGCGAGACTACATCGGAAATACAACAATAGCTCTTATTAATTAAACTCTTTTACTTTTTTAGTAAATAAGGCTAATAATAAACTAAGTAGATTAAATATTGTATATTTATGTTTACTCAAAGTTGCTTTTTGGCCAAAATAATGGATTTCTATCCCATAGTGTATCGGCGAGTCGCTGTAAAGGATAGCGGCGCCTTTGTATAAAATAGTCCGATTGCAAGCGGCCTTTTTTATGTTTTTTGTATTATTTTCAAAGGGCACCGAATTTGCACTTTTAAAATGTTCTTACTATACTTATAAATTGTTATTAAGGGTAAGATACCGTTTTTTTATGTTTTTTTAGTGATTTTATTTTATGGTATGCAAGTATTGGTTTATTCTGTCAGATAACAAAAAATATTATGGCAAAAAGGTGACGTCACAAACATAACCTATATTTTCGGACAAATATAAAAGATCGAACGCTCCTTATTAAAAAGTTTACGTCCCTTGGCCCAAATCAACTTCAAAAAGTGGCCCCTGGAAACACAGCCTAATAAGTATATGCAGACATATGTAGTTTTTCTAAAATAACTTAAAATTATTTGTACAATTACATTCTTGAAAATGAACTTTATAAAATAAGTATATTTTCTAAAAATAGTTAACAAATAGTTCCTGCCAACCTTTTTTCTATCACTGCCATCTTAAAACATACTTCTTGCCAACCTTTTGACGAGTCTAACACGAATATTCATACCGCCATATATGGAAAGGACGCTTTAACCCATCCTGTCAATGTCAAATGTTACCGGTGGCGAACTGGGCGAACGCGTCACTATATTTGTCGGACAAGTTTACCATAATGTTTTGCATGCAATTTTTAAACATTGAGCCAAAAATCGTAGCGTTACAGTCACAAAAACCGCCTAGTCCGATATGCGAAACATGCAATTGAGCCTTATGGTTTTATAATTGTCACCCTTACTATTTTTTAAAACATTGTAGTTTGTCCGACAAAAAAAGACGCGTTCACCCAGTCCGACACCCAAAACATTTGACATTGACAGGCTGGGTTAAAGCGCCGCTTTCATATATGGCGGTGTAAATATTCGTGGTAAACTCGTAAAAATAAACCCTCCTAAAAAAGGTTTTAAGAGAGTTCTTATCATGAAGTACATTTTGTTACTGTCCCAGGCACTAAAACATCTATAATCTTAGTAAGTGTATTTTATTAGTAATATTTTTATTTAATTTCTACCGAGTTTTATGTGAATCAGACATTAAAGACAAAAAATAAATTTTATATTACATTTTTTACTCTTTCGAATTTACTGATTCAAATGTCTGGTACTGACGTTTAATTTATTCTTACTTTTATTTTATTGAAAATAGTATTTAAATAGCAGCAAAAAAATTATACTTTAAAATTTTAACAGATCGTTCTCCAAGTCATTACTAACAAGCTTTTTCGTGACTAGCTTTATTTTGACGAGACTACCAACTTTTTTTCTTGCAATAATTTTTGTTGGTGGTAGCATAGAGGGGTAGCAGGAATTAAATGTGTTGATTTGATAAATATTAAAAACCAGAATGACGTCTTTCGCAATTTGTAGGACAATGTGGGTGTTAAATTAGATAAATATTAATCAACAGGAAAGAAATCAGCTTCTTAATAGTTATTTTTCACGACATCGTTAACCATTCATGGTACTAGTTCGATATAGCGGTTTTCGCTATTATAAGAGATTTTCGAAAGATTATTTTTCAGGGCGTTTCTATAGGTCGAATATGACACAAATCTGTATGCGCCTTTTCCAAAATCCATTTCTATAATTTATTAATAATAAAAACATATTTACGGGACGGTGGAGTGAACAGGGGTGCTGGGTGGCGACAAAACAGTATAAATCCAACGTCAAACACAAGAAAACATTCATACACTGCACTCGAGGCACATGAAAAATGTAAATTAATTTTGAAAAGTATAAAATTTTTCGAAAAACTATCTCACACATATGAGATATCTCGTCCGCCATTAATTTAAGAAGGAAAATAGGCGCATTCATTTTGGTCAGCTGATAACATTAAGTTAGTCATTATGAAAATGAGTCTTGGTAGAAGCAGCATTGCCAAACTTCTTATGAAGAATTAACACCAAGCCTATTTCGGGGATTATCCACCATTTCCATGAGAAACAATGGTATTTTTTGTAGAAATGCCTCCTTCTTTATGTTTAGGTATTTTTCTTTTGTCTCTACAAATTATAATAGGAAGAAGGAATAACTTAATTTTTCATAAGAATTTTGTACTGTATCTTCCTATTTTTTAAGCTATCGACACTTTCTCACTTTATTTGGCAACATCGCAAGACGTTTACAGTTTTATTGCAAACTCTTCTTTTTATGCAGTGACAGCCATGGCGGGATTGTTGTACTATTATTTATTTTTAATTTTTTAAACAATTTTTTTGGCATTTTTGTAAACAGAAACTGCGGTGTGTACTGTGAAATACTGTTTTTGGGTGTTTAATGTAGGATTTCTACTGTTTCGTCCCCACCCAGCACCCCTGTTCACTCCACCGTCCCGTAAATATGTTTTTATTAATAAAATAAATCATACAAATGAATTTTGGAAAACGCGCACACAGATTTGTGTCATAAACGACCTATAGAAACACCCTGAAAAAGAATTTTTCAAAAATATCTTATAATAGCGAAAACCGCTATATCGAACTATTACCCCATTTATATTTGTGGTAGGGGACTTTTTGATGAAACCTTACATTTTGTAGGACAAATATGTTTTTTCCATTTATTTAGATAATTATCTTGAAAGTTAACAGTGAAAATCCCTGTTTGAAATAAAATTTTAATATTCGGTAAATCAACTCACTTAATTCCTGCTGCCCCTATAAGTTACCACCAACAAAAATTTTTGTAAGGAAAAAAGTTGGAGATCTCGTCAAAATGAAGCTTTTCACAAAAAAAAATTAGCTTGTTAGGAATGGTCTAAGGATCCCTAACATATAGGTCAAATGTAATAAAAAAAATTTTTTGACATGGGGTGGCGACCAAGCCCTAGGGTTTTGGGGCCTCTCGGTAAGATATAGATTTTGATTTTGGACTATTTTCTACCTTTTGTTAAAATTTCAATGCAATGCACGCAGAGCCAAAGAATTTCTAAGTAAAATGCCTTATTTTCTCTACTAAGGGAAGGTATTTTAGTTTACAAAGAAGGTTATTTGAGCGTTGGTGTCAAAGAAAAGTGGGTCCTTTATTATAGTCTTGCCGCAAGTAAATTAAAGTGTTATTTAGACTTAGTATTTTTAAATTAAAAACAAATAACTTATTAAAATTTGGAAGTAAATTGCTTTTTAAACTAATAATGCTTAAATCTTAAATAAACCGCATAGAAATCCAGTGTCATCCAAGATGTGTTACATTTTGAAAAGAGGATTAAATATGCTTTTTTTTAATAATCCACGAAGGCTAAAAGCCTAAATACTAACGTACCGTGGGTGTCTTAAGCGAGGTAAGAGGGATTTTGTTGACACAGTACTTAAATACTTGAATATTTGGGGGGGAAAGACCTCCTTGATAAACAAGTTCCCCATTTAAGAAACTCTAGGGATAAAAGATAAAGAGGTTCGGGGCCTCTCCAGTTGGACCGTATAGGGTTGCATACGTGTGGCACCACGAGTTTCTCTATTGGAAACCGTAAGTAGAGAAATTTTACTGGAAAATTATTTAAAGCCACGTAAAATTTGAAACCCAAATAATAGTTCATTTTTAATTTTTATATTTTTATTTAATTTTATCTTGAACTGCCACCAAAACTAGTTCAACACTTGTTTTTTTTTTTTGGGGGTTTTTCTTAAGTTTTTGGCGTGTACCCAAATAACTACCATCAATTAAATGAATCTGCCGTACCAATACAGAACATATCTTTAAGAAAGAACTTTGGTTTTTATGCGATTGTCGAAGGAGCCTTTGGCTTTTGAAATTGTTTGATGGTAGTAGTGTTTTGCTTCAATGCTGACCGGTCGGTTTTCTCGACTATAATTTTATAGAAACTTCTTGTGATACTGACTTTTTAGAAGTCAAGATTTAAAAACAGGGTGTGTTATTGGATGGTTTGGGGTTCTTAAATCTTAATGGTGTGTAGAATAAGGGTTTTAATGCCCAATTGAATTGTTTTTCTCAGTTGCCTACAAATTTCAAAAGGATCGTAATTAGCCCTAGACGATCAATTCTATTGCACAATACGTAATATTGCGCAATATAAGTGATCGTCTAGGAATGCCCTAAAAGTAAATCCTAAGTTTAAATGTATTTTTAAAGTGGGATAAATTATCTAACAACTTGGATTTTGTGAGCCTGTTCACTTTCTAAAATTTTATACAAAATCAATTAATATTATTTACCAACCTATATTGAATTTGGTTTTTAAAAAGAAAAAACTAACACCAATTAATACTTATTATTCCAAATGTGGCTTTATTTGTTAAACAAAGGTTTATTAATTTAAACCAAATTCAAATATAAAATAGTATATAAATTGATAATCAAAAACGGAATATTTGAGTTTAATTTTAATTAAAATATCAAAATATACCATTTACTAATGTTTTCACATACTAATCTCACAAAATAATATAAAAAAAACGTAACTATAGTTTTGTGTTAATTGTTTGCAATAATTAAATTTATTATTAGTATTTTTTTGTTTTTAATTCAAAGTTAACGAATTTACAACTTAATAATAATTAAAAACTGTTGTGTAAACTGTTGTTCTAATAATACAATAAACCGTATATCTCCGGCACTGAACAACATGGCCAATAAATGAGGGATGTGACGTCATTACACGTCAAAGCAATATGGCCGAATGTCGCGACCCAATATAGACCACTGATTTCGATGGATTGCCAATGTTATAACCTGCGCGAAACAAAAGCTACTATTCATGGGCGAAAAACGGTTTGTGCACAAGTCAGTTGAGGGTAAACGCACCCGGCGCCAAACAAACTATCCGCATTATCGGAAAGAATTTGTTGACCGCTTCCTGGTTTTCTGTTCGAAGTACGGTAGCTAATGAGCATCACGGTCAGACCGCGGACGAAGGGTACGGGGTGCTGGTGTTTATATTTGCCACGGCTTTTAAGAGCGCATGTTTGTCCACCCATTCATTTGTTTACCGCGCAAGGGCGTAAAAATCCGATAAGTGCTTCTTGCCACTGCGGATCTAAATGTAGGTTATCTATGATATAGACCGACTCTAATTAATAGGTGCTTTTGTGTCGCTCTATTCTGGATTAAAAGAGTATCCAAGAACAATTTTAAATTACTTCCGAATGCTCTTATGCACGAAAGAATATGAATTACAGAAAGAAAATATTTAACTACAAATTAACTCGAGCAGCTAGACGATACCTACCTTTAAAATAATATCAAATGAGGATATTTCACCGGTCAATGAAATGAAATGTCTCACAGAACAAAAAATTAAAGCCTGTTGTATTTTGCACAGTTTTGTTTGTGTAAGAGATGGTTTTCAGTTTAAAGTTACCTTAACAGTTCCTGGATTTTAGGATTTCCAGCCACAACACAAAATTTTATTTCAAATACTACGCGAGATATTTTTGGAAACTATTTTATAGACGATGTAAAAGTTCCTTGGTCGGACAGGGGTGGTGCCTTTGGTTGACCTTGCAGGGTATAGCAAAAAAAATAAAAACAAATCTAATTGCACAATCTAAATTTGGATTTTAAATACAAATTAAGTGGTAAAAGTAAATCATCGCTTACTTGATACGTTTTGAGAATACCAAGTATTTTTCAAATTTTATTAACAACTTGACTTTTTTCCAAAGATGTATGTATTTCAGCTGGAAGTAAAAGTGACTGTTAGTGGCCTTATTTGGATCACTATGTTTATAATAAGGCAACTTCTTAGAAAAATCTAAAACAAGGTAAAAAACCGTAATTGTGGCTCACATGGGTGCATTATTGCACACAATTCTTGATTTAAAGCTAAAGTGTCACAAAATATTTGATTTTCACCTTTTAAAACCCCGTTTTTCTACATTTTTTACATTATTTTTGCGTTAAATTGCGTGGCTCTTCTCTGATAATGCGGCAACCATACATACACATAAGGCTTCATGGCACACTGGGATTAAAATGATTCAAAGTATAGCTATGCAATTTAATGCAAAAATAATGTAAAATACGTAAAAACGGGGTTTCAAAAGGTAAAAATCAAATATTGTGTGCCACTTTAGCTTTAAATCAAGAATTGTGTGCAAAAAGAAGGAAGAATATTGTAAAAATAGGATTAGTTTAAATTTCAAGTCTGACGATGAATATCTCAAGAACGAAACGTTTCCTCCAAAAAATTCTTTCAGATTCGTGATCAGCGCCCCAAAAACCCCCGTATACCAAATTTCGTCAAACTCGGAGTTGCCGCAGATTTCTAGAAAATTACCAATAATTGGTTACAAAGGATGTGCCATGAAAGGGGAAGGGGGGAGTGGCCTTCATGGCCCTCTCCTATAAACGCCCCTGAACTCGCCGCGCCTACACTAAATCCCTAAAATATTTTTGCAATCCCGATTTAAAAACAGTAATCTTGATAAAAATAGTATATTACATTACAAGTGTGGAAAATGACTAATTTCACACGAGTGGGAATATTGTAGCACGAGGCGCTAGCCGAGTGCGACAAACCCACGAGTGTAAGAAAGTCATTTTCACACAAGTACTGTACACTATTTTTCCTACGACCACAAATTATTCACCAAAAAAAATAAATTAAAGTTTGTCTGTTCAGAAAAAATAAAAACAATTGAGAACTTTGCAACACTAGGGTGATATTTACTTTGCAACACTAGTGTGATATATACTTTTCCTCACTGCTATATAATACTGTTTTGACAATATTTTTACTTCGAAAATCTCACCTACCTAGAAGCATTATATAACTTTTATCATTTTGGAATTTAAAAAGGCCCTCACTTAATAAAAATTGTATGGTTTTGTTAGGTAATAACGCTAATAGTTTAATACGGTTTTCTGCTATTATAAGGGTTTTTTAAAAATTATCGATTCTTACATATTTTAGACACTCTTTTAAATAAAACGTAAGTGGTGCATATCCAAAATATTCCGTTTTTTAAAAAATATCAGTAAATAAACTTACGGGACCGGGGAGTGAAAAGGGGTGCTGGGTGGGGTAAAATTGGTAAAACGAGTTAATGAAACTGAACATCACATGTAAAATTAAGTAAAAATAACAGTTTTTCCTCATATTTTTAAGAAAAAATATATGAAAATTGTAAATGCATAACCTAAAGTCCTTAAAGTAAGGAAAAACGACTACCAAACGTCAGTTACCATGCAAAATATGGAAAGCATTTGGCAACGTCGGAAGGGTCTGATTCTATTTATGAATGGATAAAAGAAAGTGGATTCATAAAGTGTGTATTAGCCTTAGGTTTAATTAGGGATTTAAAGAAAAAGATTTAACTAGTTGTTTGAGTACACGAAGAAAGAGAGGAAGGAATTTGATCTATAGGTTTTTTTCTCTGGCACTTTAGGTCGAACGGTCAAGCGGCAAGGCTGCCTCTATAAAGTACGTGCTCAAAGGTAGAAGGGAGATTTTAAATTTGATCTACTTACCTGACAACACTGTGCCAGTCAGTGAAAGTTGTTTTTGTGGTTATGTCTATTTTTGTTTATGTTTTTATTTTTTCCTAAAATTTTAATAAATACAAAATAAGATGATTTTCGCTAATTGGGGTTCTACCGTTTAAGGTAAATAAAAGTTTTTTTTTACTGTCACTACAATAAATATGTCACTTGCAAAACCAATAGCAGTTTTTAGAATGACATCATAATATGTATCACACCAGTGTTGTAAAGTACTTTGCAACACTAGTGCTGTAAAGTACTTTGCAACACTAGTGTGATATAACGCATTTTCTATGCATGAAATCAGTGTGCTATTTGCTATTTTCACAAGTGGTCGTAGGAAAAAAGCTATAACTGGCTTAAAAATAATCAAAATCCGCCAAAAAATGAAAAAAAATTTAAGTAACATTTTTTTTGTCCAGGAGTGTATTTACCAGTGTATCTAATATTCTAAAAGCATTTATGTTTTAATTTGAATAAATTAATTGACCTATGCAGAATGTAAAAGAAATTTTAGGCAATATTTTTAAATAGATAAATATTATGTCAAATAGATAATTAACGAATTGTTGGAATAAAAAATGACCCTGTACTTGATGTTAAAAAAGATTTAAACACCTTTTAATTGAAGACAAGTTTTACCAGATTAATATTTAATAGACAAAAAAATTTTATACACAACAAAATGTACATGTTAAATTAACTTAACGGCTTAATAAAAATGTTCGTCATAACTTACAGTAAGAATAGCATAAATTTTAAATTAAACCTAAAAAAATGCCAAATATAAATATGCAAATTAGATTTTTAAAAAAGCGTTCATTAAATTTTTGCTCTTTGTGTTTGGTGGGTCGGTCATTCCTATTTTGAACTTGGTCCCATTTACCCAATAACAATTTTAATTGTAAATAACCAAAAATTATGCAAAACTGAATATTTATACAGTTGTTTTTTACTTTGACTAAATTGACCTTATTTAATTTATTAAGATATTTTGTGTTGTATATATCAAAATCTAAAAATAAATAATTTTTGGCCCCATCATAAAAATTCCAGCAGGTATACAGGGTCATCCAAATTAAGTGCCCGTCATTGGTAACTTCGTTATTATTTGAAATACGAAATAGTTTAAATTAGCAAACTAGTAGCATTTTTCACGCTCTTCAAGACTGGAAATTAGAAAAAACAATTGACAATCGGGTTTTTGAGTTATACAGCAAAATACTCCTTTTTAAATGGAACACCCTGTATATCTTATCACCATTAGAAAGTTCTTTTAAAATCCTTGAAAAAAGTCCACATGTGATATATCCGTGGGTGCCTCATTAAAAAAAAATCCACCCTGTATATTATTAGCAGTAACACCGTTAAAAACATATTTAAAAGAGCTTTAAGAAAAATACCACTTTAGGTACATCTACCTTTATTTGTTTTGGAAATATGGCTATCCAAATTAGGCACACCTTTCAGTTCGCCTGGCAGTTACATGTGCTCATCGAAAACGCCTGTCAATTTTTTCAAACCCTACTATGAATGAACTAAATCCCAAAAGCTTTCAAGCTTACAGCTGCTTTATATGTATATATTTTTTAAACATTTAAAAATAAACAGGGTTATGATGATGTGCAGGGCTGATGCTTGCCAGGTGATGATGTTCGTACTTAGCATGCTATGAATCATCAATATACAAATTTCTAGCCTTACAGGTCCAACGTTACTCGAAGGGTTTACTAGCTCCGGGACTATAATATTAGTTGATTTTACGTACCTATTAAATTAGATTTATACTCAAAAATAACTAAAAAATAGTGACCTTGGCTGGAGAACCATTTTTAGAAAACAAAGTTGTCGAAAACATACAGAATCAGCTAAATAACATAACACATAGGCAATGTAAAGAAAAGAGACAATCTAACGTGAATACCTGCATGTATAGTAAGAACATTTTAAAAGCGCAAATTCGGTACCCTTTGAAAATAATACAAAAAAACATAAAAAGGCCGCCTGCAATCGGACTATTTTATACCGCTATCCTTTACAGCGACGGGCCGATACACTATGGGATAGAAATCCATTATTTTGGCCAAAAAGCAACTTTGAAATTTTAATGGCTCATGCTGTGTATTTCAAAGAAGATACTCCAAACTACATGTACGCAAAATTATAAAAGGATATGACGACTTCTATTGGGGTAATAAGAAACTTGAAAATGTATTTTAAGTAAACATAAATAAACAACATTTAATCTACTTAGTTTATTATTCGTCTTGTTTACTAAAAAAAATAAAAGAGTTTAAATAATAAGAGCTATTGTTGTGTTTCCGATGCAGTCTCGCGAAGTCTCGCTACTTTTGTCAAAGATTTTTTTCTTTATCAGTTTTTCTACTTACAATAATTATTGCCTTCCTACTTTTTGCTACTTCTGAGTGTAAGGACAGATACAAGATTTTTTATAATTTACAAGGTTTTTCATTTTAAAATTTAATATGTTTTGTCCTACACTGTATATCCTAAAAGATAAAAGCATTCTGATGAAACATATGGTTTCTACAGAATCTACCCAACAAAACAGTGTTTTTATTTATTTTATACGTTAAAAAAAAAAAAGTTGAGAAGATGTATCTCTAAAAAGAAAAATTTAAAATTATTTTTCAGATTTGGATGGTCATATTTCCGAAACTAATTAAGATAGACACATCAAATCTAGTATTTTTTTAAAGCATTTTAAAAGATTTTTTTGGTGGTGATATGATATTCAGGGTGTTCCATTTTAAAAAATCATACCTATTGTTGTACCCTGTATATCATATGAGATAATAATCATCGGATTACTGATTAGAATACTACCGAATTAACCAAACAAGCTGACATTTTAGTTTATTTTGTACAATAAAAATAATAATTAAAATGAGACAAATTACTTTGTTTTCTATCACTATATTTATCAACATTGTGACTGCAGTTTCGAAGCTTTGCTACATTTTCAAACTGAATATTCTAAACTACCTGAAACTTGTATATATATACACGTACAATTGGTTAACACATTTTAAAAATGTGTTAACCAATTGTACGTGTATATATATACAAGTTTCAGGTAGTTTAGAATATTCAGTTTGAAAATGTAGCAAAGCTTCGAAACTGCAGTCACAATGTTGATAAATATAGTGATAGAAAACAAAGTAATTTGTCTCATTTTAATTTAAAATGGACTATCACAAAGTAACGGACAACTCAATCCAGTATTTAAAAATAATAATGTTAAGGGGAGTGTAAATTTATAATAACATATAAATAAGTTTTAGGTTTCCAAAAAGCATTTGTAATAATTTATAATATTTTTCCATTCAAAAGCACCTCATTTTAAGTTATATTGGTAAGTTTCAGAATTTTGACTAAAAAATTAATTTCTACCCATAGGGCGATGACCAGCTGCATCAACTGGCATATTATAAAAGAAATATAGCAAAGGCGGTCGCGAAGATAAGCATGCCCATTTATTTGCTTTAAACTTTTTGTGATTTTGTTTTCTTATCAAAGAGCACCGAATTTACATTTTTAAACTGTTCCTTCTATAAATACATCTGATTGGATTAGTCACACACGTCCTTTTTTGTTGCTTTATTCGACGATACCCCAATACCTACCCGCTTAACCAGTATACGAATTAATGTATTAATGCACATTTATAACACCTTATCAAAGCCGTGGGTAATGAGCGATATTACCTGTATAAAATCACATTAATAATGTATACATTTTTAAAGAGTCGTAGTAAAGCGTTTTATACGATAAATATTCAAAAGAGTTAAAAGGTAATTTTAATTGTAAATAAGTAACGAATTATGCACAACTTAATATTAAGCGGTTTGTTAATTACATATTAATTTAAATAAATAAATGACGAAAATAACGTTATTTTAGCAATATTTATTATTAATATACAAGGTAGTCCCACCGGGAACTGCTGCGATCGATTTTTGGGAAGTACGCTTTGGAAAATTTTGAAATTTTGGTAACATTATAAAGTCAGTGGGGGACATACAACTAAAATATTTTGCCTGCTCTACCACTTTCGGTTATACCGGAAGCTTATGTCAACTTCCTTATTTTAAATGGAACACCCTATATATTCATTAGATTCTGCGTAAAATTTCAAACATAATTTATGAATAATTTTTATACCTAAGTCCAACCGTTTTTGACTTATTTTAAATTTTATGTCAAAAATGGCGTTTGCAAGCCATTACATAACCATGAAATTCTTCAAAACAAAAGCCTTTGATATGAGTTGGGGTTGGTTTCCTTATAAAAAAAACTTCTTTGGTATAAAAACAGAGTGGTCAAAAATATTCCTTGAAAATCATCACGACAAAAACCTTAAAAGTCATTTTTTACACAGAAACCCCTCTTAAAACAATTGACTTCTAAGGTTTTTGTCGTAAATTATTAAATTTTTAACGATTATTTTTGGCCACTCCGTATTTATTAATTGTGAAAATATTAATACAGTCGGCTAAAGTAGTTCTTTCTCTGTAAGACATCCAACCCAAACTCATATTAAAGGCTTTTGTTTAGAAGAAATTGATGGTTATGTAATGGGTTGCAAACAACAACAAAAACGATTGGACTTAGGTATAGAATATTATACATAAATTATGTTTAGAATTTTGGGCAGAATCTAAAAAATAAATAATATATAGGGTGTTTCATTTAAAAAAGAAGTTGACATTACCTTCCGGTATAACCGGAAGTGGTTGAGCTGTCAAAATATTTTAGTTGTATGTCCCCCGCTGACTTTATATTGTTGCCAAATTTTTAAAATGTTCCAAAGCTTACTTTCTGAGGCATCGATCGCGGCAGTTCCCGGTGAGACACCTCGTATAAAAATGAAAGAATTTTTGTTACAATGAATATATTTTTGTTATACAGACTGTTTACCGAGGGGGTTTACAACAGAAAAAATATGTAAAAAAACATGTTCCACAAAAAGCTATTTTTGATAAAAAAAAAATTGCTGGTAAAATAAATATGATTCAGGAAGAAAAAATGTTGCTTTTCTATACAGGGTACGCAAAAACTAAAAAAACATAATGTTTAATTAATAGTAAAAACTACCTTTATTTTTCATTTTTAGGCAAAATAATATTTCAAAAATGTATTTAGAATGGCATCTTAAAAAACTTTATTAATGTTACGCGGGTATCAAAAGGTTTTATATAACTAATTTTTGAGTTATTAAAATATTTTTTTTAAACTTTTATAAGAAAATGACCTAAAAAGTCCTATAATTTGCTTTTCAAACATTTTCTTCCTCCAGATTACTACACAACACAATTTTTCAGCTGTAAACGAATGTGATCAAGGCATTTTTAGCAAATTATAGAGTTCAATAATATTTTTAATGATATTTTTATCCATTACATTACAAACTTTATTTTAAATAAAAATGCCTTAAAATGAAAAAATTAGATCGTTTACTCTTAGAGAAAAATATTGATTTCCATGTTTTTGCGAACCCTGTATACAAAATCAACATTTTCTCTTCGTGAATCATATTTTTTTACAAGCAAAATATTCTACGAATTTTTTTTTTTTTAACACGCTTTTATTAACTTGGGTTGTAACTATCTATCTATGTAACGGAATCTTTGAGCCTAATTTTTACCAACTTCCAGCGATTCGATTTCTTTGAAACTTTGCACACGTATCAAGGACCCATGACAATGCAATAATCTGCAAACAGTATCCCGTTATCCTGATTAGGACCGTCAGGATAAAAAATTCCTGTACAGATGCTATGTGTCTCTTGACAAAATGGCGAAGGAATTTTTTAGTGAATAAACTAGAGCATTTAACTAATTGATATATCGAACTAAAAAATGAAAAATAAATAATAGTTTAAAAAAACTAAAAAAACACGCTTTTATATGCAACCGAACTAAAAATTAGAAAATAATTTTTCATTACAAAAGAGTTTGTCACTTCAGAGTAAAAAGCGTGGGGTGCATTTTACTATTTTTTCATAACTTTTCCCTCATAGATATTGGCAAATAGAATAATTATAACATTTAATATATTAAGCACACCACGCTTTTTACTCTGAAGTGACATCTCTTTGTAATGAAAAATTATTTTCTAATTTTTAGTTCGGTTGCATATAAAAGCGTGTTTTTTAGTTTTTTTAAACTATTATTTTAAGTTAAATTTTAGCTTCATTTGTCCTTTTGTATACCCGATCCGTTGACAGTCTGTATACAAGAAATTTTATTTAAAGCAAATAATTAATTTTAAGCCCCATCATGAAGGTCCCGGCAAGTAGAAAGGGCACAGCGGTAATTAAATCGTGTAAAACTAACTTGATTAAAGTTAAATGCTACCAAAAATTTAGGATATTTTAACTTTTGCCAGTGGTAACTTAAACCTAATATGTTTTAAAGTTATTTTTATATTTTTAATTAAATTATATTGTTGTAATGTTTTTACAGATATAACAATGAGACGAGTAACTGGTCCTAACAATTTGTCCATGGTATTTATCTCTGTCTGGTTTACCGCAAGTTCCAATAAATATGTCTTTGTCTTTCATCATGGCAGGCTATCGTAGATGGAGCAATCATCGCTTTGCCCTGGTTGCCAAGTTGTTTACAATTTCTGCATGTAAACTTTAATGTCCTTTTTGGCTCGCATCTAATTAAGAGAAAGAAAATATACCATGAATCGAATATTTTTAACTTAACAACGTTGCCGCAGACAGTCACGCCGAAATGTTATTCGATATTTGTGTTTGATATTTTTCAATGGCCGATTAGTTTGGACAGTTTGTTTACATTTTCTGTGATTTATTGTGTTTCGTGGTTTTTTACCTTTAATTGGACTTTGAATATTGACTTTTATTAGTGATCACAGTGTATATATTAAATTTGTGCTTTTCAACAGATAATTTAAGGTAATATTGACGTATTATCTGTAAGAAAAATCTTTATAAAAACCAAATAAATGACAGTTTTAACTAGGTGTGTGTAATTATTGAACTAAACCCCAATATTTTATATTAATAGGAAACAAAAACAAGTACCTAACCATTAAGGGCAAAAATAGCACAGCTATATAATTTGAATTTGGCGGGCAAACGATAAAGTCGACTCACGCGCCATCTGCGTTTACCTTCCTTGAAGACAGACAGGGAAGGCCCAGCAGCTATCTCTCTCTCTCGGATAATTTATTTACATTTAGTTGCTCGTCTCATTCTTGTCTCTGGTTTTTATTTAAAAAATGCCAAAATTTTCATGGATTACGTTGGACAGATTTTCATTGGCGTATCTAGGCTGGGAGGATAGTCACGACCCCCGAAATATTTAATTTTCCCTTCAGAAAAAAACACGATGTAACAAGTATTATTTAATTTCACCAAAAACATAAATGTGAAAAAGGTGAACCAAGTCCTATACAAAATCCAAATATGTATGAGATCCTTAAGAAGATTAGATTTGACTTAACTTTTGTGATATTTGATTTTTTTCTAAATGCAGAAGTACAATTAAATTAATTTTATTTTAACACTATAGACTCTTTAAACTTCAAAATTTAATACAAGATTAGGAAAATTCCGTCATATCTTACGCAGGTCATACCGAGATCAAATGTTGTACAGGGTGATCAAAAAATAATTTTAATTTTTTGAAAAACAAATAGCAATATCTTCTCTTATTTTAAATGGTATTTTTAACACTACGTGATAACAAATAAAATACATTTTTAAATGGTGTATAGGTTGCATATACCTATCTTTAATACTTTTTTAGTAAATTTAATATAATATGAAGTCATTATTGTGGAATGTATACGTGGATTTGTCTAAAAAAAGCAGAAAATTAAAAGATTTTTTTACCCGCCACTATTTTTTATATCTACAGACAAAATTTAAATAGTTGCCTATAATAATACTCTGGTTAATCCGTATTTTAGCTGATTTTTTTTTAAACAATCCTACTAATGCGTCTGATCAGTTATGATCACATTCCGTGACCTAAAACTCGTTTCTTTCATTACCCATAATCAATTTGTCAAATTGTCGTCTGAACGTTTTTCCTTAAATGACCTGGTGTGCCCAAAATTAGCTCTGTTGCGTTTTCAAATGGCCACCCTATATAAAAAGTTCTATCGCGCTTATTTTATAATTTTATAATTTTATTTGCCAACTGTTTTATATTTTCCAGCTGTTCCGTAAATGTCTAAACGTAATCTCATCTTTACGTATCTCCCGTTGGCAAAGGGTTTTACATGAAATCCTATTCTCATTTCGTTGCTTTCGCCGAATAAAACCCTTTTTAACTATACCTTTCTCGAACCCTTGTTAAAAAACAAATATCTTATTTAATATTACGGAAAGGTATAAGGCTCTAAATTTACTAGTAAGTCGAGGATACTTTTCCAAAGTTTTTGGGATTTAAATAAAAGTAACGGATTTGTATTATCGGAAGTGGATAACACAGGTAATTTTATTTTGAATTAAATATTTAGATATTGGTAATAATTCTGTCATTTTAAAAAGAAAACAAAATATTTTGCATGTGATGAGCACACGGGAAAATGGGAAATGGCAATTTTTGAGAAAAGGGGATCTTTTAGTTTCAATCTTAAGCTAGGCGTTTACTAGAGACGGACGGGCCGGACGCTGGAGCTTTGCCTGGCTTGTAAGGAGAAGTCCATAGATTACGTGAAGTGTTTTTGCAATTTTTCGCCCCCTCCCCTTTTCCTTGAGACTTAATTTTTTACTCAAAAAGGTATACCCTGTAAGAGTTGATTTGGGCAGCTGTTTTCGATAAATTCGAATTTAAAAAAATTACACTTATATGATCCGTTCCAAAATACAGAGTGTTATATATTAGGATGATAAGCCCTGAGGACGTAAAGTCTGGAGTTATTTTGGAAAGAAAAGTTCAAATAAACAAATCAAAAATAATCAAATTGTGTCCCAAATGCCTTAATTTCTAGCTTACTTTTTCAAATTTTACCACCCTATATACATAGGTTTATTAAAACATTTCTTTTTAAAGTTACTTAAGTATTCATACTTTCAAAAATCATCATCCTGTTTCGAAACACTTTTTCTTACTCTACCAGCAAAATTTGAAACATTAACATTTTCTCGTCAGACGTATACTAGTATACTTTTCCACAGAAGACTGTTTTACCACTTAAATCGTAAAAACCACAATGATGAATGTCCATCTCAAATGGACGCACCTGCAAGCTGCGTACTCGATCCAATCGGTTGCCGTCTGTATACCGGGTGACAACGAAATTACTATCCAGCAATTTATTTTCTTTAGTGCAACCCTATAGTTTTTAAATTTTGGGACATTATTATATGGTATCACTGGATGCCAATTTTAGATATAACAGCATGTGTGTATTACTTCCGGCTTAACCGGAAGTAATATAAACTTTAGTATTTGAAATGGAACACTCTGTATATTTCTTAGGATTTGAATTCTACGGGTTATTTCTGATATAAAACCTTAATTATATCCATAACCTAACTTTTTAGTTTTGGAGAAAATGGCGTTTGAAAATGTCCAAACGACAACACAAAATGTAGTTGGGAAAACAAATGAATATTACAAAAATTTAAAATACTTAAAACAGTTTTCTTAAAAGGCTTTATCTTTGTGGATCATTATAATACTACTTCCTGTTTAACCGGAATTGCTGTAAAATTTGAACTTCTAAGTATGATAATCCTGGTAATTTTAATGGAACACCTTATATTTTATTTAAAATTTAAATTCTTTAGGCTATTTCTAATATAAAACCCATAACATAACCATAACCTATCTTTTTTAGTTTTAGAGAAAATGGTCTTTGAAAATTTTCTGACGACGTTTGGACCTTTTCAAACTTCGTTTTCTCTAAAACTAAAAAGATAGGTTATGGTTGTATCATGGATTTTATATCAGGATTAGCTTAAAGAATTTAAATCGAACCAGAATATAGGGTGTTCCATTAAAATTACCAGAGTTATCATACTTAGAAGTTCAAATTTTATAGCACTTTAGCATTTTATATTTTGTTGACGTTTATTTGTTTTCCACAAAACTTCATTTTGTGCTGTCGTTTGGAAATTTTCAAACGCCATTTTCTCCAAAACAAAAAAGTTAGATTATGGATATATTTAAGGTTTTATATCAGAAATGACCTGTAGAATTCAAATACCAAGAAATATACGGGGTGTTATATTTAAAATACCAAAGTTTATATCACTTCCAGTTAAATCTAAAGTAATACACAGATACTATTATTTCTAAAATGGACATTCGGTAAATTTGAAAAACATACGGTTTGCACTAAAGAAAACAAACTGCTGGATAGTAATTTCGTTGTCACCCGGTATAGTGGACGCTTACCTTTCGCGAATGCCGACATGTAAACATTATGGATTGGGTGACTCAAAGTGCTTGTTTTGTTATTGCATTACTAGCCAATATACATTTAAAATAGCTGATACGATATAGTTTGGACGCGCATTTAAAGCAAAGTTATAAAACATTGTTGTATAACATTGTTATACAGGGTGCCCAAGAATATGTTAGCATTCTCGCGGATTCATATAAAACACATAGAAATAATGTGACAAATTTCTATCATTTTTTTTCTAAAGCCCTTCTTTACTGAGATATACGCCACTGGAAATCGGTTTTTCTTGAATAAGTTTTTAGTATTTGGTATAATAAACAGGGCCGTATTATCCATTAGGCTGATTAGGGCTACAGCCTAGGGGCGCCATGAAAAAATAGGCGCCAGAGAGGGGAGTAATAGGCGCTAGATAGGGAGTTTTTAATTTAAAAAGTTTAGGTTGGAGTGGGGATTTAGGGTGAATAATTTCTAATTTCTCTGTGAATAAGGTGTTTTGAAATGAAAATAGCTGATACGATATAGTTTGGACGCGCATTTAAAGCAAAGTTATAAAACATTGTTGTATAACATTGTTATACAGGGTGCCCAAGAATATGTTAGCATTCTCGCGGATTCATATAAAACACATAGAAATAATGTGACAAATTTCTATCATTTTTTTTTAAAGCCCTTCTTTACAGAGATATACGTCACTGGAAATCGGTTTTTCTTGAATAAGTTTTTAGTATTTGGTATAATAAACAGGGCCGTATTATCTATTAGGCTGATTGGGGCTACAGCCTGGGGGCGCCATGAAAAAATAGGCGCCAGAGAGGGGAGTAATAGGCGCTAGATAGGGAGTTTTTAATTTAAAAAAGTTAAGGTTGAGTGGGGATTTAGGGTGAATAATTTCTAATTTCTCTGTGAATAAGGTGTTTTGAAATGAAATAGGCAAATATAAGCGCGAAAAGAAAGGAATGATTTTTTTTTGCTCTTTATAAATTTTTGGTGGAAAATAGGCGCTCCGGGAATTCTAGCCCAAGGTGCTTCATTCTTATACAGAATGTAAAAATAATGAACAGTAATGTGTATGGGTTAGTCCGCCCCGGGGAACTAATAAAGACAAATGTTTTATACCATTTTAAGGAGTCCTAACCGATATTTATTATATTAAAAAAATATTTTATTATACCAAGATATATAAAAGTAATTCAAGAAAAAACAATTTTTAGTGGCGTCCTTTAAGGGCATATATCTCTGTAAAGAGAGACTTTAGGAAAATATTTTATATGAACTTGTCACAATATTTTTATGTGTTCTATGTGAATCCGAGACATTCTTTACATATTCTTGGACACCCTGTATATACACAAATGGACCCAAAAAAGGGGATTAGAAGGACCAAAAGGACTTTTTAAATTCGGAAAAACTACACCGATTTTAGAAATAATTAGACATACAAAATTTAACGTCCAACGACAAAGTTGTAACGCGAAAGTTCGCAAGGAGTGGTATACGGAATAAGGGTGGTTGTGCAATGGTTTTTATTTGAATAAACATTTTGGTTTACATTATTTAATAATAAGCGCAAAACACACATGTTCACAAGTGTAAAGTCTTAAAAAAATGACCTATTATTCAAGAAGTAGATAATTCGCTTGGGAAAGTAAATTTTGAAATTCCCTTATTTTCAGTTTGCCTTTTCTTTTTCTTATGATCAAAAACAAAAGAAAATGTAACTTTAATATTGCATGAGGTCGTCAACATTATACTATTTGTAGTAAAATCTTAAGGTAAAAAAACTGCTTCCCCTATTTTTAACGCCGCCACTGATTTGAAATATTTAAATATGCAGATCAAGAAATAAATATTTTTTTCTTAAGAGATGAGGACCTTTTTTGCCCTTCATTATTCATAAATACCTACCCAAAGTTAGTATTCGAATACTTTTTGAATACGGTATTCAAAATTTGTATTCATATACAAGATTTCATTATTCGACTCAACTCTGCCCGTATTATGAACGTGTAGGTATTCTTTTTTAGCTTACAATTAAAAAATTAAAACGTGTGTTTATTTTTACTTGCTTTGTATTATTTTATTATAAAAATAACTTAAGAACAACAAATAACTACCATATTAAAAGAAACACTCTAAAAAAGCATTTCTAAAGACTTTTAAAAGTTTTGTTACAAAATGTAAAAAAGAATAAGTGGGTTTATTATTCCTACTTTACTTAAATACAGAAATTAAAACTGTAACTACATTTAAGTATAAAAAATGCTCTAAACGTTGGATTTCTTTGTAAAAATAAACCATGCATAATACTTAAAAAGCTTTATAGATTCGATATGCCTGTTAAACGTTAAGACTTCATTAAAAAGTATTTTTAATTAACTTCCACTTTATAGCAACGTAAGAACGCTTTAAGGTGTTATGAACTTCTTTATATTTATATTTTATTTTTCTTATAAGACATTTTTAGGAGTTGCTGAAGTGGTGTTTACAATTTCAAATTTATGTTTTCCAATAATTCAAGGTTTCTTTTGACGATTTAATAAGATAAGTCTTAGGGTACCTATATTTTTTACATACAAAATTGGTATTTATAATAAATTCAATACAAGAGGGATCATAATTAAGATTTTTTAATTTGCTTGGGGCAGGAATAGCAAAATACAAAAATGTAAAATGAGGGCCTTACGCGTGCCATAATAGCTATTTATGTATCAAGGGCGTTACTAGGACTATAATCAGGACTATATCAGGTCGAAATCTAGCCCTCGGGCTATTTCGACCTTCAGGGCATTATAGTCCAGTAAAGCCCGTGGTGCATACAATGCTTTATGTTTTACCCAAAAAGAGTTTTTCGATGACTAATTACATTATGTATTCGAAATATAAAAAATAAGTTGCACCTGTACCTGTATACGTAAGTAGATAATGACTGGTGTTAAGTTTGACTTTGATGTTTCTTTCAGTTAGTCAGTTGGCATTTTTTATTTAACGATTTGCTCAAAATGGAAGAAATTCCACAAAATATAAGAGAAAAGGCCATAAAAGCGACCGAAAATTTTTTGCCAGTTAAATCAAGGCAACAGTATGATCGGGAGTATGGCATATTTGGTATTTGGAAAGATGCAAACGCAATTCTTCAAATAACCGAAACCGTTTTAATGGCATATTTTCAGGAGCTGGTAAGTTATTGATTTTATTTTAATGCATATGTTTAAAAAACTTTATTATTTTTAGTCGGAAAAATACAGTCCGAACTCTCTCTGGACCAAGTATTCCACCCTAAGGTCTACGTTGATGGTCTATGAAAATATAGACATTTCGCAATACCATCGTCTCATATCTTTTTTAAAAGTTAAGTCGAAAGGATACGTCCCGAAGAAGTCTAAAGTTTTGGAAGGAGAACAAATATTAAAATTTATTAAGAAGTCTCCTGATGATATCTACTTGGTACACAAAGTCATATTGGTAATGGGTGTTTTTGGAGGTTTAAGACGAGATGAGTTGGTCAAAATGACTATTGATGACATTGAAGATAGAAGAACAGTCTTGGTTATAAAGGTACCAGAAACTAAAACTTCTACTTCAAAAGTTTTACTATCATTGAAGAAGATTTAGGCGCTTTAAATTTAATAAAAAAGTACACAACATTAAGACCAGCTGGAATAAAGGAGCGAAGATTCTTTCTTACCTATAGGAAGGGTCGATGTACAGTACAACCCATTGGAAAAAATACCATAGGAAGCGTCCCAACATTAATCGCAAAATTTTTAAAATTGGATAATGCAGAAGCTTACACCGGTCACTGTTTGCGTCGCACATCGTAACTTTACTTGTTGAGGCAGGTGCTTCGTTTGAAACTCTAAAACAACATGGGAAATGGAAAAGCTCTTCAGTAGCTGAAGGATATATAGAAGAAAGTATTTCATCCAAAAACAAAGTAGCCAAAATGATTGCCAATTCAGTTAATTCCGTATCGACTATTGAAAATTTTTTAATGGACTGTTCTTCTATACAAAATAGCGTTAGTGCTACCACCGCTGCTACCATCACAAAAAACACCGACCATTCTATAGTGGGATCAGCTACATTTTCCGGGACATTTCAAAATTGTAATTTTTATTTTGGAAATAAAGTTTAATTTTTGGTATTGTTTAAAGAAAAATAATTTTTGTATAAACTTTATCTATCTGAACTTTAACTAAATCTTTAATGTGAGAGAAATAAAATTGGATAAGCAATAAATGCCCGCTATAATGCCCTAGGTGTGATAGCAGGTATTATTGCTACCATAACATATTCCGTTTCTAAGGTATTACATATCAATAATAGATGGGTAAAACATAAAATCTTTTTAAGTCGGTAAAAATTTTAAAGATGCAAAAAGGTCCTCAACCTAAGACTTTTAAATAATGTCCTATAGGCGTCCCATGAAATACAAAAAAAAAGAAAAGGTCTTCTTCTTAAAACTCCCATCCTTGACCCTTCCGGCCGCTGTATCACTACGTTTATATCAAATAGTTAAAGCTTGAGTTAAAGCGGCTTTTAAAAGTGGCTTGACAAAAGCGATATAAACGCGCTTGAAAGTGACTTGAATCGTTCAAGTCAAGCCTGAAAATAAGTAAGGTTGACTTCACTGAAGCCGATTAGAAACACGATATAAACGGGCTTAATAACTGCCTAACTTTAGATGAGTGCTTCCTCGAACGTCATCAGTGTCAATTTCATATTTATGATTTTGACATTTTTATACAAATTTGAGTGGAAAAACAGGTGAAAAAACTTTAAAACACGCTCACACCAACAACAGCACACAAAACGGGAAAAATTTAATGTCTACTGTGAAGTTGGATGCAAAACTGCCGCATGCGTAGGACGATGGCCTGAAATGTGCTTGACCCCGATTTTCAATCGACATTCAAGCCACCGAAATAAACACGTAGACTTGGAAATCGCTTCAAAGCCGCTTTGTTTCCAAGCCAGCTTGAACTACTCGATATAAACGTAGTATAAAATATTCACAGAGAAAAATCAACAACACACTCGCGTGCCCAAAATTTTACCTTGCGTGCAATTTTGGGCACGCGTGCCGTTGGTTCGCCATCTAAGGCTTAAGATATTTGTGCACTTTAAAAAAATTCTTGCACAATTTTTTAAATGCAATTTTATTTAGCAGTTTTGGAGATCTAGACACGTGGCAGCGTGTCAAGTCAAGTTTAAGCATATACGAGCCACTTGATGACACTTTTGACATAAATCAAAACCTATTTAACCTCAACACACGAAACTATGTGTGTTTATTTATATCTATAAGGATAACAAAAAGCACAAATTTCATGATGCTAGCTCACACGGTTATTAAAAGATATGAAGGTCCAAAAGTCGTCAATTTTCCACTGACTGACTGACTGACATATAAGTAGATCAAAAACCTTACCCACTTCCCTAGACCTAGAAAAATAAAATTTAAAATTCATCTCGGTAATTGTGTGTAACCGTAGGAAAAAATCTTAAAATAAAAAAATGGGGGTCAGGAGGGGTGTAGCAGTTGAACTGTTACAAGAAGACATTTATTTAACTATTATATTTGTTATATAACAGAAATATAAAACCCCATATAAAAAACTTGTAATACGCGCTATAGAAATAAGACCTTTAAAAAATATATAAACAAAGCGTTCCATTTAGAAAATGTAGTCTTTTTGTAAGGCGCTGTTAAAAAAATTATAAAAAAATTATATATAGACTCCTGCGAACACTCGCCAAGATTTATCGACGCAAAATTAAAATTCAGACAACCTAACCTTTTTAAAAAGAGTGTTGAAAAATAATTACATTTCCAGACGTCTGATTTATAAGAATTAAAAATAAATTAAAAGTCGTATAAATTTTCATTACGAATAAAAGCTAACAAATATTAAAAACTTTATTTATGGCAAAGGGTTAACTTGGTTCTGATTTACAAAAAATATATATATAATGTGAAGAAAAAATATATATTTTTCTATGTATTTTCCCACGATCACATATGAAAATGACATAAAACCTACTCCTTGATCCTTTAGAAAACGAATAATATCACACGCGTGTTAAAATCTACTTTTCCTACGACCACTTGTGAAAATAGCAAATAGCACACTGATTTCATGCATAGAAAATGCGTTATATCACACTAGTGTTGCAAAGTACTTTACAGCACTAGTGTTGCAAAGTACTTTACAACACTGGTGTGATACATATTATGATGTCATTCTAAAAACTGCTATTGGTTTTGCAAGTGACATATTTATTGTAGTGACAGTAAAAAACTAACCAAAACTTTTTATTTACCTTAAACGGTAGAACCCAAATTAGCGAAAATCATCTTATTTTATATTTATTAAAATTTACGAAAAAATAAAAACAAACAAAAATAGACATAACCACAAAAAACAACTTTCACTGACTGGCACAGTGTTGTCAGGTAAGTAGATCAAATTTAAAATCTCCCTTCTACCTTTGAGCACGTACTTTATAGAGGTAGCGCCAGAGAAAAAAGCCTATAGATCAAATTCCTTCCTCTCTTTCTTCGTGTACTCAAACAACTAGTTAAATCTTTTTTAATCCTAATTAAACCTAAGGCTAATACACACTTTATGAATCCACTTTCTTTTATCCATTCATAAATAGAATCAGACCCTTCCGACGTTGCCAAATGCTTTCCATATTTTGCATGGTAACTGACGTTTGGTAGTCGTTTTTCCTTACTTTAGGACTTTAGGTTATGCATTTACAATTTTCATATTTTTTATATTTTTCTTAAAAATATGAGGAAAAACTGTTATTTTTACTTAATTTTACATGTGATGTTCAGTTTCATTAACTCGTTTTACCAATTTTACCCCACCCAGCACCCCTTTTCACTCCCCGGTCCCGTAAGTTTATTTACTGATATTTTTTAAAGAACGGAATATTTTGGATATGCACCACTTACGTTTTATTTAGAAGAGTGTCTAAAATATGTAAGAATCGATAATTTTTAAAAAACCCTTATAATAGCAGAAAACCGTATTAAACTATTAGCGTTATTACCTAACAAAACCATACAATTTTTATTAAGTGAGGGCCTTTTTAAATTCCAAAATGATAAAAGTTATATAATGCTTCTAGGTAGGTGATTTTCGATGTAAAAATATTGTCAAAACAGTATAATATAGCAGTGAGGAAAAGTATATATCACACTAGTGTTGCAAAGTAAATATCACCTAGTGTTGCAAAGTTCTCAATTGTTTTTATTTTTCTGAACAGACAAACTTTAATTTATTTATTTTTTGGTGAATAATTTGTGGTCGTAGGAAAAATAGTGTACAGTACTCGTGTGAAAATGACTTTCTTACACTCGTGGGTTTGTCGCACTCGGCTAACGCCTCGTGCTACAATATTCCCACTCGTGTGAAATTAGTCATTTTCCACACTTGTAATGTAATATACTATTTCAACACTGGTGTTGAATAGTATATTACATTACAAGTGTGGAAAATGACTAATTTCACACGAGTACTGTACACTATTTTTCCTACGACCACAAATTATTCACCAAAAAATAAATTAAAGTTTGTCTGTTCAGAAAAATAAAAACAATTGAGAACTTTGCAACACTAGGGTGATATTTACTTTGCAACACTAGTGTGATATATACTTTTCCTCACTGCTATATTATACTGTTTTGACAATATTTTTACATCGAAAATCACCTACCTAGAAGCATTATATAACTTTTATCATTTTGGAATTTAAAAAGGCCCTCACTTAATAAAAATTGTATGGTTTTGTTAGGTAATAACGCTAATAGTTTAATACGGTTTTCTGCTATTATAAGGGTTTTTTAAAAATTATCGATTCTTACATATTTTAGACACTCTTCTAAATAAAACGTAAGTGGTGCATATCCAAAATATTCCGTTCTTTAAAAAATATCAGTAAATAAATTTACGGGACCGGGGAGTGAAAAGGGGTGCTGGGTGGGGTAAAATGGGTAAAACGAGTTAATGAAACTCAACATCACATGTAAAATTAAGTAAAAATAACAGTTTTTCCTCATATTTTTAAGAAAAATATAAAAAATATGAAAATTGTAAATGCATAACCTAAAGTCCTTAAAGTAAGGAAAAACGACTACCAAACGTCAGTTACCATGCAAAATATGGAAAGCATTTGGCAACGTCGGAAGGGTCTGATTCTATTTATGAATGGATAAAAGAAAGTGGATTCATAAAGTGTGTATTACCCTTAGGTTTAATTAGGATTAAAAAAAGATTTAACTAGTTGTTTGAGTACACGAACAACGTACAACATGTAAAAATGTAAAAAAATTGTAAAAGGAACAGTTATGGTGTCGTTCTGGGCGGTTCTGGAGCATAAAAGGAATACAGCAACTGTGCCAGTCAGTGAAAGTTGTTTTTTGTGGTTATGTCTATTTTTATTTTTTCGTAAATTTTAATAAATATAAAATAAGATGATTTTCGCTTATTTGGGTTCTACCGTTTAAGGTAAATAAAAAGTTTTTTTACTGTCACTACAATAAATATCTCACTTGCAAAACCAATAGCAGTTTTTAGAATGACATCATAATATGTATCACACCAGTGTTGTAAAGTACTTTGCAACACTAGTGCTGTAAAGTACTTTGCAACACTAGTGTGATATAACGCATTTTCTATGCATGAAATCAGTGTGCTATTTGCTATTTTCACAAGTGGTCGTAGGAAAAGATATTTACATTATATTTTTAACAAATTAAAGGTTTTGACTTACCAGTGCTAACACACATTTTTTTAAATTTTTTTATTTATTTTAATTTTGTTTAAGGGTTTATTAAGTTCTATATATCTACAATAGAGAATAATTGCACAGTGAAATAAGGCCAGGCACTAATAATACCGGCCTTATTTTGACATCTGAGCTTGCGCAGATGCAAAGTAGGATAAGGACTTCCTTAATAAGTATAGTGCCTGGCTTTATTTATGTCGGTTTTAGGTCGTGCCTTATTTTGGTCTTATTTTAACTTCGGAACTATTCGTCTAACCGAACGGCTGCCGACCACAAAATCGATAAGTTTTTATAAGTAAAAATACTTAAAACCTTGCTTGCGGGTCATTATTATGTTCTGATTTTATAAGTGTAGCCCACTTTTTTAAATCAAATCAAGTTTTTTTGTTATCCGTATATTTTGAAAAGTTTTAGAACATAAGCTATACGACCCTAAATATTTAGGACAAATTAAATTTGACAAGTTTAAAAATTAAAACTATATTTATTTAAAGTAACAGTATAATGTTATAACTACTGGAAAAAATCATATTTTGCAGTATACGTAAGGTGCCAATGGCCTGTCTTGATCACCGAGCTTCATGATAAAAACACTTTTAAAACCTTTTATATGGGCTTCTTTCGAAGATGCGTCTGTGTCGGACTGGGCGAACGCGTTACTTTTTTGTTAAACAAGTTTACTACAATATTTTACATGGTATTTTTAAGCACTGTGCCAAAAATCGGAAGGGTGACAGTCACAAAACCCGCATAGTCCGCCACCTGATACATGTGTTTGAGCCTTATGGTTTTAGGACACTAAAGCTTACCAAGCGCAATGCTTAAAATCTGCATTTAAAACATTGTAATAAACTTGTCCGTTAAAAAACGTGACGCGTTCGCCCAGTCTGACCCCCGAAACATTTGAAATTGACAGGCTAAAGCATCGCTTGTATGGCGGTATGAATATTCGTGGTAGACTCGTCAAAGGGAATCCCCGAACTCCTTGGACAGCTCAAGAGTGACTAAGGCCCGTAAGGCCGCCTTGCGTGAACCAAGGGAGTTTAAATATTTAAATAAAGCACAATCACAGCAAACTTAGCACAATGTTCGCGGGGCGTTGCCAATGACTGCAAACTTAATTTTGTTTTTAACTTAGTCAGGGGAAAAGTGGGTAAATGATAATGACCCATTAACATTTAGCTAGCCGTAGAAAAGATTAGTACTTTTATGTTTTACCCATCTATTATTAATCAGTAATACCTTAGAAACGGAATATGTTATGGTAGCAATAATACCTGCTATCACACCTAGGGCATTATAAGCGGGCATTATGATAATGCCCGCTTATGATGCCCTAATGTGCTAATATGGCAATTTTATTGCTTATCCAATTTTATTTCTCTCACAATAAAGATCAAGTTTATACAAAAATAATTTTTCTTTACACAATACTAAAAATTAAACTTTATTTCCAAAATAAAAATTACAATTTTGAAATGTCCCGGAAAATGTGGCTGATCCCACTATAGAATGGTCGGTGTTTTTTGTGATGGTAGCAGCGGTGGTAGCACTAACGCTATTTTGTATAGAAGAACAGTCCATTAAAGAATTTTCAATAGTCGATACGGAATTAACCTCGGAATTAACTGAATTGGCAATCATTTTGGCTACTTTGTTTTTGGATGAAATACTTTCTTCTATATATCCTTCAGCTACTGAAGAGCTTTTCCATTTCCCATGTTGTTTTAACGTTTCAAACGAAGCACCTGCCTCAACAAGTAAAGTTGACTATGTGCGACGCAAACAGTGGCCGGTGTAAGCTTCTGCATTATCCAATTTTAAAAATTTTGCGATCAATGTTGGGACGCTTAGTATAGTATTTTTTCCAATGGGTTGTACTGTACATCGACCCTTTCTATAGGTAAGAAAGAATCTTCGCTCCTTTATTCCAGCTGGTCTTAATGTTGTGTACTTTTTTATTAAATTTAAAGCGCCTAAATCTTATTCAATGATAGTAAAACTTTTTGAAGTTGAAGTTTTAGTTTCTGGTACCTTTATAACCAAGACTGTTCCTCTATCTTCAATGTCATCAATAGTCATTTTGACCAACTCATCTCGTCTTCAACCTCCAAAGACACCCATTACCAATATGACTTTGTGTACCAAGTAGATATCATCAGGAGCCTTCTTAATAAATTTTAATATTTGTTCTCCTTTCAAAACTTTAGACTTCTTCGGGACATATCCTTTCGACTTAACTTTTAAAAAAGATATGAGACGACGGTATTGCGAAATGTCTATATTTTCATAGATCATCAACGTAGACCTTAGGGTGGAATACTTGGTCCAGAGAGAGTTCGGACTGTATTTTTCCGACTAAAAATAATATAGTTTGTTAAACATATGTATTAAAATAAAATCAATACCTTACCAGTTCCTGAAAATATGCCAGTAAAACGGTTTCAGTTATTTGAAGAATTGCGTTCGCATCTTTCCAAATACCAAATATGCCATACTCCCGATCATACTGTTGCCTTGATTTAACTGGCAAAAGATTTTCGGTCGCTTTTATGGCCTTTTCTCTTATATTTTGTGGAATTTCTTTTATTTTGAGCAAATCGTTAAATAAAAAATGCCAACTGACTAACTGATAGAAACATCAAAGTCAAACTTAACACCATTCATTATCTACTTACGTATACACGTACAGGTGCAACTTATTTTTTATATTGCGAATAAATAATGTAATTAGTCATTGAAAAACTCCTTTTGGGTAAAACATAAAGCATTGTATGCTCCACGGGCTTTACTGGACTATAATGCCCATCAGGTCGAAATCTAGCCCTCGGGCTATTTCGACCTTCAAGGCATTATAGTCCTAGTAACGCCCTTGATACATAAATAGCTATTTTGGTACGTAGGATAACTTTAACACATAATTAGTAAAGGCCTAAAATTGTAAAAAGATGCTCGTTTCGATTAAAGGACCAAAATCTTTGTTGAAAAAATAAATAAAAATAAATGAATTATTCGAACAACAATTTTCTACCGCTGTTTTGAAAACCCCAAATATAAATGAGTGATGTAGTTTTTTGTACGTGAAAACATTGGGTTCAGGCACGTCAAAAAGCTTTTTAATTAAATTAGGGTCAAACAGTACAGACAAAAACAGAAGGATTAGCTGTTCCAAAAAATTAATTAACCAAATAATTAGAACACTCGATAATGACGGAGTTTTAATTCATTTGAGTTTACTATGCTTTAGTAAATTAAACATAAAATCTAAAAAATTATATTAATATTGTTATGAAAATTAAAAAATTAGTGTTTTTAGTTTATAGAATTGTATAAAGTTAGGGCCATTTAATGTAGTTTGATCAATGACCTTTTATCCTTTACAGGAGACGAAACTTGTTTACATTTGATTACGATCAGACATTAAAAATTTCTCCGATTTGACTGGACTATTTGCTTTCAAGATAATTTTGCTTAAGTCATAGGGCAAGCGCTAGTGCCACTTTTGCTATTTTATATTAAAAGTCTTGGCTTTTGCCATGCTTGCATTTATTTGTTAATAATAATAATCAATTTTTACTAGTAATACTATATAAGAATATCGTCTAAACTTTAAGGTGATTTTGATATCAGAATTCTATTATTATGTTCATATTAAATTATCATTAAATTTGATTATTTACAGGTTTTTCTTTTTGTTTTAAATCACGGAAAATTGACTAAACAACCCGACAATGTTGCTACGGGCTATAGCCTCCAAGCGGGCTCGAATTGGCTAGTCTCGTAGCATTTTTATCACTTCTCATGCGCCATTAATTGCAGCGTTGCCTTGTGATAAATGGTTGTTTTGGTGATTTTCTCAGTTTTTCATGTGTCTTATAGTGTTTTTGTGTAAATTATTGGACAATATTACCGACAATGTGGTTCGTGAATGCCAAGTATGCAAAAAAATAGACTTTTTAAACCCCAATGTGATGTGTCATTTCACAAGTAAGTAAACATATGTTTGTTTTGCAATTCATTGGCGTCGCATCGTTGTTGGCGTAGTCTGTTAGTATTTATTTCTTTATGAGATACATAATAATATGTTTTAAATTATTTCATATACATAACTTATTTACAAATGACTAATTATGATATTAGTGCCATTTTCTTTTATGAGAATAAATCTTAAATTAAATGATGTACTATTATTTGTAAAACTGCCTTTAAGCAAATGTAATACATAAGTGGTTATTTAAAAAATCCTCATTCTATCTTTTTAATTCCTGATTTACATACATACACACGCACACTCACCAAAATATACTAAATTATTGATTAAATAAATGTTGCTAGTGGAAAAAATATTAATATAGTGGATGCTATATAAATAGGAGATTCTGTTGATTTTTTGGTATTTTGATTGTGTTTTTATACATGTTTAGTATGTAGTTTTTACTGTAGGGTTTATTTATTTGACAATATAAATATTAAAATTTTTTATACACGTTTAGCCAATTCAAAAGGTTCATAGGCAATACGTAAAAGAAGACGGTCTAAGGCGTGTAGTACACTAACAGGAAGACATTAGACAAAGAATGCCGGCATATAAACATGGTAATGAATCTGTCCCACATTGTTCTTGCTTTAGTTGTCTATGAACCTTTTGAAGTGACAAAACATGTATATTCGTGTATTTCTTATGTTTACTGAAAAGCAAATAAAAGTATATTTATATTTATGTGTTATTTATTTACCAAAAACCTCTTCATGAAATAATTATCGTTACTTTTTTGTTAAAAATAATATTATTTCAATAACAAGTTGTTTTTACTTTTTGCAATAAATGAAAAATTGCCAATAAGAGACATTTTAAAATTACTTATCTTTCTTATTTTGGTCTTAGTCCTAAATTTAAGAAAATCAAGTTTTTCCTACCTTAAATCCAGAGCTTTTAAAATTAAACAAAAATTTTTTAAATAATGAAACTTCTAAACAAAAAAAAATATACTAGTATTAAAAGTGGTATTTTTCGCTTATCGCTATATTGTAAAGTTCTTGCCAGTTGAGAAGATGCCACGGCGTCACCAGTTCTGTCTCAGTTTCAACTATTCTCCTTTTTGTTGCTCGCACACGTTGTAAACGACGCGTTTAGACAGCGATAGTTGATTGCCGTCTTTATTTGTGTGACGCTTGTGGCACCTTTGTAACTGGTTTTTAGTCTACTCGAAATAACCTTTGTGTTGTTTTGTAAATGCTTAAATTCAGTCAAAAACAAAGTGCATATCACAAATATTACCCAAAATCTAAAATGGCAAATTTGGTGAGCATGAATGAAAGTAAAGAATATTTGTGTCCAGTAATAATAAAAAAATTGAATGCTTGTTTGCTAAAGGTTAAAGCACACAAGGCGCTTAGGTCTCAGTACTCTCACGGACCGATCAAATAATTTACATGCATTTTAAAAGAATTACCTTGAATGATGTTTAAATACCATGCAAGATATTTGATCGGTTCGTGATCCTACCGAAACCTGAGCGCCTAGTGTGCTTTTATAAATTACGAACTAGTTAGTGCAAATCGGGTATTATCATAATCAGTCAGTTCATTTATAAGTAAAGTATGTGTAGAATGGCGAATGCGCAACCGAATGTAAGGGTTGGTAAAACATCAAGTCTTTTTAAAGGAATGCATATTATTTTGTATGATTAATAGATTAGAATACTTTTAATACCATAATAATTTGAAATAAAAAGATCATGATTTTCAATCTATTATTTAAAATATTCTGAATTTACCATGTCTAGTTAGTTACTAACTAAAATTTCTTGGTTTAAAATTATAATATATGGGCATCATATTTTACATTGCAAGCACAAAAAAGCCATAAACTAGCAAGCAAAATAAAATGGCGTCCAAAAAATTAGGAATATACGTTTTTAGTAATACAATCTTTTAAATTAAGCTACATATCCAGTTTTTATTCTATATTTTATTTATTTTTTAAATGTTTATTCCTTTATTTAAAATAAAAAAATAAACACACACAAAAGGGGATTTATCAGTATAAAAAGGGCTAGGCGATGTCTGGGATAATTTTCGCTCATGTTTCTTTACGTCATCTAAATGACCAATTGGGCTTTAAAGAAGTTTCTATTTAAAAAATAAATACATAAGACAATCATCAATGTCTATGTCATAAATAATCAGTAACCCCACATTCTTATAAACAAAATGAAGTTTTTTTTAAGAATGTGAGGTATATTTTTATATCCACGTTATAAAACGTAAAATTATACATACCCAAATCTTATTTAGAAAAGTTTTACAAGTTTATCTAAAACATTCTTATTTGGTGTTATTTTTGCTTATTTTATTATTGCCTTAGAATGGCACACCTCTGGCAATCGAAATGCACTTCGTTATTATATTATTTACAGTGTTGCCAACACAAAGGTATATGTAAACAAATGCAAATTATTTTGATTTGTTTTCTTTGTCACACACGTTTGTGTTTTCATGTTTAGTATTTTAATCATGGCAACAAAACAAACGGCATTTTAGCATTGAAAAAACAAGTAATGTTTGGTCTGTTGTGAATAGTCTAAGAGTTTGATAATTTGTCCAGAAAGTGAAAGCAACTCCGACGACAAAATTTGGCATATTGGGGTTTTTTAGGGCGCTGATCACAAATCTAGAAGATTTTTTGAAACGTTTCGTTCCCGACAAATCCATCATCAAACTTGAAAATCATACTAATCTTATTTCTACTATATTTCCCCTTCTTTTTGCACACAATTCTTGATTTAAGGCTAAAGTGGTCCACAATATTTAATTTTCACCTTACCCCGTTTTCTACATATTTTACATTATTTTTGCATTAAATTGCATAGCTTTACTTTGAATCATTTCAATACCAGTTTGCCATGTGTATGTCTTGTTGCGGCATTATCAAAGTAACGCAATGCAATTTAATGCAAAAATAATGTAGAAAACGTAAAAAGGGGGTTTTAAAAGGTGAAAACAAAATATTGTGGGCCACTTTAGCTTTAAATCAAAAATTGTGTCCAAAAGGAAGGGAGAATATGGTAATAAGATAAGTTTGATTTTTTCTTTGATGATGGATAGTTCGGAAACTTCAGATTCGTGATCAGCGTCCCAAAAACTCATATGCCAAATTTGTCAAAATCGGAGTTGCTCTTTCTAGACAATTACCTTTATTTGAATAATTTACCTTAGTTTTTTAAGTTCTTTCATCACTTTCGAAGATTTCTGAAAACGCTCAATTTATACTTTGAGAACTTTTATTCCATCCTGTACTATATCGTTTACGGGATATTTCTACAACATTCTAGACGTTTCCACATTACTATAAAAGGGCGATAGAAAATCTCCTGAAATAAAATAGATTTAAACGTTGTGCTGTTTACTTCGAGACATTAACAGCTAAACATTTTGTCGTTATTGTAACCATAGTTACGTTTCATTGTTAATAAAAATTATAAAAACAAAGACACGTGTTTTTATACGAGGTGTTTCGGAACAATATTAAAATATTGCACTTAAATAAAAACCATTGTACAGGGTGTCCGGATTTTGTTGCAATTGCAGGGTGTCTTGGTTATTATTAGAGATAGAGACTTGCGGTTGTCGCGAACACTAAAAAATTTTTCGTGGCCCTCTTAGTTTTTGACATACAGGGCGAAATTCATTTATTTTTTATTTTTGGACTTCCTCGTAGTTCAGTTGTCTTGTAACCTATAACAACAACTATTGGTAGACATTTTTACGTAGAATCCAGTGGTGTAGTTAGATTTTGTTTTAATTTTATTTTTTCCGAGATATGAATCAAAACATATGATTTTTCTTAAGGAGCACCCTGTACATTTTTTTTTATAAATTATAGATAATGAGAGCTTTTTAAAAATATACAACACCTTATAGTTCTTTTATTTTAAGATCCTAAATTAATGTTTTTAATAAAAATTTTTTGGACCATAATTTTATGTTTTAAATTTTAAAACTTAATTTCGCATAGTGGGCCATGATAAAGACTTTATAAAAAAGAATAAAGTTATCCTCAAGTTTATAATTTATTTTTATTTTACAGCAAAATATGAATTTTAACTTTTTTATCTTGCCCAGCATCCCCATTTACCCCTCGGTTCCTCAAGTTTATTCCACTTATTAATAAACTGAGAACTGAATATTCAATTAGCTTTACCGCGTTTATATTAAAAACGTGTCCATAATCAGTATGTATCCATTATTAAAAAACAAAAACATTTAACTAAACTTATGTTTTTAGGCTATTCGGCCGTCGCCGTAAATTTTGTTTTCTTGACGTTTTGTCAGCGTGAGTGGTTGGCATTCTCAGAAGGTTCCTAGTAGACTACTTACGTACTAATTTACGCCCTCTCGTTGGGCCTGGCCGTAGCCTTAAACTGCGGAATACTTGACGCAAAACTTTAAAGGTGCTCGCCCACTTAGACGAAGCGTCGCGTCAAGATAAAATTCGCCGAGTTGCTTTACCCCGCCAATATAAACGGCACGGCGCCGGCGCGGCGCGTCTGTATTGGCGGTGTTTTATTTAAACACATGTGAACTTGTCCGGAGCAATTTTGACTCGTCGCCTAAGTGGGCGAGCACGTTAAAACCTTTTTCTCGAAAATGTTTTTATCAAGACGGTGCCCACGATTTATCCGGTTCTACTTGACCGATTTCAGGTCGGGCACACATAACCGCGCCGACCCCGATTTCATGGTGATAGAGAAAAGTGGGAAAAATTAATTCGGAAAAATTTAAAAGCACTTTTCATGCCCTGAAAAATATAAGTCTATTCTTTTATGTATATATATATTTCTTTGGTTAAATAAAACAGATATTCCTACTTATCTCTGTTCCTTTTTTCCAAACTTTATGTGTAGTATAGGTAAAAGTCTGGCCACACATAAGCGCACCGATGTCCCACAAGACCCGTATCGTAGCACGGCCGTGTCTCGTACGGTCTGAAACATGCCCAGCAAATGAAATCATACGTGGATCGGATAGCGACGATGTTCCCCGAATCAAGCTTTGGGTTTTTATGAGCGTCACCTTTTATTTTAGTTTATTACGTATAAAAATTAATAGTTTTGTCTGTGGTTAAAGGTTACTTGTTATAAACAAACAATACAAAAAAGTGATTTTATAAGTAAAGGGTGTTTTTTAACGATGATATAACTTTAATCTATAAAAAATATGAATGTAAATATATTGTGATCGAAAACATAATGCTATGTAAAGAACAACTTATTACATTAACGTTTAAAAATTATTTGCGGCATGTGGCCACCGCGGCAGTCTACCAGATAGGCTATTCTTTTAGTCCAATTTTGAGTGACTTTTTCAAGTACTTCCGTTACCGAACCATGATTTATGGATATTTGTTTCAAAATATGGATGATATTGATCCAGACGAGATGTGGATGCAACAGGATGGCGCTACATGCCACACGGCGAACGAAACTATCGCCTTGTTGCAAAAAGGTTTGGCAACAAATTAATTTCGAGAAATGGACCTTTTACCTTTCCACCCAGATCCTGTGATGTGACGCCCCTAGATTATTTTCTGTGAGGCTACGTCAAGTCATTAGTGTATGCTGATAAACCAGCAACGATAGAAGCCTTAGAAGCCAACATTACTCGTGTTATTCATGATATATATAAATTAATTTTATTGTTACATCTTGTCGATAATATGTAAGTAAAACTTACGAATACATTGTTATTTTTTGTTTTATAAGTTTTTTCAAATTTATATTTTGAGAAGTCAAATAAACAAATGTTTGTTTACTTGTTTAAATGCGGGTATATGGTCGGGCACCGAGCGGTGATTTTAGGCCTACGGCATTTAAATTCAACGGTACATTTCAAAACCGATACATGGCCGTGCTACGGTGCAGGAATCCGTGTGGGTATGTGTGGTCAAAACTTAAAACTGTGTTATCCTATTTGTAAAGATTTAATTTATGAT
This sequence comes from Listronotus bonariensis, assembly GCA_014170235.1. NCBI lineage: Eukaryota > Metazoa > Arthropoda > Insecta > Coleoptera > Curculionidae > Listronotus > Listronotus bonariensis. Next base: position 517,332 of record JACEGR010000022.1, read on the forward strand.
CAGGTGTAAACTAAAGCGTGTTATATTAGTGTCATATTACTGCAGTTTGATTAAATACAACATTTTTGCACCGCATCCATCGCATTTACCAGGGAAACGCACGACCACAGGCTCGTTGCGGTAATGTGAGACCCGACCTTTACTTAAAATAATTTTAATATCTTCCTTATAGACTAGTCTATGTCCGAAACAAGCCTTATCCAAAAATGTTACTATAACGTGGTACAAAAATTGTTTGTTTTTTTCTGATCGCCGCCATTTTGTAAAAAAATGTTTCTTTAACATTTCTTACTCTAGATTTTTTTTCTCAGATTGCTGGAAGAGTTAGAATCGTGGGCATGATCACGTGCCAATTTTTTGATACCCCGCCCACTTTATTAGCTGCTAATTTTTGAAATTTATAACTTTTTGTTTTTTTTCTTTTTTCTGTATTTTGGTACCTAGTGTAAATAAATGACTCATGAAAAATAAAAAGTAAAAATATTGTTTGCCTTTTTTAACAAAATCACCTAAAATGCATGCCTCTATACCAGAATACCCCTTAAAAGATATTATGTGACCCTCACGTCGTACATTACAAATTTTTTTCAACTTGAGCTCCGTATAAATCACCGTCTTACAAAACTTTAAGACTGATTATAAAAGTTATTTTTATAAAACTTTTTGTCGATGAACGGCAATAAAATACGAAAACTTTTTTGCCAGAGGAACTGAGTTATACACACAGTTAAAACATTTTTAAACTTAAAATAAAGTTTACCTAAGGCCGATTAAATTATTGGGTTCACTTCAGCAGCCTAATCGTAAAAATTGGTCAATTATCGATCACTAAAAAGAAATTTCAAAAATGGTTTTAATGGAAGAATACGATATACGGATATACAGGGTTAGACAAGTGTGACAAAGTTCATTTACTTGTAATTCATAAAAAAATTTTCCTAGGTATATACAAAGTCGATTGATGAGATAAGGTACGACATTCGCCATATTGGCTAGCGCGGCTGTGACGTCAAGTCGGGCCATTTTCGCAATGTTGGATTTTAGGCAGATCAGTGGCGTAGAATTAAGGAGAAAACATAAAAGAACTGTATGTTGTAAACAAAATTTATTGGATTATTTTAATAGGCATAACCTAAAACAAAAACATAAATGTGGTTTAAATATTGAAAATTAAAAATTATCAAAGTGACGACAGGACGATGAGGTACCTGGCAGAGCAAAACATTTTCCATGGTTGCGTAAGTCAAAAACCATTTTAAAAACTTTGTATACAAGGTGTCCGCTAATGAATGGTACACAGAAAAACCACAGATTTCTTATGTCAAAATATTAGGATTTAACCAAACATACCTAACAACCAAAAGTTAATAATAAGAAAGATATGGGGGTGTCATAGTAAAAAAGAAAAAGTAAATTTATTTCAAGAATCTATTGAGTAGTCCGTTACTTTGTGACAATACATTTTTACGTAGAATGTAATAAAAACACAAATTTTACTTTGTTATTTTGTCACATATTTTATATTGCTTTTTGCGTTACTGCAGTTTCGACATACTATGTCATTTTCAAACGACTTTTTAAAAGTGAATGAATTACAAAAAGTGCATAAATTTATACCTTATACCGTAAATATAACATCTGGTTTATCCTTTACAATTGTTAGGGCCTATCTCTATTGTTACAGGTATACTGCTATAATAAACTTTTACAGTTCGTCGAAAATATTAAATAATTGGGAATTTTTATGTCTGTTTGCAGATTAAGAAGATTTACATTACTATTTTTATTGTGTTTATAGATTTCTATGTTCTCTAATATATCTAATTTTTTACTTTTTTGTTCTAAGTGTAAAATTTTTATACTATCTATATTAGGGAAAGAATGACCAGAGTCTAGAAAATGGTTTGAAAAATTTGAATTTCTTTTGCCTAATCTAAATGATGCGTAGTGTTCTTTAAATCTTTTTTCGAAGCTTCGGCCTGTTTGTCCTATGTAGCAACTATTAAAAGACGCAATTAAAGATATTCAGGGCATTTTAAATGAAAAAGAAAAGTATTTCTTAATAAATAAAAATCCATCCCCCCAATGTTATATGGCCTAATAAAAATACATAAAAATGGGGAACCAATAGGACCGGTTGTTTCCTATGTAAACACTCCTTTACAAAAAGTAGCAGAAAAACTTAATAACATTATCAGGGAAGTCTTACAATTTACGCCAAAATTCGCAGTAAAAATTCCATAGAATTAACCAATCACCTTAAAAATAAAACACTTTTAAATAACTCCACGTTAATATCATTTGATGTCACAAATATGTTTCCGAATATCCCAAACCAAGATTGTATAGATATTATAGATGAAATGCTTTTCGAAAAAATATTAACATAGTAAAACATCAAGAAATTTTAGAATTACTTAAACTCTGCATTAACGGCAGTTACTTGCAGTTTAATAACAAATTTTATAAACAAAATGATGGTCTAGCAATGGGATCACCCCTTAGCCCGTTACTTGCTGAAATATTTATGTCAAAACTTGAAGAAAATTTTTTAAATACACCTTTTGCTAAACACATACATTTTTGGTATAGATACGTAGATGATATCCTTGTTTGCTTTACCGGAACTGATGAAGAGTTACAACTTACATTAAACCACCTAAATTCTATTCATCCAAAAATAAAATTTACAGTAGAAAAAGAAGAAAATAACTGTATTAATTTCTTAGATATAAGTGTTAAAAGACTAAAAAGATTTTGGACAAAATCGTGCAACGTCGCAAAATGCACCGCCAAAAGGAGAACAGCTGAGCGGGTGGAACGGCGCGATCGAGGCTTTTTTGACGAAAGACGTTGTTGAACTGCATCTTTGTAATTTCTCATGTTAATTATTTGATTTATTGTAAAAAATAAATGTTTTAAAATGTTACAAATGTGTTAATGATTATACAGTCCACTATGTTGAAGAGGCGAGTCAACGCCAGCCCATAAAATGGTCCTTAGAAGCCGGATTAATATGTAAATGATGAGAATGGAATGTGAAGTTTAGGATCGCCATTGTGGTTTGACAGCAGCAACAAGTAGGCCAATTTTTTCCTTATAATTTTGCTTTATCCTTGATTATTTCCTATTCTGGAATTATTGTGATTTGTTTGCACAAGTATGATTATCGATTTAATTTGATTATTTAAGTATAAGGGTAAAGTAAACTTGATTATTGATTATTACTGATTAGTTAAAATTGTGCATTCTTGCAGCCAAGAAATTTGATTTAACTGTAGATATTTCTTGGAATTTTTAAGATTAGGCGATCACTGAATAGAATTGGATATTTTGCAGTTTAATTATTTTGATTTTATGATTTGATATTAAGCAAATTTTGGCTTAAAATTTATGAGTAAAATTAATAGGTACTAGTATGTGGCAGTGGTAGCAGCTGTTTTATTATTTCTTGATTAATAAGCACCTTAATTGTTATAAAAGTGTGGATTACGAGGGGTGTATGATTAGTATATGATTAAAATTTTGAATAATGCTCTTTTTGAGATCGGATTAAGTTGGATCCATAAAATTTGAATGTAATTTGATTATTTGAAATTTTATATTTAGATTTGATTTGCAAAATGACAGAAATGAATACTTTAACGAGAAAGCGCGGTACGGTTAAATTTAAACTGACTAGTTTTTTGAAATATTTTGAACCTTTACATGTCAGGTTTTTGGCTAATAAGGAGTTAGAAAGTAAAGAAGTTACGGAACTTCAGATAAGAGTAGAAAAGCTCGAACAATTAGATAATGAATTTGAGGCAGTTCAGCTTGAAATTGAGTTAGCATGCTCCGAGGAACAACTTGAGGTACAATACGGTGAAAGAACTGAATTTACAGATACTTATACGGATATTTTAGCCAAAGCTAAGAAAGTTTTAGAGAAATATGATTTTAATTCTGATAACAACTCGGTTAGTTCTAGAAATAGTAGGACATCGCGCGTGTATAATGATGTAAATGATTTTAATTCTATGAATAATGGCTTGGGTGCCATAAAACTACCACCGATTAAATACCCTACATTTAATTGTGAGTTTAATAAGTGGCTTGAATTTAAAGACACCTTTGAGGCCTTGTTTCATAATAATGTTTCTTTATCAGAAATTCAAAAATATCACTATTTAAGATCATGTTTAGGTGATGAGGCATTAAAAATTATACAAAGTTTAGAGTTTGCAGCGCATAATTATAATGATGCTTGGGAATTGTTGTGTGATAGGTTTGACAATTCAAGATTATTGGTGAATAACCATTTAAAATCATTATTTGAGATTGAATGTGTAACGAAAGAATCCTCTAGTGGTTTACGTAAATTAATAGATTCCGTAAATAAGCATCTTAGAGCATTAAAAACTTTAAAACTTCCTACAGATCAGTGGGATGCCCTAATTATTTATATGATTTCTCAAAAGCTCGATAAAAATACAAACCGTGAATGGGAGCAATCAAGAAATGAAAAGACATTACCTTCTTTGAGTAACTTTTTTGAATTTTTGAAAAATAGGTCTGATTTTTTGGAAACATTGGAAATGAATAATTTTTCTAAGACTAGAGATTTTCGATTTTGTGATAGTCGAGGGGATAACAAGGGAAGGCAACGTCATTCATTTGTGATTAATGAGGGTAATAACCAAGCAGGTTTAAAATGTAATTTTTGTAAAGAGCCACATTTGATTTATAATTGTAGTAAATTTTTAAAATTATCGGTTCCTGAAAGATGGGAAAAAGTGAAAGAAATAAGAATGTGTGTAAACTGTTTATGTATTGGGCATTATAGTGCACAGTGTAAGGCAAAAGGGTGTAAGTTTTGTTCAGGGAAACATAGCTCTTTATTACATCATAAAAAAGTCCAAACCGTGTAGCTGATGATAAGAATGATGAGTCTAACATGCAGCATGAAAAAAGAATGACTGTGCGTTAAATAAAGAAAGCAATGAATCATTTAATGGGTCTTCTATAATATGTGCTCAAAATGCTTATGAAAATTTTGTGTTACTGTCAACAGCAATAATTAATGTAAAAGATAGGATAGGACAATGGCATAAAGCACACGTGCTTCTAGACTCTGGTAGTCAGAGCTCATTTATTTCCGAGAATTTTTGTAAAAACTAGATTTAGCCTTGCATAAAACTGACATAACAGTTTCGGGTATTAATACGGTCAATTCAAACATAAAGGCAAAATGTGACATATTAATTAAATCAAATGTTAATGATTTTAGTGCCAATTTAATGTGTTTAGTAGTACCAAAATTACGGATAACATGCCTTCACATAAAATTGACATTTCTAATTGGCATATCCCGCAAAATGTAGTATTGGCCAACTCTTCGTTTAACATTTCTAGAAAAGTAGATATTCTGATAGGTGCAGACTTATTTTGGGACATTTTGCAAGAAGGTAGAATAAATTTAGGAAAAAACCAACCATATTTAATAAACACTGTTTTTGGCTATGTTGTGTCAGGTTCGATAAATTACCCAGTTAAAAAACAAGTAAGTTGTAATTTTATTTTAAATGATGAGCTTCAAAAATTTTGGGCAATTGAAGAGATTCACGGGGAATCACAGCTGTCCAAAGAGGAAGAAATATGTGAAAACTATTTTAATGAAACAGTTTCTCGCGATATTTCTGGCAAGTTTGTAGTAAGATTTCCTTTAAAATGTAAAGCATCAGAATTAGGAGAATCGAAAGATTTGACGGTAAAAAGATTTTTAGTTCAGGAAAATAAATTAAAAAGTAATGATGTGTTAAAAACTAAATATATTTCTTTTATGAATGAGTATGCTCAATTAGAGCATATGAGAAAATTAACAAAACCCGAATCAATTAATATGTTTAGATGTTTTTTGCCCCACTTTGCCGTTTTGCGCGAAGATAGTCTTACTACTGACGTCAGAATTGTATTTGATGCGTCGGTCAAAACGAAGTCAGGGAAGTCGTTAAATGATATTCAGTATCCTGGGCCGCCGATTCAAAATGATATATTCAAAATAATTTTACGATTTAGACAACACGAATTTGTTGTGATTGCGGACATTGCGAAAATGTACCGACAAATTTTAATACATCCTGATGAACGATTTTTACAGAACATAGTATGGCGCGATGATTCTTCAAAAGAAATTTCTATTTACGAATTACAAACTGTTACATATGGAACATCCAGTGCTCCATACTTGGCCATTAAATGTTTAAAAAGTTTAGCTAATGAAAATAAAAATGATTATCCCGAAGCTTGTAGAATAATTGATAAAGATATGTATGTTGACGATTTAATTACGGGTTTTACAGATGAAGATCAGGGAATAGTTATGTGTAACCAGATTTCAAACATATTAAAGTCTGCTTCCTTTTCCCTTAGGAAATGGGCATCAAACAGTACTAAAATATTAAATGGGTTACAGGATACATCAGATGCATTTAGCATTCTAGATTTAGGTGAGAATGATAGGATAAAAACCTTAGGAATTCAATGGTTAAGTCAGTCAGATGAGTTATCATATAAAGTTTTAGATACATCTATTAAGTATCCTATTACTAAAAGACATTTACTTAGCAACATTGCTAGGATATACGATCCTTTAGGACTTGCTAGTCCATGTATAATTTTAATTAAAATTTTGATACAAAAATTATGGTCTGAAAAGTTAGAATGGGATGACTGTGTACCTTTTGAATTGAGTAAAAAATGGGAATATTTTCAATCACGATTGTGTGTTTTAAACGAATTAAAAATACCTAGATTTGTAATGTGTTGTCAACCAACTGATGTTGAGATACATGGGTTTAGCGATGCAAGTATGAATGCTTATAGTGCTGTGGTGTTTGTTCGTACGATTGATAGTACTGGCAGAATTTATGTTCGATTACTTTGTTCTAAAACAAAAGTTGCACCAGTAAAAGTATTAACTGTGCCTCGATTAGAGCTCTGTGGAGCTTTGACGCTTGCTCGTTTGATGAAAAATGTGTGTGATTCTTTTACCTGTAAATTCAAGACATTCTATTGGTGTGACTCACAAATTGTTCTAAGCTGGTTGAGTACGGATGCTAATAAACTTCAAGTTTTTGTAAGCAACAGAGTTGCAGAAATCCAACAATTATGTGATGTAAAAATGTGGAGTTATGTAAACACAAAGGATAATCCCGCAGACATTGCATCTAGAGGTGTATATCCAGATGATTTATTGCAATGTAAAATGTGGTGGGACGGACCTTTGTTTTTGTATGAACAGGCTGATTGGCCAAGAGAATTTAGACCTATACAAACCAATGACATTCCGGAGATTCGAAAAACTTGCAATGTTTTTACGACTGTTTCAACTCCTTTTCTTATTTTTGATCGATTTTCGTCACTGAATAAACTTAAAAGAGTTTTCGCTTATTGTTTACGATTTATTTCATATCTTAAAAAAGTAGACAACAAAGTGACAGGACCTCTTACAGTTTTAGAGTTAGAAAATAGTATGCGTTGTCTAGTTAAAATGGCTCAAAATGAGAGTTTTGGTAGTGAAATTTATATTATGAAAAATAATAAAGATTTATCTAAGAAACATAGATTACTCTCTTTAAACCCCTTTCTTGATTCAGATGGTTTAATAAGGGTTGGGGGAGATTAAAGCATTCTTCGCTATCTTTTAATGAAAAGCATCCTTTGCTTTTAGATGGTAAGCATCAACTTACTAAATTAATATTTTTATCGGAGCATTTAAAGTTACAACACGCTGGTCCTCAGCTTTTATTATTTTCTGTGCGACAAAATTATTGGGCTACTTCAGGTATGAATGTTGCAAAAATGATTGTACGAAATTGTGTCAGGTGCTTCAGAATCAAACCAAAAATAGCTAATTCAATGATGGCAGATTTGCCTAAAACATAGAGTCGAAATTTCAAAACCTTTTTCTGTTACCGGAATTGACTATGCCGGACCTATAATTTTACGCGATAGAAAAGGTCGTCCTTATAAAACTTATAAGGCATATATTTGCTTATTTATATGCTTTGCAACAAAATGTGTTCATATTGAGTTAGTAACGGACCTGACAAGTGAAGCGTTCATCGCAACTTTTAGACGGTTTGCTGCCCGACGAGGCACGCCCGGTCATTTATATTCTGATAATGGTTCCAACTTCGTTGGAGCTCAGAGAGAGATTAAACAATTGTATGCATTTCTTGAGAATTCTCAAGATGAGTTTGTTAAACTGTGTGCGCAAGAAAAGATTACTTGGCACTTTATACCCCCGAATAGTCCACATTTTGGAGGGTTGTGGGAATCTAATATTAAGGGAATAAAATATCATTTATCTAGAGTTATTGGGGATTCTGTTTTAACATACGAGGAGTATTCTACGCTACTTGTGCAGATAGAAGCTACTTTAAATTCCAGACCCTTGTACCAAATGTCCTCAGATCCTAATGATTTCACACCTTTAACTCCTTCTCACCTTTTAATTGGCCAGTCACTAACCATGCCCCCAGATCCTCTGTTTGAAGAAAATGTAAAAATGAACAGATTATCCAGATTCCAGTTGCTTCAACAATTAAACCAAAGTTTTTGGAAAAGATGGTCTCAGTTTTATCTATCCAGTCTACAGAAAAGAAGCAAATGGAAAGTCGGCAAATCCAATGTCCAAATTGGAACTCTGGTTGTTATGAAAAATGACAATCTTCCACCATGTAAATGGATCCTTGGTAGGATCATTGATGTGCATCCTGGTAACGATGGACAAGTACGTGTAGTGACCGTTAAGACTGCTAATGGTATATACAAACGAACTGTTGCAAAAATTTGTCCTCTTCCTCTTATTGACAGTGAATGTTTCTAAAGTGTTGTTTTGAACGTGTCGTTCAAAAGGGGGAGTATGTTAAAAGACTAAAAAGATTTTGGACAAAATCGTGCAACGTCGCAAATGCACCGCCAAAAGGAGAACAGCTGAGCGGGTGGAACGGCGCGATCGAGGCTTTTTGACGAAAGACGTTGTTGAACTGCATCTTTGTAATTTCTCATGTTAATTATTTGATTTATTGTAAAAAATAAATGTTTTAAAATGTTACAAATGTGTTAATGATTATACAGTCCACTATGTTGAAGAGGCGAGTCAACGCCAGCCCAATAAGCATAACAAAATTTAATAATAAATTGAAATTTGATATTTATAGAAAACCCACATTTTCTGATACAACCATTCCTAGTAACTCTAATCACCCAAATAGCCACAAATTTTCAGCATATAGATCTATGGTTCACCGAGCCTTTGCCATCCCACTAGAACAAGACAAATTAAACAAAGAACTAAATACCATCAGATCGATTGCCATAAATAACGGCTACAAAATTAAACACATTAATAACCTAATTAACAAAAAACAGAAATTAAATACCATAAGTAAAATATACCCAAAAATAAAAGCATCCAACTCAGACAAAAATACACAACCCTTACATATTTTGGACCTATATCTGACAAAATAGCAAATATTTTAAGTAAAAATAATATGAAAATAGCATTTAAACCATCGCAAAACTATCCAACCACCTTTTTAACGTAAAAGGCAAGATTAATAAACATAAAAATCTGGAGTTTATAAGCTAGAATGTTCAGAGTGCAATAGTTGCTACATAGGACAAACAGGCCGAAGCTTCGAAAAAAGATTTAAAGAACACTACGCATCATTTAGATTAGGCAAAAGAAATTCAAATTTTTCAAACCATTTTCTAGACTCTGGTCATTCTTTCCCTAATATAGATAGTATAAAAATTTTACACTTAGAACAAAAAAGTAAAAAATTAGATATATTAGAGAACATAGAAATCTATAAACACAATAAAAATAGTAATGTAAATCTTCTTAATCTGCAAACAGACATAAAAATTCCCAATTATTTAATATTTTCAACGAACTGTAAAAGTTTATTATAGCAGTATACCTGTAACAATAGAGATAGGCCCTAACAATTGTAAAGGATAAACCAGATGTTATATTTACGGTATAAGGTATAAATTTATGCACTTTTTTGTAATTCATTCACTTTTAAAACGTCGTTTGAAAATGACTTAGTATGTCGAAACTGCAGTAACGCAAAAAGAAATATAAAATATGTGACAAAATAACAAAGTAAAATTTGTGTTTTTATTTTATTCTACGTAAATTTATTTCGATAATTATTCCCCCTTTTTAAATATCTTAATAAAACGGTATCTCGGTGTTTTTAAACATTAGCTTTTCAGATCGAATATTAATTTTTGTGTGTAGACTAGAGGGCGATGGGTACACTATTTAAAATTCTTTAAAACTACCCAATTTTTTGTTACTACTTGTAACTAGTAAGTTTCTCTATGCTTTCTGCACAAAAAAGGTATACTTAGTAAAAATCGGTCTTGACAACCTTTTTAAGGTATTCATGTTTTAGTTGTTCAGTGCACCCGAAAGTATATACCTTCAATAATATCGTATTAGGTATAATTACAACTGCTCAGATATAGCTGATAGCTAAAAACTCCTGGATACCGAGTTTTATTAAAATGTTTAAAACATATCAGAAATTATCGAAATGCATGAATAAAAAATATTTATATCTCTTTAACACCTTATATCTTCCTTATCATTAACTTTTGGATATAGGTACATATGTTTGTTTAAATCCTAAATGGGTATTTTCGCATAAGAAATCTGTGGTTTTTCTGTGTACCATTAATAAGCGGACACTCATAAGTATCATATGTATATAAAAACACGAATGATTGAAAACTATTCGACTAAACACTATCAAAATCTCTAAAATAAAACGAGTCCGAACCAATAATATGTGAAGTCTCTAAACTAACCAAAAACATTAACAACTGGAAATCCTTGCAAAATATACAACCAAAATGATAATGGCAAATTTCCACAGTTTTTACCAAACAAAGCTTCGACAAGGCACGACTCTGTCATCAGCTGATAATGCTACCAACTTTGAACAGAATTGCCAACCGAAATCGTAATTCCCACACCCTCACGTCCCTGACAAAAGCTATCACCGGTCTTGCTTATGTCTAAACCCCTTCTCATAAAGAAACTCTGGGTATATACCCAGACATAAACTTCACATTTTAGAAATATTTTGATGTATACAGACCAGTGGCGGCCCGCGGGTCTAAAAATAGGTGTAGTGCAGGAAGGGGAAAAAAGCGCATTCACCATTTTAGCAAAATTGAAAATACTCAACTATCAAAAGTCCAAGTAAAAAGTCCTAATATCTTAACTTACATAAATTTTATACACCAAATCAATCCTTCTATCTTTTAATGCAGCAAATTTATCAATTATATATTTATAAAATGGTTAAGTTTTTATCAGTTCCTGTAGAAGCTCCTTTTGAATTGAAATATTGGCCAAAGATAAAAGTCTATCTTGGGATATAGTGTTTCTTATGAAAGTTTTTTAAACGCTTAAGACAAGAAAAACTCCGTCCCACTGACACGCTTGTCGACGATATCGTTAAAATTAGCAAAAAAAGTTTATACGCCTCGGTAAAAATGTCTTTATTTGCGCCAACTTGTTTTACTAACTGCTGCAATGAAAAATTTTTATAACTTTTATCAGCAAATATTAGGTCAGGTTTATTTTTGAGCCGCTAATTTTTTGGAAATGATTCGGCATATATCTCCAATAAATTTTGAAATGAATCAGTGGGAAAAGTTTGGTTATACTGGCCAAACTTTGCAGTATCAGCAAGACAAATAAATTGTAGTTTGTAACAACCTTCGAATCTTCCTTCCATTTCCATCAAAATATAATTTAATATTTCATAGAGAAGTGCTCTGTACTGTCCTTTAATTTCTTCCTGTGAAAAATCACTGTCGCTAATAATACTCAAACGGAAACAATCGAAATACTACGTAAAAACCAACGCAACGACCAAAACCTATACTATCTTTTTAAGGCTAGCGATTTACCAAGCAATACACCTGATATTTCCACCCACAATACTGGCCACCGGCAAGTATAGCGTTGTCATGGCAACGGCGCGTCAAAGCGTAAACAAAACCCCGCATGAGGTGTATACTTCGGTCCGATTTATATTTGCAATACACTTATTGCGTTGCCAAAAGAGGAGGAAAGCGACTCGCGCCAGCGGTTAATTTATATGCTAGATTTTTCATGGCGAATTTTACAAATCAGGAATAGAAATGAGTAAAATGAATTGAATAATAGTTATATGTTTTTTATGTTTTATTATTTATTTTTGGTGAAGTGGCACTTCACTTGCTACACCTGAATAGTCGCCACTGATACAGACAGGGCCGGCCCGAGGGGTGAGCCGGTGAGGCGACCGCCTCAGCCGGCATCTTTTCAGGGGCGGCAAAATGACCAGCATTAACATAAAATTTTGTATTTCGTTTTGCGCAAAAACTCATTTTTTTCACTAAAATAAAAAAAAACAATATTTATATTGGGGATTCCCAAACCTTTTCACTATGCGGCGGACTAACAGGTAACAGGTACTTATTATTTTGTCAGGGCGCCCTCACTCGCAATATGTATGTTTACATGTAAGGTACAAAGTATAAATATATGTGCTTTAAATCTCGCTCCTCAGGAACACCGTCCGCAAATAAGGGAGGACCGGGAAGACTCGCCCAGGGGGTCCACCGTCATAATTTCTAAACGTAACCTCTAATAGGTCCGATATCTATCTATCGCCTTAACAAACATTAGAGCTAAATTGTTAAATTAGCTGATTTGCGCTTTGCAGAACGGCTTGATTTGAGCGATTTGTTTTTTCGGAAAAACGCTTTATTACGTCAATATTTCATGTATACCAGGGTGCTCCAAAACTAAGCGACGTTCATTATCTTCATGTGTCTTCTCAAAAAGTAAATTTATTGTTTACCCTTGCCCCTTAGGCACCAAAGTTAAGGGCGGATTTTTTAAAATTATTTGTTTAAAAAGGAATTAGATATTAAAAAGATATTATTATTATAAAGCCAAGAAAGGTTAAAAGAAATTAATTTTAAAATTTCTTTAAGGGATCTCTCTTTCCTTGTCTAGGGATGCGTTCCAGTAACTAACTTTTTATAGCAGATCAAGAGCTTCAAGCCCTGGAGCGTGACGCACAAAAATTTTCGTCACTGGAAAGCTACTCTGGTTTAACGTTACTCGAAGGGTTCACTAGCTTTGGGACTATAACGGTTTATCATTTTTACAATTTCGAATATTACGTATTTCCTGTGAAGGCAATTACCTTATTAAATTATATTTGTACATTTTATAAATAAAATGTATTTTGATTATATCAGGTTTTAAGGAAACAGTAGTAAACTTTTAAAAATTAAAAACACCGAACCTTCTTTCTTTAAATAAAAACTCTGTATTTTCTTTAATCATCGGTTTAGGCCTTTAATACCTATAAATCCCATTAAGATTGTCCTATACCTAAATCAAGTAGTTTTTGGAATATTTAAAATTTTCTTTTGACTCTTTCACCCTTTGTTTGACCTCCGGACAGTGCGGACGTGCGTAGAGGACTACAAAGTTCTCCCGGAGTGGCGGCTAGAGGTGTCGTATGAACGTTTTTACCTTCGGGGATCAAGGAAAGATTCACGCTAAATTGACGGCATCTTTCTTCTGGATCTAAGCGCTGTGAGCGAAGATTCCTATAAGCTGATGGTATCTTGTTTGGTGGTGAACACGAGGTATTTCTCAAATGGCGGGAAATAGATGGGCGTGCCATGGGAAATGTCAGTAGTGAAAGTGAAGGTTATACGTAACACCAGTAGCAGATCTTGGTTTGACAGCCGACAATTAATGCATTGCATCGATTGTTGAATTATTTGTTTTCTTTTTGGAATTTCTGGGAGCTACGAGCTCGATTATCCAGATTTTCCGCCGACGAAGCCCTGGAAAGCATAGGGGGAGAGTGGTGGATTGGATCTGAAGGGACCAAAACCAAGAAAAAAATAGAAATAGAAATAGAATAAAATTTTCTTTTTTTTAGAGAAGTTATATCTAGTTAGAAGACCGAAAAAAAGCCTATTTTTTTTTGAAAGCCTTTTAATTTATTAATTTAATATTTTTAACATACTGGGTGTCCCATTTTGCAACAGCGGGGTATCTCAGTTATTAATATTCCAATGCGTCGCCGTAATGGCTTGACACGCTCAGATTCTTGCCTTAAATAGCCGGAACATTTACTGTTCTTGCCCTAATTAGCTAGACACGTTAACGTTCTTGTCTTAACTGGCTAGGACATCCCCATCCCCGTCATTCATCATCAAAGCAAATGCAGATTTATGTCTTAAGAAACCATGCCTGTTTCCAAGTCCATGAAAGATCCTTAAGACGCTTGACCTTAATACAAACTTCATATGGCATTGGATGGTGAAAATAAAAGCTGGTAAGGTCCGCGCGTTTAGTAAAGAAGCCACCGACGCGACATCATCATTATCTACGCGAAATATTCTGTAACTCTCTTTCAATCGCGGTTTCGAGAGCTTACCTAGGAAGTAGGCATTTCAAAGATTTGATTTAAAAAATAAATAACATTTTAAATACGGGATAAGGAAATAACAGGCGATTTTGCGCATAAACTGATGACGCCGGTGGCCTCTTTCTTTATTAAACGCGCAGACCCTATGAGTAATTCATAAATTAAGGTCGCTTTTTATGCCTTAAAAATTTAAAAACATTTTCATCAAGCTGAGTCTCTCTTGGTTTAAATAAAACAGATTTTTCTACTTATCTTTGTTCCTTTTTATTCAAACTTAAAGTGAAGTATAGGTAAAATTATCACATAAACGCACCGATGCCTCACAAAACGACTGTGTCTCGATGCGTTTTGTTAAATTTTTGATTTTGACGATGATGCATCGTACGGTCTGAGACATGCCCAGTCAATGAAATCATACGTGGATCGATCCAAGCTTTAAGTTTACCAGACGTAATCTTTTATTTCAGTTCATAACGTATAAAAATAAAGAGTTTGTGGTTTAAGATTAGTTGTTGTAAACAAACAATACAGGAAAAAATGGAATACATTGTTAATTTTTGTGTGTGGTAGGTGGTTAGTTCTGGTGGACACGGTGCAATAATATTAGGCCTCCGGCATTTGATTACAACGGTACATTTCAAAACGAGACACGGCCGTGCCTAGATGCAGGCCTCGGTGTGGTTATATGTGGCCAAACCTTAAAACTGTTTTACCTTATTTGTGAAGCTTTATTTAACGATCATGTTATGTAAAACGTGGTATAATTGGTAAACGTCCAAATGGCATTAAACCTAACGCAATAGGGCTTAACCGACCTCGGATTTGGAATTAGCGACCCAAAAACCTATAAGTAGCCTTGTCAGGTTCGGTGTTCATTCTCGGATCAAATGTTGACCTGCGTAATGAATATCTAGTAAGGCCTCTGACACGAAACCAAGCGTCAGCGGCCAGCGTTGAGCGAAAAATGTGATGAAAAAAAATTTTTAATTAGCCGCTCGACGCTGACGCTGGTTATCGTACCCGAGGCCTAAGACTCCGGTTACGGACTTTTAAACCAATAAAATACATTATTTTATTATGGTTACTGAGGTCACTGACTTTTAAACCAATGAAATAAAAAAATTTCAGATGTTTTTCTCAATTTATAGTGCCCAGAGTATAATTGCATCATAGCAATATCGATACGGATGTCACCATCACTGAAGCACGTGGCAAATTAAATTGGCTTTAGAGGGTCCGAAACAGTTATTTACTTACATTGTTAGATGAAAAAGCTTACTTTTCTATTCTAGCTGGTATTTAGGAAAATCCCATAATGAAATTTTTTTATGTGACGTGCATTGTAAGAGATTTTTATTTTTTTTTATTATAATATGTTATTTCTATTGGTCTTTTTAAATATAATTATTAAAGGGTGCCAAAGAAGTAAAAAGAAATGTTATTGCTCTCACCGAAAAATATCATAAAATGCCTAAACAAAGCTTCTGTTAAAAGCGCAGATTAAACATTTAATTCTAAGGGTTTTGCCATGGTTCTTTAAGTTTTTTCGTATAAATAACATGAAAACCCAGATTTTTACCACCTTTTTGCCCTGAAAGCTGTAAAATAATATTTTAACAAAAAATAAATGAAACTTTAGCAATAAATTTGATACTAAAAGTCCCAATTAGTCAAATTTTTATCGGTAATAGTTCGATATAGCGGTTTTCGCTATTATAAAAGATTTTCGAAAAATTCTTTTTAGGGCGTTTCTATACGTCGATTATGACACAAATCTGTGTGCACGTTTTCCAAAATCCATTTCTATAATTTATTATTAATAAAAACATATTTACGGGACGGTGGAGTGAACAGGGGTGCTGGGTGGGGACAAAACAGTATAAATCCAACGTCAAACACGAGAAAACATTAATACACTGCACTCGGGGCCAATGAAAAATGTAAATTAATTTTGAAAAGTATTAAATTTTTCGAAAAACTATCCCACACATATGAGATATCTCGTCCGCCTTTAATTAAAGAGCGAAAATAGGTTCACTCATTTTGGTCAGCTGATAACATGAAGTTCGTCATTATGGAAATGACAGTCTTGATAGAAGCAGCGTTGCCAAACTTCTTATGAAGAATTAACCCCAAGCCTATTTCAGGGATTATCCACGATTTCCATGAGAAACAATGGTATTTTTGTAGAAATGCCTTCTTCTTTATGTTTAGGTATTTTCCTTTTTTCTCTACAAATTATATTAGGAAGAAGGAATAACTTAATTTTCTATATGAATTTTGTCCTGTATCTTTTTTTAAGCTATTGACATTTTCTCGCAAGACATTTACAATTCTATTGCAAACTTTGCAGTGACAGCTATGGCGGGATTGTTGTATTATTATTTATTTTTAATTTTTTTAAACAAACTTTTGGACATTTTTGTAAACAGAAAGTGCGATGTGTACTGTGAAATACTGTTTTTGGGCGTTTAATGTAGGATTTCTACTGTTTCGTCGCCACCCAGCACCCCTGTTCACTCCACCGTCCCGTAATATGTTTTTATTAATAATAAATTATAGAAATGGATTTTGGAAAACGCGCACACAGATTTGTGTCATAATCGACCTATAGAAACGCCCTGAAAACGAATTTTTCAAAAATCTCTTATAATAGCGAAACCGCTATATCGAACTATTACCCTTTTATCTTTAGTGTTTTTGTATTATTTAAAATTTTCGGTTTTTTGCATTTTTTTCGAAAGTATTGGTGTTAGAGAAAAAAGTTAAATGGCAAATTTGTAGTACGTCTAAAATCTTATAAAAGAGTTTTTTTCGATCATTTTGTATTATCAATTACAACAAATATTAAGGCTCCTAAATATTTATTTTTTAAATTTCTTTGATTAACCCTGTTAATGTTTACATAAAATTAATGTTAATAAGAGCACTGCACAGTTTTTACTTTCCAGTCACTTCCAGTTTAACTGAGAATGGCTTTTATTTTAAATTTTTAAAGGAACATCCTGAATATATTTTTTAAAATTTTTGAATACTTGAAACAATTCTAATTCAGAATGTGACATTTTTTAGAGTTTTTAAGCCTACTTAATTTTTTTAAAGTCATTTTTAATATTGCATCTAAGTGGTCATAATTGAAAGTATATTAATTTAAGGACCCCAGGTGATATTGTGAACACCTAGTATAAAAAAGTATACATTTTGGGAATTTTAAAAATATACATTTTTGGGAATTTTAAAATAAGTATACATTTTAACTAGGTTACTTAACATTGGGAATTTTGCTAAATAAAGATATACGTGAGGTGTCAAGGTTTTTTAAAGTATAAATTAAACAATTTTCTAGGTTACTCTTAAAATAATAAAATAAAAACATTAAACAAACTGGGTCGCGTAGAAATGCAAAACAAACACTGGAAAATTTAATATTTAAAGAGGGAGGGAAAGAAATTAGAAAGACATTAGACTAGATAAGAAGTAGTTAGTGAAGTCAAGTATAAAGTTAAAGTTCTAGTTAAGCTCCTGTACGGGCTACCCCTAGTGAGGGGTATGTCCGTACAAAATTACGAAGTTAAATTAGTTCCCGTAGTTTAGTTAAAAATGCCATAATAGTCTTATTGTCCACCGGTCCCATTGTCCCAAGAAGATAGTTCCATATGGTACATTTGCCCAGTGACGTCAAGTGGCCTTATATGTATTACAAAATTAAACGTCACAATATCAGAAAAATACGTATAAAAAGTTTTAGTGACTTGTATGAAAGATAGAGATAAAAATGACATTTTCGTGTCTAATTATTGTTTTTTAAATGGCAACCCAATTTAGACAAATACCTTTTAATTTTTTTTTTTTTTTTTGACGAATCTAACAATACCAAATAATGAGCGATTGGATCAAAAATAAGGACATAAATTAAAAATCATGGTCACCTGGATACATATATTATAAAAGATAGCTTTTAAAAGATCAAGTAGACTAAGAAACTTTTTAAAATAATGTTGTTTTATTAGAATTATATTAGGAATACAAAAATAGTAAAATATACATATTATATATCATTTCAAAATTAGAGCAATTTTCGGTTAAACCGGGAGTAAAAAAATGAGTAACATGCAAAAGTTCTTGTTTTTTTCTAACATTTACCCATACCAAGTCTCATTTTGATATGTCTAATACTCTAAAAATTATGGCTTGCCTAACAGAATCGCTAGCACCCAGTATTATTTAACTTATATATAGAAAAATTCAATTCTTAAACAAAGGTACTTGCTAAAAGACTGCCGCACCGGCTACATTGTTCGATTACAACAAGAAAACCGCCGATCGGCTGTTTTATATATTTACGTATAAATAAGCTGCCAAAAATCTAAATTGATTTGCTGTTACCGACGGTTTTAACTTATTTTATCGGTAGGTGCCGCCGTCCGACGACAATGGTTATAGAAAGTTATGAAAACCGCCAAATAATATTTAACCTAACCTTAAAAATGATTCTTTTTGCTGTGCCGTAAGCGTTTAGTTTGGACATTGGACACCTACGAAGATTTTTTAAAAGCTCTAGATATTTAAGTGTCTTTTTTTTTTAATTTAAATTTTTTTCGTACCCTGGGGATTGTATAATTAATCCAATACAACAGTATTTTTTTTTTTTAGGATATAAAATTTAAAAAGAAAGAAAACTAAGTGAGTAATAAAATATATTCCCGAAAGGAAATAAAACTACATTCATAACATGGTGTGATCAAAATATACTTTTATTTATCATATTTATTGTTTTTTCGTTCTTTTTGTAATTATTTTCATAAGGGTATTACCTCGACTTTTCGGTCAATTTTTTTCGTTTTCCTGCAGATATAAAGTTTTTTTTAACCCCAAACATGCGCATAATTTACCAGGTAATAATTAAGTTTTGGTTCTATGAAACAATCAGTTATTTTTCCTCTAAAATACTGCTGGCTTTTCTTTTATAAAAAGCAGGGCTGGATTTAGAGGTGTTGGGGCCCCGGGCTAGTGACCCGCTTGCCCTGATAAAAGGTTTTTCTTTAAAAGAGCTATTAAGGAGTTAGGTGGGTTTAAAGGGTTTAAAAAAGGGTATTTTTACATTTTTTTTATATATGTATACATAAAGAATCATACCTATATTCTATTTAAATAATTCATCAAAAAAACATATTTTAATAATATTTTGTGAAATGTTTATTTAAAAATTCCGAAAACTTAGAGGTTGGTTGACGTCCCTTGACGTCTTAAAAAATAAATGCCCTTTATCAGTTAATTCAAAATTAAAAAACCAAAAATATTTCGTTAGTAGATGGATTAATTTCGTTATTGGACGAGGGAAAAAAATTATAAAATTTTAGTTTTTCTTCTTTGATTGATCAATGCCGCCGGCGGTCGTTTAGCCAATGCCAAAAAAATAACAAGAATATAACACTAAATTGCCTAATAATACCCTGTATGTGACATACTTTATAACTTTTTTGGTAAATGATACAATAATAATTATAGGGGAAATGGCCTAAAATTCCATACTTTATGGATATTTGCATATATTTCAAAAAATATTATTGCGATTTATTATTACCAATTGTAAAGTGCCTTAATAACTTATTCTTTGTCATTACTTAAGCCAATGTTTACCTAATCCAGCATACAAAAATATAACGACTATTTCTCATACTGTCTCAAAATATGTCATTTTAGGCATGGTGTCAGATAAAATGACTCAGTGGTTTGGGCTAAAATGGCATATACCTTTCACAGACTAAATTTAAAACTTATTTGTATCAAAAACATCTAACATTCATAATATGATAAGATATGTAAATAATCTTGACTGTTTTTTAATATATCAACAAAGTTCACAGAAAATACCTTCGTTCCAGGGGAGACTAAGCGCATTTAGCATGGACCACTTTGAACAACCTTGGCGTGTCGATTTTATTTTATATTTACCAAACATCAAGAAAAAAGTTTTTTACGTTGACGAACACGTTTTAATAGTGTGTCATTTTACCCTTATGCTTAATTGCTGCATGCTTAAATTTTGAGGGTATAATTAAACCTATAATAATCATATTTATAAATTAACATAGCCAAGTTATTGTGTTTCAATAAAATAATAACAAAACTTGTAACATACTATGTAACTTCGCAAAAATACAGAAACTCTAAACTGATTAAAATTATTTTGCGGTTGGTGAATTGAAAACTGAACTTGAAATATCGTGCAAAAAAATCAGGGACATGCATTTGTACGGTAATTTCGATACTAACTGCAGTTATTATATTGCACGCCCCAACACTTTTAAGAGATTGCTGCTTAAGCGGATTATTCAAAATTTTTGAACTGTGTCATTTTACCCGAATATGCCATTTTAAGCCAGTTTCCCTACTCCTTTACCAATAGATAAATTGACTTAATTTAAATTTATGCTCTTTACTAAATTATTTTATTTTGTTAAAAGTTGGTGTTTTCGCCACACAGTTTTCATATCATCAAATACACAAAAAAATAATAATTTTAATAAATTGCTTCTACCATTATTCATCTAAACCCATCATTTATTTTCGTTGAGACTACAAAAATTGTGCGACTGACACTAACTGCTTTTTATGCTTTTTCGATGGTCAGTTTTTTTGGGGTAAATAATCGAGAAACCGGTTTTATATTTTCTTGATTTTATTGTTTTTTGTCTTAAATACTGGATGTAAAAAAAAATACAGAATATACAGTTTGTCCACAAATCGACTTAACTGTAAAACTTTTATTTTTAATATGCTTATGATAAGGGCGCCCAAAAGGGGATTTCTGGATTTACTACATCGCGACAGATTATTATACTGGAAGATACCTTGTAATCGGTTAAGTACCTCCACCAAATATGAGCCTCGTATACAGGGCCATAAAAAACAAAAATATATGCATCAGAAATTGTCGAACGAGTCAGATTAAGATAGGGTGAGTTAATTACATGCTAAACAATGTATATTTTACTACTGTATCAATTTTAGAGTGACGTAAAGAAGGCGGAGGGCTACAAAGTTGTAAAAAAACGTCATTTTAACATTCTCGAGCGTGGCTATTTATTTTTTTTAATTTTAAAGAAAATAATTTAAGGATAACGAAAAATGTATATTCCGATACGATTCCAACGATTTTCATAAGCCGAAATAAAAACAGTATTTTTTGACATATTTAAAAATCTATAGCCGCTTCCCCCACCGATGAAAAGGTGTACATTATATAACATTTTTTTCTTCTTCTCATTTTTTGCAAAATAAAAACTGAGCTTAACAGATTTTGACCAGAGTTTCCCCAGAAACAAATACCATATCTTATTTTTGATTCAATTAATATTAAATAACTAGTGTTCAGTAGTGTAAAATCAAGTTCAGTAGTAAGAGTTCTAAGAGCATAACAACCTGAGCTAATTTTTTACATACATTTTCAATATGTTCTGAAAAATAAAGGTTTTTATTTAATAGAGTGGTTACTCTTAAAACTACTCGTGGAATTTACTTATTGGCGACTTTCCCCAAAGAACGTGGTCTCGGTGTCAAAATTGTCAACTTAAATGCATTCTGTTGGTTTTATTTAGCAATTTTAACACTTGTGTTAAGTGATGATGATCTTTTTATTGAAAATATCTCACAATTTTGGGATTTCCAGTTTTCACGGAATTGCATATTACCTTGAATATTTTACACCTTACATATTATTATATTTTTGGATTCTGAACCCTATTCTAATTAAATTTTGTGTATCATGTCAGATACTTAAGTCTAAGGCGTTTTTAATATATTTAAATTTATTTCTCAAAAGACCTCAGAAAATTTATTCATTTTTCCTATAAGAAACCCCTTATTATTTAATTTGGAATACATTTCTTGTGTAAGGCCCACTTAAACGAAGTTTCTATACCTTTTGGAAAATATAAATACAGGGTGCTCAAAAAATAAAAATAAAAATTAAATTAAGAAATGTGTTTTAATGAAAGCCCCAAATTAAATATTTTTATCTTATTTGGCATTATATTATATTCCTAAGAGTTTAAGTTTTCGAGATAGTTCTAACTAATTATTTTTTTAAGGCTAATAAGTAGCAGATTTAAGATTTTTAAATGTATTTTTAATTAGCGATGATGGCGTTGAAAAACGGACGTATTACATAGAATAACATAAATCACTACGTTTATATCGAATAGTTGAAGCTAGTTTGAGTTAAAGCGGCTTCTAAAAGTGGCTTAAAAAAGCGATATAAACGCGCTTGAAAGTGACTTGAATCGTTCAAGTCAAGCCTGAAAATAAGTATGGTTGACTTCACTAAAGCCGATTAAAAACACGATATAAACGATTCAAGCGGGATTAATAACTGCCTAACTTCAGATGAATGCTTCCTCGAACGTCATCAGTGTCAATTTCATATATGATTTTGACACTTTTATGAATAATATCAGTTGGAAAACAGGTGAAATAACTTTAAAACACGCTCACACAAACAACAGCCCACAAAACGGAACGAATTAAAAAGTGAGGAGTTTGTTTTCATTTGATGTCTACTGTGAAGTTGGATGCAAAACTGCCACATGCGTACGACGATGACCTGAATTGTGCTTGACCTCGATTTTAAATCGACTTTCAAGCCACCGAAATAAACACGTGGATTTGGAAATCGCTTCAAAGCCGCTTTGTTTTTAAGCCAGCTTCAACTATTCGATATAAACGTAGTGAATGTCCTAAGAATTTAATTGTTTTCAAATCTGCAACTTATTAGCCATATATAAAATAATTAATAAAAAAAAGGTAATTTTCTAGAAACCTGCGGTTTTGGGGCGCTGATCCCGAATCTGAAAGATTTTTTTGGCGGAAACGTTTCGTTCTTGAGATATCCATCATCAGACTTGAAATTTAAACTAATCCTATTTTTACAATATTCCCTTTTTTCTTCACACAATTCTTGATTTAAAGCTAAAGTGGCACAGAATATTTGATTTTCACCTTTTAAAACCCCGTTTTTATACGTATTTTACATTATTTTTGCATTAAATTGCATAGCTATACTTTGAATCATTTCAATCCCAGTGTGCCATGAACCCCTATGTTTATGTATGGTTGCCGCATTATCAAAGAAAAGCTACGCAAATTAATGCAAAAATAATGTAAAAACGTAGAATAACGGAATTTAAAAAAGGTAAGGTAAAAGTAAAGGTAAAAATCAAATATTGTGTGACACTTTAGCTTTAAATCAAGAATTGTGTGCAAAAGAAAGGGGGAATATAGAAAAATAAGCTTAGTTCAAATTTGAAATTTGATGATGAATATCTCGAGAACAAAACGTTTCCGCCAAAAAATCTTTCAGATTCGTGATCAGCGCCCCATAAAACCCCGTATATCAAATTTCGTTAAAATCGGAGTTGCCGCAGGTTTCTAGAAAATTACCAAAATAAATTAAATATCTCGAAAACTAAAACTTTTAGAAAAAGCGACTTTACAGAAATTTACCCTTATTTTTGATGTAATTAAAATAATATGAGATCAAAATATAAAATGTAGGGTTTTTATTAAAAAAATAAACACTCTTGTTAGTTTTCACAATTTAATGTTTAATCTTATTTTTTCTAAGACTCCGTAATAAGATTTTTAAAGCATTATAAAAACTGAGTTAAAGTTAATGCAGTTAAAGAAAATTCAAGAACTTTATTTCAAATTAAATTTAATGGGATTTTTATAAAAAAATAATAATAAACATTTTAGGGTTTGTAAACGTTATTTTAAAGAAATAAAATGTACGTACATACACTCCTAGACAAAAAAGCCGGACAAACAAAATTTTCTTTTTTGACCGATTTAAATTATCTTTTGGTCCACTTACGGCTATTTTAATCGCAATATTATTATTTATTGTGGGGATTACAAAAAGTTTTATAGGATTAGGTGCTATACAGGGAAGAGATAAATGTTGTATTTGACCCAAAGTTTCATAAACACCCAGTGAAATTATTTAGTATTGTTAACACCTAGTATAAAAAAAAGTATACATTTTGGGAATTTTAAAAATATACATTTTTGGGAATTTTAAAATAAGTATACATTTTAATTAATTTATTTAACATTGGCAAATTTGATACATAAAAATATACGTGAGGTGTCAAGGTCGTAAAAGTATAAATTAAACAATTTTCTAGGTTACTTTTACAATAATAACATAAAAACATTAAACAAACTGGGTAGCGTAGAAATGCAAAACAAACACTGGAAAATTTGATATTTAAAGAAGAGAGAAAGAAATTAAAAGTAATAAGATTAGATAAGAAGTAGTTAGTGAAGTCAAGCATAAAGTTAAAGTTTTAGTTAAGCCCCGTACGGGCTACCCCTAGTGGGTATGCCCTGTACTAAATTTAGTTAGTCAAATAAGTTAAGTTAGTTTTTTAAAAAATGCAAAGTTAGTTTTGATGGTCCACCAGTCTCATTGTCCCAAGAAGATAGTTCCATATGGTACATTTGCCCAGTGACGTAAAATGGCCCATATGTGTATTCAAAATGTACGTCACAGTATTACAATTATTTACCCGTTTCTTGGATTTTAAAGCCCCATTTTTTTAACATGTCTGTTTTTACTTATATTAGTGTCCGAATACTGAAATTTGGTATTCGAATACGAATACGAATACCGTAAAAAAGTATTCGAATATCCGAATATTTTCGAATACCTACAAAAAAAGTATTCGAATACTCGGTATTCATGAATACCACGATTGGGTATTCATGAATACTGAAGAGCAAAAAAAACCTCCTTTCTCTTGAAAAAGCAACTCATTCTTATTTTTCTACGTTTTTCCATAACAAAAATGCAGTGGCGTACCTTGTTCTTGCTTAAAAACTAATCATTTCAAGCATACAAGACGTCTCCCACATTTTCAAAAATAACTTTTCTATTTTTAAACTATTGACTTCACTTTTGGAATGGGGATACATGTACATACTATCTACGATTTACCAGATAGTCATGATTTAAACTGACATAATAAAATTTATTATACATCCCTTTGTGTAAAATGGAGATAAATACATATTAGTCTAACCTAATACATAGAAAACATAGTTTGCAATGTCACTTTTTATATGTTGTACCAAGTTACTTGTTTTTTTTAATAGCAAAACCCCAAAGAAGTTAAAATAATTAATTTAGATATATTTTTGTTTGCAAAAATAAATGTATATCTGTTCAAAATTACTTACCTATTAGGACCATAGAAACAACAGATCAAGATTTAAAAAACATATTGAATTACATTTTTTTAATTTGTAAAACTAACTTCCTAAACTGTTAGTTTGCAAATGATGATATATATGACTTATATCAAATTTTACCCCGTCGTCGGCAAAACCACCGCGAACATGTTTTAACCCGCTTAAGATGCATAAAAAGTAACGTAATATTCATAAAATAAGCAAACAGTATTTAAATTCAGGATTTGAATACCAGAATATAGGTATTTGAATATCAGTATTCGAATACCGGTATTCGAATACCAGTACTCGAATACCAGTATTCGAATATCGGTATTCGAATACCAGTATTCGAATACCAGAATATTCAAAAACGATATTCAGAATAAAGAATACCGAATACTGACCAAAAAAGTATTCCGTCGAATACCGAATACCAAACACATAAATCTATTCGAATAGTATTCGAATACCGCACAAATATATTCTGAATAGTATTCAGAATACCGAGCTATTAAAACAAGAAGAATGTACAATGCACTAATGTACAAACATAAATTTTCTGATTTTCAGAAAAAAAATGGAAATGAGCAAAATTAAATATTTAAAAGAAATTTTACTTCTAAACATCTTTTAATCTTCAACAATTTTTGATATTGCAAAAATGGAGGTACTTTACGCTTCAAGTTAAAAATCACAGCTTGGGCCGTAGCGAGGTTAGAGGTAATGAGAGTAGAACCTTTAAAGGGATCAGAATAGCTGATGAAATAGATACTTTTGCTTCTCATGGGCCCCTGTTTTGCACATTTGGTTTGTCCAGGCAATAATTTTGCAAATTATTGTTTTTAAAATTTTTATAAAGTTTTTAGGAAGTCTACATCTAGGTACGCAACTTCATTTTTTACTTTAACTTTAATCTAAAATGTATCTAATAATCCAAATAAAATAAGCGAAATAAAAATAGCACTTATGGTTTTTTTAAGAAAATATGTGAGTAAGAAAAAAAAGATGATATGCATTAGGGAAGAACGAATAATTATTATGTGAAATGCCTACAGGTGGTAAAAGTTGTCATATCACAAACATAATACAACTCCAAGATGAAATTAATGTTAAAGAAGTTTTGAAACTCTCATAAGCAACATTTCTTTTTTTATTTACTTGTTTAGGAAAACATTTTCTAATCTAAGACACATATTTATGCAGGGTGTTTCCTGTTTTTGGAAAACTTGTTTGAATTAAAAACTTATGTCATATTTCATAAGCAAAACCCTTAACTAAAAACTGAAAAAAACACTTTGAATAGAGATTAAATGTCTCTTAATTTTTTTTCGAGATCTTGTTTAGTTTAATAGAAGAAAGTAAAAATTCACCAACTGCATACCTTTAGAGCATAATAAACAACATGGCTTGTGAGGATTTCTTTCTTTTAAAGACCAGGTTTATAATTTTTTAATCCAGCAGTCCTGTACCAAGAAATAACAAATACCTGCACAATTAAGGCTCTTATATCCCGGTATAAAGTTTCAACCAGCAAATAAGTGTTTTTGGTTGGACGAAAATTTTACCGCCCTGTATTTCAAAGAAATTTAGGCGTTGGGACATTATGTTTATATAAACTTTTATTTCTAAAATAAGTTAGGAATCATTCCCAGTATTTTTAGCTATCAATTAAATAACACCTTATACAGGGTTATTTTAAGAGCTTTTGTTTTTTGTGTCAAAGGAGCGCGCAAACAGGTTGGGTTTGGACGGTTTTCGCTATTATAAGAGATTTTCGAAAAATTCTTTTTTCAGGGCGTTTCTATAGGTCGATTATGACACAAATCTGTGTGCGCGTTTTCCAAAATCCATTTCTATAATTTATTATTAATAAAAACATATTTACGGGACGGTGGAGTGAACAGGGGTGCTGGTGGGGACAAAACAGTATAAATCCAACGTCAAACACAAGAAAACATTAATACACTGCACTCGGGGCACATGAAAATGTAAATTAATTTTGAAAAGTATTAAATTTTTCGAAAACTATCCCACACATATGAGATATCTCGTCCGCCATTAATTAAAGAAGGAAAATAGGCGCATTCATTTTGGTCAGCTGATAACATGAAGTTCGTCATTATGAAAATGACAGTCTTGATAGAAGCCAGCGTTGCCAAACTTCTTATGAAGAATTAACACCAAGCCTATTTCTCAGATTATCCACCATTTCCATGAGAAACAATGGTATTTTTTGTAGAAATGCCTCCTTCTTTATGGAGTTTGTTGACAAATACATATATCTGGGTCATGAAATACGAATCTCGAGAGATAATGACATGCGAGTTAAAAAGAAGAATTGCCTTCTCTTGGGCTGCATATGGTAAACTTAGGGATGTAGTTGAAAGTAATCTCCCAATCTGTCTGAAGCGAAGGTTTTAATCGGTGCATTCTACCAGTTGCCCGACTTATGGCGCTGAAACTTTAGCTACGACCGTCACATCTGCTAAGAAGCTCAGAATAACGCAGCGTAAGATGGAAAGATCGATGCTTGGTGTGTCAATTCGTGACCACGTTAGTAACGAAGTTCTACGTGCGAGAACAGGGGGTCACGGATGTTGTCTATCAGGTGGCAAAGCTGAAATGGAACTGGGCTGGACATGTAGCCCGCATGACAGATGGCAGATGGACGAGGAGGTTGCTCGAGTGGAGACCAAGAGGCTGACAAAGAAGCAGGGGAAGACCTCCGACGCGATGGACAGATGACATAAGAAGAATGTCCACAAATTGGATGCAAAGTGCTCAAGACCGGAGGACGGTGGGCAGAAATAGGGGAGGCCTATATCCAGCAGTGGATGCAAAGGGCTGATTTGATGATGATGAGACAACGAAATTACTATCCAGCATTTTGTTTTCTTTAGTGCAACTGTATGGTTTTCAAATTTAGGGAAAATATATTGTATTACCTGATGTCCATTTTAAAATAATAGCATCTGTGTATTACTCCTGGTTTAACCGAAGTGATATAAACTTTGGATTTTAAATATAACACTCTATATATTTCTTAGGATTTGAATTCTACAAGTCATTCCTAATATAAAACCTTAATATATCTATAACCTAACTTTTTTGTTTTGGAGAAAATGGCGTCGAAAATGTCCAAATGACAGCACAAAATGAAGTTTTGAAACCAATGAACATCAAAAAATGCATAAAACAGTTCTTTTAAAAGGCTCTACCTCTTAGGACCATTACAATATTTCCTGTTTAACCGGAAGTGCTATAAAATTTGAACTTCTAAGTATGATAACTCTGGTAATTTTAATGGTTCACCCTATATATTTTTGATTTAAATTCTTTAAACTATTTCTGATGTAAAACCTATAACCTATCTTTTTTAGTTGTAGAAAAAACGAAGTTTGAAAAGGTCCGAACGTCGTCAGAAAATTTTAAAGACCGTTTTCTCTAAAACTAAAAAGATAGGTTGTGGGAATATTATAGGTTTTATATCAAGAAATTACCAAAGAATTTAAATTTTAAATAATATATAAGGTGTTCCATTAAAGTTACCAGAGGTTATCATGCCTAAAGTTCAAATTTTACAGCACTTCAGGCCAAGCTGGCGAAATGGCCATTATAATGGATCCACAGGATAGAGCCTTTTAAAAAGGCTGTTTTAAGCATTTAAATTTTCTTCAGCGTTCATTTGTTTCCATAAAACTGCATTTTATGTTGTCGTTTGGACATTTTCAAACGCCATTTTCCTGAGGCCAAAAGTTAGGTTATGGTTGTATTTGGGTTTTATATCGAGAACAACTGTAAATTCAAATTCTAAGAAATATGCAGGGTCGTTCCATTCTAAAATACCCAAAGTTTATATCACTTCCGGTTAAGCCGGAAGGTAATACACAGATGCTGTTATATCTAAGAGTGGCATCGGGTGATACAATATAATGTCCCAAAATTTAAAACCCCTACATAAAGTGTTAAAAAAAGTAACTTTTTTAACACTTCAAAGCTTTTTCACAAATGGAATAAGTGTTTTGTTTTAACGCCTACAAATAAACTTAAATATTAATTTTTGCAATGTAACAGTAAACGCGACTGAACCAAACGGTCAAGTTACCTTGGATTTCGTCATTATTTCTTTGAGTTCATGTGTCACTGGTTTTAAAATTTGACAGTTTGCAAATAATTTTAATAGAAATTATTGAAAATTAATAGTAATAATGAATTTATGACTAAGAAATTGAAAAATTTACTTTATTGTGTTTTAGTATTATTTCTCGTACAAAAAGTAAGTACATACACTCTTCGTAAAAAACTAAACATTAAATGCAGTTATTAAGTCGATGTTGAAAAGCTATGAGGCTACAAGGATTTTCGTTGCACCAGTATGGCTGTGCTGCTAAAATTTAAATTAATAAGTTTACTGGCTATGTAACGGAATCTTTGAGCCTAATTTCAACCAACTTCCAGCTATTCGATTTCTTTGAAACTTTGCACACGTATTAAGGAAACATGACAATGCAATAATCTGCAAACAGTATCCCGTTATCTTTTTTGATCGCCAGGAAAAAATTCCATTATATTATAAAAACAACACCTAGGTGCCATCTGTTGGCAACATTTCAAACTTTGCTATGAAATGAAGAAGAAATTTTTAGTTTTTACACACTTTGGTTAGTTGCACCATTGGTGTTCAATTTTATGAACAATAAAATATAGGGTTAGTTGCACCATTGGTGTTCAATTTTTATGAACAATAACAGTTAATAAATGCCGCTTTTTATTAACTTGGGTTGTAACTATCTGGCTATGTAACGGAATCTTTGAGCCTAATTTTAACCAACTTCCAGCTATTCGATTTCTTTGAAACTTTGCACACGTATTAAGGACCCATGACAATGCAATAATCTGCAAACAGTATCCCGTTATCCTGATTAGGATCAGTCAGGATAAAAAATTCCATTATATTATAAAAACAACACCTAGGTTGCCATCTGTTGGCAACATTTCAAACTTTGCTATTAAATGAAGAAGAAATTTTTTAGTGGGTTGCAATATGTTGGCAACGGTCCAAACATTGCCTGGATTGCCATCTGTTGGCAAAATTTCAAACTTTGCTATTTAATGAAGAAGAAATTTTTTAGTGAGTTGCAATCTGTTGGAAAAATTTTAAAATTTGGTACTCTTGTTCATTAAAAAATTTTTTCGCCATTTTGTCAAGAGTAGCAGAAACTAAAAACGAAAAATAATTAATAGTTTAAAAAAACTAAAAAACACGCTTTTATATGCAACCGAACTAAAAATTAGAAAATAATTTTTCATTAAAAAAATATTGTCATTTCATAGTAAAAGCGTGGGGTGATAAATATATTAAATGTTATAATTATTATATTTGCAAATATCTATGATGGAAAAGTTATGAAAAAATAGTAAAATGCACCCCACGCTTTTTACTATGAAATGACAATATTTTTTTTAATGAAAAATTATTTTCTAATTTTTAGTTCGGTTGCATATAAAAGCGTGTTTTTTTAGTTTTTTTAAACGAACCGTTCAGGAATTTACCCCGGGGAATTTGTAAATGTACAAACAGTGCGTGTTTTTAATGACATGGTGTTTTGGTGGATCTGGAACGGCTAGTCTGATTTTTAAAAACAAAGTGGCTTTTAGTAGGAAATAAAGAGGCCTTAAAACGAGGTGCTAGGATGACCAGCCTCCAGACGGGGCCGAAAAAAAAACATTTTTTTTTTTTTTAACGGTACTGTGGGCATCTTGTTTATGCACGACTGAAAAAATATCCCGAAATTTCAGCCTCTTTAATATTACCATTAAGAGGTTGCATCTATAAAATTATGATTTTTGCAAACAATTGTGGCATTTTTTATACAAAATCTCGAAATTAGTCAATCTTGGACACTTCGACCAATTTATATTCTTGAAGCAAATTAAATTACCTACAATAAAGTTCTCTTAGTAAATTTTCGTAGAACAAGCCGTTTTTTTTTGTAATTGAATTTAACATTAATTTTTTTTTTTATTTTAATTTTGTCACTTGAGTTCTGGATTTCTGAAACTACCATAAATATCAATATTTTTAAATTATTTATGTTAATGAAAATTTTATGCTGTACAAAAAAGGAACTTAGAACATTTTTCAATAAAACTCATTTTCTCAAAGTTATTTATAGTTGAAATAAATTCTCTAATATTAATAATGAAAGCTGATCGAATTTTAAAGATATTTTTCTTTCGTCTCCAAGTCATGAACAATATTTATACAGTAACGTTTAAATCATTGATTGTTTTTTTGCCCAGTCTAATGACCATCATTTTTTCATTTGTAAACAAAAAGTTGGGTATTGCCCTTTTTGTTATTGGGCTTAATATATTATGACCAAAATTATTTTCGCTTTGTTTTCTTTTTTCTGGGAGATTAAATTTAAACAAAATATTATTTGGCTTTTCTTTTCTGGCGAGACTAAGAAAAGGCAAATGTATATATAAGTATGCCATTTTTAGGAGTCCTAAAAGTCATAATAGAAAAATATTTTATTATACCAAGTGGTATAAAAATTCTATTTAAGAAAACCGATTTTTAGTGCGGCGGGCTTTAAGGGTACTTTATCTCTTGTAAAAAGAGACTTTAGGAAAAATTTGTATATGAACTTGTCACATTATTTTATGGTATTCTATAAGAATCCGAGAGAGATTGCCTACATATTCTTGGACACGCCGTATTATAAAATAAAAACCCAAAACTCTCAAAAATAATTTCGTTTTTATTGAAACAAGCTAAAGGGTAAAAACTATCAATACCAATAAATGTGCCATTTTAGTTTGTAAATCCCAAAGAAATCTTTTACTAATGGGTATCTTTTATGATCCACAAAAGCCTTTCTTTATTTACAGCCAGAACACTGGACGATAAAAAAGTAAAAATGACGAGTTAGACTTTTTATAGATCAATAAAAACTGCGACACCTCAAGGAAAAAAATTGGATGTTTTTCACTTCCGATATTTTCCTAAGTTAAAAAACACTACATAAATTCTTTTATATTTCTTTGTAGACAGTTGTTGGGCAATTGAAACTGCTAGAATGGTCTTGAGTATCGACTTTCTATTTCTAATTTCTATTAGCTATTCTGGATTTAATGCCAGGCTAACCAAAAGCTACTGCTTAACTAAGAAAGGGGTTTGTCATAAACATTAAAGTTTTATTATTTTTTATGGCGGGCTAGGAGCTTCATAGAATTACGCATCTTTTAAATCTATAAATGTCTATTTTTGTTGATTATTTCCCTCAATAGGAAATAGACCAATAAGAAACCGCCATTTTCCGGATAAATTTTGTTTAGATAAGTGATTAAACCACATGTGCTGTTTAACCGCGAATAAATTTCTGTCATCCAAACTAGTTGTCAAAATTGAAGAAAATGTCAAACTTTATTATCAGTAAAATTCTGTGTTGTTGGCTTTAATGTAAGTTTTCAGGAAATAATCTAGCCCTATACCACTCGACCTACATATTTAAATCGAATAAACTACCCAAATATTTTTTGTTATTGGCTTGGCAAACAGCTTTCATGGACAATAATTATTTTAAAAAAAAACCTCGACCGCTGAGCGGTCTCGTATTTTTTTATTTCAAAAATAAAAACCCCTCAATCGCTGTGCGGTCTCGTGTTTTTATTAAATTATTGTGCATTAATCGATTAAATTTATAGGTCTTGTGATATAATATAGGACTATTTCACTACGGCTCCTACCTTGATAAAACCAACATATCTGCCAAAAATAAAGAACGGCGTGGTCGTTCTAAAAACCACAAACTACAGAGCAATGGTTGCTACAGCGTTGTTTACTTAAGTCTCGCAACATATGGAAAACTTTTATTGTTAATTTTACAATTGTGTCGTTCGCATGGTCTAAAATCTAAACACACGGATACACTTGCAGTAGCATGGGGTATGTCAAAATACGGATTTTGCTTAAGAGAAAGTGCCCTATTCTTTTATAATTTCTACACTTCTGTTAGGAAAAGATAAATAGTTTCAAAAAAGCCTATATGCAAATCTGGTTTATTTAAGAGAAAACTTTTTTACATTTTTTTTTCTAAGGATAAAGTGACGCTCATGACTCTTTGCTGTCATGGCAGTCTTAAGCTTTCTTTACATATTACATTTCGAAAACGTGTATAAACTAATGTAAAAATTTTAATTTTCTTCCTTAACGCATAAAAATTAAAAAAAATCCTGGAGAAGGAACAAGTTGGCATATTTAAATGTTATTTTTACTCTAACATCTTTTTCTTTATAAAAACTTTTGATATTATAACAAATAAAGGCACTTTTCTTTGAGCAAAATTTATGTGTTTATATACTTCATATACCACTGGAAAAATTAATATCTAATTAATGCATTTTAGGTTTTAGATCAGTGTGAACTTATAACGAATATTTTTTTTTTGTATAATTTTAATAAAAAAGTTGTCCATATGGTGTAAACTTTGCGAGATACGCTGTATATGTTACTAGTATGAACCAGGATAAATACATATTATATAGAAACAATAAAATTTAAAACCTTGTCTAAACTAACAACAAACAAAAATGAAAATAAATTTTTCAATATTCATTTATTTATTTATTTAGTAAATATATCAGTTTTTCAGTAAGAGTGGGGACACATTTAACCTGTAGCATCACATTTGAGAATAACCTTAACTGGCATAAACACATTGTATCTATAGCCACCGCGGCTTCAAAAAGCTTGGATTCTTTTCCGAGCCAAAAGTATTCTTTTTCCTTCCCAATTTATACACTTTGTATGTGCCCAAATTCGACCCTCTCTGGAATATTGTTTCTCAGTGTCTGGGGAATGGCATCCCCCACAACCCCTCAGCATTCTTGATGCCATTCAAAGAAGGGCTGTTCGTCTTATTAATGATCCTTACTTACTCAAAGACTTCCTTCTCTTGCTCATCGTCGAGCTGTGGAGATCTATCGCTCTTCTATATGATACTTTTACGGCTTCTGCTCCGACGAATTGTCCAGTATAGTCCTCCTCTTGCAGTTCCCCAACAGAGAAACTCGTGGTGCCGCACGTATGCATCCCGCATACAGTTCAATTGGACAGGCCCCGAACTTCCCATTTCGTTCGTTCTTTATCCCTAGAGTTTCTAGACTGTGGAACCTACTGGCCAGCGGAGGTCTTTCCTTCCCCAAATCTTCAAGTTTTTAAGTCCCTGTGTTAACAAACTTCCTGCTTACCCTGCTTAAGACACCCACGGTACGTTAGCATTTAGGCTTCTCAGCCTCGTGGATTGTCCAAAAGATAAAATAGTTCTTCATAATAAAGCCACATTTTATAAACTAGTCAGTCATTAACACTGGAAACAAAGTGTACCACCTGGTAGCTTTGCCTAAATAACTAAATTTAGGCCCATGTGTTTATTTTTAGAAAACTGCATTGTTTCATTATTTAAAACAAAATTGTCCTTGAAAGGTTTTAGAAGCCTTGGCTCTATCTCTAACTCCCACACAAGGCATAGTGAAGCTCTTTTAATTCGGCTTGTAAAGCTGATTAGTTTGTTCTGTAATGAGTCTTAAACATTGCTTGATAACAATTTTAAATACTTTCTACTGCACTCCACAAAATGTGTTTGTATTATTTTTTGCTGTTGTTCATGCATATTAGGCATTTAATAGTTTTGAACTTAATCTGCGCTAGGATACGTAAAACTGACATTCTGTAAGATTTTTTGCTACCGGAGTTTATCTCTTCTCTATTTTTTTTTTCTTTTTGGTTTTGGACCCTTCAGGTCCAATCCACCACCTCCCTTCCGGACTATGCTTTCCAGGGCTTCTGTCGGCGGAAAATCTGGATAATCGAGCTCGTAGCTCCCAGAAATTCCAAAGAGAAAACAAACAATTTCTACTTAATCGATGCAATGCATAAATTGTCGGCTGTCAAACCAAGATCTGCTACTGGTGTTACGTATAACCTTCACTTTCACTACTGACAGTTCCCATGGCACGCTCATCTATTTCCCCGCCATTTGAGAAATACCTCGTGTCTCACCACCAAACAGGATACCATCAGCTTATAGGAATCTTCGCTCACAGCGCTTAGATCCAGAAGAAAGATGCCGTCAATTTAGCGTGAATCTTTCCTTGATCCCCCGAAGGTAAAACGTTCGTCACGACACCTCTAGCCGCCACCTGGGAAGAACTTTGTAGTCCTCTACGCACGTCCGGCCGTGATCATGTTAAATTGATTTACCCACTTTATTTGCTTTTAAAAAATAAACACTTAAATTTATTTTTAAACCTTTTGAATAGAACGGCTCAGATTATATCTTTTTTCTTTTTCAATGTTTCACACCAATCAAATGTTTTACGAAAGAATGTGTTATACTTTATTGACAAAAAGAGAAAAAGCCTACATAATACAAACAAAACAATACCAAAAAATTCAATATAAAAATATAGAAAAGCTTTATTTTTCTCGGATCTCCTTTCTTACGCGAGCTGTAAATAAAATATTTGCTGAAATGGTGAAAGGTTAATCCATACTTTATAATTTCAATAGTTTTGAGTTGCCTTTACCGTTTTTATCAGCTTTCATTGGCTTCACTTCTATTGCATAAATGTTGGTATGTTATAATCTACGCGGCGCATCTGGTCTTTTGAAGACCTTGGCTTCTGCTTTTTAGCAATAACTTTTTCAATGTCGGCCTACTTAGCCTTGTCCCCGGCTAGCTCCACTTTTTAATAGGCACCAACGGTACTGAAATTTCTTACTAGCACAGTGCCTCCGTATGCACGCCTCCTGGGAAGCAGCTGTCTTTTCTCTGGGTTCTTAATAAGTCTCATCTTTCTGCTATGGCGCACAATCCCCCAAAATCCCTGTTTCTTCACGTTTTTTCCTGTTTCCTTCGAGACACCGTGGTCCAGCGGTTGTTGATTTCGGTGTCGATCTCTTACGGGAGATCTTCCCTGTATAATTCGTAAGCACTTTACGGCTCTGTGGAAACCGAGAAAATACGTATAGTAGGTAAGTCAAGATAAACATAATACATTTTAAAATTTTACTATATTTACTTGGTCAAAAAAAACAAAAATACGACTGATATAATTTATTTGCTTCCGAAGCCAATTTCCGACCTTGGTGATTTTGGCCCAATTTTTTCTATTCAGGGCCTCGATTTTTGAGCGTAAGAAAATAGAAACTTTCAAAGAAAAAATTATTTTTCCACTTTTTAAATTGCCTACTTCTGTATGTAGTTTGACATGCGACAGAAAGACGCAACCAAAACGAGAAACTTTACATTATATCGACCAGAAATTTCTCTTCCTTATTCCAAAAATCGGGACCTAGCGGAACGATATTTGACGGTAAGAGGATAGAAAGCTGTCCATGAGAATATTCTTCTCTTTCTTTTCAAATTACCTACTTTTAAATGTAATAAAAGGAGGCAAACCAAAGAGAATGGCTGCTTTCCTAATTTATTCCGTTTTCCCTGTGCCCTCATTTTACCGTTAATTATTGGGATACTACACTGGATTTTTGCGTTAGCAATTAAATTAGGTTTAATTATAGCTTGGGTTCGGCAATTTCTCTTGTAAAGCAATTTGGGAAAAATATTAACTTTCTTTTAAGTAAATTAAACAAAAACACTTAATTTATCAGAAAAATATGTAAAAAAGTTCTTTTATAATTTGGGTAACTGTTTAGCTTTAATATCACTGTAATCAATAAATATAATTTGGTCATTCTTAGTTAAGAAGTAAATTCGACGTCTACGTTGAAAAATCACCTTTCTTAACAAAAAACAGATGTAGTTATTTCTTAAAACTGGTGCTCATATAAGTGGTCACTCAAATTTATTTCTTTAATACCTACCTATATTTATTTAAGTCACAATTTCACCTCAAACTCGAAAAACATCCCTCTTCTGGCATGTCCCAAGCCAATTCTGTTTATGTAGTAGTAATTTTCGGTACCTATAAATCAAATAGATTATTTATTTCATTTATATATTTTAACAAAAAAATTAAATAAAATTTTATATTTAAGTAAGTAAATTTTCTTTGGATGCATTAAAATGGACGAGATTTTTGGCGTCCCAGTCCAATATTAAATTAAGATCTTATGAAAGAGATATCTGCATAGATCTGCGTTTGTTTTTCAAATCAGGTTTAGAGATGGGTTTAGGAACCTGAAAAACTGGTGAAGGGTACTATCGTCGGCGAAACTATGAATGGAATTAGTTGTGGACGATAGAAAGTCGTTGATGTGAAGAAGAAACAATGCATTTACTTGGTGAAAGCTTGAAAAATGGCCATCCACAAGTACAGAGTTTAGTTGAAAGACCATACGAGGGAAGTTTATTAAGGAGTGCGACATACCAGACCTGGTCAAAAGCTTTGGATATATCAAGGGCAAGGATCTGGGACTCACCTAGAAACTCAAAAGACTTATTCCAGCAGTGTGATACGAAGAAAAAAGATCTGCTGTATATCTTTGTGGCGAAATCCATACTGCTTGTCATGCAAAATTTGGTGTTTATCTAAATACTTAAGGATTTGTGAATTAATGAATGTATCCATTACTTTACAAAGAATTGAGAGAATTGAAATTGGTTTATAGTTAAATGGAAGAGATTAAGATCCTTTCTTGGAAATAGGTTAAATACGTGAAGCTGCTCTTCGAAAAGATACCTGTGTCGTATGAAATTCGAAAGAGCCGAGTTAAGATGGGTGCAAGTTCTGAAGCACATTTTTTTAAAACGACTGCTGGTATGCCATCCAGCCCAGACGATTTCCTGGTGCTAAGAGAAGAAAGGATACTTTTAACTGGGATAATAGCTGGAATTGGATGATTTACTGATGGGCCAAAGGTTAAATTGGCAGTAAATTGTTAAGCAAATAGTACTGCCTTTTCTTAAGCGGTATGTTTATTGGCGGGGAAGTTAAAGACCTTGTATTTTACTAATATATAATATATGTTTGTATATAAATTTTTGCGAACCCCGTATACAAAATTTTCATTTCTTCTTTGCAAACCGGTTGTCCTTTGTCCTCTTATAATCCTTATCCGTAGACAGTCTATATTAAACACATCTCCAATTTATTTATACCCAAAGCCTATTTTAAGTTTAATTTGTAACTTTTAGTTATAATAAGATTAGAAGTAACTAGAAATAAGTTTGAAATTACCCAACACTCTTGAGAGTGTCAGGAAGTCACTTTATTAAGGAACAATAAACTTAGAAAGATATTTAATCTTATGAATAATAAAATAATTAAATAACTTTGCCTTCTGCAAATCAGTTTGGCAAAGTTCCGCTAGAATTTTAAAGTTTTTGTAGTTTTATCTTTATTATCTTCCGTGGACACTATATTATTAATATACAGGGTGTTTATGAACTATGGGATCAAACTTCAAGGTGTGATTTCTTAAGGTATGTTATGAAAAAAAGGTCCGGAGTTGCTTTCTTACTGGGATACAGGCCATTAAAATTTAGGAAAAAAATCAGTTTTTTCCAAGTATTTTTAACATGCTTAGGCCGAATTGAAAAAAATTTGGTACATTTATTTAAAGTAATAAGGCGCTTATTTAATTCTAGCCATATTGTTATTATTGGGTCCAGTGGCGTCTCAGTGGACACCGCAAATTATATTATTGAGCAAAATAAGTACGCCACTGACTTTTTTAACATTTTAATATTTTTTTATAATTAGACAATTAATATTCTAACTTTTTAGTATCTTGTATTTTCTTCGTTTCTTGCTCTGTTTTCAAAAAAAAATAAAGCCACTTTAATTCTAAAAGTTGCCCTCGACAGCTTAAAATTAAATCTAAAATTAGTAAATAAAGAATTTTGATCTTGCTAAATAGGGAAACTGACAATTTTCGATAAAATACACGACTGCTAATTTATTTTAAGACAAATAATGGTTTTATTTTTTAAGTAACTTTAATATTTTCTTTTAAAATCGAAGGTAGATACAAAAAAATAAAAGGAGTTTAAAAGTCGTATTATTTATTGCTTAATTATAAAAAATAAAAACGTCAAAAAAGTCAGTGGCGTACTTTTTTCCACCAATAATATAAGTTGCGGTGCCGCTGGACCCAATAATACCAATATGGCTAGGGCTAAATAAGCATCTCTTTACTTAAAATAAATGTACCAAATTTTATCCAAATGGCCCTAAGCATATTAAAAATATTTAGAAAAAAAACTGCTTTTTTCTTAAAATTTAACGCCCTGTATTTCAGTAAGGAAACAATTCCGGAAATATGTTTCTAGGAACTCTTTTTCCTAAAATAACATACGGAATCACACCTTAAAGTTTGATCCCATAGTTCTGAAACACCCTGTATAATATAATATACACGTCTTTGCTATAGTATAAGGATTAATCAAATTTTTTTGTCACAGTTTTATAATTTTCATATTTATTTATTTTAAATAATAGGTCATTACTTTCTTACTTGTAACCTGCAATGAGCAAAAACGGTTTTAACAATGAAACCAATAAAATCCACATTAGGTACGTCTTATGTACACAAAATTTAAACTCAAGACAAACAGGATCAAAAAACAGGGTCAATACCACTAGAACTAACTTTTCAATCATTAAGCTATATTACCATATCCCAAAGACAATCAAATTTGCTTACGGACAACAATTGATTTATCCAAGAGACTGATTTTTCAAGAGACTGGTTGTCCGATGAACATTTTTTAAATATTTTAAACTTTAAAATGTCCATGAACATAGTTAATTTTTCTTTTCTTTTATGCTAGTAAAATTTAGATCAAATACGATCTTTAACACTATAATTTATTAAAAAATATTAATTACTTACCTACGTATTTCTGCTGGTTGTCCAACGAACACATATTAAAGCCAACCCCGCTTTTTTGCGAGACTTAATTGACTAAGGCCGCAGTTATGATAGAAAAAAATGACGAATGATCGTAATTTACCGAGAATACCAATTTACCGACACACTACGCCATTTATATTTTAATATTAAAAAATATTGTGGTTGTCCGGAGGACAGTCGTTTGCTGGGACCAATTATACATATATAAAAAAATGCCAAACCAGAAAAACATGGAATATATTTTCCTAATAATAAGTACACCAATAGATTACCTTATAAATAATTAATATATTAATTTTTAAAGTTACAGTCGTTTAAATAGAAGCGATTTTTAGTAATAAAGTTATAAATACTATTGTTGCATAGGGACAAAGAGTAAACTTAAGATAAAACACGACACTTTAAATCACTTAAAGAACTAATAAAAAAGTCATAAATTGAAAAAATAATAATAAATTGTTTTAATTAATTTGTTTGAAATTAATTAAAATGTAATATTAAAGGAATTTAGAACTTCGATTGTCTTTGTTTTCAACTATTCACACTGTGTGAATAGTCCGAAATTCCTTTAATATCATTAATGGAAGATTATTGTCTACCAAATTCTAATAAAAAGTGACTAATAAAACACTTGAAATTATATACAGGGTGTTTCTAAAAATATGCAAAACATTTTAGGAGGTGATTTCTTGTTTGTAGAAAAAACCGTAACGGTGGATTATCTCAGCAACCGTCAATATAAATGAACCAAGTTTTGTGCAAAGGGGTAACTGAACATGAAGAATTAAATAAATTGTATTAGCAAGGTTGCCAAGTTTATAGTTTTTTTCTGTAGGTGAGGAAATTTTAAAATTTTTACCCTATTTTTTAACACGCTTTTATTAGCTTGGGTTGTAACTATCTATCTATCTATCTATGTAACGGAATCTTTGAGCCTAATTTTTACCAACTTCCAGCGATTCAATTTCTTTGAAACTTTGCACACGTATCAAGGACCGATGACAATGCAATAATTTAAAAACAGTTGCAATAATTTAAAAACAGTATCCCGTTATCCTGATTAGGACCGCCAGGATAAATAAATTCCTTTACAGATCCTCTGTGTCTCTTGACAAAATGGCGAAGGAATTTTTTAGTGAATAAACTGGAGCATTTATTTTTAAAAAACTAATTCATATATCGAACTAAAAAATGAAAAATAAATAATAGTTTAAAAAAACTAAAAAACACGCTTTTATATGCAACCGAACTAAAAATTAGAAAATAATTTTTCATTACAAAGAGTTTGTCACTTCAGAATAAAAGCGTGGGGTGCTTAATATATTAAATGTTATAATTATTCTATTTGCAAATATCTATGAGGAAAAAGTTATGAAAAAATAGTAAAATGCACCCCACGCTTTTTACTCTGAAGTGACAAACTCTTTGTAATGAAAAATTATTTTCTAATTTTTAGTTCGGTTGCATATAAAAGCGTGTTTTTTAGTTTTTTAAACTATTATTTATTATTATTGTAATCAATCGCTTGTAATAACTTTATTATGACCTGGTATTATACTTTCTTTACTTCTGTTAATTTCGGAGATATAGCATCATGCTTTTTGAAATTAATAGAAAAACGGCTGGGTATGGTCAATTATTAAAAACGATCCAACCAATATTCGTCAAAATTGGAAAGGGGTAAAACTTAACCTTCCAAATTCATCAATAGCATTTTTGTGATGTTATCAAGATTCTTTTAAAAAAAATTAGTAGAGGAAATACGAAAATTTATTTATGAAACATCGCAAATGCAATTCCTGAATTTAAAATGTCCAGTTACTCCCCTGTACTCATTTTGACGAATTTCGGTTAAATAGTTTTTAAGATAATTGACCATACCTGTATTCAAGCTTGATGCCATATCTTCGAAATTAACAGCAGTAAAAAACGATAATATAAGGACATAATAAAGTTGATACAAACAATTGA
This sequence comes from Listronotus bonariensis, assembly GCA_014170235.1. Lineage (NCBI taxonomy): Eukaryota > Metazoa > Arthropoda > Insecta > Coleoptera > Curculionidae > Listronotus > Listronotus bonariensis. The sequence goes on from JACEGR010000022.1 coordinate 559,944, forward strand.
TTACAATAATAAAAATTAGGGTATTACAGTTAAAATTTTAAAATTCCCCAACTTAGGGAAAAATCTAAAAATTTGGCAACCTTAAAAATATAATTTAATAATTCTAGATGTTTAGTTACCTCTTGGCACAAAATTTGAGTTATTTATATTTAACGGTATGGTTGCTGAGATAATCCACTGTTCCGGTGTTTCTACTAACCCTGAACTTTCTAAATTACAATATAATTTTTCTTTGTACTACGACATCTATGTCGTAGTGGTAAACTTTATACAATCCAAATTGAGATAACACAATAATTGGGGTATTATCAATTTACCACGTAACCCATTGACAAAAATAGCCTGTATCATAGTTGATCTTTCCCCGTAGAGAGCCAACGTGGACTTGACGAGTCTGTCATGCAAAATGGTAGGCGGGGATAAATCTTATTGGAGTAATTCGAATTTAACATAATGAGATTGGTTGGAGATTTTAAGGCGGGATAAAAACTATTTAGCTTTCTTCAGAACGCATGCACCTGCGAGCATTAGACAGTGTCGTCACATATTTATTTTTATTATTTATTACTTTATGTTTTAGGTGCCCAATTTGGATTTTGATAAACTTTTTATTTACTGTGTAAGGTAAATTAGTTTGTGTGTGTGTTTGTTTTTAAGTTTATAATTATTATTGGACAATTCTACTTTTTAATTTAAAAATACAATGGCATTAAAAAAAAACACTAAAAGAAGACAATAGTTCAATTAAAGTAAACAACTGGAAAAAAATATTTAAATCATGATTACCAAATTGGTATATGGCAAAGGTTGCAATTTTAAAAAAATATGAAGATGTTTTAGTTTTATATGCTCCCATTATTATTCTTTAACAAAGCCCAATATGTATTTTTATAGGTAATTATTAGCTGCCTTTAAACTATGTTTATGGTCACCCGGTAAAAGATAAATAATTATTTTAATAAAATGGATACGGGCGCCAAGGATTTTATTCGTCACGTTATATACGACTTTTACCAGGACAACTAAGTAACAAAGTTCCAACTTTAGGAATGGTTGAGCAGAAACTAAAAGACCATCCTGATTATGAATATAAGTTTCTTTGTACTTTAAGGTATATTTTAATAGACTGCGGCTTTGGTTACAAACAAATAGATAAGAGAGTGGTTATTATGGAATCTGCAGGTATTGTTTTACTTAGGCAAGATTACCCGCGTAAGATAAAAGAATACCGTGAAGCAAATGGAGGCATACATTCTCGGAGAAAATGAATTATAATATTACATGCTGGAACTGAGAATGGCTTTGTACCCAATACTTTGTTGCTATCCGCTATTAGCATAAAGCCATCTTCGGCGGACTATCATGAAGACATGACGGTCGAACTATTTGAAAAAATGAGCACAGCAACTTTTGCCTAATATTAAACCAAATTTGGTGATAGTAATGGACAACGCATCATACCGTTCTCGACAACAAACCAAAATTCCAAAGAACAGCACCAAAGAAAAAAAAGTAATAAAATTTATAAAGAACAAAAATATAGAAATACCAAAAAGAACAACAAAAAAAAACTTGTTTAAAATAATTAAGCAACAAAACTTCAAAACAATACGTCACTGACCAATTTTATGGTCATACTATTTTGTGCTTGCCTCCAAATTATAGTATTTTTAACTCTATTGAAATGATTTGGGCCATCCAAAAACTAAATTGAGTAAAAAAAATGAAATGCCGAATTAAGCAAATCTGTACTCCACAATATACGATTAGTAATTGAGAAACTTGACAAAACCGAGATATGGCAAAATTATGTATCCCACGTTAAATAAAAAGAGCAGGAATACTGTGTTTTACCACGAAAATATCCAATCATAATAAATACAAATGACAAATCAAGTTCTGAAAACACTGACAGCGATAATCAAAAGAAAAAACATTTTTGTAGTGGGTAGGTACTCAATAATCTAATAAAATTGTTTTATTAAATTTTAATTTTGCCCTGTTACAAAACTAACATCCTCTCAACTGGCTGTGTATAAACTTTTACTTTAAATAAAAATCAAAATTTTCATAATAGATATGTAAATTAATAATTAATTTAATATAACTGCTCTATTAAATTTGTATCCCTCCGCCCATGCCTAACAAAGAAGCCGCCTTTTGTCTGCGTGGAATTCGGTTTTTGCTGTCTCAATTGTGATTGTATCAAGTATACCTTAGTACACAGTGTAGTGATTTTAGCAATTTAATGTAATAACTTGTAATTATTCCAAGCAATTTTATAACATTATTTTAAAATCGAAACTACAATGCCGGCCCTGCATGGTAAGGCATGTTTTATTGCTTTTAATTAATAATTTAGGGACATTAATAAATTAAAACTAATGAGTTATGTCATAAAATTGATATTTGATACACCTTACCAACTGGTTTGTTTTTGGAAAGGTCTCAATTTCTTTTTGCAGCAACAAAATTATTTTAATTATATTTCACTTCTACCCGTATATAGTAAAATTATATTAATAAATTACACACTTAATACATCAACCTTTTCTGGTTTTGTATTTCAGATATTAACACGCTTTTATTAGCTTGGGTTGTATCTATCTATCTATCTATCTATCTATGTAACGGAATCTTTGAGCCTAATTTTTACCAACTCCCAGCGATTCAATTTCTTTGAAACTTTGCACACGTATCAAGGACCGATGACAATGCAATAATTTAAAAACAGTATCCCGTTATCCTGATTAGGACCGCCAGGATAAATAAATTCCTTTACAGATTCTGTGTCCTAATACTACTCTTGATAAAATGGCGAAGGATTTTTTAGTGAATAAACTGGAGCATTTATTTTTAAATATTTAACTTTAGTTAAAAATTTGGTTTTGTATTAGGATCGTGTGAGATCTTTAGACGGTATGCGGATTGAAGAACTGGACTGCTCTAAGTTAACGGGAAAAACCCCATGCAACAGTGAAGCTTTAAATGAAATGATGAGATTACGAAATAGTTCGTAAAACATTTCAATATCACATGACCGCAGAAAACTAATTGATATATCGAACTAAAAATGAAAAATAAATAATAGTTTAAAAAACCTAAAACAACACGCTTTTATATGCAACCGAACTAAAAATTAGAAAATAATTTTTCATTACAAAGAGTTTGTCACTTCAGAATAAAAGCGTGGGGTGCTTAATATATTAAATGTTATAATTATTCTATTTGCAAATATCTATGAGGGATAAGTTATGAAAAAATAGTAAAATGCACCCCACGCTTTTTACTCTGAAGTGACAAACTCTTTGTAATGAAAAATTATTTTCTCAGTTTTAGTTCGGTTGCATATAAAAGCGTGTTTTTAGTTTTTTTAACTATTATTTATTTACTTTAAGAAATGAAAAAAAAAAACGTTAAAAAGCAATATTTATTATACCGTGGCTTGGTAATAAAGTGCGAAACAACCTTTGGGAATCCAGATGCATCATAAACTTTATATGTTTTCTATCCTGCACGTCTTTATTTTTAACAGCTTTTGCCCTATTTCCTTCATTATTTATGCATTACCTACTGGGATGGTCCTAAATGTTTTGGTTATTGCGAGGGTAAACAGGTAAGTGAAGTTTAATAATAATTTATGTTTAACAGCTTTCCTTTTAAAGCATATTACTGAGAAACTTCTTTAAAATTAAACCTTTTGTCTAAGGTAAATTGCATAAGATCGTTGTATTTTGGCCTAAGGAATTCGTGGTAGCATTTTTTATAGAGCTTTAAGAAAAATCCGGGTGGCCCAGATAAAGAGTGAGGGATTTATTTTGTGAGGTATAAAACGTTTAATTTAAAATATTTTATAAACGGTTGCTCGTATCGATATTTACCAGGTATACCATTTTTAGACAAAAATTATAGAAGAACAGAATTTTTTTATTAAAGTCATATTATACCGAGGCACCAAAAAGATATGGTATTTTAAAGAAAGCAAAGTTCTGCATGTGGCCTCCTCTACATTATATGGAAAAAATATGGGCAGCTTTCGATTCCCAACCCTAAAAAACCTCCCAATACCAACACTAAACTTTTGGACAAAGGTCAATTGCGTTAGAGCATTGTATTTTGGCCCATGGAATCTGTGGTAGCATTTTGTACAGACCTTTCAAGACACCCTGTATAATATACAAAATTCCAAAATAAAAAAGGTAAATCTAAAAATATATCAATGTTTAAAGCTTGATTATTGGAAAACGTCTGGCGAAAATTGTAAATAAGACGTTTTTTGTAGGCAATTTGATTTCCTAAAGGTATTGCTAGGTAAACATGAAAGTACAAATAAAAAATCTAAATTAAAGGAGAGAGACCTATAAATATTAATGATCAAGGCTCAAATCTTTACGATATTTTCTTTTTGTCATCTTAAACAAAATGTTCGATATACAGGGTGATTAAAAAATCGATCACAAATCTTAAGAGGGTAATTCTACTTGACAAAATAAGGATAGAGCTTGATATTTGGCACACAAATCAAGCTTTGCAGATTCTAAAATTTTAAGACAAATATCCTTTTTTAAATACCGCCACAGGGCACTTTACTTAAAACTTAAAATTTATTTACATCATAACTTTTTATTTTGACAGATATCGCAAAGCTGGGGGCGCCATTTTATAGACAATTATTAAAACTTAAAAAATAGGGTACTCTTTATTAAAGTCGATAAACCTTACCGTTTAGGCACCAATAGACATCAAAGTTTTCATTAATTTTAATCAAATTCCCTACATACATACAGGGTGTTCAGTAACTTAACCGACATAAATAAACTGTATTTTTTTGGTTCAGGATATTTATTTGTACACAATATTTTAACTTAATATTGAAAAAATATCCATAATTTTAATAGAAAATTCACGTGTCAAAATACCGGCATTTTCAAAAAGTGAGCTCTTCGTGTGTTGAAATCTCTTCTTACTGATAGTATAAAAAATACGTTACCATGGTAAATTTTTTCAGAAAATTAATTTTTAGTAATTTTGCTAAAACCGTTTTTACCCTTTAAAACTATCCCCCTTTCACTTTCCACCCTTAGGTCGCCTAATTTATTTTTCGTTATATTTTTGTTATTTTTTCTACATTTTTCAATGGGTTGGTTTTAAAAATTATAGACCCTGGTCTAATAATGATTAAAAAAGTGGATCCAAGTGTTTTTGCATTTTCTGAGAACATTTACCATTGTAATATATATTTTTACACCATTAAAAAGTCAAAGTTTTATCAAACAAAACAATACCGACTTTTTGGAAAAAGACGATTTTTGACACGTGAATTTGAAAATAAGGCTTACTCTTTTGAAAGTTAGTCAAAATAATGTGAATAAGTAAATATTTTAAACACAAAAAATTACAGTGTATTTGGGACATGCAAAGGTACCTTTTGACCAAATTTTGTAAAAATAATTTAGTTTTTGTAAAATATAAAAATAAATAACCAAAAACTTGGTTTTTCAATATTTCACAAAAATTTTGAAGTTATGTAAAAAAGGTATACACAGAAGTTGTAGATCTTTACATTGCATACAACTTTGCCATTTAACTATTTTCCATAGGACTTCGTGTGGCCATCCAAATCAGCCACACTTTTCAGTTCGCCTTGCAGGTACTTGTGCTCATCGAAAACGCCTGTCAATTTTTTGTCAAACCATACTATAAATAATCTAAATGTTAGAAAAATTTCAAGCTTACAGCACCAAGTTTTTTATTTTTATTATTGTTTAAACTCTTAAAAATATACAGGGTGATGATGTGCAAGGCTGATGCTTGCCAGGTGATAATTGTCGTACTTAGCATGCTCATTACTATACAAATTTCTAGCCTTACAGGTCCTACTTTACTCGAAGGGTTCACTAGCTCTCATAGTATCATGTGGTACAAAAAAAAAAGGTGCTAATGTAGTAATATACCAAAAAAAATCTTATCGGAGGACATATTTATTTAAAGAAAAAATGCGTGGGAGAATTTTTTTCTACACGCCGTACGGGAAAGAGACAGTTTCCAAATTAAAATGTGTGCGGGAAAGGTATATTTATATCATGCTTGTAGAAATAATGTATTTTGACGACTCCTACGAACAAATTAGTTCAAGTTACACAAAAAAACACTAAAACAATTTTAAATAGTGTAAAATATGCCGTCCATCAAAACGATTCACAATATAGTAAAAAGTGGTTAGTTCTAGTAAGCATTAGAAATTGAAAGAAAAAAACAATTTTACGTGCCTTTTAAATGGAAAAACTTAAAATTTAAATGGTAAGTACTTAAAATTATTATCAAGAGCTCTTACGTTAATTAAAATTTTGCTTCACCATCGAAAAAAAAGGAAAAACTTTGCGAAAAAGAATTACCCTCGTAAATATACTCTGGTGTGTATTTTACATAACCTATTTTTAGGTAAAGTACTTGCAGACCATTAACTAAACGCAAAAAAGAGCATTAAACCCAAATAAGATTTTTAATAAATATATTAACATGAATTTAATAATAGCAAGTCCATAAACTTTAAGCATTTAACTAATTTAACTATTTACATAATGTTTATAAGAAGTTCCACAGTAAAACAATTTAAAGTTTATATTGGAAAGAGATTATATTAAACTACACTGTAACACCATTGTACGTACCGTAATTTCTAAAATATTGCCAGTAAAGCTGAAAGTGATTTAATGTTGAAATAAGGTAATTATGTAAATTTTTGGTTTTCTCATACAGTTGTTATTTAAATTTACTTTGTAGACTTTTTGCTATATGTGTTAAATTTAAAGGCGTTTTTCTAAGCCATGTCTGAAATTGTTATTTTTGTACCAAGGGCGTAAAATAGCACTTTTACGCCCGCGGCTGAAAGTTCAATAAGCTGTTGGGGTAAAAGTGCTTTACGCCAGAGGTGCAAACAATATTTTTGTACGACTAAAATTAATATACAAGCATTCTTTGTAGTTAGAAGAAAATTTCCCAGCTTTTAATGTTTCAAATTGTAATCAGTATACTTTTAACATATGTTTAATTAAATAAATTTTTGTTTTACCAAAAAAATTGGGCATTATTTAATTTTATTATTGTTTTTAAATTTATAAATGCGGGCGTTTTTAATACTTTTTGCCCTAGGGTGTAAAAGTGCTATTTTACCCCCACCTTTATAAATGCGGGCGTTTTTGATACTTTTTGCCCTAGGGCGGAAAGTGCTATTTTACGCCCTCAAATGGGGGCGTAAAATTGTATTTTACGCCCGGTCGTACAAAAATGCCTTTTTCATAGGATACAGGGTGTTAAACTTTGATGGAAAAATCGGGTTTTTGGCCGAGTGGGACCCATCTCAGCTAATATTTTTGACAAAAAAAATGTACGCCACTAGCTTTTATATTTTTTTAGATATGGCGACTAAAAATACAACTTTTTTGTTTTATATTATTTTTACGTGGCTTGTATAACAAATTTACCTAAAATAAAGAGTTTAAGAAAAATTTAGGTTTTTCGAAAACTTTAACACCCCGTATCTTAAGAACAAAAAACTTTTTTTATAAAAATAGCTTAGAAATACGCTCTTAAATTTTCTTACCGCAATTAGGAAACACCCTATATATCGGTTTACGTAATACCTATTGTCACTGGTAAAAATAGGATAAAATGTGTTAATTGCAGACAAGGGGATCAATCATCATTATCAATTAATCATCATTAAATATATAAGTATAAAACAGCAGTAGTATTTGAAAATATATTTTATTTACTTAACACAAATACAGGGTGTAATTTAATTGATGGCTAAAAATACAGGGTATGATTCCTAAGCTTATTTTAGAAAGAAAAGTTCATATAAACGCATGTCCTAAACCTCTTAACTTTTGAGATACAGAGTGTTAAAAATCCAAAATATTCTAACTATTTTTAATTTAATTTTGTTTTCATTTTGCAATATTATTAATGACAATAAGGAGGTAATTTTTCACTAACCTAATTAAATTTAATAAGTCCAGTGGCGTCTCGAGAGGCAACTGAAGAAATATTTCCAACAAAAAACGGTACGCCACTGACTGTGTAAAATTTTTATGCTTTCTTTAGATTAAGCAAATAAAAATACTGCTTTTATGTCTCTTAATTTTATTTCGTATTTTGTTTAGTTAAGAGGAAAAACATTCACCTAATTGCACATTTTTAGACCATAAAAAAGCATTGCCGGATCTTTTTCTTTTAAAAATTAGGTTTTATATTTTTTAATTAGCAGTTATGTAATACAAATTATAACTACTTATTTAAATAGGGTGTATATCCAGTATAACAGTTTTTACTATAATAAGTGTTTTCGAATTTTTTGGTTTTTTGAAATTTTTTACACCCTATATCTCAAAAGTTAAGACGTTTAGGACATATGTTCATATAAACTTTTCTTTCTTAAATAAGCTAAGAAATCATACCTTGTATTTTCAGCCATCAATTAAATTAAACCCTGTACAGCGTGTATTGGAAAGTTCTTACCAAATGGGAATCCTATTAATTATCAACTTTACGAAAAAAGATCCTCTTTATAAAAAGTTTTGCTTAATAATGTAACTATATGTTGATTGTAGAAGGTGACTTCAAAAGACTTGTTTCCAAATTAATATACAGGGTATTTCCTAACTACCGTACAAAACTTTAAAATATGATTTCTTATGTCATTTTATAAAGAGAAGTTCCTTTAAACAAATGTCCGGAGTTGCTTCGTTTCTGAGATACAGAGCGTTAAATTTTCGAAAAAAATCTGTATTTTATAAATATCCTAAATACCCTTAAAACATTTTGGTTGAAATTTGATACTTTTGTTTGATTTAATAAAGCGCTTGTAAAGCTGTACTAGATTGACTTTCTTGGGTCTAGTGGTGTCTCACGGGCCAATATTATTGAGAGAAAAATATTCGCTATTGGCTTTTATGTAGTTTTTATATTTTTTTATATGAAGAAACTCAAAATGCAACGTCTACATATTGTACATTTTTTCGTATCTGGCTTCGTATATAAGATATTTATAAAATACCCACTTAAAAAAATAATTAACGCCTATATCTTAGAAACGAAGCAACTCTGGACACATGTTAATAAGAACTTTTCTTCATAAAATACCACAAGAAATTACCCTTTAAAGTTTCATACCATAGTTAGGAAAATCCTGTAGTTTATTTTGGAAACAAGTCTTTTAAGCCATTTTGTACATCCAACATACAAAAATTTTTGTGGAAATGTATTTTAATGAAGCAAGACTTTTTATGATGAGGTACTTTTTTTTGAGATTATTTTTTATAGAATGCTCTACATGGCCTAAAACCCATTATGTAATCAGCAGATTTTTTCAGTGGTAAACGAGATATCTCAAAAAATATAAATTTGCTTAAAAGGAAAGTAACACTATTTTTGACAATATTGAATATTATTATAAAATAAATGTTAGGATTAATAATTACTTATAAATATGCAAACCTGTTCAATTACAAAAATAACATTTTTATTTTTTTTATATGCAAAAACGGTTAAAATTTAATTTTGTACATTAGTGTATACTTCTTCTAAAATGAAATAGGTAAAGGTAGCTTAAAGACTGCCAAAACAGCAAAATGTCACAGAAATGCTCGTTATTAAAGAAAAAAATAAAAAGGGTTTGTCTTCTCAAAGGGCAAGTTTGCATATTTGAAAGTTATTTTTGCTTCTCCAATATTCCTCTTTATAAAAATATTGGATATTGTAAAAAATATAGGTATTTTCTTTTCGAGCAAAATTCATGTTTATTAAGGTTTCTGTATAATACTGAGGAAAATAATGATGTTTGTATTTTAGGTTTAAGACCATGCAGAACGCTTTTGCAGAGAATAACCTTTTTTCGTAAAATAAATAATTATTTTACATATGTTAAGTAGACAAACTGTGTTCTAATTTATAAAAGAGAAAAACCTAAACAAGTGTATTTTTTTATTTGAGTTTTTTTTTGATAATGCCGTACCTAGCTTAGTGGGTTCTATAACAGTTATTTTCCCAGTGTGTTAACATATGATTGTATGACTCGCACTTGTTTAAAAATTTTATAACCTATAAAAATACGATACACATTTATTTATTGAATTAAAAATTAAAAACAAAGCATTCGCTTTTAAAACTTGGATTTTTGGCTGTCAGGAGGGCAGAGTAATCCGAGATATCAACTATTATACAAATTTCCGAATTAAAATTTGCTTTACCAAAGTGTTTCTCTTAAGGTCCCTAGCATTTGGTATAAATTTGCTGTGAGTCCCTTGAAAATATTATCTACGCCAGTGATTAAGACAAACGACCCCTTACCCTCCTTAAGACCTTTAAAATAAGACACTTTTAGTTTATTTAAACCAAGTTAAAGGTTGGATAACGAAATTTTAATAGTATAAGGACAAAGACCTATTTACTGTAAAAGGGATTGTAAATTTGGTAAGTGTTACAGTAGTCCCTAAAATATTTTAAAATTATCCAACAATTAATATGCGCAGACAATCGCCTGTACAAGTATTTGCAATAGGGAAAGAAAGGTAGAATGGAGAAATTGCTAGTTAACTTATTTAATTTGTGTTTATATTTGCTGAGTAAATTTTATTTTATAAAGGGTGGAATTAACCAGATAAAATAAAGATATGCTCTATATTAATTTGACGGATTCACGTATTAGATGGTTGTTAATTTCCCAAGCAGCAAGCTGACGTCATTATGACGTCATTTTTTAGTCATTTTTGGTCATAAGACCTAAATTATGACGTCATTTGTACGTCATTTTACTGACGTGTTTTTGACGTTGAAGCGACGTCTTTTCGACGTAATTTTTTCGTCATACCAGCTCATAAAAATCTAATGACGTCAGTGTTAAGAAAACCCGCCACAAAAAAATTATGACATTATATGATTTGTGTCAATATCCAACCGAAATATCATATGACAGAAAAATAACACCATCAATGATTTTAAAAAATTGAAATAGGAAAAACTCTACCGATAGATGGCGTAATGGACAATAAACTACTACGTTTATTCAACATCTTCGCTTTTTATGCGGTTCGTAATCTGAATTAGCTTTGAAAGAAATATCTTCGGCTAGTGTAAAAATCTGCATCTCCAGGTTGAACAGTGTCCCGAGAGATGCGACCTTGCAGTGCAAGGAAATTGCAAGCAGTAAGGATTTTTTTCATATTTCAATTTTCAAATAAAATATCGTATCATTTTAGCTTTAAAGAAAAAGTATATGCACAAATTTTTCGTCATCTTAAAGACGTCATTAACGGGACGTCTTTTGTCTGTGACTTAGGGAGGTAAATTTCACCTCATTTTGTCGTCATCTTATGACGTCTTTGCTGACCAAAAGTGACTTAAAAGAGACGTCAGTAAGACGTCAGCTTGCTGCTTGGGTTAATACAACCATCCTAAAAAAAAACCGCTTTGGTCCTGGTCCCAAGATATATTTACTGATACACCCCTATAAAGTAGCAGATCACCTAACGCAAAATACAAAAAAACCTTAAAATCAAATGATTCAACTAGAAATCGAGGTTTCGGTAGCAAGTATGTTAAATTACTAATATTGATGCCACAAAGTTCAGTTCAGCAACATCTTAGTTTAATAATGCATAAGAACCTTCTTTAATTTTGCGCATTTTGGAACCAGTTTCCTTTTGTGATTGTTATTAAATGCATGTTGCCACCCCCAAATCTAAATTATGCCTAAGCCATTATAAACATAGCATGCTTTTTGCAGTTTCTATTATTTCCTGGGCAAGTATTGAAATGGACTTTATGACAAGAACACTTTTAAAATCATTTTAGGGAGGGTTTCTTTTGACCAGTCTACCACGAATATGCATACCGCTATAATATATGAAAGCGGCGCTTTAACCCAGCCTGTCAATGTTAAATGTTTCGGGTGTCGGACTGGGCAAACGCGTTAATTTTTTTGTCGGACAAGTTTACCCCAATGTTTTACAAGCATTTTTTAAATATTGTGCCTAATATCGTAAGGGTTAAAGTCATGTAACCCTCCTAATCCGATACCCGAAACACGTGTTTAGGCCTTTTTTTAAATCTTTGGACAATCAACGGAGGCTGAAAGCCTAAATACTAACGTATTGTGGGTGTCTTAAGCAGGGTAAGAGGGAGTTTGTTAACACGGGACTTAAAAACTTGAAGATTTGGGGGAAGGAAAGACCTCCGCTGGCAGTAGGTTCCACAGTCTAGAAACTCTAGGGATAAAAGAACGAACGAAATGGGAAGTTCGGGGCCTGTCCAATTGAACTGTGTAGGGATGCATACGCGCGGCACCACGAGTTTCTCTGTTAGGAGCTGCAAGAGGAGGGACTATACTGGATAATTCGTCGGAGCAGAAGCCGTAAAAGTATCTATAGAAGAGCGATAGATCTCCCACAGCTCGACGATGGGCAAGAGAAGGAAGTCTTTGAGTAAGTAAAGGATCATTAATAAGACGAACAGCCCTTCTTTGAATGGCATCAAGAATGCTGAGGGTTGTAGGGGATGCCATTCCCCAGACATGAGAACAGTATTCCAGAGAAGGTCGAATTTGGGACACATACAAAGTGTATAGATTGGAAGGAGAAAAATACTTTTGGCTCGGAAAAGAAATCCAAGCTTTTTGAAGTCGCAGTGGCTATAGATACAATGTGTTTATGCCAGTTAAGGTTATTCTCAAATGTGACGCCCACAAGGTTAAATGTGTCCCCGCTCTGCAAAACCTGGCCACTCATAAGCAAAGGATGAGTGTTTGATGATTTTTTCGCGACAGGGAACATGATTCTGTTTTGGATGCATTAAATTGAACGAGATTTTTGGCGCCCCAATCCAATATCAAATTGAGATCCTGTGAAAGAGATATCTGCATCGCCCTGCGTTTGCTTTCCAAGTCGGGTTGAGAGATTGGTTTGGGAACCTGAAAAGTGGAGTAAAGGGAACTATCGTCAGCATAACTATGAATGGGATTGGTTGTGGAAGAAAGAAGGTCGTTGATGTAAAGAAGAAACAAAGTTGGTGCTAGTACTGAACCCTGTGAAGAGTGGCCATCAACAATGACTGATATACGACGATTAGAAAGATAACTGGAGAGCCAAGAGCAGAGTTTAGTTGAAAGACCGTAGGAGGGAAGTTTATTAAGAAGTGCGTCATGCCAGACTTGGTCGAAAGCTTTAGATATATAAAGGCCTTATGGTTTTATGACTGTAATCCTTACCATTTTTGGCAAAATGTTTAAAAATTGCATGTAAAACATTGTGGTAAACTTGCCCGACCAAAAAAGTGACGCGTTTGCCCAGTCCGATACCCGAAACTTTTGAAATTGACAGGCTTGGTTAAACCGTCGCTTCAATATATGGCGGTATGAATATTCGTGGTAGACTCTTTAAAGGAAACCCCCTAAAATGATTTTAAAAGTGTTCTTATCATAAAGTCAATTTCATTACTAGCCCAGGGTCTATGTGGTAATTACTTCTATTAAAGGATTTCCGACTATTTTGTTGTTGTTTTGTGTGTTGGGAAATACGGTGATTTTTCGGTAACCGGTGGAACGGCGACAGTGATTTCTAAATCACCGCGATTTTTAACAGTGATTTCAATCACTGCAGTGACTTGAATATACGTAAATATTTAACTAAAAATGGAAATATAAAAACAGCTCGGTGTCTGGCAACGAATACGAATATATTATTTTTGCAGCTCTTATCGGTTTTCATTGACATGCAGCATAATATTTATTGATTTTATAAAAATAAATATTATGCTGCAAATTAAATTAACAGCAATATTACGAAATCTAAATTTTTGTGGGTTCGTAACTCAAATAATCATTTTTATATAAGGTGTGACAACAACAAGCCCAATGTGATATATTGCATTATTATTATGTAAAAATAATATCAAGTTTTAGGGTTTATTCATTACCCACTTTTAAAAATAAAAAATCACATTTTTTTATTAATCGAACACCATTTTAACATTTTTAACTTAAATTCAATTACAAAAAGATAAATATAAAATAAAAAATAAAAAATTTAAATTCTTTAAATAAATAAAAATAAAAAAATATATAGCTTACTTTTTTCCCAATGAAAATTAAAAATTAGCATTAAGAAAGATTAGTTTTTCAGCTGTGTTGCACTAAATTTATTTCTACGGTCGGTTAATATAAACCCGGCTTTTGAAAATAGTCTTTCACATGGCTTGGCGGTGCCCGCCACCCTCCACGTCTAAGCAATATAAATATCATATCAGCTTAAATCACTGTTTTCCTTCACATATTATTTTTAAATAATAATTCATAGGTATATCATATTTCGATCGGCGCCATCAGCGATAATCCAATGCGTGTCGTGTCGATGCCGATTGCAGTATTCGCTTCAATCACTGATCACCGTATTTGCAAAAGTAAATCACCGGCAGTGCCAGTGATTTTCCATTCCCGGTGAAATATCGCGGTTATTGATATATCGCCATCGGCGATCATGTCGTGTCGTGTCGATGCCGATTGCAGTATTCGCTTCAATTACTGATCACCGTATTTGCAAAAAGTAAATCACCGGTAGCGCCAGTGATTTTCCATTCACCGGTGAAATATCGCGGTTATTGATATATCGCCCAGCACTACTATTTTTTGAGTATGTGTGAATGTATGCAATAGAAGTGTAGTAGTGATAAACTTGTTGCGTTTATTTGAAATATTTTACGCAATAGCAACAATCACATGATAGTTATTCCACATGGTTAATTATTATTATAGTCTCTCTATAAACATTATACATAAAAAATCATGATATAACTATACCCCTCTCTGTGAAAATTATTGGAAAACGAATCAAAAGGAAAGGATTAATTTCAACAATTCCACTGTAAACAAACTACGTTTGTTATTATCCATTACATCGGCATTGTTCATTGATTTTGGTTTAAATAATACAATTAATTAAAATAATGATTCCTATTAAACCTAATGACTAAAAGTAAATTAACGCTTCTGTAGCCAAAGCCATATTAGTTGTTAACTATTATTAAAATTATAATTTTGGTTAACATTTGTGTAAAGCTTCCATAGTTCAGCAGTGACGGCGCGAGGGAAGGGCGCGTGTGCAAATAATTTTCATTAAGAATAAATTCTGTTTTAAAATGCCCGTTATTCTTTTAAAATGAAATATTTTAAGGTATATTTATTTATATTAAAATGGTCAAAAGTATCTGATATTGGCAATATTATATTTTTTTAAATACGGAATACGTAAGTAATTTAAAGTAAATTTCAGTATTGCGTCAGTATATCAATATTTTTAAATTTATGTAGTTAGCTAATAGCTTTTGTATCTTTATTTGCTTTATATTAAAAGAAAATAAATTAAACTTTATAATCATTATTTGATCACTAAAACTTTAAAGTTTTTAATAATATATATATATATATATATATATATATATATATATATATATATATATATATATATATATATATATATATTTATAAATTCCTACCATCGTAAAAATAAACGAAAAAAGAAATCTTTCGTTTTCGACAATTTAAAGAAAAATCCTGCTTTTCATGTCATTCACCAGGACCCAGTACGTTGACTCTTATCAAAGTAGATGTATGGAAATTATGATGACTGACACAAAAAGCAATAAAAATAACGTCTTTGGTCACCATTGATATAGGAAAACAAAATGAAAATATTTTCGTATTCGCGTAATAATATACGAAAAATAAAATCTACCTTTTTCGACACTTAAGAGAAAAACCCCTGCTTTTCATGTCATTCACCACCGTAAAATTAAATTTCGATTGTACCAAATGATGCTTTTACAATATGGGAGATTATATCTTACTGTCGAACAACGAAGTTATTCCTATAAAAGACTCTTGCTTTTCGTGTTATTCACCATGGACTTAGTAGGTAAAGCCACTTTGATAAGTTCTGTGAGGCAGGTAAAACTAGTAGTCAGTGAGATCAGTGATGAAAAACAGGAGCAGTCTTGCGAAAGACCGGGGATTTTCCCTTTTATTGGGGATTTTTGACGACAAAAGGGATTTTTAACGATCTTTTTTGCTCTTTAATTTTTTGGGTACAAAATTGTACAAAAATTGTCTCAGTTTTTCATGACTAAGGCTGTCACCAACTAAATTGTCTACTCGGGAAAAAACTAATAAACTTTTTGTATTTAAGAAAATTTAAGTTATTTTGCTCAGACAGCACATTTATTCTTTTAAAAACAACTCTTTTGAATTATCTAATAATAATGTTTGACAAAAATAAATAAAATTTACAAAGAAACTTTTAGGTTTTGTTTCTTAATCTTTCAATTACACGGGTATTCATAGGCGCAAGGCTCAAAATTGTGTGAGTTTTACCCGGACCCTTTCAAAAACTGTCTTCGATCGGCCCCTGGACGCATATACGTTTTCTGCAGACGCACAAGAGATTTCTAAATAATGCGGCTTTTAAATTATTCTCACCAATAAAAAGACTAGTAAACCGCAGATGTAGTATACGGGGTGCCTTTTTAAAAACTTACAGTGCTATATTTTCTAAACCATGGCAAATATCAAAAAATTAAAAATGACCGTTTATATAAATTTTTTCGAAACACCTTTATCAACCCCTTAAACTGCACCCCAGTCACTTTAAAATCTTAAATGGCCACACTCTTTATGTGGCACTTTCGCACTTCTCTAAAAAGCCTATGAAATAAATAGAAAAAATTGGGGTAAAATCAAATTCTATCCTTAAATTTTAGAAAAATCACAGTTATTATTCATAAAGAATACCAGAAAATGTTTAGTTAAATTATGTTAAAATTAATTGATAACACAGCCCCACAAAAAAGAAAATCCATGCCCAAGAATCAGACATATGTATTGCTATATAGTTTTCGACGCTGAATCCGAATCCGAGCTCAAAAATGGCCCTCCACGTCTGGAATTGGCCCTGGGAGCCTCTATAGTCCTTGAAAGACGGTTTTTGGGATAACACTGGGTCGAGGGTGCATTCTACAACCAAAGCCGAATTTGTGCTCGACAGGTCTAAGGCTAACTAAATTTCCCTATTTGGGACCAGAAATTACCCCTTAGGGGCCGGAAATCGTGTTTTAAACGTAGCAATCACAATAGTGATATTTTCATGTACATTAAATTTGGTCCTTACACTATGCGTAAAAGTTTATGACCTGTTGAAATTGCCAGTTTGGGACCAGAAAAATGACCCCTTAGGGGCTAAAAAATCGTGTTTTACACGTAGCGATCATAACAGTGGGATTTTTTGTACTTCTAAATTCTAAAACTTAAACTGTGCTCGAAAAGTTTTGGCCACCTAAAATTCCCAGTTTGGGGCCTAAAAATGACCATTAAGGGCTGGTTTTTACGTCAAAATCGCAACAAAAATTTTTGGAGCACAGTACGTGTTCCAGAATTTAGAGGTACATACAAATTTTGCTATAATGATTGTACAGATTAGATTAGATTAGATTAGATTAGGAGGTGGATTGCATATCCTCTAACACTGCAACCTGCTCAGGTTTATTGTGTGTCCTCCGTCCATAGGTTAGAGCACGCTATCCAAGCCGGTCTGTATAATCAGACTCCACAAGCTTGAAACTGGCCCCTTGGTATATCTTGCCGCTTTAGGTTTTTCTTCACCCAGCCTTGCAAACCGCAGACGACAAAGGGCTTCGCAGTAGCACCATACGTGTTCTGCGGTTTCTCTTCCTCCTGGCAGAAACTACATAGGTTTTCTTCTGCCAGGCCCATAGTTTCCAGGTGTTTATTCAGTCTGCAATGACCTGTCAGTTGACCCACTATTATTCTTACTGCCTTCTGGTTATAATTCAGAAGGTCTTTTGTAAATTCTGGCGAGTAAGCCTTGATGAACACTTTCGCCTGACGCTGTCCTGGTGTTCTCCTCCACCAGTCTTGTGATTCCCTCATAATCCATGATCTAATGGATGACCTTACCTGGCATGATGGAATACCACAGTAGGGCTCAGGACCTACCATTGTCCTACCAGCCCCCTCCTTTGCCAATTTATCAGCTTCTTCATTGCCTTCGTGGCCTTCGTGTCCTGGTACCCAGGCAATGGTTAGCTTGTTGGACGCACCCACCTCTTCCAGGGCAATTACGCAGTCCCGCACCAGCTTGGAGCTGATTTTGCATGAACTGAGTGCCCTGATGGCTGCCTGGCTGTCCGAATAGATTACTATGGTTTTATCCTCATAGCTCCTTCTGATGATTTCCCTAGCGCATTGTTCTATAGCTACAATTTCGGCCTGGAACACAGTAGGGTATTGTCCGAGACCCAAGTTTATTTTCGTCCTTGGTTTGTCCCCATATATACCTGCTCCAACTCCTTGGTCTGTTTTGGAGCCGTCTGTATACCAGATTAGGTCGGCTTTAATGGGAGGCCCTGCCACCCAGTCCTTTCTGTCTGGTATTAAAGTTTGAAAACCTTTGTTTAGCCAGTAGCTTGGTACCATTTTTGTCTGAAGGCATCTCACACACTGAGTTGACTTCTTGGTCCTCCTTGAATCTCCATTGTATGGCCCTTTCCTGTCTTATGATAGGACTCTGGCCTTGTTTGAGACGGTATTGTACCGCTTTCACTTCACCCTGTATGTAGATGTGAAGTGGCGGTAGATTAAGCAGCGTTTCCAGTGCTGCAATAGGGGTCGATTTCATGGCCCCCGTAATACATAGACAAGCGAGTCTCTGTATACTTTGTAATTGCCTTATTGCCATCTTTTGTAGCGTCTTTGCACCCCAGGCAATTGACCCGTAGGTTATCATTGGTCTGACGACCATTTTGTATAACCATAGGTTCATCTTCGGACTGAGTCCCCAATTCTTTCCGCAAAGTCTTCGGCATATACCCAGGGTAGTTCTTGCCTTCTGAGTGACTTTGCTTAAGTGTGGTCCCCAGGTTAGTTTTTGGTCAAAGATGACTCCTATGATTGTACATCTAAAACACGAATTTCCGGCCACTAGGAAGACATTTTTCGGCCCTAAACTAGGAATTTCAGCTATCCAAAAACTTTTCGAGTATGTGTTCCAAAATTTATAAAAACAATTTTACAAAAATCCCACTATTGTGATCGCTACGTCTGAAACACAATTTTCCCGCCTCTAGGGAGTCATTTTCTCGGTCCCAAACTGGGAATTTAAACAATCCATAAACTTTTCGCGCGTAGTGTAAGGTCCAGAATTGAAATGTACATGAAAATATCACTATTGTGATTGTTACGTGTGAAACACGATTTTCGGGCCCCTAAGGAGTCATTTTCGGTCCCAAACATGAAATTTTCTTTTGCCTTAGACCTGTCGAACACAAATCCGGCTTTGGCTGTAGAATGCACCCTCGACCCAGCGTTATCCCGGAAACCCTATTTCAGGGCCTATACAGGCCCCTGGGGCCAATTCTAGACGTAAAGGTCCATTTTTGAGCTCGGATTCGGGTTTAGCGTCGAAAACTACATAGGAATACATATGTTTGATTCCTGAGAAAATGGACTTTTATTTTTATTTTGTGTGGCTGTTTAATTAATAATAAATTAAAATAACACTCCCTGTAGAGCTAAGACGCCCTCATAATAAGTTCTGGTTATTTCTGTTACACAAGCCCTATCAAAAAGAAAACTAACCAAAACTAACCAGAACTTTTTATCGGGGCGGGTAACCTCTACAGGGAGTAATATTTTAATTTAATATTAAATTTTAATAAATTGTATAATAATTTATTTGGACATGTTTTGGTATTCCTTATTAATACTATAAGGTACGATTTTCTTTTTAATTTAAGGGTATTATTTGATTTTACCTCAACTGTTTTATGACCAACGAAAAGCATTTTTCATAAGCTTTCCAGAGAGGTGCCACACAAGGGGTATTTTTAAGTAACTGCAGCTGAGGGGTTGATAGAGGTGTTTTGTAAAATACGTTATTTATATTGCCCCCGGTTTTATAGAAACGGTATTTTTTTATATTTCGATATTTTCCTTGGTTTAGAAAATATAGTTATTGTAAGTTTTAAAAACGCACCGTGTATTTAAATACGTCTGCAGTTTACTACTTGTGTCTCATTGTCAATTAAATTGTAATATGCAAACTTAGCTTATCATCGTACATTGTAGTTTATTTCTGTGTAAAAATTAAAAATAGGTCATATCCTTAGTGTCTTTTAAATATATTCGTTTTTCATTACAAGGACGTTTTCTAGAAAAATGCTATAAAAAATATTTTTTAAAATAACTGTTTATTTTCTTTAAAGCGTTAACGGTGAGAATTTAAGATATTAAATTATTACATAGTTATTTCAAAATTTAATATGTCAAAAAAGATTATGTATTGTCAAAAAACAGCGAAAAGTCACAGAAACGCTTGTTATATCGTAAAAAATGTTATAAAAGTTTTTCCCTCCCCCAATATAAACCAATTTGCATTATTTAAAAGCTATTTTTAATCCTAAACATATTTCCTTTATAAAATGTTTTGATATTATGAAAAATAAAGATTAGGGTGTCCGTTATTTCCCAAATCGATTTTTTAGCGATCGCCCACTAAGCTTTTAGTTTATAGCCAAAAAAATGTCCGATGTAAAAAGGTTCTTAATTTATGATTTAAACCGTGTCGAAATCATGTTGCTTATCCCATTTAAATATCATGGGATTTTTTGACTTTTTCTTTTATTTATTTCCTTAGACACAAATAAATGGACTAATCTACTTATTGCATAATCTAATGGAAAATTTAACGCTCTACAAAAGTTCTTTTACGAATTTTTAATTAAGTTACTCCTTTAAGAGTTATTTAGCGTCAAACGTTGAGTTAAGATTGAGTTGTGGCCATCTTTGGGAATTTAATAGTAAACCGGCATTATTTAATTATAACACTCTGTATATTACATCACTATTAAATAGATATTTTAAAGAGCTTTAAGAAAATTTCACATTTGATATGTCTCTCTCTTATGGTTTAAAAATATGGCCAATCAAATTTGAGAATTGTGTTAAATTTCCATTATATCTTTAGCTCTAAGCTATAAGCACTAAGTTTAGTGTCGAAGATAAAATAGACACTATATTATCTACTATTTTTAGATTTAAATGCTAATATTTCCAAAACTAAGATAGATAGACATATCAAATGTGGTATTTTTAGAGTTCTTTAAAATATCTATTTAATGGTGATGTAATATACAGAGTGTTTTATTTAAAAAATGCCGGTTGACTATTAAATTCCCAAAGATGGGATAATCTTATCTTAACGTTTGAGGCTAAATAACTCTTAGAGGAGTGACCTAATCAAAAATTTTTTGTATAGCGTTAAATTTCCCAGGTAAATTTTTTTATTTATTTGTGTGTAAGAAAAAAAAATTAAAAAAAAATAAAAAAACAAAAATCCCATGGTATTTAAATGGGAAAAGCAATATAATTGGGACACGGGTTAAATCAGTTATTAGGGGCATTTTTACATTGGATATATTTTTTAGGCTATAAACTGAAAGTTCAGGGGCGATTGCTAAAAAAACGATTTGGAAAATAACAGACACCCTAATAAAAATATACTTTCTCCTTGGGCAAAATTCATATTTATTGACATACCTTGTAGACCACTGTAAAAATGAATATCTGAAGATTGCATTTTAAGTTTTAGACCGTGCATAACTGTTTAAAAAGAAAAACTTTTTTCGTAAAATTAAAAATAAAAAAAATCCATATGGTGCAAACTTAAGTAGACACGCGGTACACAGAGTAGCTGGTAATGAAAATGCAACATTAACTAGCTTGTTTTAATCATTTTCAGGCCTTAAAAATGTATATGTAGACTTAAAATCAGTAGTAAAAAGCCAGGCAGTTATCAGTTCTGTCTCGCTTTTAATTTTTCCCCCTTTTTGTTGCTCGCACACTATTTTAACGACGCGTTTAAAAAGAAATAGTTGATTCCATCTTTATTTGTATGACGCTTGTGATTTCTTTGTAACTGGCTTTTAGTCTACTTTGTTCTTATGTGCCAAAGAATTTTTTTCATAAAATAAATTTTCCACATATTATTTGAATACAAAAGATTCACCAAAAACTGTTTTGTTATTCTCACACTTATGTCATTGAATTATATATTAATAATATATTAACCAAAAATGTCTTCTTTTCTATCCGCACACACTTTTTCACCCTCTATACGTAGATACTCCAAATATTATTAATAAAATAAATCAAAATAATTTGGTATCGAGGGATGTGTATATCCCTTTGGCAAACCTTTAAGTCTATAAGTATAAAAAATGGCCCACTTTTTCATATTTACTTTATTTTTCTCCTATTAGATGGATTTATTATACTAAAGGGTGATATAAACCTCCAAAATTATCTTCTTTATATTCCTACTTAAAAGAATTTATTTTGAATATTTTATACATATAGCTATTTATTAATTTTTATTTAACATACACGGTGCGACATATTTAGTAAGTAGTTATATAGGGCGCAATCTTAAAAAATGCAAAAACGTAAAATTTGTTTATTTAGCAGGACACTTCACTTGTTTTTAAATACATTATATCAACTCTCTAGGAATGGTGACTACAACCCCCAAACTCTCAAATGGAAAGAGGGATTAAGTAAGCCCTTTTAAAAGAACCTTACACTTGAAATATTTTTCAGTACCTTTCAAGAAAGTCAAAACAAAACAGTTAGCTATTTAGGACATCAAAAAGTTGCAACAACATAGTTATTAAAAAATACTTAAGTTTATATATTTTAATATTTTTATTATTTTGAAAATTGTACTATATTTTTCATTATTTTAAAGATTGTAATACACATTGTTTTCAAATGGTCCTCTATGTGAGAAAAACCCAACAATTTCATAATTTATTAACATTTAATTCACAACATTTTTAAGATTTTTGTAAAATGTTTTTGATACTTATCATAAACGACTTCCATTTGGTCCAAGAGCCTGGGACCGGCAGACCTTCGTCATTTTGTCAAAGCTGAAAGATTATCAGCGCATGCTCCCAACATAGGTAGACTATGGAGTTTGACTTATAGTGGCTTTGGCAGGTACCAGGTACCAAAGGTTATTAAATTGAAACTTAACTTTTGTCATTTTGTACAAGCTGCATTTTATATATTCCTGGCTTGTGTTTTTCAAAAAGAAAAATTCTTCTTTTAAATATCTTTTAAGAGCTTCTACTAAATCTTATATTTTAATTATTAAGGTTGGGTCAACTATTATTTGGCGGTTTTCATTAGTTTTTATAAGCATAACAGTTGGAGGGCGACAAATAAGTAAAAACCGCCAGCTATAACAAATAATTTAGACTTTTGACGGTTTTTATATACTTTCGTCGATAAAACCGACGGCAGGCGGTGGCGAGACAGTTACCACATTTTAAATAAAAGACGGAATATAAAATTTTTAAGGCTAAAAGCTTAAAAGAGGATGCCGTAGCACGTTAAATTAGCTAAAACGCGATTCGCTGCCGTTTCTTAAATATTTGTTTTCAGAAAAGTTCTACATTGAAAAGTTTCTTAGAGAGATTATCGGAAAGTTAATTGATTTTTGGTAATGGTAATAATTAACACATTAAATTTGCCAAAATTACAAAACCGTAAAAATAACCAACTTTCGAAACTTTTCAATATACAACTTTTTTCTCAAACAAATATTTAAAAAACGGCAGCGAATCGCGTTTTAGCTCATTTAACGTGCTACGTACGGCATCCCCTTAACTATTTTTTGTTGTCTATAGACTAGTTTACACCGCGAGGACCAATTAGATCCGTGGACCAAACCTAGGACTTATTTTTGTTAGTTCACTAGTGTTTACACCAACTTAGTTTATGGATCAATTTAATTCACGTTTAATCCTAGTACCAAAATGACAGCTGAGCATATGACCAGAACCTAACCTCGTTTTTATCTTTTAAAACTGTATCGCTTTTAAATTCCATATGAAAAAGAATTTGCAAACAGTTTTGGTTAAATATCAACAAAATTTTTAAAAAATATAAACAAACAATAAAATTATTAGGTTAAGACCGAAATTCAACGTCTTTTTCATCGAAATGCGCACTGTCAAATATCAAGGCTGTCATTTTGGTCCACTAAAAAGTCCGACGTGTTTACACCAAGGAAAATCATATTTGGTTACCCCCATTTGAGAAGGACTGAATTGGAGTAGCAAATTTTAATACTCAAGTGTTTACATCGTGAATAAAGTACGCTTGACGTCATTTAGACCTCGAACTAAAAATTTGGTTCTCCCGGTGTAAACTAGGCTTATAATTAAAAAAATAAAACTTTTACCGGATGCCTCGATATTTAAGTCACTTGGTATATTTAAACCACCCTAAATTCTGCATTTGCTTATTAAAAACAAGAACTGTGTTACTGATAAAGACTACCTGATAACGACAAAAAAAACAAATTAACCTTTTCGTTTCAAATCAAGTCCTTATAAAAATACGAATAAGAATTAGATAAAGCTAAAAATAGGTCGATAAATCCTTTCCAGGAAATTTATATAGGCACTTCGGTTAATTTTGTCCTTCTTTTTAGTTTAGCTACTAATTTGGTATTTTTTGTGATCATTTCCCTTATTATGAAACAGACCAATCAGATACAACTATCTTTTGAATAAATTTGGTTTAGTTAAGTAATTAAATTACATGTACTGTTTTGCTTTATTCCTTTTAGGGTCTAGAACCGCCCGGAATGACACCAAAAGTGTTCCTTTGGATGTCAGTCTTTTGTACTTTTGACAGTTTTGACACTCTTGGCAGTTCATGAACAGTTTTGGGCGTTTCTAGAGCATAAAAGGAATACACTCATTTAACAGCAAATACATTTATGTCATCCAAATTGGTTGTCAAAATTGATAGAAAATGTAAAAACTTTATTATTACTATACCGCAATTAATTTAGACTATCAACTCGGAATCTCACGGAATAAGCTGAATATCTGTACATACCTTTATTTTGGCACAAAAATACTCTTCTAAAAATCCCCTATGATATCGTGTAAGGAACTCGAAATATGACAGGTCAAATGTCAAAAAAATACGTTTTTGCGAATATCTCGTTTCCTTTACTTTTTATCGCATTTATATTTATTATAAAAGTTGTAGAACACAAAATTCTTTACAAATTTGATTTTAAGCATTTTTTGTCTGACCAACGGATCCGATAATAGAGGGCGCAGAGTGTAAAAAACACTTTACTGTATGTACAGGGTGTCCCATTTTGGTTGTCCCTTATGGGAAACTTGGAAACCATAAGAGATATTAAAAATCCGATACCCCATCCTCGAGCTCTTTTTTGGAGAAAACATTTATGGTAAAAACAGATCATCGCTATCGCGAAGCGTTTCAGAGATACAGGGTGATTCTCGATTTTTCACTTTTGAAAAGGCCCTGTAGCTTTGTTGTTATTACAGATACGAGAAAACTAATTGCACATTATACAGACACTTTTTTCCGTAGAATCCAGTGGCGTAGCCAAAATTTTTTGAGCTGTCATTTTTGACATATGACCCAAACATGTTTTTTTTATTAGGGACACCCTATAAATGATTAGGTAATTAAATTGCTTGTTTTTTCTGATTAAAATAATATATCATAGTAGGTGGTTTAATAAATTTTTTACGTCAAATATTGGAAAAATTATGATTTTAAAGACGCATTTTTTATTTTAAAATTTAAATATTTCCTACCACTTTATTTATAAATATATCAGTATGAAATTTTTGGTAAATAATATATATGATGTAGAAGATTATTAATACGCATAATAAAAGTGATACACGGTGTCTCAAAAAATTAAAATATTTTTTTATTTTAAAATTTTAAAATTTCCTACAATTTTATTTATGAAGATAAAGGGATGAAATTTTGGTATTTGATAATTATGATAGTGATAAATATAATTATACATAAAAAAATGATACAGGGTGTCTCAAAAAATTAAAATATATTTTTTTATTTTTAACTTTAAAAATTTCCTACAATTTTATTTATGAATATATAGGATGAAATTATGGTGGATAATATATATGATAAGGAAGAATATCATTATATATATATATAAATGATACAGTGGGTCCCAAAAAATTAAAAATAATTATTTTTATGTTTAAATTTAAAATTCATAGCGTCCTTATTTATGAATTTAAAGCAAAAAAATTTTGGTACTGTATTAGTATGATAATGTTGTATAAAAAAATAAAAATCAAAGTTATACAGGGTGTGTCAAAAAATTTTCGATTTTTTTTTTGGACTTTAATTTTTTTTTTTTTGCTCTATTGGTAAAGTTGACATGGAGAATTCATAAAAAAAAAAATCAAAAATAAAAAAAAAACTTGATAAATTTTAAAGTTTAATTAATATAACTTGTTTATTATTGTTGTTGTAAATTAACTTTTTGTTTTTTTCTACGGAAATGTCTCCTGAGCTAAGGGATGACAGATTCCTTTTAAAACAAAAATATAAAACAATTTAAAAACAGATAGAAGCCGCAATGCGTCTTTAAAATCATAATTTTTCCAATATTTGACGTAAAAAATTTATTAAACCACCTACTATGATATATTATTTTAATCAGAAATAAACAAGCAATTCAATTACCTAATCATTTATAGGGTGTCCCTAATAAAAAAAAACATGTTTGGGTCATATGTCAAAAATGACAGCTCAAAAAATTTTTGGCTACGCCACTGGATTCTACGGAAAAAAGTGTCTGTATAATGTGCAATTAGTTTTCTCGTATCTGTAATAACACCAAAGCTACAGGGCCTTTTCAAAAAGTGAAATAATCGAGAATCACCCTGTATCTCTGAAACGCTTCGCGATAGCGATAATCTGTTTTTACCATAAATGTTCTCTCCAAAAAGAGCTCGAGGATGGGGGTATCGGATTTTTAATATGTCTTATGGTTTCCAAGTTTCCCATAAAGGACAACCAAAATGGGACACCCTGTACATAACTTAGCACGCAATCAATCGTAATTGTTAGCCTATATGTTATCTTTTTACTTCAGAATTTGCTAAATATCCCGATTGATTGCGTGCTAAGGTATGTACATACAGTAAAGCGCTTTACACTCTGTGCCCTCCATTATCAGATCCGTTGGTTAGACAAAAAATGCCTAAAATCAAATTTGTAAAGAATTTTGTAACTTCTATAATAAATATAAATGCGATAAAAAGTAAAGAAAACGAGATATTCGCAAAAAACGGATTTTTTTGACATTTGACCTGTCATATTTCGAGTTCCTTACACGATATCATGGGGAATTTTTAAAAGAGTATTTTTTGTACCAAAATAAAGGTATGTACAGATATTCAGCTTATTCCGTGAGATTTCGGCCCTTTAATTTGATTAAGATGACTGGGGTATAGTAAAATTCTGTGTTGTTGGCTTTTGTGTAAGCCGATGTCGTCACTTAGTAATATGTTACAAAAACTTGTTGCTGATACATGTTGAAGAAACAAAATAACTTGTTGCTTTTTTAAAACACATGTTAGGTAACATTGTTGGTAAGAGTGTTGAGTAGCAAACCCAGTCCTCACTTGCTACTTAACACTGTTATTAACAATGTTTTCTAACATGTTTCTAAAAAGCAAGAAGATATTTGTTTTTTTAACATGTATTAGCAACAAGCTCTTGTAACATGTTACTAAGTAAGGACACGGCTTAGTAGTTTTTCAGGAAATAATCTAACCGTATACCACTTGACCTACAAATTTAAATCGATTAAAGTATCCAAATATTTTTTGCAAGATTATCTTGGCAAATAGTTTTATGAACAATAATTAAATAATTAATAGTTTAAAAAACTAAAAAACACGCTTTTATATGCAACCGAACTAAAAATTAGAAAATAATTTTTCATTAAAAAAAATATTGTCATTTCATAGTAAAAAGCGTGGGGTGCATTTTACTATTTTTCATAACTTTTCCATCATAGATATTTGCAAATATAATAATTATAACATTTAATATATTTATCACCCCACGCTTTTTACTATGAAATGACAATATTTTTTTTAATGAAAAATTATTTTCTAATTTTTAGTTCGGTTGCATATAAAAGCGTGTTTTTTAGTTTTTAAACTATTAATTATTTTTCATTTTTAGTTTCTGCTACTCTTGACAAAATGGCGAAAAATTTTTTTTAATGAACAAGAGTGGCAAATTTTAAAATTTTTCCAACAGATTGCAACTCACTAAAAAATTTCTTCTTCATTAAGTAGCAAAGTTTGAAATTTTGCCAACAGATGGCAATCCAGGCAATGTTTGGACCGTTGCCAATATATTGCAACCCACTAAAAAATTTCTTCTTCATTTAATAGCAAAGTTTGAAATGTTGCCAACAGATGGCAACCTAGGTGTTGTTTCTATAATATAATGGAATTTTTTTCCTGGCGATCCAAAAAAGATAACGGGATACTGTTTGCAGATTATTGCATTGTCATGTTTCCTTAATACGTGTGCAAAGTTTCAAAGAAATCGAATAGCTGGAAGTTGGTTAAAATTAGGCTCAAAGATTCCGTTACATAGCCAGATAGTTACAACCCAAGTTAATAAAAAAGCGTGTTAACGGCATTTATTAACTGTTATTGTTCATAAAATTGAACACCAATGGTGCAACTAACCCAATTGTGTAAAAGAACTTATTAATTTTTATTGTTCATAAAAATTGAACACCAATGGTGCAACTAACCAAATTGTGTAAAAACTAAAAAATTTCTTCTTCATTTAATAGCAAAGTTTGAAATGTTGCCAACAGATGGCATCCTAGGTGTTGTTTTTATAATATAATGGAATTTTTTTCCTGGCGATCCAAAAAAGATAACGGGATACTGTTTGCAGATTATTGCATTGTCATGTTTCCTTAATACGTGTGCAAAGTTTCAAAGAAATCGAATAGCTGGAAGTTGGTTAAAATTAGGCTCAAAGATTCCGTTACATAGCCAGCCAGATTGATAGATAGTTACAACCCAAGTTAATAAAAGCGTGTTAAAAACACCCTCTACCGCTTTGCGTTTTCAAGTTTTTTATTTAATTATTGTACATTCATCTATTTTCCAAGTAAAATCTTGCTTAAAATATGTTGGATAGTTTAATCCATTAAATTTATAGGTCTTGTGATAACATACCATCCAATAAATGTTTGACAAATGTTACAAGTTTTATTTTTTTGGCAGAAGTCGAAACGTATGTACGTACGTAATCAGCCAAATCAGGTATTCAAGTAGTGGCGAGCATGGTGTAGAGACTAACTTATCAGCCTCTCACCGCAGCGATCCGGGTTCGAATCTCGGTTCCTTCCACGGATTTTTAATAGCTAGTCACCTCACAGATGGTAATGGCAAAGCCTCTGTGTAGTATTCTGCCAATTCTAGGTAGTAGTTATTTAAAAAAAATAACGTCCGTGGTGGCCCTACTGCGTTGTCTAAAAGGTGCTGTAAAATGCAAAACTGTATGTTTCAGTGCTTGAATAACGTTGACGGAACAGGGTAAAAATGGGTTAAACATCCAATAACCCGGCACTCACGGTACTTTGGTATTTAGGCATAAGCCTTCGTGAGATGTCACAAAGATAAAAAAAGTTATTAAAGTATCGCCATTTTATAGTAGCTCAAAGTACTGACATCATATTTTAGGGCTGTAAAGTACTCGTTAGGAGCTTCAACTACAAGACTTCCTTTTCCATTTTTTTTTTTTTTTTTGATAATTTAGGTAGTCTAAACAGCCATCTTAAAATTTTCCTCTCTCAATTCAATCAATCAGGATGACTTTAAATTTAAGATACACAATAAAAAACACTAATATAAGAAGACATATAAAAGACGGAATTGGGTTTTATAGCTGATAAACTATACGGGGTATCCAAAAAGTCAACGGTAATATTGAAAGGGTTGGTGAAACAAGTCATAAGCATTCAAAAAAACGTAGAATTGTCTTGGAAAAAATCGATGGTTTTCGAGATATTGCACTTTAATAAAATTTATACAATTTTGAATTACTCTGTATATTAAATGACATTTGCTATTTTACTTAAAGCAAAAGTTTTTATAAAAATTACTTTATTTAAAATATCACAAAATAAAATAGTTACAGGCATAGTTGTGTCCATCCGTGGACGCACTGGAGATTTTTCGGAGAAAATGTTTTGTTTAATGTTGGTCTTTTATTATAGAAGTATCTGCAAAACTGTATAAATAAAATAAAATATGGTTTATTTTGGCAATGTTGTTAGTTATAATAAATAATAGTTTAAAAAACTAAAAAACACGCTTTTATATGCAACCGAACTAAAAATTAGAAAATAATTTTTCATTACAAAAAGCTTGTCACTTCAGAGTAAAAAGCGTGGGGTGCATTTTACTATTTTTTTATAACTTTTCCCTCATAGATATTTGCAAATAGAATAATTATAACATTTAATATATTAAGCACCCCACGCTTTTATTCTGAAGTGACAAACTTTTTGTTATGAAAAATTATTTTCTAATTTTTAGTTCGGTTGCATATAAAAGCGTGTTTTTTAGTTTTTTAAACTATTATTTATTTTTCATTTTTAGTTCGATATATCAATTAGTTAAATGCTCCAGTTTATTCACTAAAAATTCCTTCGCCATTTTGTTTGTTTAACTAAGGTGTTGCAACCTTATCCCGGTCCCCAACCCGTCGGCAAATGTTGTCAAGTTCGATTATTCAATTGTCTAATCTGGCGCCTCCGCCAGAACGTACGATTTTTCACTTTTCCGGTTTTCCTGGAAAATGCTGGAACTTAACGGGATACTGTTTTTAAATTATTGCATTGTCATCGGTCCTTGATACGTGTGCAAAGTTTCAAAGAAATTGAATAGCTGGAAGTTGGTAAAAATTAGGCTCAAAGATTCCGTTACATAGATAGATAGATAGATAGATAGATAGATAGATAGTTACAACCCAAGTTAATAAAAGCGTGTTAAAAACTAACAAAACTT
Source organism: Listronotus bonariensis (assembly GCA_014170235.1). Taxonomy (NCBI): domain Eukaryota; kingdom Metazoa; phylum Arthropoda; class Insecta; order Coleoptera; family Curculionidae; genus Listronotus; species Listronotus bonariensis. The sequence continues at coordinate 590,997 of JACEGR010000022.1, forward strand.
TAACATATTAAAATTATTTTAATACAATAGTAATTTATGTAGCAAGCGCATAAAGCGATACTTTTTTACAAATGGTTGTATGTGTTACATACTATATTTTTCTACGACCGTATAAAAATTTCCCAAATTACCAGTTTATACATGTTTTATTTATTTAAACTTATTAATTTTAATTTTTGCAGCACAGCCATTAAATTGAAACAAAAAATCATAGTCTCCTTATTTTTTAAAAGACAATTATCCTCTTCATAAATATGCCGTGATTTAATTTTAGAAAATTGTATGTACTTACTTTTATAGAAATTACTAAAAGAGTATAAATTCCTTTTTAATTTCTTCGTCATTTAAATTTATTATTACTATTTATTTTCAATAATGTCTATTAAATTTACTGTCAAAATCTAAAACTAGTGACACATGAACTAAAAGAAATAATGACGAAATCAAAGGTAACTTGACCGACTGGTTCAGTTTATGCCGCGTTTACTATTACATTGAATATATTAATATTTAGGTTTATTGTAGTAAGCTTGAAACAAAACACTAACTGAAAGTGTGAAAAAAGCTTCAAAGTGTTAAAAAAACGTAACTTTTTTAACACTTTATGTAGTTTACTAGAATGGAGGACTTTATCTTCATGTTAATGATTAAAAAATCACCATTTTTTTTTAACGGTCGTGTAATAGTTATTTATTAGATAAGTGAGTTATATTACATATAAGTCACGCAAGAAAAGTTTAACTCTCGAGCCCGAAGGGCGAGAGAGGTAATTTTCTTAAGTGACTTATATGTAATAACTCACGTGTCTAATACAAAATTTTATCCAACACTTTCGTATAAATCGTTTTTAATATCGAAAATAATTTGAAAACGTAATCCATTATTTGTTACTTGTCATTGTCAACACCAGCAACAAAATTTTGTATTTTTGGAAAGCAAGCTTGTTTGGTTGTAATGCATTTTGTTGGTAACTACGGGTTTGTTAAAGTCTATAATTCACTAGTGAGCTAAAGGGTACTTTAGCTCACTAGTGACTTATAGTACACTTTATATCCTCAAAATCTGATCAATTATGTAGATATTATATGTACGTGTTGGATAATAGTTATTTACATTACAAGATGCGAAAGTTTACTTTTTAAACCTCCGAACACTTGAAAGGCCTTTCGCATCGTGTAATGTATTATATTTCTTCTGCTACTGTTCTATGTATCGCATAATTTAATAATCATTAACATCATGTTTTAATAGAAATATCAGAGATTTTGAAATTTTACCTGTTAAAAATTAATCCATAGCAACACATTTATTGTTGACATTGTCTGTCATCAGCACTTGTCAGATATTGAATTATTGTTAATTTAGTATAAATCCATTCCCATTTTAAAATGTTAAATGAATATGAAAATGGCATCCAAAAGGCAGCTGACCTTGCGTGTGCCTCACTTCTGCCAGACAAATCTAAAGAGAGGTACCATCAAACATATAAATCGTTTTCTGAATGGCTTGCTACAAAAAATGTGGGGCGGATTGACGAGAATGTGATGTTGGCGTATTTTCAAGAAAAATCCGAGTCTTTATCACCACCAACCCTCTGGTCTGTATATTCCATGCTCGAGTTAACAATTTCCGTAAACAAAAATCAAGATATTTCAGAGTTCAAGAAACTAGTTGCTTTTATTAAAAGGAAAAACGATGGTTATGAGGCAAAAAAGTCAAAAATTTTTAAAAAGAATAAATCATAAAGTTTTTACTTAACGCGCCTGATCAAAGTTACTTAGCAATGAAAGTAATAGCCATTATGGGAGTGGCTGGGGCATGCCGGACAGATGAAATATTACAGAATGAAGCTAAGTGATGTAGAAATAAGAAATGACGTGGCTCACCATAGACGTGGCTATAGTAAAAATAGTGGAGTCTAAAAATAAAGTTAAAAGAAACTTTGTAGTAACCAACGATGAAGGCTCAGTTCCTTATGTCAGATTTCTACAGGAATATATTAAGCTGACACCAAGGAATGCTCTAGATGAGCGCTTATTGTATCGTTATGAAAAAGGTAAATGTGTTAATCAAGTAATTGGAAAGCACAGTATTTTAAATGTACCTAAAGAAATTGCGAAGTTTTTGAAGCTTGAAGACATCAGAAGATACACTGGCCATTCTTTTAGAAGAACGTCAACTACGTTCCTTGCCAATGCTTCGGATGTCGATATTTTGGACTTAAAAAGGCATGGAGGTTGGAAGTCTTTTTCTGTTGCGGAGGGATATATTGCTGAATCCTATAGTAATAAGGTGGAAATGTCAAAGAAGATTTTACACGAAATTCCTACCAATATTTCCTCTAATGAAGTAACAGTAAAAAATATGAATATTAACGTAGTTAAAGGTGATAACGATACCCCAACAACAATCTTAAAAACTGTTAATTCAAGTACTATTCCTCCAATTTCTTTTGCTAATTGCTCAAATTGCACAATTACTTTTAATGTCAATACCTAACCTAGTTTTTTAAATATTTTGTGATAAATTAGTTACTTTTTATAAATAAATCCTAATATTTCCCACAAGCATATTTTCTTTTTTTTACTCTTACTTTTTGTCCAGGCGATGAAAATATTACTTTCGTAGCTAGCAACGCTTAGCAACCAGGTAACACGAAGGTTCTCTTTCGTTATCATTCGCGTTGCTAGGACCACAAAGTTTTTTTATTTATACAGTAGAAGAAAAAAATATATTATTTTAAGACACACTTAATCTGCAGTGTGTACCTAAGTATTCTAAAATTGACCCAATTTAATCTAGGATGCGATCAGTTTAATTTAATTTCCACACCGTTTTATTCTCGCTTAAGTGGTTTTAATACATTTGCTGAAATAATGAAATGTAATAAGCCAAAGGCAATGCAGATATAAATTATATGTATTTACTTGGGCCATATTTGCGTTGCTTTTTACACATTAATTTTAACTTATAAAAATTAAAAAAAAATCTCTTATCCCAAGGCTTTCCTTATTAAATATTTTAATTCGCGTTTTTACCAGATTATAAAACGTAATTTTTAAAAAATGGTTACACAGTGTGCCTTATTTTGGTCATATTTTAACTTCGGAACTGTTCATATAACCGAACGGCTGCCGACCACAAAGTCTAAAAGTTTTTGGAAGTAAAATAACTTAAAAACCTTGCTTTTTCAAATGTATTGCTGTATTTGTGTAAAACAAAACCCTACAACACAACATATTAAAGAAAAACTACAAAAAATCCCATTTTTTTAGGTTAATGGCACTGTCAAAATGATTTACAATAACTCTAAATTATGGGTACAGGCACTATTTAAATAAAGCAGGTATTAATAATTCCCGAGCTTAATAAGGCAACTTGCAATAATTCTCTAATAATTAAATTAGCAACTTTATTTTTTTTTAGTAAGAGCCCTAATTGGTTTAGTAATTTGCTTCCAAATGACTGTCCAAGTTTAAAAGGGTTTTTATTAAATTACTTTTAAGTAAAAGTTTAAAAGCTACATTACAAAAGGTATTTAGCCTTTTTAAATTAAAAATGGATGATTAAAATGTTCCCCTGTATCGAGATCACCTGATATTTTAAGAGCCTGTCTACAAGGTGTTTGCTAATTAACAGTACACGGAGAAACCACAGGTTTCTTATGCCACAATATTAAAATTTAATCAAACATTCCTAAGTTTAAACGTTAATAGAGTTAAACATTTTCAGGCGGGCCACAGTGGCCCGGCCACTAAAAATCGACTAGTCAATTTTAATGTATCTATTATCTTATTTTGCTAGCTTCACATGTTGAAAATAATACCCTAAAACGGGTTTTAAAAATTTTAATTTTTTAAAAATTGATCAGTAATTAAAAATTTCGAGCTCCTTGTTTTTGAGTTACAATATATCAGCAAATAATAACCACTGGATTTCCATGAACATTGGTTTGTGTGTTAAGAAATAGTAGAGGACCAGAAGATAATTATAATTTACGTAAAAAAGTTTTAATTGCTTATAAATAATTAGTTTTATATTAAACAAATGGAAATTTAGCTAACTTCTCGGTGTTGTGAAAGAATTTTGTTTATAAAAAATATTTGTTAATTTTAAATGGCACAAGAAAATTTTGGTGCTCTCTTAACAAAAAGATATGAATGCTTTAATGCGCCAGAAACCAGTTTTTTTAGCCGATTTAGCGGTTGAATGTAGTAAACAGCGGCCAAGGCGGACGCGCTACTTTGAGCACTGTGTCTGACGCCGAGTTTCCAAATATATTTCTTACTTTGTCATCTGGCAGGCTAAATAAAACCGGTGCCTAGTGCATTAAAGCCACTGATTTCGATGGCTTGCCAATGGTATTACCTGCGCAAAACAAAAGTTATATTTCATGGGCGAAAAACGGGTTTGTGCGCACGCAAGCTGAGGGAAACGCTCCTGGCGCCAAACAGACTACGAGAGTACGGTAGCTAATGAGCGTCACGGTCAGACCGCGGATGGAGGAACGGGGTGCCGATGTTTGTATTTTGCCACGGCTTTTAAGTGCGCATGTTCGTCCACCCATCCATTTGTTTACTGCGCGAGGTCGTAAAAATGCTTCTTGCCACTGCGGATTTAAATGTAGGTTATCTATGGTGGAAGCGTTTTCATCTTTTTCTGGTTAGAAAGCAACAAAATTTTCTTGTGTCATTATTTATAGTTAGGAGATAATTCCTTAGTCGCCAGAATATTATGACAGTTCCAACCACTTGGCAGACATACATTTTTGAGAAGCCAAAGGTCAGAGGAAGTCCAATTTTTCTGATATTTAACAAGATATAACAAAAAGGCTTTTATAAGATTTGAATGGTTTAAAAAAGGTATGCCCTAAAAATATTTTGATGTATAAAAAAGGTTTTTTAGAACGCTATGTATGCATCAAAATATTGTTAAGACATGCCTATTTAGAAAGCCTACAACTCTTATAAAAGACACATACTGTTACATAACAGAAATATTAAACTTCATCAAACCATAGGGCCATACAAAAATGTTTGTCTGCCAAGGGGTTGAAACTGTCAAAACAGACTGCCGACTGGGGAAATATCTTCTAGTAAGTACCCAAGTAACATATATGAAAGTAAGCTTTTACAAACGATGAAAGTTATGTTTTATTTAATTAACCTTTGGTACCTGGTACATACATACAAAGCCACTATGTAAACTTTATAGTCTCCCATCGATTCTTTTATCTATGTAGGGAGCATGCGCTGACAAACTTTTAGCTGGGCTTTCAGCTTATAAAAAATGACGAAGGTATGCCGCTTACGGGCTCTTACTCTGTTGGTTAATTAATTAAGGTATATTTTTATATAAACAAATTTTTTCTACAACACCAAGTTAGGTAAAATTTCATTTGTTTATTATAAAACTAATTATTTATAGGCAATTGGATTTTTTCATAATTTTTGTTTCTTTACTATTTCTTAGTACACAAACCAATTTTCAATAAAATCCAGTAATCATTTGCTAATATATTGTAATGTGTAAGCTGGAAAGCTACACGTGTTCAAACTATTTCCAAGAAAGGATCTAAATCTCTTCCATCTAACAATAGACCAATTTCAATTCTCTTAGTTCTTTGTAAAGTAATGGAAAAATTCATTAATTCACAAATTCTTAAGTATTTAGAAAATCACAAAATTTTGCATGATAGGCAGTATGAATTTCGCCACAAAAGATCTACAACAGATCTTCTTTTCTTCGTATCACACCTCTGGAATAAGTTTCTTGAGTTTCTAGGTGAGTGCCGGATCTTTACTCTTGATATATCGAAAGCTTTTGACCTGGTCTCGCATGCCGCACTTCTTAATAAACTACCCTTCTATGGTCTTTCAACTAAACTCTGTACTTGGCTCTCTAGTTATCTATCTGATCGACATATATCAGTTATTGTGGACGGCCATTCTTCAAGCTTTTACCAAGTAAATGCTGGGTGCCTCAGGGCTCAGTTCTGGCACCAACATTGTTTCTTCTTCACATTAACGACCTTCCCTTGTCCACAACTAATTCCATTCATAGTTTCGCCGACGATAGTATCCTTCACTCCAGTTTTCAGGTTCCTAAACCCATCACCAAACCTGATTTGGAAAACAAACGCAGAGCGATGCAAATATCTCTTTCGCAGGATCTTAATTTAATATTGGATTAGAGCGCCAAAAATCTCGTCCATTTTAATGCATCCAAAACACAATCATATTTCTTGTCGCGAAAAGAGTCATCAAATACTCATCCTCTACTTATGAGCGGCCAAGTTTTACAGAGCAAAGACACCTTCAATCTTGTGGGCGTCACATTTGAAAGTAACCTTAACTGGCATAAACACGTTATATCTATAGCCACGGCAGCTTCAAAAAGCTTGGATTTCTCTTTGGAGCCAAAAGTATTTTTCCCCTTCTAATTTATACACTTTATATGTGTCCCAAATCCGACCTCTCTTGGAATATTGTTCTCATATCTGGGGCATGGCGCCCCCACAACCCTTAGCATGATTCCATCCAAAAAAGAGCTATTCGTCTCATTAATGATCCCTTACTTACAGAAAGGCTTCCATCTCTTGCCCATCGTCGGGCTGTGGGGGATTTATCGCTTTTTATAGGTACTTCCATGGCTTCTGCTCTGAAGAATTGTGCAGAATAGTTCCTCCACTCACGGTTCCCACCAGAGAAACTCGTGGTGCCGCGCGTATGCATCCCTATACGGTCCAACTGGACAGGCCCCGAACTTTCCACTTTGTTCGTTCTTTTATCCCTAGAGTTTCTAGAATGTTGAACCTGCTACCTGCGGAAGTCTTTCCTTCCCCCAAATCTTCAAGTATTTAAGTCCCGTGTCAACAAACTCCCTGTTACCTCGCTTAAGACACCCACGGTACGTTAGTATTTAGGCTTTCAGCCTTCGTGGTTTGTCCAAAGAAAAAAAATACAAAAACAGTACAAAAATCTATTCACACATAAATTTTTGAAAATTTTAAATTTTTAAAAACTGTGCCGAGATATTACTTTCAACTTATGAAGCTACCAAAATATGTTAATAAAAATATTAAAATTAAATAGTCGATTTTTAGGGGCCTGCTTGAGAAATATTGACTCATAATAGGAAAGAACACCCTTTATATTTATTTATATTTAATTATTATCGATAGTTTTTGATACGTTTTAAATATGGTAATAAAATTACTTTAAATTTCTCTGAAACGTGGCAACTTTTTTGTGCTACCCTGCATATACCATCTAAGAAAAAAAACTTTCCAATGCCTAATATTTTAGTCTAATTAAAATTTGTATTAAAAAATGTACCCAATTGTTTACCTCTCCCAGAAAATAAAATAATAATAAAAAGAATCTACTTTAACGGACTAATTTTTAAGTAAACCAAAGGCATTTAAATTACATTTTCTTCAACGGGTCGACGGACGAGACACTTTTTTTATATTTTTATCGAAGAAAAGATTTTAGGTATCTAAGTGCCTGGATCAAATTCTATGCTGGTTAAAAATAAAAAAGATAAGATCGATTAAATATTTTTCTGGCGACTATTGATTAGGTTACATTTAACTAAAACAACTTTTAGTTAACAAAGGTGATATCTTTATACAAGGTATTTCATTAAGAGTGGGCAGGTGGCATATCTGAGAAAGTAATAGTCTTAAATTATTTTTAAGTTTAGTCCCTGGACCAGTAATTAATTTTTTTTTAATTGACCGGAAAATTGAATTTTCCACTCAATTTTTTAAGCGGAAAATGCTATTTTACAGGACTAATTTACTTTCCGGTCCCTAGTTTACTTTCCGGTCTCTCATTTACTTTCCGGTCCCTGATATCAAAAAATCCTGTTAGCCATGACAAAAATTGTCAGAGTTCAATTGTTACTATTTGACAGTTCAAGATATTGTAAAGTAAAGAAAGCATCATTTTGCCAAAATGGAGTCAGACATGGAAAATCCAGATGAAATAATTGAAGCAGCATCCTTATTGTCGTTTAAATATAACACTAAAAATTTACACAGTTTTTTTCCAGTCAATTAAAAAAAAATTATGTACGATACTCGACCGGAAATAATTTTTACGGGTCTCCTCAAAACTACAGGACTCGCCTACGGCTCGCCCTGTAAATGTTTTCGTCGACCGTAAAATACCATTTTCCGGTCTAGTAACGTAAATAGCTATTACTTCATGATAATAATACTTTAAAACCTGAGTGGCTTTCCAGTGACGCAAATAGAGCGCTCCCGAGTAGCTCAGGAGCATTTCGTTCTACTTTATGGCGTTCCAGTGACGGAAAGTGTTATGCACCTGAGCTACTCCGTTTTCTTTCCCTTGCCCCTCATGCACCAACCCCACTTTTGGTTTTTGTGCTTCAAACGAGTTTTTTATGGTTTAGGATGGATTTTTTAAAATTATTTATTTTAAATGGAATTAGATATTAAAAGAGATTATTATTATAAAGCCAAGAAAGGTTAAAAACAACGAAATTTTAAAATTTCTTAAAGTATCTCTCTTTCTATGTCTAAGGATGCGTTCCAGTGACTAACTTTTTAGAGCAGTTCAAGAGCTTCAAGCCCTGGAGCGTGACGCACAAAAATTTTCGTCACTGGAAAGCCACCCTGTTTAGGGGGTTTCTTTGACGTATCTACCACAAATATTCATACCGCCATATATGGAAGCGGCGCTTTAACCCAGCCTGTCAATGTCAAATGTTTCGGGGGTCTGACTGAGCACACGGGTCAATGTTTTTGTCGAACAAGTTTACCACAATGTTTTACATGCAAATTTTAAACATTGTGCCGCAAATCATAAGGGTTACAGTTACGAAACCCGCCCCCAGTCTTGTGGTTTTCACAACACGAAATAAAGTACCGTGTACAAATGGCAAAACAGGCTTTTTTCAAATTTCGACCTTTTCTGTGTAATATGGTCGAAATTACTTTTTGTACGACAGGGTGTAAAATACAATTATTTAACGCCCTCTTTTATTTTGGTTTTTTTGCCATATTGCATTTATTTTTTAACCAATCCGGTTGATATTTGGCACACAAATCGAGCTTTGCAGATTCTAAAATTTTAAGACAAAAGTACTTTTTTAAATACCGCGCCAGAGGGCACCTTACCTAAAACTTAAAATTTATTTACATCATAACTTTTTATTTTAACAGATATCGCAAACCTACATACATATCTGGTGTCCAGTAACTCAACCGACAAACTTAACCAAACGATTCTACAACACAAAAATAAAAAATAAATTTCATATAAACATATGTCCTAAACGTCTTAGTTTTTTGAACTACGGGGTGTTAAAAATTTAAAAAAAACAACTGTTTTTTCGGTTTTAAGCTTTATCTTTTACAAAAGTTCGATTAAGCTGAATTTGGAGCAGATATACTTTTATCATTCTTAATATACTATATTTTTTTTCATCAATAAATATTTATCCTTTAATATGAAAACTTACTTAAAAATGAAAATTTTTAACCGTCATATTGACTAAATTTTTTTTATCAAAAATGGTTTGCTTAGAGCTTATTTTTCGTTTTTTTTGTTAACTTTTAATAACGCAAAGAAAAAAATATACTTCAATTAAAAAATAAAATAAAAACACAAAATATTGATATTTTTCATTATACTCGTACCGTATGTTATTTTTGTCGAAAAATTAATACTATTTATTAAAACTGTAATCTTTGAAGAATTTTTTAAATATTTTAAAGTTTAGAAACATTTTAAATGTGAAAGTTGGATTATAGGTATACTAGTGTGACCCAGAATTACAAGAGGACAAATGGAACAAAATTTTTAAATTTTAAATCAAAACAAATCCCATTTTGGGAAAACTAGTCGCATGATCCAAATCAAAGAAATACAAAATTTTGCTTCTATTGGTAATATACAGGGCAAGTTATAACTAAAAATATGAAAAATTACCTACTGTAAAGTACTTTTATTTTTAAAAATAGGGCAAAATTGTATAAGTAAATGTTATAGAGAATTGAATTTACATTACAAAATCTTAGTAAAGCATTAAAAAAAAAATGTTTATTGTCAATTTTTTTACATGCTATGTACTTAAATCAAGCAGACAGCACACTATCGCGGAACGGAACAGAATGGAAGCGAACGGAAATTTTGAAAGCATGTAACTAAATGGGAGTTCCTCGGTATTTCGATCTGCGATAGTGTGCGGACTCCCATTTAGTTATATTTTTGTTCGCTTCCATTCCGTTCCGCGATTGTATGCTGTCTGCTTATTCAAGTGCAGAACATGTAAAAAAATTGACAATAAACATTTTTTTTTTTAATGTTTTAACTACAAATTTTAATGTAAAATTCAATTCTCTACAACATTTACTTGATACAATTTTGCTCTATTTTTAAAAATAAAAGTACTTTTACACTAGGTCATTTTTCATATTTTTAGTTATAACTTGCCCTGTATATTACCAATAGGAGCAAAATTTTGTATTTCTTTGTTTTGGACCATGCGACCAGTTTTCCCAAAATGCCGATTTAAAATTTAAAAAATGTGTTCCATTTGTCCTCTTGTAACACGAATTCTGGGTCACACTGTATACCTGTAATCCAACTTTCACATTTAAAAATGTTTCTAAACTTTTTCAAAAATATTACAATTTTTAATAAATTAGTATTAATTTTACGACGAAAATAACACAATGTACGAGTATATTGAAAAATGTCAATATTTTGTGATTTTTTTTTTTTAATTAAAGTATATTTTTTTGTGTTCATTAAAAGTTAACAAAAAATCGAAAAAATGAGCCCTTAGCGAACCATTTTTGATGAAAAAATTAAGTCAAAATGGAGGCTGAAAATTGACATTTTTTTTTATTAAGTTTTCATAATAACGATTGAATATTTATTGATGAAAAATACAGTATATTAAGAATGATCAAAAGTATATCTGCTCAAAATTTTAGCTTAATCGAACCATCTTTGTAAAAGATAAAAATTAAAAACCGAAAAACAGTTTTTTCTATTTTTCTCGAAAATTTTTAAGGTTAGGATAAAAATAGTTATAACATAAGTTGTAGGTTTTTTAAATTTCAACAACTTTTACATTTCACTTTTTTAATAGGATTTACTGTTTAGCTTGAAATTGTAAAAAACCATTTTTAACTTCTAAAAAGCACCCGCTTTCACCCCTAACGCATTACTTTGGTTCGGTAGTGTTTTTTTACAAAGTTATGATGCACTTAACAAAACTATACCAATAGTTTGCTGTAAGGCAATTTTTTTTTATGACCTTTTGTACTGCTATTCCGCCTAAGCTATAAGTATTTTTTTCCACGACATCGTTGACCATACATGTTGGTGGTAGACGAAACCTTACATTTTGTAGAACAGAGAAAATCTCTGTTTGTAATAAATTTTTGATATCTGTCAAATCAACACATTTAATTTCTGCTACCCCTGTAAGCAACTATCAACGAAAACTGTTGTAAGAAAAAAGTTGGGCGTCTCGTCAAAATGAAGCTAGGGTAGGGCGGGGCTAGCAGCTAAGCAATTTTTTACTTCATCAGTTATAGCTCCTCAAAAATTAGTCTTAGGGGCTTATAATGCATACAGATGGATTAGCAATTTATTCCTTAGCAAGAGTGTCCATAGTAATTTCTTTCTAATAAGTCGAATTTAGAGCTACATCTATTTTATTGAAGATAGTCAAGTATGCCCAACGTACCCCATAGGTGAGGTAAGTTGAGCAAGGGTATGGGGCTAGTGGAGGACTTAGAAAGTATCAAGTCAAATCATGGCTTGAATGTTAGATACGTTTACAAAAAAATACATTTTGACAATTTGCTTTTATATTTATAATCTTATAGAGTCAAAACAACAAATATCATTAATAAAACAGCAACGTACCTAGCTTAGCTTAGCTTAACTATTGGATTTCATATCTAGCAAGAGATGCCTTACAAATTTTTTAAAAAATTTTAGTTTGTTAATTTTATTTAAATTTTTGAACTTATAACTTTGTTGTATATTTTTATTTAAAAATGTTTTTGTTAGAAAAATTTATTTAAAAATTTTAAATTGCTATTAACTCATCTTCGTTTTTAATACTTTTTTAGCAGTTTTATTTTGCTTCTCTTGTAATGCCTTCTGTATTTGTTAAAATAGCAGCTTTTCTCTATCTTCTGTTTGATTTGGCTCCTTTTCTTGGACCAGCCTTTGGGTATGGTCGAACTATTTCAAGAGAAAATTTAAAAGTTAGGTAGGTCAGCTCGTTTTCTTTGTTGCTTGTACAAAGGGTGCATTGGGTTGCAGCTTCTTTTAAATCTTGAGGAGACTCTAGTAGTCTTACTGTTATAAGTCCGTATACTAAAAAAACATTTTATACTTAAAACCGTGGGGTTAGTTGGGTACAGTTGCCCAACTAACCCCAACCTGAAATTTTAAAGGAAAAGTGATTTTATTAAAAAACAGGTTAGAATTATATCCAAAATCTTTACACATAATAAAACTGCAATAAATTTACGTAAGATTAACACTTACCTGATTGAGAACGGAAAACATTTAACTATCACAGATAAAATTTTCCGGCTTGCAGTTATTTAACTTTTTAATCACAAAATAAACAATGCGCACGGATACTTTTCTCGATCGCCGCGTCACCACTAGTGGTCGCACAATGAGTTCCCTCGCGCAACCCCTCTTTACGCTATTTGATGCTTTCGCGTGCGGTCGATAGTTTTTGATAGATATTTTAATTGCCCAACTTACCTCTATGCTGAACTAGCCCCGCCCTACCCTACTCCCGAAAAATTAGCCTGTTAGTAATGACTTGGAAAAATGGTCTAGGGATCCCTAACTAGACCTATTTTACCCAGTATAACTTTTGCTGTGCTTTTCATTCAAACTCTGTATGAGTTGTTTTGTTTTCGACTAAAATGTTTTATATTGTAAGATTCTAGAAAAATGTAGGAAATTACATAATATAAGAACAGAAGTGAATAGTTTTATTTCTGTATTTTTCTGCTTTCGTTTATTTTTCCCGCTAAAGTTTTCGGTCTATAAAGTTTTATGGAGATTTTGTTGTTTTTTTGTGCATAAACAACCATGCAATGTGGGGCACCGGATTTCCGGCGGTCTTTTTATCTACATGTTTAAAAAATAATGCATAAATAAAGTAATATTTGTAAGTTTTTATGTTTTGTTTTTTCGATGGAAATTGTAAGAATAGAAACTTTTTTTCTTGAAATATAACTTAAAAAAAAACAAAGAAAAGAAACGCCAAAGACTACTTAAATTTAACAGACCTCCACGGATGAAGTTAACGAGAGGACAAATGGACCAAAATTTTCATTTCTAAAAAAATCATTCTTCTTTTGCTTGCCAAAAAATAGGATTCACGAAGAGAAAAAGTTGATTTTGTATACAGGGTTCACAAAAACCTAAAAATATAAAAACTAAGGCATGGAACCCTAGAAAGGTTCTATTTTGGGTAAAAATACTAAATTGACCAAATAATCCTATTCCAAAATAATAGTTTTTTTTTATCTTTGGACAATCCAGGAAGGCTGAAAGCCTAAATACTAACGTACCGTGGGTGTCTTAGGCAGGGTAAGAGGAAGTTTGGTAACACGGGACTTAAAAACTTGAAGGTTTGGGGGGAAGGAAAGACCTCCGCTGACAGTAGGTTCCACAGTCTAGAAACTCTAGGGATAAAAGAACGAACGAAATGGGAAGTTCGGGGCCTGTCCAATTGGATCGTATAGGGATGAATACGTGCGGCACCACGAGTTTCTCTGTTGGGAGCTGCAAGAGGAGGGACTATACTGGATAATTCGTCGGAGCAGAAGCCGTAAAAGTATCTATAGAAGAGCGATAGATCTCCCACAGCTCGACGATGGGCAAGAGAAGAAAGTCTTTGAGTAAGTAAAGGATCATTAATAAGACGAACAGCCCTTCTTTGAATGGCATCAAGCATGCTGAGGGTTGTAGGGGATGCCATTCCCCAGACATGAGAACAATATTCCAGAGAGGGTCGAATTTGGGACACATACAAAGTGTATAAATTGGAAGGGGAAAAATACTTTTTGGCTCGGAAAAGAAATCAAGTTTTTGACGCCGCGGTGGCTATAGATACAATGTGTTTATGCCAGTTAAGGTTATTCTCAAATGTGACGCCCACAAGGTTAAATGTGTCCCCGCTCTGCAAAACCTGGCCACTCATAAGCAAAGGGTGGAGTGTTTGATGATTTTTTTCGCGACAAGGAACATGATTGTGTTTTAGATGCATTAAATTGAACGAGATTTTTGGCGCCCCAATCCAATATCAAATTGAGATCCTGTGAAAGAGATATCTGCATCGCCCTGCGTTTGCCTTCCAAGTCGGGTTGAGAGATTGGCTTGGGAACCTGAAAAGTGGAGTGAAGGGTACTATCGTCAGCATAACTATGAATGGGATTGGTTGTGAAAGAAAGAAGGTCGTTGATGTGAAGAAGAAACAAAGTTAGTGCTAGTACTGAACCCTGAGGCACTCCAGCATTAATTTCGTGAAAGCTTGAAGAGTGGTCATCAACAATGACATATACGTCGATTAGAAAGATAACTGGAGAGCCAAGAGCAGAGTTTAGTTGGAAGACCATAGGAGGGAAGTTTATTAAGAAGTGCGTCATGATAGACTTGGTTGAAAGCTTTAGATATATCAAGAGCAACGATCTGGGACTCACCTAAAAACTCAAGAGACTTGTTCCAGTTGTGTGAAACGAAGGAAAGAAGATCTGCTGTAGATCTCTTGTGACGAAATCCGTATTGCCTGTCATCAAAATTTTATGTTTTTCTAAATACCTAAGAATTTGCGAGTTAACGGATTTCTCCATTACTTTACAAAGCATTGAGAGGAGTAAAATGGGTCTATAGTTGGTTGGAAGTGATTTAGATCCTTTCTTGGGAATAGACTGGACACGTGCAGCTCTCCAGCTGTCTGGAAAAATACCCGTGTCATAAGAAATTCGAAAGAGCCTGGTTAAAATAGGTGCACATTTTTTTAAAACGATTGCTGGTATTCCATTTAGCCCAGACGATTTCTTGGTGTTAAGAGAAGAAAGGATACGCTTAATGTGTTTTACCTTAAAAATAATATTGGGCATTTTGTGAGGAACTGGGGGAATAGTTGGAATTGGATGATTGACAGGTAGATGAAGGGTTGAATTGGCAGCAAATTGTTTTGCAAATAGTTCGGCCTTGCCTTTAGATGTGGAAATAATTTCATCTTCCAAAGTTAATGGTGGAAAAGAACTGGTACAGAAATTTCTACTGATGTTTTTGGCAAAGGACCAGAAGGATTTGCTGCCATTTGAGCAAGAAAGTATTTTGTTTTTTATACGGTTATTAAAGGAGTCTTTGGCTTCTGAGATTGTTTGGTGGTAGCGGTTTCTTGCTTCAATGCTGGCCTGTCGGTTTTCTGGACTAGGATCCTGTAGAAACTTCTTGTGAGCCTGAACTTTTAAAATTCTAGCTTTGTCACATTAATGTGTAAGATACAATAATCAAGCCATGATCTGAGCGACCTAGAGGGGCAGTAGCAGATGCTTCTAAAGATCAGGGTTGGAAGTAAGAAAAGATCTAAGGGGTTTGAGCTATAATTTGGCACTCTAGAAAAGTAGGTAGGAGTCATAATAAGGTTGGTAAGATAATTACTGACTGCTAAGATTTCGGCTGCTCTGCCTGTATCTGTATGTCCACGCATCATTGAAATTTATTACATTAAAGTGTTAAGAAATTGCAGGTGGTAGGTATATTAACAGTTATATCAGTTGCAATTTAGGCAAAATTTAAGATATACACGGTAGGACAAAAAGTATGATATTTTTAAATGTAACCCCCTTTAAAGTAAATGGCCATTATAAAGATCGTCCACATACCACATTTGATATGTCTCTCTTTATTAGTTTTGGATATATTAATTTGGTCCAACGGTCTCATAATCTCGCTGCACTGTGTGATCTATGAACATGAGGATGTACAGTCCCTTCGTAAACGAAAGGTCCAATAATTTTGTTCCTCCACATACCAATCCATACATTAAATGAAGTTCTCCCTTGAATTCGTACCTACTGGTTAGTTTCTGTTAATAAAGTAATTTCCGCTGTTAGATATCAATAAGTTGCAATAAAACATTATGAATATGTAATAAGTTTATTCTTTTTTTTACCTTCTTACCTAAAAATGTAGTTCAGGGCCGTATTATGGTAAAATAAATATGTAATATTCTGGTGATGGAATTTTCTGTACGAAACGTGGGCAAATATCAAAGTGGCGATATATAGTGTTTTCAGAGTGATGAAAAGATTTAATTAAATTGAAAAAATATCAGGTCCGTATTTAAAAAAATTAAGTTGATGATGGTCGCCAGAAGCCGAAACGTCAGATTTAATATTTAATCACACTAAATTATAGAGCAGAAAAAGTGGCCATGAAAACGTGTTTTTCATTTTAAGTTATCTTAACAAATAAAGCCAGGAAACAATAGAAACTAAAATTGAAAATTCCGGTTTTTTCGAATATCTTCGGAAGTACTCGGAATTTTTAAAACGCAAAACGGCATTTTATTGAGCATCAAATTGCGCAACTTTGCCTTCATTTAACCGATCCTGCATCTCTTACGGTTTCCGAAATCCCAATGATGAGCGTCGAATTCGAGCCACCCTGTACAGGGTTTTCGATCATTTATATTTTGCCCCTCACTTTTAACTATAATCTAAGAAGGATATAAAAAACGTACTATAGAGAAGTTTCATAATTTTTCATCTATTACTTTCTGAGTATAAAAAGAAACCAATGCACATAAAAAACTAAAAAAATGAAGAGGTAAAGTTGTTTTTTTTTTAAATGGAATACCCTGTGTATTATACAACCATTAAAAAGGTTTAAAAAAGAAGCATTACAAAAATACCACATTTGGAATATCTATCTTTAATAGTTTCGGAATTATGGTCATTTAAAATCTGGATATACGTAATTTCCATAACATTCCCAGTATCAGCGTAGGTGGGTATATAGGAATTTATATCTACTATTTTTCAGATTTAAGTGATCATATTTCAAAAACTATTAAAGATAGATATATCAAATGTGGTATGTTTGTAAAGCAGTTCAAAGACCTTTTTAAGGGTGACATAATACACAGGGTGTTCCATTTAAAGAAAGTTTACCTCTTCAGTTTTTGAGGTTCAGTTGTTTCTTGTTTAAAAGATAATAGATTTTATTCTATTCTATTCTATTTATTTTTCTTGGTTTTGGTCCCTTCAGGTCCAATCCACCACTCTCCCCCTTCCGGACTATGATTTCCAGGGCTTCGTCGGGGGAAAATCTGGATAATCGAGCTCGTAGCTCCCAGAAATTCCAAAAGAAAACAAAATAATTCTTTAATCAATGCAATGCATAAATTGTCGGCTGCCAAACCAAGAGCTGCTACTGGTGTTATGTATAACCTTCACTTTCACTACTGACAGTTCCCATGGCACGCCCATCTATTTCCCGCCATTTGAGAAATACCTCGTGTTCACCACCAAACAGGATACCATCAGCTTATAGGAATCTTCGTTCACAGCGCTTAGATCCAGAAGAAAGATGCCGTCAATTTAGCGTGAATCTTTTCTTAATCCCGGAATGTAAAAACGTCCGTACGGCACCTCTAACCGCCACTCCGGGAAGAACTTTGTAGTCCTCTACGCACGTCTGCACTGTCCGAAGGTCAAACAAAGAGTCCAAAAAGATAGTAGATGAAAAAGTATGAAATTTCTATACAGGACGTTTTTTTCTATTCTTCTTGGTTATAGTTTAAAGTGGGTGGCAAAATATAAATGAAAACCCTATACGATGTGACATTGATCGCCCTGTTAAGTCTGACTAGTTAGTTTAATACAAAATTAACAACGCTCTGTGTTCGTAATATACAACAATCGGATTTACATTTTGGTATTAAAATGGAAATCGGAACGCCAATCCATACAGTAACCTGAGTAATCCGTAATGAACTGGTCTTACAATCAGTTCTCCGATTCAGTGTAGTTCGACAATATTCAATGTAATTATGAATTCAACAAGTAGAGAGGGAGAGCCAACGATTTAATATAGCATGTTTATTTTAACAATGGCAATTAAATTGAAGATATGTTCTGTAGTTCGGCGGATTCATTTGATGGATGGTATTTATTTGGGTACACGCCAAAAATTAAATTAAAAGTACTAAAATACCAAAAAAATTAAAACAAGTAAAAAGATGATTAAAAAATCACGTATCGGTGGCAAATCTGCCACTGTTGTCAAGACAAATTGAATAAAAAATAATAAAAATAAAAATTAACTATTATTAAGGTTTTGAAATTTAAAATTTATATCTTTTTATTAGGAGATTCTGAAATCTTAAATGTCAAATATGTTTGTTTGGTTATAGTGTCATAGTGACATCCCAGCAAACACTATTTGCCGGCAATGTACATTTTTCATATTGGCATCGATGGTAAAGCATTGGCAATTGGTAGCAATATTATGCCAACATCTTATACGCATTAAAAACTCAACCCTAAATAAACACTTAATTGCCAATAAATATTACATGCAGGCGAATTGCAAAAATGGCGGCATACCAATCCTGATTAAATAAAACACGCGTTTTTGTTGCAGGCAAATAAATATTGGATTTTTGAAGGCAAACCTTCAACGCATATTCATACTTTTTAAACCATATTATTAACATTGGTATTTAACTAACATTAAAGCAATTTTTTTGATCTGTTTTATTTATAATGGCAGCTAAACAACATTATTTTATGTTTTTTACATAATTGAAAGGAAATGGCCTTTTCATAACATTTTATTGTTAAAAATCATGCAAATAAAAATTAGGTCAAACAAAATGTTTATTATGTATTTTGGAGCGAATAAAAATAAAATGATGGTCTTTTTTAAAGAAAAGAGGGTAATTGTCTAGAAAGTGGGAGCAACTCCGATTTTGACGAAATTTGGTATACGGGGGTTTTTGGGGCGCTGATCACGAATCTGAAAGAATTTTTAGTCGGAAACGTTTCGTTTTCGAGATATCCATCATCAAAGTTGATATTTGTACTAATCTTATTTTCACAATATTTTCCCTTCTTTTTGCACAAAATTCATATTATAATACTAAAATGGCACACAATATTTCATTTAACATCAAAAAACCCTTTAAAAACATTTTTTTATTATTAATTATATTAATTTAAAAGCTTTACTTTAAACAAACTCGTGTATGCAACCATAAATACATCTACATATTGTATTTATGGTTGCAGCATTTATGGGTAAATTATTTTCAATTTAATGAAAAAAACGTGTAAAATAAATAAAAACAGGTTTTTTAAAAGGTGTTTATAAAATATTGTGTGGCAATTTAGTGTTTTATAAAAATTTTGTGCAAAAAGAAGGCGGAATATAGTGAAAATAAGGTTAGTGTAAATTACTAGTTTGATGATGGATATCTCGACAACGAAACGTTTCCGACTAAAAATTCTTTCAGATTCGTGATCAGCGCCCCAAAAACCCCGTATACCAAATTTCGTCAAAATCGGAGTTGCTCCCACTTTCTAGACAATTACCGAAAAGAGTTTTTAATAGACATAATTAAATGTATTCATTACCTAATAAGTGTGTGTTGTGTGATTAATTGTGATGGCTAGTCGAGAAGGCAAGATATTCAAGTAGACTGTTAGGAGCTGTGAACATTTTGTTTAAAACTTTATTACGGATGGTGGAGGGGCATCCATAAACTTTATTTAAAAGTTTTAAAGACGTGTTAATAAAAAATATTACGAAGTGACTAGGGGCACGTTAATGTGCCGCGATTATTTTTTACCGGCACGTGTATGACGTCACTACTGAGCGTGCCATTATTCATCATCAAATTTGAAATTCAAACTATCCTTAATTTGGCCTTCTTTTTGCACGAAATTCTTGATATAACAATAAATTGGCATACAATATTTTATGAGCATCCTTAAAAACCTCTTTTTTAGTTATTTTACACGTTTTTTTATTAAATTCTAATTTTTTACGCCCAAAACGCTGCAACCATGCATACACCTATGTGTATAGTGGTTTCAAACACTTGACTTGGCGACTTGATTTAAAGCAAACCTCTTATTATATTAATAAAGAAAGGCTTATAATCAGTAAAAAACAGGTTTTAAAAAGATTTTTAATGTAAAATGAAATATTGTGTGCCAATTTAGAGTTATATCAGGAATTTAGTGGAAAAAGAAGGGAGAATATAGTAAAAATAAGGATAGTAGACAGTAGTGACGTCATACACGTGCCCGGTAAAAAATAATCGCGGCACATCAACGTGCCCCTAGTCACTTCGAAAATCGAATATATATTTAATAGTTTTTTTGACATACCGATAGATGGCGTAATGGACAATAAACTACTACGTTTCTGCGATACCTTCGCTTTTTATCGTCTAAAGCCACTATACAAAAATAATTCGAGAGCGGTCTGCGGTAGGTGATCTCACTTGGCTTTGAAAGAAATATCTTCGGCTAGTGTAGTGTCTCCAAGTTGGACAGTGTTCCGAGAGATGGTACCAGGTGGGTGTCAATTGGATTACAAAATTGGAAACAGCGAAATTTGTGAATATGGCGAAGTCGCCCATCCGAGTGCTTATGTTGCCAAATCTCATTCCGCGGGAAATTTAAATTATGGATTTTTTAATTTAAAATAAGAATTATCCATTATAAAATTATTATTTTAAAAATACTTTAATAAAAGCCTAAAAATATATATTTTCAAGATTTCTATGCAAAACAACCACTGTTTATTATTTTTTGAAACAGTAATTCACGCCATTGCGTGTCCGCCACGTGTGCGCATTACTCTATTTTAATTTTTAATGGTTGCTCTGTTTGGCTTGTTTGTTTGGTCCACTTGTTGCTATTTCTTTAAATAAAACTGAAGTTTTTGGATATATTCGTGCTGAATTTTAGTAAGTATTATATTTTGTATATTTATTTATTAGCTTCAAAGATTAAAACACTTTTAATTACTAAATTTTGATGGATAAGTTATTCTAACCTCATTTTAACATTTTAGGGCCAGAAATCTTGATACCATCGATCCGTTGTAGCAGGTTTGTTTTAAAATGCTTTACGTTGCGTAAAACATCAATGTTTTTTGTCAACTCGATCAAACAAATAAAGGCTTTATCTTTATTCTACTCAGTATTGATCTGGTAAGTTTTTTAACCATGTTCGAATTAATGTTTAAAGTGATCAGCACACTGCAGGTATTTCTGTCTACAAATAATACTTTAATATGGTTTTTAAATGTCTTCAGGAATTGTAGGTATAAATGTGAAGTGTTATTAGTTATTATGCTTCATGAGCAATAGGTTTTGGTATATCGGCCAGTAATAGAATGACAAAACAAGCACTATTTGTCATGCATGTTTACATGCCGGTATTTGGTTAGATTGTCTCTTTTCCTCACATTGCCTTTATGTTATGTTATTTAGCTAACCCGTATAAGTTAAGGTGGTGGTAAAAATTAATTAGATAATGTCAGAGAAAAATTAATTATGTCTTGGGGTGGGTACATGCTTGTAAATTAACAAAAAGCCAATTAATGTATCTCTTTTATTTGAATATAGTTACATAAGGGCCCTTGATTTAATGGAATGACTACCTCGGTTAGACACATTCGTTTAGTAATTTCTGTATTGGTATTAAGAATCCTTTCATATTTTTTAAGTAGATTTCTGTTTTATTTTTATCAGATTATCGTTACTTTCAGTTTAGTAAAACACTAATATGGAATACATTCAAAAATGTTTTCACTTTGTTGGAGTTTTTGTAAAATTAAAATATAAAGCCCTTGTTTTGTTTTTTTATGATTAGGGTAGGTAAAGTCAGAATAATTATGTACTGTTATCATTAAACAGAGTATGATTAAGACCATAATTTAGCATATTATTTGTGTTAAGAATTCCTGTAAAATTTTTTGTTTTATAGCACTCGCAGTGTATTGTGAAAAGATATCAGACTTTTCGTGGCTCATCCTGCATTTAAGTGCAAAAATCACAATCCTCTTCAAGATGGTTTTACCCACATGAGGACAAGTTTAACTTAAGTTTAAATACTATGTGAAAAGAATGTTCATAAGATTGAAAAGTTTTAATTTGGTTATATTGTTTACATTGTTCTTATGAAAATGTTTTTTTTTATTATTTAAAATCTGTTTAAATTACACCATCTAACCTTACACCAGTAAAATCATATTAACGAGAGCCTTAGATTTTTGCAGTTAAACACAGAGTTGTTTTTTTCAGAATAAAATACTTCAATAGATAGTACAAATAACAATTTATGACATATCCTACACCCAATAGGCATTATTATTGTGAAATTGTAAGATCTCTGAACAAATATAGATTTTCCATTTCATTTCATAGCAGTATCTTGATCTAAAAAATATTTGTATGTATATTATTTTGTTTTTAGATCACAAATACAAAGTACTGGTTCGTGGCATCCCGATTAAAGATAACCTCTTTGAAAATATATAATTAATATTGTTTACATTGTAAATCATTTATTTTTAATTTTATAGTGTAAAAATCTATGCATTTGTGTAGTTTTATTGTATATTGTACTTAACAGTTTTTTCTGTAAAAATAAAACACTTTTAAATTTAAACTTTAAAATAATTACTTTTATTTACTAAAGACTATCCAATTTGACATTTTCTAATATTTATTTTATTTGCAAGTAATTTAAATGTTCTAATTTTATTTAAAAAATAAAAGCAAAAAATTTATTTTCACATTTTAAAACTTTATTAACCTAAAATTCATATTTTTTTCTTTCGGCAATTCTGATTACTTGTTAAATAAAATAATGTTAGTAAATGTAAAATAATTTCAAAATAAAAACAAAAGGTAGCCATATTGAACTGCCGCTCTGTCGATAAAACAGAACGCTATTGTCGCCCATCCACGAACGTCGTAACTTGAATTCAAAAGATTCAAGTTACGACGTTCGAACGCCCATCCGAGTGCTTTTGTTGCCAATAGCAGCAAAAATGTTGCCGGTTGGAATACATTAATTTGACATTTCTCTAACCTTTTGTATTTTGTGGATGGTACTTTGCATTGCAAGGAAATTGCATGCAGTAAGGAGTTTTTTCCTATTTTAATTTTCAAATAAAAAAATTAAAAATTAGCTTTTAAAAAAGTATATGCGACAATTTTCGTGAATATGCTTGCTGCTTGGGAGTATCTGCATTTGCCCACTTTTGTGTCTTTTTGTTATCTTTTTGCCAATAACTTATTAATGATGGATGCCATCATCTTAAACGCATTTTTTGCCAATAACTTATTAATGACGGATGCCACCACTTTATCTGCAACACGTGGCCTAATAACGGCCAATTGCCCACTTTCGCGTCTTTTTAATACCTTTTGCCAATGCCTTGCCATTAAAGAGTGTTGGCAATGCCAGTAAATTAAATGTACAACGCCGGCAAAAAATGTTATATGGGATAGATAACTGGTTGCTGGTGTATTTATTGTTTATATTACAAAAAAGGTGAATAGTTAGTTAATTTTTAGTCTTCCTGAAGATACTTCACTATCAAGCAAAGGCAGCCAAGTGTTGTTTAAATTAACTGAAATGGATGCTAGACAATTATCTTTATTTAATAATACATTTTTGATTTTGCGTTTTTTAGAACAAGTTTACTTTGCTAAAATGCTGGAAGCATCCCAGTTTATTCTATGATTGTTATCAAATGCGTGTTGGCAGATTTTTGATTTATGAAATTCTGTGTTTTTCATGTATGATCTGTGTTCTTTTGTGCATTTGGCTAATGGTCTACAAGTTTCATCTATATAAAACTTATTGCATTCGCAAGGTATTTTATAAATGACAATTTGTATTTTGTAAAAGGAAAGGAAAAACTCTACCGATAGATGGCGTAATGGACAATAAACTACTACGTTTATTCAACATCTTCGCTTTTTATCGCCTACACCGTACCGATGAGACCAAAGTAAGAAATATCATTCTATAAACTGATGTTATTAAGATCTGACGTTTCGACTTTAAGCAGCCATCATCAAACTGGTTTTTTAAATAGGCGGAATTTGGTTATAAACTTATATTTTAATTCGGAATCCAACGACGTAAAGTGAACTTTTTCGCACGCGAGTAGGAAAACCAATGTTTTAGTAGTCGCTAACATGACTAACAGAACAAATTAAAACTTTTTTATGAAATTAAAATATCTATGTACCAGTTGCCGTTTAAAAATACATTTCTGGGTATACAGACCAGATCCAGGGATCCAGAAGTTGGTTTTCATATATTCCGAATGTGGAAAAAATTATTATATATGTAGTTGTGAGTCAGCGTCCGAGGGACCCCTGAGCTTGGGGTTTCGGGGCCCTGCCCTGTTTAACCCTATGGCAGCTACGCCACTGGTTTTTAGATGCGGCGGATCACAAATAAAATATCTGAATATTAATTAAAAATAAAAAATTATTTGTGATCTCTTAAAAAACTGTTTTATTAATTACTTGGACAATATGTCCTGTTTTATTAGTTAAATACATATTAAATCGCAGGAAAGAAAATAAAGAAAACACCTATTTAGTTTTTTAACTATTTTAATAAAATATGTACAAATAATAACATCGCAAAGACACTAGCTCTCGGCAAACTTATAAGTTACTAACAAAAGTTAAATATAAATTTTAACTAAAAATAATTAAAAAACACATTTTTTTAAATAAAAAATTTAATACGTACAAAAATTATATCACTATGTGTAGCCTAAATACAGCATTATTTAACATAAATCAGATTTTTCGTTTATGTTCGGTCATCACTCAAGAGAACTCATTATAAGAAAAAAACTCAGATTTTAAAATCAAGACCTGGATAATTTCTCCTTATTATTTATAAAATAATTATCTCCGACACTTTTTATCAAGGTATTTTTGCTCCTCCAGCAATATGGATGGTGGAGGGGAGGATAACCATCTTTAATGGCAGACAAGTTGAAAAAGTGGCCGTCGGAATGTCGCTGGGGTGGCGCCACAGTAGCCAGTGGAGGGATTTTGGTATTTCTTTCCTTTTTTATTTTGTATCTATCTGTCCTTTTTCATTTTGTATCTTACTCTAATAATTCATGGTCATTGATTAAAAAATCTCCTCTGGCTACTGTGGCGCCACCTTAAGTTGCTCTTTTCGACGGACACTTTTTAATACATTCAGATGGTTCTCCTCCCCTCTACGCTCCATATCCAGCAATAAGTATTTAAGAAGTATGTAAGAAAAAATACATTTTTTTGTATTTACAATTTTCCTTATTTTTAATAAACTCTCCTAGATTTTAGAACATAAACGCAAGTCCTATAAAAAACACAAATTGTAGTACAGAGTGGACTAAACCAATATTTTAAATATTTTTGAGATGACAAAGAAACTGGCTCGACACAAAAATCTATAACAATTTTAAACAAAAACAAGGCTTTGGTATTATTTACTAGCTGTACTAAAAGTTAGTTACAAATTAAAATACAATATTCATCAGTGAACAATATAGAAGGGTATTTTTTCTTTCATTGTAAATATCTATACCGGGGTGATGCATCGCCGGGCGGGACATAGGAAATCCCATGTAATTTTTAACGGGGTCAATTATTGGCTCCCCTAATTATTTTAAAGAAAAATTCTATTAAAGTTTATTGAAGAGCATGCAAATCTACGTACATGGTAAAATCTTTAGATTTTTCGGTTAACCCGTTTGCTAGTTAGATGCTAATATATTTTTAAAAATTGTTACATTATTATCGCCTCATATTTATGAACAACAATAAAAATACCAGTTAGCGTGACATTACGTTGTCATTTTGAAATTTAGTGCTTTATTATTATCAAAAAATCGTACAGTGAAAAGATTAAAGTTGTATTTATACAAACTAATTAAGTTACTAGAGTAATAAATTTCAAGAACTTATGACATTTATAATATTTACATGCTTTAATAAATTATTAATATTATTACAATAATGTTGATTTTCCGGGTATCGGTCTATTTGGATACTGAGCAGCGAACATGTCTGACACCTTTTGGTAACTCTTTCCTTGATAGTACCATTTAATCATCAATACTTTTTCTTCAGTAGTACAACTCATGGTTAATCTTTTCGCTCTACGATTTTTTGATAATAATAAAGCACTAAAATTCAAAATGACAACGTTATGTCACGCTAACTGGTATTTTTATTGTTGTTCATAAATGTGAGGCGATAATAATGTAACAATTTTTAAAATATATTAGCATTTAACTAGCAAACAGGTTAACCGAAAAATCTAAAGTTTTTACCATGGACGTAGATTTGCATGCTCTTCAATAAACTTCAATAGAATTTTTCTCTAAAATAATTAAGGGAGGCAATAATTGACCCCATTAAAAACTACATGGGATTTCCTATGTCCCGCCCGGCGATGCATCACCCGGTATATTTAAAATATTAAGGTATTTTCCCTTTTAAATTTATACATCCCCAGCGACGAATGGAGGAAGAAAATCCATCCATTTTTTTTTTTCATTTAAATCTAGTTTCAAAATTATATTAGCTAAAATTTTAAATGCATTTTTATCTGATATTAGTATAAATATATTATTTACGGTAGTTTTATTAGTAAAAAGTTTTTATAGTGCAAAATAATTGCGGTGGAAAAAAATCCATCCATTTTTTTATTTAATTCTAGTCTAAAAATTATATTAATTAACATTTTAAATGTGTTTTTATCTGATATTAGTATAATCATATTATTTACGGTAATTTTATTAGTAAAAAGTTTTTATAGTGCAAAATAATTGCAATGAACAACAAAAATTAACTCATTTATAGATACTGTTCACCCTGCAATAACATTAAAAACTAGGGCTGGCAACCGATACCGGTTTTTCGGTTAACCGGTTTTCGGTTAACCGCGGTTTTGGCTAAACCGAAAACCGGTATTTAAAAAGCGGTTTTCAAATACCGGTTTTTCGGATAGTCGGTCCAAAATCGAAAAGCGGTTCTTCTTTTTAGGGGGCGGCAGACGTTTTTAGGGGCGGCAAAATTTTATTTAGTAGGTAGAATTGAAAGGAATTAAAGTGAGGACCTTTTTTTTCTTTTGTCTTCAAAATTATTTCAATAATAAAAGAAAAAGAAGAAAATGAAATAATAGATATCCGTGTATCGGTTTTGAAAACCGTTTTCGGTTTTAAAAACCGGTTTTTTAATATTCGGTTAACCGGTTTTAACCGAAACCGGTTAACCGGTTTTGCTATTTTCCGGTTTTTGCCAGCCCTATTAAAAACAATTTTTATACAATTACCAATTTGAAGGTGATATGAGATATTAAGGAACCCAAAAATATACAATTTTGTTTATAAAAATGTATGAAAAATACATTTAATATTATCTTTAGTCTTAAAATTTGGTATACTAATTATAGGTTATATTTTTAAAATTATTATTAGAATGCCTATTCTTATTACTTTACAAATAATAATTCAAATATTGGTATTTGGTGTTTAAGTACGAGTTAAAAATACTTTAGCAAGCCACTAAATATCCACTTTTCGATTTTAATGTATCTATTACCATATTTGGTAGCTCCATGGGTAAAAAGTAATAGCCCGGATTGGTTTTTAAAAATTAAAGCGTTTAAATCTTTTTTCTGGTAAGAGAGTACGAAAATCTTTTGGTCTTTGTTGTTAAGCGCTTGTGAAACAACACTAACCAGAACTTCTTATGAGGGCTGGTTAGCTCTACAGGGAGTATTATTTTAATTTATAAATAATTTTTAATTAGTTTTATATTAATTTAATTGGACATTTTCTAATAATCCTAATGACTAGTAAAGTATGATTTTCCTAAATATAAGGGTAGAATTTGATTTTACCCCAACTGTTTTATAACCAACGAAAAGCATTTTTATAAGTTTTTCAAAACGGAGCCGCATAAGGGGTGTTGCCATATAAGATTTTAAAGTGACTGGGGGTGCAGCTTAAGGGGTTAATGGGTGTTTTAAAAATAGGTCATTTATATTCCCCCGGTATTATAGAAACGGTATTTTTTTATCTTTTTTTTTATCTGTGGACAAACCACGAAGGCTAAAAGCCTAAATACTAACATACCGTGGGTGTCTTAAGCGAGGTAAGAGGAAGTTTGTTGACACGGGACTTAAATACTTGAAGATTTGGGGGGAAGGAAAGACATCTACATTCTAGAAACTCTAGGGATAAAAGAACGAACAAAGTGGGACGTTCGGGGCCTGTCCAGTTGGATAGGGATGCATTTGCGCGGCACCACGAGTTTCTCGGGTGGAAACCGTGAGTGAAGGAACTATTCTGGACAATTCTTCAGTGCAGAAGCCATGGAAGTACCTATAAAAAGAGATAAATCCCCCACAGCCGGACGATGGGCAAGAGAGGGAAGCCTTTCTGTAAGTGAGGGATCATTAATGAGACGAATAGCTCTTCTTTGGATGGAATCAAGAATGCTTAGGGTTGTGGGGGACGCCATGCCCCAGATATGAGAACAATATTCCAAGGGATGTCGGATTTGGGACACATATAAAGTGTATAAATTAGAAGGGGAAAAATACTTTTTGGTTCGAAAGAGAAATCCAAGCTTTTTTGAAGCTGCCGTGGCTATAGATACAATATGCTTATGCCAGTTAAGGTTACTTTCAAATGTGACGCCCACAAGATTGAAGGTGTCTTTGCTCTGTAAAACTTGGCCGCTCATAAGTAGAGGGTGAGTATTTGATGACTCTTTTCGCGACAAGGAACATGATTGTGTTTTGGATGCATTAAAATGGACGAGATTTTTGGCGCCCCAATCC
The DNA here is from genome assembly GCA_014170235.1 of Listronotus bonariensis. Taxonomy (NCBI): domain Eukaryota; kingdom Metazoa; phylum Arthropoda; class Insecta; order Coleoptera; family Curculionidae; genus Listronotus; species Listronotus bonariensis. Next base: position 619,939 of record JACEGR010000022.1, read on the forward strand.
AATATTAAATTAAGATCCTGCGAAAGAGATATCTGCATCGCTCTGCGGTTGTTCTCCAAGTCAGGTTTGAAAACTGGAGTGAAGGGTACTATCGTCGGCGAAACTATCTTGGCCGCGGTTTAGAAAATATAGCCAGTGTAAGTTTTAAAAACGCACCCTGTATAGTCATTTACAAAAAAGTACTTAACATTTTTTATCACTCATAAATTGTTACAAATTTAAAATTTTCAAAAACCGTTCCGTATTATTAATTACTTTCCATCTATGGAGCTACTAAAATATGTTAAAAGATACATTAAAATCGAATAGTCGATTCTTGGTGGCTTGCTTAAGAAATTTTGACTCTAAGCTTTTAGCAATTTAAATCAAAATATACAGATCCAAAAGTACAAAAAACACTATTTTAAAATTCATAAAAATCAAACCAAGGTTTTAATACCCACATACTTTAATTATAAAAACATAGTTGAAAAAACTTCTGATTCCAAAAAAACTACTTATTAAGTGTTACAGTCCACCCTGTATTAAGATTAAAATTATTACACAACTATCAATTGCAACGTATTTAGAGAGACGATGAGTCAAAAAATATACGATTTTTTTATGAAAATGTATGAAAAATACATTTAGTTTTATCTCTAAGAACTACAATTTGTTATACTAATTATTAGTTATATTTTTAAGTAATTAATTGAATGATTATTCTTACTACTTCTAGGAATAGTAATAGAAACATTGGTGCGTAGTTTTTAAGTCAGCTTTTAGATATATAGGGTGTCCGATTATACAGGGTGGGCCATAACTGTATGAGCAATTTCAATATCCAACAAAACAAACATTATAAACCTTACACATATTTTATTGATGTTATTTTAAACTTCAAATAATAAAAATTGAGCTGACATTCTTAATCCGGAGTTGCATATTTTCAAAAATGTGGCCACAAAATGCTCGCGGAATGGCGTCTATTGACAATTTTGGTCAGTGGACAATCCCCGACAGACACATCAACGTCCCCTTCATTTTCCTAAGCTTTTTGTGTGGACTGCAATGTCGGCAAGTGGAAAAATTGGTCCATCTTTTTTTGAAGATGAAAAAGAAGTTGCCGTTACGGTGAGAGCTGATAACTATTATGAGATGTTACAGGGATTCTTAGTCCCAGCTCTTTAACAATTTGAAGGACATAATGCTACGACCGACCTGGTTTCAACAAGATGAAGCAACCTGCCACACTGCCACAGTATCCATAGATGTATTAAAATAAATTTTTCCTAGAAGACTCATCTCACGACGAGGTGATATTCAGTGGCCTCCTCGGAGCCTGAATCTTACTCCAAGTGATTATATGTGAGCTTACCTAAAATCAAGGGTTTATGAAAATAATTCAACCAGGTTGGACAAGCTTAAACAAAACAATGTGAGGGAAATAAACGCCATTCCGCGAGCAATTTGTCGCAAATTTTTGAAAATATGCAACTCCGGTATAAGAATGTCCGCAACGTAAGGGACGTCACTTGAAAAATATAATTTTTAGGTCATAAAAATTTCATTATCTGTAGTTTAAATAATATCAATAAAATATGTGTAAGTTTTGTAGTGTTTGTTTTATTGATTATTGAAACTGCTCATACAGTTATCGCCCACCCTGTATTTTGATCCATTTCGACCGCGAATAACTTTAAAACAAAGAGAGTTATCAAGATGCGGTTTTTGCAGAAAGCCTTAGATTTTTTTAAAGTTTAAACCACATCTTGATAACTTTTTTGTTTTAAGGTTACTCGCGATTAAAATGGGTCAAAATATAGTGGGACACCCTGTATATAAGCAAAATAAACGGTTTATCCTTTAAAAGAGGTGCAAAACACTGTTGCGAAATATCACACAATATCCGTCATTTTTATTACATCAAAAATGGTGGTTTCCCATAGGTTTTAAGTAAAAGAACCTTTCAAAGTCTTGTGGTAAAGTTTTTTTTTTTAATATTAAAATAAATGGCTTACACCTCTTTCAAAATGTATTGCACAAAGCAAAAAAGTTACAATTATGAAAGTAGGAATTAATGATTAAAATTTTTCATAAGTCAAAAATTTTAAGTTTTCATGTAAAAAAACTATTTGTTTTGACAGGGAAACTTGAAAATTTTGAGTCATGACACAAATTTTTTTATGAAAAACTTTAATCGTGGATTCCTTCCTTTAGAATCATTGAAAAATCCTAACTACGAGAACAAAAAGTATACACCCTGTATAATGTGCCCTAAATTATGAAAAATCTTTACTTTTGTAGCGGAAAAAAAAGAGCTACAACTTGGTCATAATGTAGACAAAATCAATTAATAATATAAATCGTTTTATAGGGAGTTTTACAGCCGTTTGAAGATACTTCTATAACTAGAAGCTAGAAACCCCCAATAGACTGTTATCAAAATAAATTTCAGTGACGTAATACCACGCCCATTTATAACCACGCCATGATAAGCGATAGGAGAGCCCAACCTCAATAGAGGATCGTGAACGAAGCCCGAAAAGAACACAACAATCGTCTCATTTTCAATAATAATTCGCAATTATTAAAAGATGGGTTTGTTTTATAAAACTCTTGCATTTTACAATAGCTGCATTAAGCTTAGCATAAAATAAACCATAAAGCTGCATAAGTGCAAGGGTCTTAAATTAAACAGGAGTGCTCAATCCCATTTCAGCCTATGTTCGCCAAATTTTATGACATAATCGTTTCCCTATTTCTTTATTTAAAATCGTACTGGAACCATTTTTCGTGTGTTTGGCGTTAATTTTTTCTTTTTAGTCATTGGAACTTTTGTAATAGTTTAATTTTTACTGTTTATATTTAAATAAGGTGTAATTAGTGTAAGTGCAAGTTACAGAGACTTTTAACCCTGTAAATAAGGGTCATTGACCATTGGTTATTTCTTTACACTCAATTTTAAATCATTATTAAAGCTAAGATACTATTATGTCATTTTTTTTAGTGATTTTATTTTATTTGGACAAAAATAGCTTTATCGCCTTACGTAAAATAAATATTGTATGGCAAAACAGTGACGTCACGACCATAACTAATATTCGCGAACCAATATAAAACATCCAACACTCCTTATTAAGTTTATGCTTATCTATGCTTAGTATAAAAGTATAAGTCGACAATCGACAAAAATTTGAATGACGATTCGGTGCCTCATCTCTACGCAAACGTCTCCAAAGCAATTGATTGTGTGTGCGTCACTAATATTTTTCCTTTACTTCACAAAATATATCTATACTTGTAAGCTTTACAACTGTTTGTTTTATTATATGTAATATTAATAAATTAATTTATTAATTTATAATATGTATAAGATTGATGGAAGGGATATTTTAATTGTATTATATTTTACTTTATTTGAAGCCATATATCGCACACAGTCCTGATTTGTTCCTAAGCCACTAGGATGACTTGGTCCAGTGGTGCTCATTTCCACATATACATACTAACTTATAATGATTATTATTATTATTAGGATTAAAAAAAGGAACTCGTTTTCCATCTATGTTAATTTAAAACATCTTTCCATTTTTTTTATGTTTTAATAATCTCCACACAGAGACTATGAACATAACCATACACCCTACTTGATATGCGGTACATTTTTTTGCAGTGTTGATCTTTAAACTAATACTTTTTATTATGTGAACACAGAAAGTGACGTCACTAAAATTTATTATGAATTGTGCGCTGAATAGATCTATCTTCTTGGTTATAGTGTATCACTCATATTTAAGGTCAGTTATCAGATAATTCTGTGCAGGTCAATCAAAGTGCATATTGGACAAACCTGTGCAGTTTTTTTAACTTGCGACGGAGAAAGATCGAAAATTTAATATTTTTAGTAAAACCGTATGAGGCGTAAAGGTCTTTTTGGCATACACAACTGTCCCAAACATCTGCATGGTTGACCTGCCCAACTATCCTGTGCAACTATATACTTTTTAAAATCAATTTTTTAATAGTATCAACACTAAAATCGCTTTAACAGTTATCTGGTTATTGATATTAGTATTTGGTTAATTATAAAAATTACCATCTTACACCTACTAGTCCATTATCTAAATAAATTTTAGTGAAGATATTTTAGAAGGTGATTAATATGCTTTTATTTTATAAGTCACATTACAATGCAATTTTTATTATTGTAATCACGTCACTGAAATGTATTTTAAATTTATAGAATAATTTTTAAGCAACAGCCTAAAAATTTACCGTCAACAACAGCAACAAGACCTATAATTAAGATATGATTATAAGAGTAATATTGGGAACACCCGGTATAAAATAGCACACATATATGTGATAATTTTAAGATTCAAATCTGCGAGTTAAATAATTTTTAGGTCAAAACATTAATCATCAAACAAATTTACAGGATCAAGTGTGGTTAGACATCAAAACAAACAAGTTAAAATTTAATGTTTAAACACAAGACGATTTTGGAAAAAGATGAGTACAAAACCGACTCCAAAACCTGGGTGTTCACATTGTCGACTTCTACATATTTAGAAAATGCGATATACGCCTTGTATTTTATTAGCTAGTAAAGTTGTATTTTATTTGGTTTTAAATATAATTTTTATTCACTTTTAAAGTGATTTTGCTATAAGTGTCCAATACCCCAGGTGACATATTTGGTCCAGAAAAAATATGTCTTTTCAATTTTAGACCTTGTTGCTTATTGTCCACTGTCTTCATCCTTCTATTCAAATCCCATAAAACTCATAATCTATAAAACGACTTTCACTCCCAACAAGCACAGTAAATTTAAACTCCACTATATTTCAGAATTATGCTTCATCCCAGAAGAAAAAACAAGTCCTACATGACGTCAATTAATACATACATCTTAAAATAAATATAAATATATACAGGGATTGTTTCAAAATTCAGTACAAATATTTTAGGAGCAATTTTTGAGGTCCAAACTATAACTTTTTTCTTATAAACATGTTACAACAGCTGTTTGGTATCAAAAATAGTTATACCTAGTTTTAACTTTTTTTTTAATAAACCATTTGGCATCGTCAGTGTAATTCAGTACTAGGTGTTTAGCAAACTGAACTAGTTTCCCGGAGGTTAATTTTAGATAATTTTTTTTAAATAATGATTCTTGTCAAAGGAAGGAAAAAAGAAAACCAATGTGGAATACTTTATTGTGAAACTGAAAACTTTAATTTTTTTCTCTTCAAAAATTTTTAACGGCCAATAATTTTTGCCCTAGGGAGGAGGGAGGCAATTTCTGTTTCTGCAGGAGGTGACAGAAGACCCAGGAACGGCACTGTTTGACTCTTAGTGACTTTAGCAAGTACCAATGGTTAATAAATTGAAACTTAACTTTAACAATTTTGTAAAAGCCTAATTTTATATATCGATACCTTAATTCACAAATCGGCTAACTCTATATCCACAAAATTTTACAGCAAAGACAAAAATATTTTATAAATAATATTAAAATAATTTAAAATAGAGTTTTTTATCATTTGTTACTTAAATGCATGTTTTTAAAGTAATTTTAAGTAAAGAAACCATACAAATTCTTTTTAATTTAGATCATATTAATAGTTCAAGTAACCAACTTTTATTTTGAACGAAAATGGAGTTAGCCAATTTGCGAATTGGGGTATCGATATGTAACTTGGGTACCTATTAGAAGATCCCTGTCCCAGTCGCCAAACAGATATGACAGTTGCAACCCCTTGGCAGACGAATATTTTGGGTTGGCCCGATGGTTCGAGAAAGTCCAATATTTCTGGTATTCAAGAAGATATGACAATAAGTCTTAAAAACGAATGATAGGTTTCCCAAACAGGCATGCCCTAAACATATTTTGATGTATATGGAGTATCCTAAAAGCTTTTTTTTAACTATCCTCATACCAATAACTTTTTGTAACTTTTTAATTAGCATATTAGTTTTGTCATTGTTGGTGTTTTGTTTTGATTTGTTTGCAACTTACAATAGCTATAGGTCCTTGTACTAAATTTTGAAACACCATGTATTTAAAACAAAAAAATTTAAAATTTAGTAATTATTGCAGATCACATGAGGCTTATCTTTCACTTAAGTGTCTACACTTGTTTCCTAATCTGGGCTGGACATTAGATAGTGCACAATAGAAAAAATAAATAGTTACTGGTTCGCTTAGCAAGTCTATCGCTGTTCCTTAGCAGTCAGTTTGTCGATAAGCTCCTGCAAGGGTGCCAATTCTCTCCTTTCAATCAAGCTGAATTCTTGAACGAAGAATATGAAATGCTTGAAAGAAGTATTCAGATGTGCTTCTTCACCTAGCTGGACTACTTCGCTGAAGTGCTGGTGATAGATGTGTGCATAGACTCGAAACAAGCGTTTAAGAATCGTTTTTGCTATGGATTGAAAGTTTTTGGGAAAAGGTACACCTAAAATAATAATAAAAAAATACTTATTAGGTTGGGTTGGTAAGACGGATTCGTTTATTCAATGCTTATTTATTGGATACACGCCAATCGCCAAAAAATGGGTTTAGTTCTGGTAATACACCGGGATATAGCGAGTTGAACCCGTTTTTTATTTTAGGCAACCGGCTAATTTATAGGGGTAAATAGAGCTGAACAGGGTCAGCTCATGCTACAATTAATACAAGGTAGTGTCTTGCGTATGGCGTTTATCACGTGATCACCGCTTTTGACGTAGTAACGTAGGGAAATTTTGAAACCAAACGTTTGTATTCGTATTTTTAACAGTTTGTTTGGCATTTTACTTTAATATTTGGCAGTTTTATGCCTTTAAAACTAGTTAAAGTATAAGATAATTTGAATTTAAGTGCTTTAAACAGTAGTTTTTTTACACAGGTTCTATTTATGCTAATAATAATTTTATATAGGGTGGCGGCTGGGCGCCATCTTGAAATAAAAAGTTAAATGAAAAAGGGGGTTTTGTGGCACATCATTTTTAAGCTCCTGACGAATACTTTATAACCCTTTAAAATAAAAGTCAAAACCTTCACCTAAAACAAAATAGCGGGACTTGCCCAAATACCTGATTTGGATATATCAAAACTAATAAACTTAGATGTACTTAATGTGGCATTTTCCTAAAGCTCTTTTTAAGATCTTTTTAATGGTAATATAATATACAGGGTGCTTCATTTAAAAAATAGATACTTTAATTTTCTACCCTGTACATTATCACCCGTATCACCATAAAACACCCTGTATATTGGAAACAATGCAATTTCGGACCTACGTTTGTACAAACTTTTGTTTATACAATTGGCTCGCGAATACCCCGTTATTTTTTACCGCAATTAGGGAACATCCTCTATACAGGGTGTCCAGTAATTCTACCGACAAACTTTAAAGCCGATTCCCACTTAACCCGTGACGCATGAGTCGGCACCCATCAGCTGATTGTCGGGGTTTTTTAAGGACACGGGTAAAATCATATCCATGCATATTTGAATCGAATTACAACTTTTGGTAGTACCAACCGTTAATTTATGAAGGAATTTTGTCAAAAAGTCGTCACCCATAGAGGAAAATTAGAATCAGTCCTAATTTGGCGGATGGAAACGCACGAGTTTTAACCCCTTACCCATGACTTGCAGATGTGAATCGTCAGGAGTCAAAGACTTTTTACCCGGGGGTGAAAACCCCGGGTTAAAACCCCTAGGTGGGAATCGCCTACTAAAGTGTGATTTAAAAATGAAAAATTTGGTACGCCACTGGATTTTCTTAGAATAAAAATATGTTTTTTAGATTCCCGTTTAGTTTTTAAAAAATTTATTTTCCTGGCTTTTTGTATTAAAGGTACGGTTTAAGCCTAATACAAATAATTTCTTGTCATGTTTATGCTGCGTCCAGACTTGCAACAATATGCCGCGCCGAATAGCGCGCCACATAGCGCGGGCGTGGATGTGGACGGAATTCACGTCGGTCTAAGGGCTTAAGGAATAATTTCGCGGTGATTCAGAGCTTTTCTGTTTTTTGCAACAAAGGAGCGCGCAAATAGGTTGGTTTGTTTGGCGAATGTTTGGCGAATTGTTGCAAGTCTGAACGCAGCTTTATATCGCTAGATAATTCTACAGTATTTATTTTAGGGTAGCCATATGTTAAGAGTACTATCAGTTATTTTGCATTAGCAATCATTATATAAAATAAAAGTTGCAAAACTAATTTCTTTCCTAAAAAATTAGTTATGCACTAAAAATTCATTGGAAAGATAATATTAATTACTGTAGAATTACACAGATGCCCATGCCAAAAGATGGTTAGTATTAATTTACGCTAAAACGAAGAAAATAATGTCAAGAGATCAAATGTGTTATATATATATATATATATATATATATATACCGGGTGTTGCTCCGTCGAGCGGGACATAGGGAATCCCATGTAAATTTTGAAGTAGTCAAATATTGGGTCCCCTAATTATTTTAGAAAAAAATGCTATTAGGATTTATTGAAGAGCACAGTAAGTTCCACCTAAAATAAAAATTTGAGCATTTTTTAACCAACCAGTAAAGAGTAAACTGCTTAAATACGTCTGCAACGTAGTATCTCATTATGCACCCTGTACTCTAGAAATCAATAATAAAAACACCATATCGATTTATCAGTGACAATTTAGATCATTCATTTATAATGTCATTGCCAAAACTAAACAATTTTATACGGGAATTTCAAAAGAATAACGCAAGACAATAAAACAAAATTTTCTACAGACTTTAAAAGTTAATTTATGACAAAAATATCTGGATTTAATCAAATGCTCAAATATTCCTCCATTAACTGCCAGACAATAACCCAAACGATTATAAAACTCATTTCGTACGTTGGCTAGTTGGTACATCGATATTCTGGCACATTCAGCGGAAATAGCATTCCTTAGCTGGACTAAATTTTCATATTTTTTATTGGTAGCTTAGTTTTTAAATGACCCCATAGAAAAAAATCGTTTGGCGAAAGATCACGTCGATTTTCTTCACATTTGCAATTATTGATTACTGTGACTGTAGTTTCAAATTTTTTATCGTCCGTTCTATTGTCGATTTACTTGGTATTGGCCTATTGGGAAAATAGGCTGCAAACATGTCCGCTACTCTTCGATAACTATTTCCCTGATAAAACCATTTTATAATAGTGATTTTTTCTTGATTTAAGTAGTTCATTATTTAAGAATGATGTGACATTGATCTGACAACTTGAGGAGTATGAGGTTAAATAATTTTTCTAGTATTTTATTATAAACTTCTAATGATACAAGGCGGGTAAGAAGATAGGAGATTCGTAACTTATTTTAGCTTTTATCTCTTAGATCGCGGACAGAGAAGAGCTGAAATTTGTACACTGGGTACAACTTTTCGTGCTCTCTAAAAAATCCTAATTATATCTTCTTCTAGGGCAGCCAATATTGGACCACTTCAAAATTTATATGGGATTCCCTATGTCCCGCTCGACGGAGCAACACCCGGTATATATATATATATATAAATATATACATATATATATATATATATATATATATATATATATATATATATATATATGCCGTACTTTCTTTTTTTTTTAAATATTTTCCCTAATCCCTCTGGTGAAAACTGTCATTTTTGGAGGAGACTTCTCCAAAAAATTTTAAAAATATCTAAATTGGAACAAATCTTAGTTTAAGATATATATTTTTTTAATGACGTACTGATTTTAAGCTTTTAGCTATTTGAAATTATATTTTATTGATAAAAGCTTTGTTAACAAGAATTATTTTTTTAACAACAATAAAGCGTATTTTGACTTTGACTTTGACTTTTACTTTTAATTTTCTACACCTCGTAGTTCAAAAATCGGTAGAGTTATTGGACAGGGTATAGTGTGTATAGGCATCAGGCAGAAGCAAAAACAACGAAATTTGTGACAGCCAGTATGCATACATCTTCTTTATTATTTATGCGTATTTCAAGTAAATTTCGGATTTCGAAAGTTCTAATAAACTACTAATAATGTTCCTGTTAGCTAATCATCAAATAAACATTAGTAAACTCAGGCCAGTAATTAAAATGTAGATACTTTCTGCAGGTCGTTAAAAATAAATTATTAGAGCATTAAACAAAGTAATTGATTCATAGGAGAAATTTAATACAACATGAAAGGAATATTTTTTATATATTCAAATGTGTTCATACAGACGAGCTAAATATTAAGTGTCTGAAAATTTATTAAAATACAGAGTGCAAACTATAAGACCAGAATAATACTTGTAATCTCTTGTAATTTTCTTTGTATCTAGCTTCGTTTTCTAAAAAAGAAACAAAGCCATCCTTGACTTATTTTAATAAGAGTACATAGACAACCTAAACTAAAAATTACAATCAACCCTAAAATCGTAGTATATAAAAAATATACAGGGCGTTTCATTTAAAATAACAAAGTTTAAGCTTAAATCGGAAATTCGGCCATTTTGTTTTTGTGCTAATGAAATGTTACAACAAAACTTTATCTATTCTAAAGTGTTTCGCGAGCAAAATATGGACGGTCTTCCTGTATTTAGTTACTTAATCGGAAGAAAAAGTCAGTGGCGTACTTTTTTCTCAATAATATTAGCTGTTGTGCCTACTGAGTAGTTAGGGCTAAAGATATTTATAAAATGCCAAGTTTTTTTAAACTTTAACGTCCTGTGTCTCAGAAACGAAAAAATACGGACATAATTACCTTCATAGAATTTGTTTTTCATAATATGATATACAGACTGTCCACTGATGGAGTTAACAAGAGGGCAAATGGACCAAAAATTTAATTTTTGAATAGGATTCACGAAGTGAAAATGTTGATTTTGATACAGGGTTCACAAAAACTTAAAAAACATGATTTTTCTCCAAGAGTAAACTACGTTTATTTTTCATTTTTAAGCAAAATGTATATGAAAAAAACGCCTTGATCACATTCGTTTACAGCTGAAAAAGTGTGTTGTGTAGGAATTTAAAGAAAGCAGGTGTTTAAAAAGCAAATTATGAAAGTTTTTTAAGTCATTTTATTATTAAAATTTAAAATAACTATTGTTTGATAACTTTAAAATCATTTTCATGAATCTTATTAATACCCCTGTAACATTAATAGTCATTCAAAATGCTTTTAAAATAAATTTTTTAAATGAAATTTTGCTTAAAAATGAAAAATAAAGGTAGTTTACTCTTGGAGAAAAATAATGTTTTTTAAGTTTTTGCGAACCCTGTATACAAAATTAACATGTGTTCTTTGTAAATCCTTTTTTTACAAGCAAAAATTTTTATAAAGAAGACTTTTTTTCGAAAAATGAAATTTTGGTCCATTTGTCCTCTTGTTAACCCCATCTGTGAACAGTCTGTATACCCCTGATTTTATTTGAGCCAGCCATGACTTACAAAAGGCTACTATTCTAAAAAAAATCCGAAAAATATTGATTTTCATTGAAATCCCAATTTTAATTTCCGTCAATTCCATATCTATATATATTCTAGGTGAGTCCCAGATCGTTGCTCTTGATATATCCAAAGCTTTTGACCAGGTCTGGCATGCCGCACTCTTAATAAACTTCCCTCCTATGGTCTTTCAACTAAACTCTGTACTTGGCTCTCTAGTTATCTATCTGATCGACGTATATCAGTTATTGTGGACGGCAATTCTTCAAGCTCTCACCAAGTAAATGCTGGAGTCCCTCAGGGCTCAGTTCTGGCACCAACATTGTTTCTTCTTCACATCAACGACCATCTCTCGTCCACAACTAATTCCATTTCGCCGACGATAATACCCTTCACTCCAGTTTTCAGGTTCCTAAACCCATCACTAAACCTGACTTGGAAAACAAACGCAGAGCGATGCAGATATCTCTTTCGCTGGATCTTAATTTAATATTGGATTGGGGCGCCAAAAATCTCGCCATTTTAATGCATCCAAAACACAATCATGTTCCTTGTCGCGAAAAGAGTCATCAAATACTCATCCTCTACTTATGAGCGGCCAAGTTTTACAGAGCAAAGACACCTTCAATCTTGTGAGCGTCACATTTGAAAGTAACCTTAACTGGCATAAACACAAGTATTTAAGTCCCGTGTCAACAAACTCCCTCTTACCTCGCTTAAGACACCCACGGTACGTTAGTATTTAGGCTTTGAGCCTTCGTGGTTTGTTCAAAGATAAAAAATATATATATATTACATTAAATAAATTATCAAAAAACTATCACGTCACATCTACTCAAATAACAATTATAAATCACTTACCAATTTTTGATGGAAATAGTGTCTCGTCATCCAACTGATCCTGCACCCACGTCATAAGATAATCGATATATTTCGGCGCCGAGCACTTTATTGGCTTTTTGACAGTATGCCCATCGGCCCAATGGTATTCATATTTGGGTCCGGCGGACATTATTGGACAGCTGTCTTCGGTACAAAACTCTGTTATGGTGCCATATAGCATGTTGATTTGGTTAAAAAATCGACAGCTAAAAAGTACACAAAAATTCTTTTAAGAGGATGCCGCGTACGTTAAATTGAGCTAAAACGCGATTCGCTGCCGTTTTTAAATATTTGTTTTGGAAAAAGTCGTATATAGAAAAGTTTCTTTAAATGATCCAAAGATTATCGGAAAGTTAATTGATTTTTGGTAATGTAAATAATTAACACATGAAATTTCCCAAAATTACAAAACCGTAAAAATAACCAACTTTCCGATAATATTATTGGATAATTTAAAGAAACTTTTTCTATATACGACTTTTTCCCAAAAAATATTTGATAACGGCAGCGAATCGTGTTTTAGCTCAATTTGACGTGCTACGGCATCCTCTTAACGGTGCCAGTGTCGAGTTATTAAATCCAGGGTGGCCATTTGAAAACGAAAAGCGCCAATTTTTGCACTCCAAGTCACTGGGCCAGTAATGACATTGATTTTATATAAAATTACACTTCTACCACGAATATTCATACCGCCATATATGGGAGCGGCGCTTTTAACCTAGCCTGTCAATGTCAAATGTTTTAGGTGTCGGACTGGGCAAACGCGCCACTTTTTGTCAGGCAAGTTTACCACAATGTTTTACATGCAATTTTTAAACATTTTGCCGAAAATTGTAAGGGTTATAGTTACGAAATCCGCCCGACAAACATACCCAAAACATGTACATGAGTCTTATGGTTTTGTGACTGTCACACTTACGATTTTTGGCACAGTTTTTAAAAATTGCATGTAAAACATTGTGGTAAACTTGTCCGACAAAAAAATAAAAACGCGAGCGTCCAGTCTGACACCCGATGGGTTAAAAACCCGCTTCCAAATATGGCGGTATGAATATTCGTGGTAGACTCGTCAAAAGGAACCACCCTAAAAGATTTTAAGTCTTATTATCATGAAGCCAATTTCAATATTGGACCAGGGACTATAAGGAAAACCGCTCCAACACGTCCTTCTTGATTTTAGGGAAACATTTTTTGCCACTTTTACCCCTGAACTACAACCCTACAGCAGGGTGGGATTTACTCCCAAAATCTTAAATAGAAATAGGGTCAAGTGATACCTTATTTTAAAAGTCTTTAGATCCTGATTACAAGAGCTAAGTTTGAAGTCTCTGCTATTATTTCTGTTGATATGACAGCTTGTCAAAATTTTGATTTTTATTTTTTTTATTCTATACTATTAAGTTACCTCTAAGAACAAGCGACTTTAAACTAAGGGGATTTGATAGAGGTTTAACGATCTTTAAAATGTTATCAGTTAGTCTTTCTGGCGAGAGTGTAACTCACCCCTAAAATTAAAGGGTAAATCACGAAACCTCGCCAGAAAAATTAGTATCTAATTTTGAAGATCGTATAATCCTCATAATTAGGGAATTGAATCCCGCACCAAAACTTCAGATCCCGCGGAAACTCAAGAATGCGGCATTGTACACAATATATATATATATATATATATATATATATATATATATATATATATATATATATATATATATATATATAACTTTTGTAATAAACCTATTAAACATGCTAATTGCTAAGAAAAAGTCATAAACAAACTATGGTAGATGCAAAAAGTTTTTATTTCATATACAAAAATACAAAATACATTAGTTAGTGGTTTACTTAAACTTAGTTTAGTTAGTTTAGTTGTGGTAAACTTAGTTTAAAGATCAATTGTCAACTTTACCTAGTCGCATTGATTTTGAAAGTATTTTCGGAGAAAAGATAACATATCCAAGGTATCATCTTTTAAGTTTGATCTTAGTTTATTGCAAATATATCCTGCAGCTGAAAACGCACGCTCAGCCTCGACACTTGTCAGCGGAATAGACTTTACACAGATGTAAACGGCTTCCAAGTATATACCTTGATTCCCTCCGCATTCAAAAAGGGTCATTTCATGTTTTAGTAAGTGGTCAAGTGATACTCGTGCTCGTACAGTCATAGGAGAAGCCTTTGATTCTGATACCCAGGCAGTACGAAGACTACGATTCAATTCCTCTTCTAAATTTAGTGCCGATGGTTCACGTTACGGAATTTTAATATTGAATCCCGCAGATCCCGCACGGAAAATCCTGCAATGTTGATCCCGCAGAAACTTAGAGGGATCCCGCATTTGAGGGATCCTTTGTTTGCGAGATTGGATTCCCTACTCATAATATCCCCTTAGTTTAAGTTAAAAGTTGCTTGCTCTTACAGGTTATTTAATATATATACAATAGGTTTGTTCCAGCAGAATGTTGGAAACATGTTAGCAACAATCGTAAAACGCAGAAATTGTTACAAACATTGGTTAGAAATGTTAGAAACAGTTTTCTGCTGGAACGAAAAATAAACAAGGCGTGCATACTGCTTATACGTCAATACAAGAAAGGTTATGTTAAAAATTGTCTGTTTGAAGAAAGTTTGCAAACTTTTCAAACAGTTTTCAACATGTTTCCAACATCTTAAAACTACTGCTGGAACAACAAACAAGTGAATAATGTTAGAAACATGGCACTGCTGGAACGACTAATTTCACGTGCGCAGAATCCGAACGGTTGCAAACATTTCTATTAAAACAACAAAAATCAAAATTTTGACAAGCTATCATATCAACAGATATAATAGCCTCGACTTCAAACTTGGCAGTGGTAATCAGGGACGAAAGACCTTTAAAATTAAGTACCACTTGACCCCCTTTCTATTTAAAATTTTAAGGGTTAGGCTCGCCCCTTCTAAAGGTTTGCAGTTTAGGGGGTGAAAGTGGCTAAAAATGTTTCTCCCTAAAATGAAAAATTGACGTCTCCAAGGGTTTTTCTTAAATGACCCAGGAAGCCGAAATTAGCTGTTTCAAAACGAAATTTAATCAATCCGTGGCCAACTATTTTTTTTTGTTAGTTTTGCTGTTTAGAACAACGCAAAATATTAAGTGTTATATATTGTTACAATCGCAAGAAAAAATCAGTTTTTTAAGATAAGATATAATCAAGTTTGGATTATATCTAGGGATATAATCCCGGATTTTCGGGATCAATAAATAAATTTCATTTTTTAAAATAAATATTTATATATAACAATTTATCGAGTTATCAATGCCAATAAAAATAAAAAATCAGCCATTTTTATTTCCCAGTTGAATTAAGTCAGGTTTATGCGATCTTAATTGAAGAAAGTCATGTAAAGTAACACTGCGCATCACGCAAGTTATTAGTATTTTGCATGGAAATAGGTTTATTTAAAGTATATTTTGAGATATTTTACTTATTATTATTTATAGGGTTTATTATTGCCTTAAGTTTGTTGTATTGTATAACAAATTACAAATGTTTTATTTATTGTGATCAATTAGAGAATATGAGAGGTTATGACAATGTTGTAGAAATACAGTTTTGTTTTTATTTTTAAAGATACCTCAATAGTAGTAGAAATGTGTTCATCAAAAAGTTTGTGTCAAGTTGCTTTTTTTATATTAAGATTAATTTGTGTTTTTGTTTCAAAACCTCTTTTTGTTCAGATTTTCTTTTCTATTCCTACAGAAATTAAAAAAATAAAATTTGATTTTTGAGTATTTTCGCATTTTTTGTACTCTACCCTCAAACCCTGGATCCCGGGATTGGAAAAAAAGGCTCGGCATTATATCCTCTAGTTATATCTCAAAAACAAAAACATTCCTATTTATTTTAGTAATAATTTACAAACCGGACGCCTCGCCGATTTTAATAAAATTTGGTATACGGGGGCTTTTTTGGAGCGCTGATTACGAATCTAAAAGAAGTTTTAGTCGGACTCGTTTCGTTCTCGAGAACATCATCAGACTCGATAACCAAAACTAACCTGAATTCACTATTTCCCCCTTCTTTTTGCACTTAATAGTCCATTAAAGCTTAATTGGTACTTAATATTTGATTTTCACCTTTAAAAACACCATTTTTCTTTTTATTTTACCCATTTTTTCCATAAAATTGACGCAAGGCTACTGCGATTAAAGGTGAAGCTTTACAATCTTATGGAAAGAATGATTAAAATAAGTAGAAAAATGAGGTTTTTAGAGGTGGAATTCAAATATTAAGTACCAATTTAGCAGAAAACTCAAAAATTAAGTGCAAAAAGAAGGAGGAAACAGTGAATTTAGGTTAGTTTTGATTATTAAGTCTGATAATGAATATCTCTCTCTCTCTCTCTTTATTTTTTTTTCTTGGTTTTGGTCCCTTCAGGTCCAATCCACCACTCTCCCCCTTCCGGACTATGCTTTTCAGGGCTTCGTCGGCGGAAAATCTGAGGATAATCGAGCTCGTAGCTCCCAGAAATTCCAAAAGAAAACAAAAATAATTCTACAATCGATGCAATGCATAAATTGTCGGCTGTCAAACCAAGACCTGCTACTGGTGTTACGTATAACCTTCACTTTCACTACTGACAGTTCCCATGGCACGCCCATCTATTTCCCGCCATTTTGAGAAATACCTCGTGTTCACCACCAAACAGGATACCATCAGCTTATAGGAATCTTCGCTCACAGCGCTTAGATTTGAGAAGAAAGATGCCGTCAATTTAGCGTAGAATCTTTCCTTGATCCCCGAAAGGTAAAAAACGTTCGTTACGGCACCTCTAACCGCCACTCCGGGAAGAACTTTGTAGTCCTTTACGCACGTCCGCACTGTCCGGAGGTCAAACAAAGAAGCTCCATCACGCTGGAACCCGCTTTAGAAAAAACCTAATTTTTTTAGCTCATTTATAACTACAAACGCTACAAATGATTGTAGTAAAGTTTATTTGTTTGTAGTACCAATAATTACGCAGCTAACCTAATAAATGTTGTTCTAAGCCAGAAAAAAAAATAAAACTGCGTTAAAAATTTTGGAATACACTCAAAATTGTTTGTAGTTTATTGTAGCGACGAAAAAAATTCTTAATCCCATACAAGTCAAAAAATTTTTATCCGTTACCTTGCCATGGGAAGACAAAACAATTGTTCAAAACTTTTTTTATCTCATTTATAACTACAAACGCTACAAATGATTGTAGTAAAGTTTATTTTTTGTAGTACCAATAATTACGCAGCTAACCTAATAAATGTTGTTCTAAGCCAGAAAAAAAAATAAAACTGCGTTAAAAATTTTGGAATACACTTAAAATTGTTTGTAGTTTATTGTAGCGACGAAAAAAAATTCTTAATCCCATACAAGTCAAAAATTTTTTAAACATAACATAGCCATGGGAAGACAAAACAATTGTTCAAAACTTTTTTATCTCATTTATAACTACAAACGCTACAAATGATTGTAGTAAAGTTTATTTTTTGTAGTACCAATAATTACGCAGCTAACCTAATAAATGTTGTTCTAAGCCAGAAAAAAAAATAAAACTGCGTTAAAAATTTTGGAATACACTCAAAATTGTTTGTAGTTTATTGTAGCGACGAAAAAAAATTCTTAATCCCATACAAGTCAAAAAAATTTTAAACATAACATAGCCATGGGAAGACAAAACAATTGTTCAAAACTTTTTTATCTCATTTATAACTACAAACGCTACAAATGATTGTAGTAAAGTTTATTTTTTGTAGTACCAATAATTACGCAGCTAACCTAATAAATGTTGTTCTAAGCCAGAAAAAAAATAAAACTGCGTTAAAAATTTTGGAATACACTTAAAATTGTTTGTAGTTTATTGTAGCGACGAAAAAAAAATTCTTAATCCCATACAAGTCAAAAAATTTTAAACATAACATAGCCATGGGAAGACAAAACAATTGTTCAAAACTTTTTTATCTCATTTATAACTACAAACGCTACAAATGATTGTAGTAAAGTTTATTTTTTGTAGTACCAATAATTACGCAGCTAACCTAATAAATGTTGTTCTAAGCCAGAAAAAAAAATAAAACTGCGTTAAAAATTTTGGAATACACTTAAAATTGTTTGTAGTTTATTGTAGCGACGAAAAAAATTCTTAATCCCATACAAGTCAAAAAATTTTTAAACATAACATAGCCATGGGAAGACAAAACAATTGTTCAAAACTTTTTTATCTCATTTATAACTACAAACGCTACAAATGATTGTAGTAAAGTTTATTTTTTGTAGTACCAATAATTACGCAGCTAACCTAATAAATGTTGTTCTAAGCCAGAAAAAAAAAATAAAACTGCGTTAAAAATTTTGGAATACACTCAAAATTGTTTGTAGTTTATTGTAGCGACAGAAAAAAATTCTTAATCCCATACAAGTCAAAAAATTTTTAAACATAACATAGCCATGGGAAGACAAAACAATTGTTCAAAACTTTTTTATCTCATTTATAACTACAAACGCTACAAATGATTGTAGTAAAGTTTATTTTTTGTAGTACCAATAATTACGCAGCTAACCTAATAAATGTTGTTCTAAGCCAGAAAAAAAAATAAAACTGCGTTAAAAATTTTGGAATACACTCAAAATTGTTTGTAGTTTATTGTAGCGACAGAAAAAAATTCTTAATCCCATACAAGTCAAAAAATTTTTAAACATAACATAGCCATGGGAAGACAAAACAATTGTTCAAAACTTTTTTATCTCATTTATAACTACAAACGCTACAAATGATTGTAGTAAAGTTTATTTTTTGTAGTACCAATAATTACGCAGCTAACCTAATAAATGTTGTTCTAAGCCAGAAAAAAATAAAACTGCGTTAAAAATTTTGGAATACACTTAAAATTGTTTGTAGTTTATTGTAGCGACGAAAAAAAATTCTTAATCCCATACAAGTCAAAAAATTTTTAAACATAACATAGCCATGGGAAGACAAAACAATTGTTCAAAACTTTTTTATCTCATTTATAACTACAAACGCTACAAATGATTGTAGTAAAGTTTATTTTTTGTAGTACCAATAATTACGCAGCTAACCTAATAAATGTTGTTCTAAGCCAGAAAAAAAAATAAAACTGCGTTAAAAATTTTGGAATACACTTAAAATTGTTTGTAGTTTATTGTAGCGACGAAAAAAAATTCTTAATCCCATACAAGTCAAAAAATTTTTAAACATAACATAGCCATGGGAAGACAAAACAATTGTTCAAAACTTTTTTTATCTCATTTATAACTACAAACGCTACAAATGATTGTAGTAAAGTTTATTTTTTGTAGTACCAATAATTACGCAGCTAACCTAATAAATGTTGTTCTAAGCCAGAAAAAAAATAAAACTGCGTTAAAAATTTTGGAATACACTCAAAATTGTTTGTAGTTTATTGTAGCGACGAAAAAAAATTCTTAATCCCATACAAGTCAAAAAATTTTTAAACATAACATAGCCATGGGAAGACAAAACAATTGTTCAAAACTTTTTTATCTCATTTATAACTACAAACGCTACAAATGATTGTAGTAAAGTTTATTTGTTTGTAGTACCAATAATTACGCAGCTAACCTAATAAATGTTGTTCTAAGCCAGAAAAAAAAATAAAACTGCGTTAAAAATTTTGGAATACACTCAAAATTGTTTGTAGTTTATTGTAGCGACGAAAAAAATTCTTAATCCCATACAAGTCAAAAATTTTTTAAACATAACATAGCCATGGGAAGACAAAACAATTGTTCAAAACTTTTTTATCTCATTTATAACTACAAACGCTACAAATGATTGTAGTAAAGTTTATTTTTTTGTAGTACCAATAATTACGCAGCTAACCTAATAAATGTTGTTCTAAGCCAGAAAAAAAAATAAAACTGCGTTAAAAATTTTGGAATACACTTAAAATTGTTTGTAGTTTATTGTAGCGACGAAAAAAAATTCTTAATCCCATACAAGTCAAAAAATTTTTAAACATAACATAGCCATGGGAAGACAAAACAATTGTTCAAAACTTTTTTATCTCATTTATAACTACAAACGCTACTAATGATTGTAGTAAAGTTTATTTGTTTGTAGTACCAATAATTACGCAGCTAACCTAATAAATGTTGTTCTAAGCCAGAAAAAAAATAAAACTGCGTTAAAAACTTTTGGAATACACTCTAAATTGATAGTGTTACTTGTGCACTATTTTTTTCTATTATTTTTACATTTTTCAGTACAGTTCAGCTTGTTGACAACTTAGAAAACTACTTTTCTGCTATGATAATTTTTGGACTTCCTTCTAAAAATATTCTTTTCTAAAATTTTATCGAATAATTAATTTCTATTTATTTTTACATTATTAATAATTTTTGTACTAAATAATCCATGCAAGAAAAAATATATATTCATGTTTCAAATATGCGGCTCTTAATTTAATACAATAAGATAATAATTAATGGCTCTATTTAAGGATATTCATTCACACTGTGAAACATCAGTTATTGTTTTGGCGATTACTTTTTATTTTATGGTTTTTTGTTTGTAGCATAAAACGCGTATGAGGCGTATGTGATTTAAGCATCTCGTATTACTATTTGGTAATTTCATATAGCTTATTGGCAATAAAAATATTATCTGCAGTAAAAAGCTCATTCCTGTATTTGCTTTTCTCAAATTATAAATAAACGGTTAATATATTTTATTTGTTTACTTTTTACTTTTTACAATTCATTTATTTTTTGTAGTACCAATAATTACGCAGCTAACCTAATAAATGTTGTTCTAAGCCAGAAAAAAAATAAAACTGCGTTAAAAATTTTGGAATACACTTAAAATTGTTTGTAGTTTATTGTAGCGACGAAAAAAAATTCTTAATCCCATACAAGTCAAAAATTTTTTAAACATAACATAGCCATGGGAAGACAAAACAATTGTTCAAAACTTTTTTATCTCATTTATAACTACAAACGCTACAAATGATTGTAGTAAAGTTTATTTTTTTGTAGTACCAATAATTACGCAGCTAACCTAATAAATGTTGTTCTAAGCCAGAAAAAAAATAAAACTGCGTTAAAAATTTTGGAATACACTCAAAATTGTTTGTAGTTTATTGTAGCGACGAAAAAAAATTCTTAATCCCATACAAGTCAAAAAATTTTTAAACATAACATAGCCATGGGAAGACAAAACAATTGTTCAAAACTTTTTTATCTCATTTATAACTACAAACGCTACAAATGATTGTAGTAAAGTTTATTTTTTGTAGTACCAATAATTACGCAGCTAACCTAATAAATGTTGTTCTAAGCCAGAAAAAAAAATAAAACTGCGTTAAAAATTTTGGAATACACTCAAAATTGTTTGTAGTTTATTGTAGCGACGAAAAAAATTCTTAATCCCATACAAGTCAAAAAATTTTTAAACATAACATAGCCATGGGAAGACAAAACAATTGTTCAAAACTTTTTTATCTCATTTATAACTACAAACGCTACAAATGATTGTAGTAAAGTTTATTTTTTGTAGTACCAATAATTACGCAGCTAACCTAATAAATGTTGTTCTAAGCCAGAAAAAAAAATAAAACTGCGTTAAAAATTTTGGAATACACTCAAAATTGTTTGTAGTTTATTGTAGCGACGAAAAAAATTCTTAATCCCATACAAGTCAAAAATATTTAAACATAACATAGCCATGGGAAGACAAAACAATTGTTCAAAACTTTTTTATCTCATTTATAACTACAAACACTACTAATGATTGTAGTAAAGTTTATTTTTTGTAGTACCAATAATTACGCAGCTAACCTAATAAATGTTGTTCTAAGCCAGAAAAAAAATAAAACTGCGTTAAAAATTTTGAAATACACTCAAAATTGTTTGTAGTTTATTGTAGCGACGAAAAAAAATTCTTAATCCCATACAAGTCAAAAAATATTTAAACATAACATAGCCATGGGAAGACAAAACAATTGTTCAAAACACACACACACACACACACACACAAAATGAACTATACTACATTTAATGGAATAGTTTAGTTTTCGAGCAAGTTTTTTGACTTCCCACAGCTATGGTATTTTTATTTATTTATTTATTATAATTTTTGACTAATTAAGGAATAAGATTTTTTTCGCAGTATTATTTAGTTTCTCTATAATTATAGATTAACGCTGAAAATACCGTTGCTTTTTTGTAGTACATATCTCAGTTTATAATTGATCAGCATCATACTTAAACGAAATATGTCTATTTGATAACAGGGCGGTTTTGTGTTATTAGGTTAGCTGCGTAATTATTGGTACTACAAAAAATAAACTTTACTACAATCATTTGTAGCGTTTGTAGTTATAAATGAGATAAAAAAAGTTTTGAACAATTGTTTTGTCTTCCCATGGCTATGTTATGTTTAAAAATTTTTTGACTTGTATGGGATTAAGAATTTTTTTTCGTCGCTACAATAAACTACAAACAATTTTGAGTGTATTCCAAAATTTTTAACGCAGTTTTATTTTTTTTTCTGGCTTAGAACAACATTTATTAGGTTAGCTGCGTAATTATTGGTACTACAAAAATAAACTTTACTACAATCATTTGTAGCGTTTGTAGTTATAAATGAGATAAAAAAGTTTTGAACAATTGTTTTGTCTTCCCATGGCTATGTTATGTTTAAAAATTTTTTGACTTGTATGGGATTAAGAATTTTTTTTTCGTCGCTACAATAAACTACAAACAATTTTAAGTGTATTCCAAAATTTTTAACGCAGTTTTATTTTTTTTTCTGGCTTAGAACAACATTTATTAGGTTAGCTGCGTAATTATTGGTACTACAAAAAATAAACTTTACTACAATCATTTGTAGCGTTTGTAGTTATAAATGAGATAAAAAAGTTTTGAACAATTGTTTTGTCTTCCCATGGCAAGGTAACGGATAAAAATTTTTTGACTTGTATGGGATTAAGAATTTTTTTCGTCGCTACAATAAACTACAAACAATTTTGAGTGTATTCCAAAATTTTTAACGCAGTTTTATTTTTTTTCTGGCTTAGAACAGCATTTATTAGGTTAGCTGCGTAATTATTGGTACTACAAACAAATAAACTTTACTACAATCATTTGTAGCGTTTGTAGTTATAAATGAGATAAAAAAGTTTTGAACAATTGTTTTGTCTTCCCATGGCTATGTTATGTTTAAAAATTTTTTGACTTGTATGGGATTAAGAATTTTTTTTCGTCGCTACAATAAACTACAAACAATTTTGAGTGTATTCCAAAATTTTTAACGCAGTTTTATTTTTTTCTGGCTTAGAACAACATTTATTAGGTTAGCTGCGTAATTATTGGTACTACAAAAAATAAACTTTACTACAATCATTTGTAGCGTTTGTAGTTATAAATGAGATAAAAAGTTTTGAACAATTGTTTTGTCTTCCCATGGCTATGTTATGTTTAAAAATTTTTGACTTGTATGGGATTAAGAATTTTTTTCGTCGCTACAATAAACTACAAACAATTTTGAGTGTATTCCAAAATTTTTAACGCAGTTTTATTTTTTTTCTGGCTTAGAACAGCATTTATTAGGTTAGCTGCGCAATTATTGGTACTACAAACAAATAAACTTTACTACAATCATTTGTAGCGTTTGTAGTTATAAATGAGATAAAGAAAGTTTTGAACAATTGTTTTGTCTTCCCATGGCTATGTTATGTTTAAAAATTTTTTGACTTGTATGGGATTAAGAATTTTTTTTTCGTCGCTACAATAAACTACAAACAATTTTGAGTGTATTCCAAAATTTTTAACGCAGTTTTATTTTTTTTTCTGGCTTAGAACAACATTTATTAGGTTAGCTGCGTAATTATTGGTACTACAAAAAATAAACTTTACTACAATCATTTGTAGCGTTTGTAGTTATAAATGAGATAAAAAAGTTTTGAACAATTGTTTTGTCTTCCCATGGCAATGTTATGTTTAAAAATTTTTTGACTTGTATGGGATTAAGAATTTTTTTTCGTCGCTACAATAAACTACAAACAATTTTGAGTGTATTCCAAAATTTTTAACGCAGTTTTATTTTTTTTTCTGGCTTAGAACAACATTTATTAGGTTAGCTGCGTAATTATTGGTACTACAAAAAATAAACTTTACTACAATCATTTGTAGCGTTTGTAGTTATAAATGAGATAAAAAAGTTTTGAACAATTGTTTTGTCTTCCCATGGCTATGTTATGTTTAAAAATTTTTGACTTGTATGGGATTAAGAATTTTTTTTCGTCGCTACAATAAACTACAAACAATTTTAAGTGTATTCCAAAATTTTTAACGCAGTTTTATTTTTTTCTGGCTTAGAACAACATTTATTAGGTTAGCTGCGTAATTATTGGTACTACAAAAAAATAAACTTTACTACAATCATTTGTAGCGTTTGTAGTTATAAATGAGATAAAAAAGTTTTGAACAATTGTTTTGTCTTCCCATGGCTATGTTATGTTTAAAAATTTTTTGACTTGTATGGGATTAAGAATTTTTTTCGTCGCTACAATAAACTACAAACAATTTTGAGTGTATTCCAAAATTTTTAACGCAGTTTTATTTTTTTTTCTGGCTTAGAACAACATTTATTAGGTTAGCTGCGTAATTATTGGTACTACAAAAAAATAAACTTTACTACAATCATTTGTAGCGTTTGTAGTTATAAATGAGATAAAAAAGTTTTGAACAATTGTTTTGTCTTCCCATGGCAAGGTAACGGATAAAAATTTTTTGACTTGTATGGGATTAAGAATTTTTTTCGTCGCTACAATAAACTACAAACAATTTTGAGTGTATTCCAAAATTTTTAACGCAGTTTTATTTTTTTTCTGGCTTAGAACAACATTTATTAGGTTAGCTGCGTAATTATTGGTACTACAAAAATAAACTTTACTACAATCATTTGTAGCGTTTGTAGTTATAAATGAGATAAAAAAGTTTTGAACAATTGTTTTGTCTTCCCATGGCAAGGTAACGGATAAAAATTTTTTGACTTGTATGGGATTAAGAATTTTTTTCGTCGCTACAATAAACTACAAACAATTTTGAGTGTATTCCAAAATTTTTAACGCAGTTTTATTTTTTTTTCTGGCTTAGAACAACATTTATTAGGTTAGCTGCGTAATTATTGGTACTACAAAAAATAAACTTTACTACAATCATTTGTAGCGTTTGTAGTTATAAATGAGATAAAAAAGTTTTGAACAATTGTTTTGTCTTCCCATGGCAAGGTAACGGATAAACATTTTTTGACTTGTATGGGATTAAGAATTTTTTTCGTCGCTACAATAAACTACAAACAATTTTGAGTGTATTCCAAAATTTTTAACGCAGTTTTATTTTTTTTCTGTCTTAGAACAACATTTATTAGGTTAGCTGCGTAATTATTGGTACTACAAACAAATAAACTTTACTACAATCATTTGTAGCGTTTGTAGTTATAAATGAGCTAAAAAATTAGGTTTTTTTCTAAAGCGGGTTCCAGCGTGATGGAGCTAAACAAAGAGTCCCCATAATGAATATCTCGAGAACTAAACGAGTCCGACTAAAATTCTTTCAGATTCGTAATCAGCGCCCCAAAACCCCCTTATACCAAATTTCATTAAAATCATCGAGGCGTCCGGTCTATAAATAATTACCTTTATATAAGTACACCACTTTTATAGTGTTTTTTTAACCTACTACGTAATACCTTAAGGTCGAGATGATGTAACTAAAATTTCGACATTTTGGCCAACTTGGATATTATAAAAGGTACTTACTATTTACAGCAACCCACTCATTTAAATCTTCCCCTTCAGGCAACATCACAGCTAAGCGTAGATTTCCCGAGCCCAATGTAGCCGCAGCATGTTTCATCAGTTCATATTGATGGGTACCTTCAGGTATATTCTTTTGGGTTTAAAGGTTTTGATGAACGGCTTCCACTGTTAGAGAAATATTTTATTATTTACTTTTAAAAAATTATTTAAGTTTTAGCTGTCAAAATCAATACCTCAGTATTGGTCCAGAATAAAATGTTTTCAAAAACTAACCAATTAATAAGGTGTATCATCGTGCCAATAAAAAAACGGAGACAACAAAATCTAGTTTTATTTCCTGGGTAGCTTTCCAGTGACGAAAAGTTTGTGCGTCACGCTCCAGGGCTTGAAGCTCTTGAACTGCTCTAAAAAGTTAGTCACTGGAACGCATCCTTAGACAAGGAAAGAGAGTTGTATTACAGTTTATTAGTTTCTGCCACTTTTTATGCGGGTTAATATACCCGTTGAATATTTTTTATATTTTTGTGATTCTGAGCGTATATAAACAAAGGATTTTTAATTGTATTCCGTATGAATCATAGATAACCTACATTTAGATCCGCAGAGGCAAAGAAGCATTTTCGGATTTTTACGACCTCGCGCAATGGGTGGACGAACATGCGCACTTAAATGCAGTGGCAAAATACAAAAACCGGCATCCCGTACCCTTCGTCCGCGGTCTGACCATAACGCACATTAGCTACCGTACTTCGAACAGAAAACCAGGACGCGGTCAAAACATTCTTTCCTATAATGCGAATAGTTTGTTTGGGTCCGGGTGCGTTTACCCTCAACTGGCTTGCGTACAAACCGGTTTTTCGCCCATGAAATGTAACTTTTGTTTCGCGCAGGTTATAACAATAGCAATCCATCGAGATCACTGGTATAAATGTATGTATGCAATAAAATAAATAAAGATTTAATTAAAATATATAGACAATATTACAAGATTTTACCATTTCTTGTTGTTTGAATTTTATCTTTAGTTAAATACACATACTTATGTTAAAAACGAGAAGAGGCAGGAATCCCCTCCCTTGTCTTCCCGCCGAGAGACCTCAAGTGGCTTTCGACAGTATAACAATTTACCTTTTTGTTTGAATTTAAGTTTTTTTGTGCAGTATCCAATTTAACCATGAAAAATCCTAACCAAAAGCTAGGTTAGAATACATCCTCAGCTGTATAGAAAATCGTTCGCGGTAAATAAAAATTCCGAACTAATAAATAACTCGACATGCGCTTTAAAACAATTCTAAACCAGTTCGGTTCTGGTTCAGAATCAGTTCTTTACTAGACGCGCGAACAAAGCTAATAATGCTTCTTCATAGGTAAATGGCTGTCCAGTAAGTCGAGATTATAAACATTTTTTTTCATTCTATGTATACATTTTTGCCAAAGGTGATTCCTTGATCTTTTTCTAAAAAAAAGGTATACCTTAACTGAATCGATATCTTGGACCGGTTTTCATAAAATCGCATCTTAAGTCAGACATACTAGCATTTTGTATGTAATAAAAAAACAATTTTTGTAAGAAAATCAATAAAATATGGTAATAGCATTGAAATTTATTTAGAAAAACGTGAATCTTCAAAGTTATCTTGGTAAAAAGAAATAATTATAAATTCTTATTCCCAGTTTTACAATTGCGAGTTCAGTTTCGGTTTAGCTAAACTTAACTGTTGCATGAACCTATCCATTTAAAATATATTGCTATCACTTTTGGCATTTACTTGAGAGCAATATATTTTTAATGGACTGGTTCTTTCAGTTGAGTTCAACTAAACCTAAACTCGTAATTGTAAATTGGGCATTAATGTTAAATGTCGATGATAAATAATTGCTACTGCCCACGAACAGCTTGGGGAAACCACTGTCCCTCTGCTTCCCTGTAATCCAAACATGGGTAATTTTCTAGAAACCTGCGGCAACTCCGATTTTAACGAAATTTGGTATACGGGGTTTTTGGGGCGCTGATCACGAATCTAAAAGAATTTTTGGCGGAAACCTTTCGTTCTCGAGATATTCATCATCAAAGTTCAAATTTGAGCTAAGCTTATTTTCACTATATTCCCCCTTCTTTTTGCATCACAATTCCTGATTTAAAGCTAAAGTGTCACAAAATATTTGATTTTCACCTTTAAAACCTCGTTTTTCTACGTTTTTTACATTATTTTTGCATTAAATTGCGTGGCTTTTCTTTGATAATGCGGCAACCATACATATACATAGGGCTTCATGGCACACTGGGACTGAAATGATTCAAAGTATAGCTATTGAATTTAATGCAAAAATAATGTAAAATACGTAAAAAAGGGTTTTTAAAGGTGAAAATCAAATATTGTGTGCCACTTAAGCTTTAAATTAAGAATGTGTGCAAAAGAAGGAAAATATTGTAAAAATAGGACTAACTTAAATTTCGAGTCTGATGATGAATATCTCAAGAACGAAACGTTTAAGCCAAAGATTCGGTAATTTTCTAGAAACCTGCGGCAACTCCGATTTTAACGAAATTTTGTATACGGGGGTTTTGGGGCGCTGATCACGAATCTGAAAGATTTTTGGCGGAAACGTTTCGTTCTCGAGATATATATATATAAATTTGAACTAAGCTTATTTTCACTATATTCCCCCTTCTTTTGCACACAATTCTTGTTTTCAAGCTAAAGTGGCATACAATATTTGATTTTCACCTTTAAAACCCCGTTTTTCTACGTTTTTACATTATTTTTGCATTAAATTGCGTGGCTTTTCTTTGATATTATGGCAAATAATACATACACATAGGGCTTCATGGCACTCTGGGATTAAAATGATTCAAAGTAGGTATAGCTATGCAATTTAATGCAAAAATAATGTAAAATACGTAAAAACGGGATTTTAAAAGGTGAAAATCAAATATTGTGTGCCACTTTAGCTTTAAATCAAGAATTGTCTGCAAAAGAAGGGGGAATATTGTAAAAATGGGATTGTTTAAATTTCAAGTCTGATGATGAATATCTCAAGAACAAAACGTTTCCGCCAAAAATTCTTTCAGATTCGTGATCAGCGCCCTAAAACCCCCGTATACCAAATTTCGTCAAAATCGGAGTTGCCGCAAGTTTCTAGAAAATTACCAAAAATTCTTTCAGTTTTGTGATCAGCGCCCCAAAAACCCCGTATACCAAATTTCGTCAAAATCGGAGTTGCCGCAGGTTTCTAGAAAATTACCAAACTTTTGTAAAACCTTTTAAAAGGTGACATAATACACAGGGTGTTTCATTTAACAAAAAAGTTTTCCTTTTCATTTTTCTTAAGTTTTTGATTTTCATTTGTTTCTTTTGTTATGCTGCAAAGATAATAAATTAAAAGTATTGAACTTTTATACAAGAGGTGTTTTTTTTCTGTTTTTCTTAGTTATTGTTAAAAGTGGGTGGCAAAATATAAATGAAAACCCTGTAGGTTATATGGAAATCACCTAATGAAAATTATATGTTAATTATTAGAAATCATTTAAAATTTTTAGAAAGCTAACTGACCCTGTATGTATTATGTAGTAAAGTTATTAATCTACCTAAATCTTTTTAAATTAACCTATTTCTTTTTGGTAAATTATTTAAACAAAAATCATTACAACAAAAAAATAGGCAAGCTAGTTTGGGTATTGTTATCTGTAATGACACAAAGCAATAAATAACACTTTGTTGGTCAGTCCTTAATCATGTAATCAAATCAGTGAAGATCATGATGGAAAATCAATCCAGGTAAACTATGAAAATAATAAAATCAATGACAACTTGGTTTTATTTTAGGAATGATTACTACACTAAAAATAGCTACTGAATTTTCCTTTTTACGGTACATTTACTAGTGACTCATACTTACAATAGAAAGCTCATGATTTGGTTGTTTCAAAGAATCACTTAAAAATACGTAAACACTGCAAATAATACTACCGTTTTTAAATATTAAGAAAGTATTTCACAACAAAAACTTGATTTTCTTTAACAAAATCAATGACCTTTCTCTCAGATGTTCAATTGTTTTGATGTCATTTGGCAAAAAATATATACGTCACTTGAAAACTCAATGAATAAACCCAAGATTTTTCTTACTAATCTATCTTTGTTTAGTTCTTATGTAAGGTTAAATGTGAAACCGAGAAAGAAGCGGTGACGTACGTTTAAATTATGTGGTCGAAGCGTTGATGATTTCCTATGGGTTAGAGCCACTTTATGGAATTATCCGTGGAACGTGCTGGCTAAATAGGCGTGTGATGAAGGCATAAGCCTACAAATTGAAATAACAACATAGCCTCTCTTTTAGGTATACTTTTAAATTTTTTAATGTGTATTGTAATTTTGTCTATTTTAATTATTAAGAACTAATTTTTAAGTTAGAGGTATTTATGTAATTTCCAACAACATGATTAAATCAACGCAAAGGGGCTTCTACGATTTAAATGTGCATGAATCTTGTTTTCCGAAATGAAACTCTTAAAAAAACATTGGAGACTTTATATAACTTCGGTAAGTACATAAGAAACCAAATAAAAAGCCCCGATAATCTTAAATCCAAATAACAAGTATTCACAATTTTTTCGGTATTTATTTACACATCGCCGATTTTATTGAAATTTGGTATATGGGGGTTTTTAGGGGCGCTGATCACGAATCTGACATAATTTTTGGTTGGAAACATTTCGTTTTTCGAGATATCCATCATCAAACTTGGTATTTGAACTAACCTCATTTTTATTATTTTACCCCTTCTTTTTGCACACAATTCTTGATTTTAAGTTAAAGTAGTATATTTACCTTTTGAAACCTCATTTTTTACGTATTTTACACTTTTTTTTTGGTAGATGCGCTAAGAGCAGTGTCTGCATGGCTTGCTGCGTTCTTAAAGGAAACCTTTCCGACTTATTTGATAAAAGGTTTAAAATCTATAGAAAAACGAGGGTTTTAAAAGGTATAAATCAAATATTGTGGGCCACTTTGGCTTTAAACTAAGAATTGTGTGCAAAAGGAAAGGGGGAATAAAGTGAAAATAAGGTTAGTTCAAATACCAACTTTAATAATGGATATCTCAGAAAAAAACATTTTCGACTTAAAATTGATCAGCGCCACAAAAAAACCCGTATACCAAATTTGGTCAAAATCGGAGCTGCGGACAGTTTCAAGATAATTACCTTTTTTTTCCTTCTTAAGATATCCATCCTCAAAGTTGAAATTTAAACTAACCTTATTTTCACTATATTCCCCCTTCTCTTTGCACAATATTCCTGACATATCACAATGGACTTACTTCTACAATTCTAAATGTTCTACTGTAATGTTATTTTCTGTCCCAGCACGTCTAAGTACCTATTCCTTTCTGATCTACCATCTTACAGGGGGCCATTAATTTTCCAGGGTTAGCTTGGGCCACCCCTGCCCCCCCTAGCGACGCTACTGATATTGTGCAAAAATAAGAGGTATTGTAGTAAAAATAAGGTTAGTTTGAATTTCAACTGTAATTTAAAAAAAAAAAAAAATCTGGGTACCAAATTTTGTCAAAATTGACACTAAACAACTATGCTTTTTTGTACTTTCAGGCTATCGAACAGTGGCAATAAACCAAACAATAGAAGCAGATTATAATGTAGACAATAAGAAAAAGAAAAAAGGTGAACCCAGAGACATGACAGACCCTGTGCCTAACCCATTTAATCTTCAAGTGGTTAAAAATGCAGCAACAGAATTAGGGTTAAAAAGATTTTACAGTTTTAAATAGACTGACATTGGTGTTTTCAAATCAAGATAGCATACAAAAGTACCTAAAATCAAATAACTTTAAGAAATATGATATCTTTGCTGTAATACCAACAACAGCACAAGCTCTCCTATTCACTGCTGGCAATTTGGATGCAGATATATTATCGTTTGATCCACAAAATAAAATGACTCTTAAAATACAGAGGAAGTAAGTTTGTAGGATATAAAAAAATAATCCTATTAATTTTATTTTTTTAATACTTAAAATGGCATAATAGTTATTTTGTACCAAGGGCGTAAAATAGCACTTTTACGCCCGCGGCTGAGATTGTTGCCCGAGCACCACGAGGCCAACAATCAGCTGCGGGCGTAAAAGTGCTTATGCCAGAGGTGCAAACAATATTTTTGTACAACTGAAATTAATATACAAGTATTCTCTGTAGTTAGAAAAAAATCCAGCTTTTAATGTTTCAAATTGTAATCCGTATACTTTTAACAAATGTTTAATTAAACAAATTGTTGTTTTACAAAAAAAATGGGGCATTATTTAATTTTATTATTTTATAAATTTATAAATGCATGCGTTTTTGATACTTTTTGCCCTAGGGCGTAAAAGTGCTATTTTACGCCCACAAATGGGGGCGTTAAATTATAGTTTACGCCCGGTCGTACAAAAAATAATTTTAAACTGCCTAAAATCATTACTAAAGTATTTCCATTTTACAGGGTTTGCAGATCATATCAAATGATATACAAGGCATTACAGAATGTTGTTAAAAAAATTAAGGGCATTATTTTACTATTAAAATAAATAAAAGAAGTTCGGTAATAGTTTGATATAGCGGTTTTCGCTATTATAAGAGATTTTCGAAAAATTATTTTTCAGGGCGTTTCTATAGGTCGATTATGACACAAATCTGTGTGCGCGTTTTCCAAAATCAATTTCTATAATTTATTATTAATAAAAACTTATTTACGGGACGGTGGAGTGAACAGGGGTGCTGGGTGGGGACAAAACAGTATAAATCCAACGTCAAACACAAGAAAACATTAATACACTGCACTCGGGGCACATGAAAAATGTAAATTAATTTTGAAAAGTATTACATTTTTCGAAAAACTATGCCACACATATGAGATATCTCGTCCGCCATTAATTAAAGAAGGAAAATAGGCGCATTCATTTTGGTCAGCTGATAACATGAAGTTCGTCATTATGAAAATGACAGTCTTGATAGAAGCAGCGTTGCCAAACTTCTTATAAAGAATTAACACAAAGGCTATTTCGGGGATTGTCCACCATTTCCATGAGAAAGTATTTTTGTAGAAATGCCTCCTTCTTTATGTTTAGGTATTTTCCTTTCTTTCTACAAATTATAATAGGAAGAAGGAATAACTTAATTTTTATATGAATTTTGTCCTGTATCTTCCTTTTTTTAAGCTATTGACACTTTCTCACTTTATTTGGCAACATCGCAAGACATTTACAGTTCTATTGCAAACTCTTCTTTTTAATCAGTGACGGCCATGGCGGGATTGTTGTACTATTATTTATTTTTAATTTTTTTAAACACTTTTTGGACATTTTTGTAAACAGAAAGTGCGATGTGTACTGTGAAATACTGTTTTTGGGCGTTTAATGTAGGATTTCTACTGTTTCGTCCCCACCCAGCACCCCTGTTCACTCCACCGTCCCGTAAATATTTTTTTATTAATAATAAATTATAGAAATGGATTTTGGAAAACGCGCACACAGATTTGTGTGTCATAATCGACCTCTAGAAACTAAAACTTCAAAGATCTCTTATAATAGCGAAATCGGTATATCGAACTATTACCAGAAGTTCATACAGTCTTTGGAAGTTCTTACCAAATGGAAAACTTTTTAATTATTAAGTTTACGAAAAAAGTGCCCCTGCATAAAAAGTCCTGCTTGATAAGAAAATACATTTCAGCAAAAATATTTTTATGTTGTTTATACAGGGTGGCCTAAGCAAGACTTTTTTCCAGATTAGGATACAGGTTATTTCCTAACTATGGTACAAGTAACTATAAACATAGGTCCGGAATTCGTTTCTAAGATACAGGGGGTTAATTATTTAAAAAAAAAAATGGTAGTTAATATCTTAAATACGAAGCCACTTACAAAAAAAGTGACACCAAAAAGTTGTAGTTTTTGTTGCTTTATAGAAATAAATATAAAAACCACATAAAAAGCCAGTGGCATACATTTTTTTCCTAATAATATTGGCTGTTGTGCCCACTAAGACGCTACTGAAACCAATAAAGTCAATCTAGTTGGATCTTTACAAACGCTTTATTGCATCAACCAAAAGTACCAAATTTTAACCAAAACAAGTGTTTTTTAAGACACCCTGTAAATCCAACACACAATTATTCCTGTGAAAATGTATTTTCTCATCAAGCAGGACTTTTATGAAGAGGCACTTTTTTGTAAAGTTAAAGCTGATCTTATAGATTGACGTTTCTGTTTCCGTTTGACGTTTTCAGTTAGAAGATAAAACAACAACTTTCCATGTCTCAATTTATTATCTTATTTTATTTTTACCGTTTTCATATACCATATCAAAACCCGAACCGTTAATGGACGGAAACAGAAATATCAATTTATAACTTCAGCCCTATAATTAAAAAGTTTCCCATTTGGTAAGAACTTCTGAAGACACGCTGTATAAACATGAGTCCAGAAATTCAAATTCAAATTCTTTATTTGTGTAATAAATTACAAAAAAAAATTTCCACACGTCAGTATTCAAATATAAAATAAAGTAATAAAGAACAAATATACAATTTTAAATACAGTTAACAACAATATAAAGACAGAAATGACAGTCATGGTACAATACAGAAATAAATTTAAAAAAATGTAATAAAATTATTAATATATATGTTAAAAATAAAATAAACTAATACACAAGTTAATTTAAAAAGGTTTCCCTAAGTAAGACAAAACGTACTGTATGATCCTCTATGCTTCAGCGCTCCTTTCAAAATTTAAAGATAAAATACAGGCATTCATACACAAATCTCGATGGTATTGTCATTATTTTTAAATTGATAAATTTGGTTTTTACATCAGCTTGATAATTCATCTCGCACATTACTCTTAAAGCCCTCCTCTGTAACCTAAAAATTCTCTCAGCTTGAGCACAATGTCCCCATACTGCAAGGGCATAGCAGGCTACTGATTGAAAGAGACCGTGGTAAGCATTTAAAAGTACTGGAAAAGGAACTAGTTCTTTCAGTCTCCGCAGTAAAAAAATGGTTTTAGACAGCCGATCTGACAAATAGTCTATATGACTTTCAAATGTTAAAGCAGAGTCTACATAAACTCCCAAGAATTTTATATTTTTGGGTTTCTGGTTCTTTATTTCATCTATATTTCTAAGAGTGAATGTAAGCTGAGATGTTTTTCTTTATTTAGTGTTAGCCCGTTGCATTCAAACCAGTCCTCTAAATTTTCTAAAGTGTTTGTTGTTTTCATTAGGAGATTTTCATATTCTTTGTCAGTATTAAGTAAAGCCGTGTCATCAGCAAATAAACTAAGTTGTGAGTCTGTCGCCGCCATTTGGATGTCATTAATGTATATTAGGAATAGTAAGGGTGCTAATAGTGAACCTTGTGGAACTCCATATTCCACATTGGTATTTTTAGAGTAGGCTTCAAAATACGTGATTTGTGTGCGGTTACTAAGATAACTCTTAATTAAGTCTATACCAGATTCACTAACATTATAATATGCCAATTTATCATGCATTGCTTTCCAAATACAGGGTGTTTTTTTAAAATATCCTTTACCCAATTTTGTTTTAATTTAACAAAGTTATTAAGGTGGTACTTTATTACTAACCCAATTACATTTAATAGGTTCAGTGGCGTTTCGAGCGGCAACTAAAGGAATATTTTCAACAAAAACAACGGTACGCCACTGACAGAGTTGGGTCATATTCGAATACTCAGTATTCTGAATAGTATTCAGAATACATTTTGCCGGTATTCGAATAATACATTTGTATGTTTGGTATTCGGTATTCGGCAGAATACTTTTTGGTTAGTATTCGGGATTCAGTATTCGAATACTTTTTAAGTACAAAGAATACTTTTTTGAGTATTTGGATATCGAAATTTGTGAGTAGTATTCGAATACCAAAATTGCCACGAGTAGAATACCAAGAATATCAAAAGGGAACAAAACATAGGGAAAAATGAGGCAAGGACTTTTGTTTTTTTGGTATTCAAATTTTGAATCATCAGTTTTTTTCCAGTATTCGAATACCGATTCCGGGTATTCATGTATTCAAATACTTTATTTCTTCCAAGTATTCAAATATTCGGTATTCGAATACTTTCTTTTTCCGGTATTCGTATTCATGTTCGAATATCCGATTTTCAGTGTTCGACCCAACTTTGGCCACTGACTGTGTTAATGTGTATAAAATTTGTGTACTTAAATGCACTTGATTGCATATTTTTAGACCCTTAAAGAAGCATTGTGGGAACTTTTTCTTTTAATAATTAGGCTTTTTAATATTTTATTAGCAATTATGTAACAACAACAATAAATACTTATTTAATTAAGATTTATATCCAGACTAATATTGTTTTCTAAAATAAGTGTTTTTGAATTATTTTCGTTTTTTTTTAAAGTAACACTCTGTATCTTGAGAACGATAAATTTGCTACCCCGTGTTCATATACATTTTTTGATGAAGATTCTCCCCTTAATTTTTTTACAACACTGTCACACCCTGTATATTATTATGTTGAATAAATATCACAATTTATGATTTATATCGATATCTAGGGAAAAATGGCGTCCTCCCACCTACTTTGAAGTGAATCTTTGTCTCCCCGTGGCGCAATGGACAGAGCTTTGATCTTCGAAGCCAGAGGTCGCCGGTTCGATTCCCAGCGGGGGAGACATATTTAGGTAGTAGTTATTTAAAAATAACGACCATGGTGGCACTACCGCGTTGTCTAAAAGGTGCTGTGAAATGCATAACTGCATGTTTCAGTGCTTGGACAGCGTTGACGGAACAGGGGAACGATGGGTTAAACATCTAATAGCCCGACACCCACGGTACTCTTGTATTTAGGCATATGCCTTCGTGGAATGTCAAAATAATTTAAAAAAATCTAATAATTTATTTAATCAATGATAATTTCGTCTTGTACCAAAATAATGCCCTGGATTAATGTATGTATTTTTTATGTTTGGAGTTTTCTTATTAATGTTGACTTATAAGCTATTTTTTTGTCAATAAATAACTGTTTTTATTCTTTGTATTACTTATAAATGTTACCATTTACAGATATCAACTTTTACTATTACTTGCATAATGTATTATCTTTAAAAAATATAAAAATATACGATATTTTGATAATTCTTATAAATATCATGATATTTAAGATCCCTGCCATGTTACACACATTACGAGTTTCCCCTAAAATAAAGCGTTACCTTAACATAGAATATATAATATACCAAATAAAATTCTGTTTGACAAAATATATATATATATATATATTATATATATATATATATATATATATATATACATCCCGCTATCATTCTGACGGCCGCAGATAGACAAGTAATTTGACGGCCTTTTACAACTCGCAAAAAAATGCTTTGATTGATGTATACTAACAATCTTTTTATTTATTACAGTTAAATAAAGTATTTCAAACATATTTCAGGACTTTAAAAAACGGGAGTTTTCATTTACCACCCATTTGGACGGCCGTCAAATTTCCGTGGTTTCGACGGCCAAAATATACTAATTTTTATAGACTCCCATCAATCCGACGGCCTGTTTTTTAATATACGGTCCATCTGACGGCCAGCGTTGTTGCCAAATCACGCAAAATTCTTTATTGCATTATTGTGGCAAATCTTGCTTAACAAACAAAGCTCATATTGTATTTCCGGACAGGTCGTAGTATTTTTGTTTATATTTTTTACCAGTGATAGACAAAACATGCATTGATCTGCAATACTTTAGATTACTAATGTCTTTTTTATGACTAAATCTTATACTGGATAACTTTAATATCGCTCTGAGTAGTTTAATTAAATTTAGCACACAGTCGGTATGCAATAAGAGACAATTTCTAATATATATCATATTTTTAATGTTTCCCAGTGGCGTTCGCGCAGGATTTAAAAAATATATTTAAAAAAACATTGTTAGCCACTTCTCTACACACGTTTTTCGGTACAAAGTATATATATTTTTTAATTTTCTTTCACTTCTCAGCAACTTTGATTTTTTAGCTTCTCTAGTCCAACGTATGGTTTTTGGGTTAAAAAATAAGTAATCTCTGCATGGTCATATGGCTATAACGTATTAATTGATAGAAAATGCCGTTTTGCTATTTTAAATACTCTTGTATTAAAAGTGTTTTAAAAGACGCAAGGCCCTAGATCCTTTAAATGCTTTACTTTGTATTTTTCATAAGTCTGACTTGAGAAAAATTAGAAGCTAACATATGCTAAGAACTAAATGGAAATAATAAACATAATTTTTATTTTAAAAAAAGCAGTGGCGTACAATATGTTTCTCTAAAAATATTTAGTTTAAATTCTGCACGAACGCCAATAGAAGTAATTAAAGGGTATGCCGAAACTCATGAGTCCCCACCGTTTTACGCCAATCTCTTACAATTTTACCCTTGTGGAGATGTCAAAGCGATTACACACATCTTTATATCCGCGTAACAACGTTCTATGTGCCGCACATAGAACGTTGTTGTGCCCTGACAAAAAAACTCTCCTACATTTCATTAGAGTGGGCTAATGTCCTAGTCAAGTCAAAAGCAGGGGCTCGATAAAAGGGAGGGCTGTGGTAAGGCTAACCCCCTCGCCTCCCCTTCTTCCGGACCCAGACTGCGGTTAGTACCGACCAAGAAGGCATTTAGCCCTCACAAAATGAATACCCTTAAATCATGGTAATTTTTACAAAAACCCAAAAGTTGTTTAAAACCATACTGTTATCCCTCTAACCACATCACAATAAAAGACCTTTGATTCATTAAATGTAAAACAAGGTCGTAAGTAAGATGTTGTTTATTCTAAATACATTAAAATACCCATAAGTATTTAGGAATAAACAGAAAACATCTTACCAGACTTTGTATTTTGATAATGTCAGGTCTTCGATGGTGAAAGTTGTTTGTATGGTTTAAGCAACTTTTGAGTTTTGTAAAGGTATTCATTTGTCGGTCGAGAAGAAGAGAGAGGACCAGCCTTACCACGGCTTTCCCTCATCGGCCCCTGCGCGACGGGCGGACTATTGCTTTCTAATGAGTGTGGAGAGGCGTCGAGAACTGTTGCGGGCGCATCGTTGTTACGCGGATACTCTGATGTATGTCACGAGGCAAAGTAACCAAGAAGATGACGTAAATTTCGGCATGCCTGATACTTCTGTTGGCATTCGTGCAGAATTTAGAACTAAATATTTTAGAAGAAGTATGTGTACCTCACTATTACAAAACAAAATAATGTTTATTATTCATTGAATGATCTTAGCATATGTTAACTTCTAATTTTCAAGGTCATGAAACACCATGAAAAATACAAAAATAAGCCCAAAAAAAATCTAGGCTTGCTAAAATCTTTAAAGCTGCCACAGCTGGAAGTATTTAAACAGCAAGGCAATGAGCCTATCAGTCGTTACTAATAAAATTTTATTTTTAACCAAAACTCGCACGTTGAACTTGAAGCAAAAAATCAGTTACTGATGAGAATAAAAATATGCTGCTGCCCGCCGAAAAACGTGTGTAAGAAATTAAATCATTTTTAAATATTTTTAAAATCCCTAGCGCGGCGCACTGAAAACATTAAAACTATGATATATAAACCAGAAAGTATCTTCTTATTACCATTTATTGTAACTAAACTAATGAAACTACTCGAAACATGTGCATTATCCAGTAGACAGTCATAAGGAACATTAATCTAGAAACATTACTGGTGGTAAATGTTTTGTCTATCACTGGTAAATATGAAAATAATACTACATTATCATGAGCTTTGTTCGACCAAGCGCAGACTGCCGCAATGGCGTAAAGAATTTTGCGTGATTTAACGGCGGTATCAGCTCAACAAGTATATTAAAACGGGCGCGTCGAACCAGTATATTTGGCCGTCGAGGCACAGTGACGACCTCAAGCGAGGTGATAGCTCGTTTAAGTGGC
Organism: Listronotus bonariensis; assembly: GCA_014170235.1. Taxonomy (NCBI): domain Eukaryota; kingdom Metazoa; phylum Arthropoda; class Insecta; order Coleoptera; family Curculionidae; genus Listronotus; species Listronotus bonariensis. The sequence goes on from JACEGR010000022.1 coordinate 660,041, forward strand.
GCATATCATGTTATTTACTAGGTATCAGAAATATCGTATATTTATATTTTTTAAAGATAATACATTATACCAATGTGGTATTATAAAGTAATACAAATTAAAAACAGTTGACAAAAAATAACCTTAAGGATCAACATTAATAAGAAAACTCAAGCATAAAAAAACTACATACATTAATCCAGGGCGTGGCTGACAAAACGAGAATTATCATTGATTAAATAAATTATTAGATTTTTAATTATTTTGACGTCCGAGGCATGCCTAAATACAATTACCGTGGGTAATAAAGTATTAGATGTTTGGCCATCGTTCCCTGTTCTCGGCGCTGTCAAACGCGGCACCTTTTGAAACAACGCGGTGGACCTTTTAAATAACTACCTATGTCTCCCCGCTGAGGCATTCGACCCGCGCACTGCAATATAAACGGAGGATTTTCATTTCCTGAATATCGTATAAATCATGAAATTGTATTTATTCGGCATAATGTGCCGGGTGTGTGTTTGTGTTGTAAGGGAAGAATCTTTCATCAAATGTATATGAAACGCAGATAATAATTTATCGTTCTCAGATACGAAGTGTTCAAAAAACGAAAATATTCAAGCTGCCAGCTGAAAACAATATTGTCTGGATATAAATCTTAATTAAAATAATTTGTGTTGGCCCGGGTACATATTGCTAATAAATATTAAAAAGCCTATTGTGAGTTCCACAATACTCAGCAGGGTCTAAGCCTTATGATCGAAATGCGACCTGGGTGCGCACGTGTTGATAGTTGGGTCGGCTATCGGATATTCGAACATGAATACGAATACCGGAAGCTTATTCGAATGCCGAATATTTGAATGCTGGAAAATAAGTGACCCAGTACGTGGCTACCGGATCGTATTCGGGCGCGGAAACTGATGATTCAAAATTTGAATCACCGAAAACAAGATCACCTCATTTTCCCTATGTTCCTTTTGATATTCTTTATTGTTCTATGATGGCTTATTATTGTTCGATACTACTCACAAGTTTCGATATCAAATAGCCAAAAGTAATTCTTTCGCCAAAAAGTGTTCGATACTGAGTCGAATACTGGCAAAAGAAATATTGCCGAGATACCGAATACCAAACATACAAATCCATTGTTGAATACCGGCAAAATATTCTGAGATACTATTCAAATACTGGTGACAACCTGTCGGTGGCGGCTGCCGTTGTTTTTGTTGAGTATTCCTGCCGCTCAGCTAATTTGACCAAATGTGGTGGAGTTGTACCGCATAGCAACTTTGTTGAAGTAAAACAAAAATTGAGTAGTATTTTAAAAAGCACCCTGTATTTGAAGCAATGCATGATGGTGATATTAGTATTGGTAATTCTGTATAGGCTTAATTAAGAGTTATGTAACCACACAAATCACATTTATTTTAACCTACTCTAAAGCTGTGTGGGATATGGGTTACAGGTCTGGCCAACGCACCTATTCCTATTATCATTAATGTTGTCAAGTGGCGGCGACCCGAACTGCAGCTGTTTGGCTTGCTGATGATACGGCACCTGCTGCTGACAGAAATGAATCTTGCAATGTAACAAGCACTCAGAAGGAGGACTGTGCAACAACTGGCAAATGAAAAGGCATCTCGGCTACCGCTCTTGAAAAATATAGATGAAATAAAACCAGAAACAATATGGGAGTTTGCCTGGCAGATACGGCGAAGTCATACCAGACTATTTGTCGAGATCATTATCACAAACCGACCTGAGAACTGAAAGAGCAGTTCCTTGGTACTTTTAAATGCTTACCACGGTCTCTTCAATCGGTAACTACTATGCCCTTACGTATGAGGGGCATTGTCTGAAGCTATTAGGTGAAGGAGGGGCTTAGCGTATCAGCGATGTAAAACAGTTTATCAATTTAAAAAATAATGACATTACCATCAGTTGTATGAATATTGTTCATCTTTGAAGAGAAGAACATCAACTGGCGAACGTTGTGTTGCTTGGGAAACCTTTTAGAGTAACAGTAACATGGTTTGTTTTATTTTTAACATATATATTAATAATTTTATTGACTGTGACTGTCATTTCTGTCTTTATATTATTGTTAACTGTATTTAAAATTGTATATTTGTTAACATGCTGTTTTTATATTTGAACGTGTGAAGAAATTTTTTGTAATTTGTCCCGATTGGTCTGTTTCATGTTCCGTCTTCAGAAAGTTCTTACAGGTGGGCACATAGGGCTGGTCACTAGATTATTTCTGACTCGTACCTCCGTGCTGTTCAGTATTTTGATATATTATATATGAGCGACAAAAATAAATAAGATAATAAGTGAACATGGAAAGTGTTGTTTTTATCTTCTAACTGAAAAACGTCAAACAGCACACGCCTCTTCAGCAAAAGTCCTGCTTGATGGTATTTTCTAGTGTGATGTTTACGTGTCTTAAAAACACTGGTCAAACCGGTACTTTGTTGATGCAGTAGCGTTGTAAAGATCCAACTATGGACTTTCATTAACGTCTTAATTGGGCTGGCTATTCAATGTCACCAGAAAAAATGTATATGGCTATGTGGTTTTATATTTATTTCTATAAAAACAGCAAAAACCTAGTGTCACCCTTTGTAAGTGACGTATTTAAGGTATTAACTACCATTTTTTTAAATGAATTGGCCTGTATCTTAGGAAACCTTCCACTATGGTGCTGTACCATGGTTAAGAAATGGCCTGCTGTCTGGAAAGAAGTCTTCTTAGGCCACCCTATAAACAACATAAAAATGTAAGCTTGAGACTTTGTCAGAGCACTTACTAAATAGGCTAATGAGGAGTAAAGGATTTTCCATTTGGTAAGAACTTCCAAGGGACTGTATGAACTTCTGGTAATGGTTCGGCTCTTTCTCCTTCATATTATAAGAGATCTTTGGTTAGTTTCTAGGAATCGATTATGACACACAAATCTGTGTGCGCGTTTTCAAAATCCCATTCTAATTGTAATATCAAAAAACTATTTACGGGAGCAGTGGAGTGAACAGGGTGCTGGGTGGGGACGAGGCAATGAATCCATTAAACGCCCAATGACTCAGTACACATCACTGTTTAAAATGTCCAAATCGTTAAAAATTAAAAATAAATAATAGTGTAACATCCATGTCATCATGTTCAAGAAGAGTTTACAGACAATAGCTATGTTATAGCTAAGGTGAGAAAGTGATCAATATGCAGGACAGAGTATAAGGGGCCAGGTTGACTAAACAAACTCTCTATTATAATTTGTGGGAAAGAGAAGCTCTACAAACATGAAGGGGCATTTACAAAAGATACTTTGCTCATGGAAATATTGGATATCCCGAATAATAACGTGTTAATTCTTTATAAAGAAGTTTGAAGAGCGCTGCTTCTATAAGACTGTCATTTTCGCAATGACGAGCTTTCATGTTATCGGCTGACAAATAATTTCTTCATTCAACTGGTAATGGCGGGCCAGTATCTCATATGTGGCATGAAAATGTGCTGGAAATTGGTACATTTTCATGTGCTGGTGTGTGACAATGTTTTCTTGGTTGTTAGTTCCTCCCTTTTCCCCGCCCGGCACCTAAAACAATATTTTATTAATAATAAATTATAGAAATTGTTTTGAAACTTTGCGCACCCTGTTTGTGATGCATCGACAACAAAAACGCCCTGGCGAGTAATGGCGAGGCCATATATCAAACTGACACCGAACTCTTTATTTATTTTAATAATTAAAAATAATGCCCTTAATTTTTTAACAACGATTACTGTAATGCACTTAATATATCGTTGATACAAACCTAATAAAATGGAAATGCCAATGTGATTTAAAATGCCATTTTTGTACGACCGGGCGTAAACAATTTAACGCCCCATTGTGGAAATATTTACGCCTGGGGTAAAAGCGCATCGAAAACGTAAATTATAATTTATAAGATGTAAAGTAAATAATGCCCCATTTTGTAAGGTAACAATTTGTTGGTATTAAACATTTGTTAAGTATGCAGTTAGCATTAAAAGCGGGATTTTCTAACTACAGAGATGCCCAACAATATTAATTTCAGTTGTACAAATATTGTTTGCACCTCTGGCATAAGCTGCTTTTACGCCCGCGGCGTTGTTTCGTGGTGCTCGACAACTCGGCCGCGAGCGTAAGTGCTTTATTTCCGCCCATATGCAAAAATAACTGTATGCCATTTTCAAGTATTAAAAAAATAGTTAATAGGATTATTTTATTCCTCTGTATTTTAGAGTCATTGTGGATCAAGCGATATTATATCTGCATCCCAGAGAAACCGCCGGCGTGAAGATGACTATGTGTTTGATATATTACGGCAAAGATATCGTATTTCTTCAAAGTTGACTTTTGATTTTAGGCTGCTGTATGCTTATCTTGAACTACGAAAACGCCAATGTCGGTCTGGCCCAAAGCACAGCAGCCTAATTCCTGTTGCTGTTTAACCATAATGTAAATGGAGTTGCTGGGAGTCTGTCATGTCTCCTGGGTTCTGCCTTTTTCATGCTAATCTGATATAATCCTGCTTCTATTGTTGGTTGTACCACTGTTCTAGTGTCAACAGGTGGTACTTAATTTACACAAATCCCAGTTGAAATTCAATAACCTTATTTTTACTACAATGCCCTACTTATTACTGCACAATATCAGTAGCATCATAGAGGGGCAGGGGTGTACCTGAATGAGCCTGCAGATGTGGATCAGGGAATAATTCCGATAACAGTTCTTCACAGTGAACATTTAGAGTGAAACAGGTCCGACCGTGATATGTCGAAGATATTACGAAGAGGAGGAGCGAAATAAGGTTAGTTAGAATTTCGGCACGAAAGTGAATATCTTAGAAGGAAAAAAAGATGATCTCTTTGAGAAACTGTCACAGCTCCATTTTGACCAGAATTTAACATACGGGTTTTTTGTGTCAATTTAGAGATAGAAATATTTTTCTGAATATCCATTATTAAGATAGTATTTTGAACTAACCTTATTTTTCCTTTGACCCCTTTCCTTGCACAATTCTTGGTTCAAAGCCCAAAGTAACTACAATATTTGATTTATACCTTTTAAAACCTCGTTTTTCTGTAGATTTTAAACCTTTTATCAAATAAGTCGGAAGGTTTCCTTTTAGGAAACGCGAACCCCGAAACTATACAACGCATCTGCAAAAGTGTAAATATGAAAAATGAGGTTTCAAGGTAAATATCTACTACTTGAAAATCAGGGTGTATTAAAAGGGGTAAATGGGTTATTCAAATACCAAGTTTGATGATAGTTGAAAGCAATGTTTCAACCAGAATATTGATAGAATTCGTCGCTTTAAACTTGTAATATAATTTCAATAAAAATCGGCGTCAAATATAAGAATATTGATACTATTATTTAGTTTATCGAGACTTTCATTTGGTTTCTTATGTGCTTACCAGAAGTTATAACAAGTACTCAATGTTTTTAAGAGTTTCATTTCGAAAACAGAATTCATCATTTAAATCGTAGAGCTACTGCGTGATTAATCATGTTGATGAAATACATAAATACTAATAAAAGGTAGTTCTTAATATTAAGTGAACAAACCCAATACACATTAAAAATTTAAAGTATACCTAAAGAGGAGGCTATAATTGTTATTCAATTTGTAGGCTTATTCTTGCTCATCCTACCTGTGCTCGGCATTCACGGATAATTCCATGAAACTCTGGCTTCAGGAAATCATCGGCAACTTCGACCACATAGTGCGTCTCGCCTAACACATTAACTGCACATAAGAACTAAACAAAGATAGTCAAACAAGAAAAATCTTAGTTCATTAAAATTGAGTTTTCAGTGAACGTATATTTTTGCCAAATGACCACATCAAACTAATTTCATCTGAAGATAAATGATTTTGATTGAAAAAATCCCAAGTTTTGTTGTGAAATACTTTCTTAATATTTAAAACGGTAATTATTTGCAGTGTTATCTGACCACAAGTGATTCTTTTTTGAAATGAAATCATGAGCTTTGTGTATTATGGTCACTAGTAGAGGGGAAAAGTCAGTAACTATTTTAATGTGTCTTCACAAATAAAACAGTTGTCATTGTTTATTATTTTCATGGTTTACGATTAACGCATCATGTCTTCATGATTTGTTACATGTTGGGAACTGACCAACAAGTGTTGACTATGTACAGGCTGGCAATACTTTGAAACTAACTTTGCCTATTTTTTTTTGTTGCTGGCTCGTTTTTGTTTAAATAATTTACCAAAAATAGATTGTAAGATTTAGATGAATATCTTGCACATAATACATCTGGTCAGTGGCAACATATAATTTTCGTGGGTATTCCATAACCTACAGGTTTTCTGCATATTTTTGCCACCCGCTTTGTAATATTACAGAAAACAGAAAAAAAATACTATATAATTCAATCTTTAATTTATTAATCTTTAAGCAATAAAAGAACGAAGTGATCAAACAGAAAATGAAAGGAAAAACTTTGTTATAACACCCTGTGTATATGTCACCCAACACAAGGACACCTGATGTTCAAACCTAGAAACCTGCGGCAACTCCGATTTTGACGAAATTTGGTATGCAGGGTTTTGGGGCGCTGATCACGAAACTGAAGGCCCTGACCAATTTTCTAGAAACTTACGGCAACTCCGATTTTGACGAAATTTGGTATACAGGGGGTTTTGGGGCGCTGATGCGAATCTGAAAGAATTTTTGGCGAAACGCGTTTTGTTCTTGAGATCTTCATCATCCGGCTGAAACTAAGTAATCCGGTAATATTCCCTTCTTTGCAGACAATTCTTGATTTAAAGCTAAAGTGGCACACAATGTTTGATTTTACCTTTTAAAATCCCGTTTTTTTACGTATTATTATTTTGCATTGGTGCATAGCTATGCCTACTTTCGAGATCAGGTAACCTATGTTATGTATTATTTGCCATGTGAAAGCCGCACAATTTATCTGAAAATAATAGTGAAGCGGGGTTTAAAGGTGAGAAATCAAATATTGTATGCCACTTTAACAAGGCAGAGTGTGATGCCGAAGAGTAGTAATAACGGATTCTATCTATCCTCAGAGAGCAGAGCTATTTCTCAAAAAAATCTTTCGGGTAGTGATCAGCATAGCAAGAACTGGATTAAATCGGGTTTACGAATTTCCCAAGAAGTACCGAATTTTGGCAAGCGTTTCGTTCTTTGGTTATTCATCATCAGACTCGAATTTAGTTAGTCCTGTTTTTACAATATTTTCCCTTCTTTTTACCCGCAATTCTTGAATTTAAAAACTAAGTGGCTTTATTATTGTTTTCTGCTTTTTAAAAACCTTTTTTGTATTTTATTATTTTGCATTGAATTCGTGGCTGTCACTGAATCATTCGATCCCAGATATATGAAGCCCTAACTCATAATATTAATTGCCGCATTATCAAAGAAAAGCACCGCACTATTATGCAAAAATATGTGAAAACGTAACCGAGGGTTTAAAAGGTAATCAAGTATTTTGTGACGCGCTTTAAATCGGGGTATTGATAAGAGAATACTGGTGGTAAGCAGCAAATTTGAACGCACGAATGATGATGTATCTCGAGGAGCAGGTTTCCGCAAAAAATTCTTTTGGGCTACGTGATCAGCGCTAAACCCCGACCTGAATTTCATTAAAATCAGGTTATACAGAAAATTGTGTTTGAATTCCCCGAGAAGCTGAAGGGGCGTGGTTCCTATCGTTCAAGTGAGCGTAGCAATCGGCCCGACATTAGCGTTAATGCTGGTACAATTACGGTTTGGGTTTAGTTGAACTCAACTGAAGAACAGTCATTAAAGCTATATTGCTCTCGAGTAGAGGCTCTGCGACTGTATATATTTTAAATGAATGGGATTCATTTAGCTAAGAAGAACAACTGCAGTGCAAAACAGAATAGAGTTTATATTATTTCTTTTTACCAAGACCAACTGAGAGATTCACGTTTTTCTAAATAATTTTCATGCTATTATATATTTTATTGATTTTCTTACAAGAACAATTTTTATTACATACAAATAACTGTATCTGTGGCTCGGTCCAAATATCGATTCGTCAGTATACCTTTTTTAAGCACCTTTGGCAAAAATGTATACATAGAATGAAAAATGTTGCAATCTCGACTTACCTGAACGACCAGCCCCTCTGGCGTATGCTTTGTTCTGCGATATGATTCTGAGCAGACATGATATTGTTTTAAAGCATGTCGGGCTGGCTGGTGTATTTACAACTGGCTTTGGATACCGTCTACACAAGCAGAGATTCAACAAGGTGAGTATTATACTGATAGAGAAGCCACTTGTCTTCTCGGCTTGAGACTGAGGAGGATTCCCTGCACTAACTATAGTTTTAACTATGAAACAGCTGTATTTAACTAAAGATAAAAATTCAGGCAACAAGAAATGGTAAAATCTTGTATTGTCTATATTTACAGTAAATCTTTATTTATTTTATTGCATACAGTATTTATGCCAGTGATCGATGGTTATGTGTTCAACTGCTGAAGATCCATTTCATGGGCAACTTCCCGGGTTTGCCACGCAAGCCAGTGTACACCTATTTGCATTATAGAAAATGTTTGTTCAGCTACGGTAATATGTGCGTTATCGTCGACCACGGACTCGCCGGGCACGTATTTTAACGCTTTACCGTCCTGCGGTGGAAATGCTTCGGGTCTAATAGGTTATCTACATGATTCATACCGGAGATACAGTAAAAAATCCTTTGTTTATATACCTTTCAGAATCTGTAAAAAATATTCAACAGGCATGATAACCGCATAAAGATGACAGCTAATAGCTACAATACGCCTTCCTTTGTCTAGGGCGTTCCCGGTGACTGGCACAGAGCTTCAAACTTCAAGCCCTGGGCATTGACCTCCTGGCGTCACTGGCTTACCCAGCCTGTTGTCCATTTGTAACGATGATACACTGCTATTAATTGATTTTTGAACGACATTCTGGACCAGCTACTGGTGTGATTGACGGCTAAAGCAAATATTTTTTAAGTATGTGAAATGTTTCTCTAACGATCGAGCCATTCATCAAACTCTTTAAACAAAAGAATATACCTGGTACCTCAATATGGTATCTTGCAACCACGAACTCGAAAATCGCGCTGTGATGTTGAGTTGTGCACCTTTTATAACTGTCAAGTTGACTTCAAAAAATGTCGAAATTTCGACAACGGAAAATATTACGTAGTAGGTAAACTTACTATAAAGGTGACAACATAAGTGTTATGTGACGCTCGTGTTGCTGAGGGAACGGGCGCCGGGCTGAGCACGGTCGGACTCGTTGGTTCTTCGGGTATTCATTATGGGGAACTCTTTGTTTAGCTCATCACTGATGCGAAAAGCCTATTTTGGCTCCATTATGGCAAGACATTTGTTTGTAGTACCAATAATTACGTAACTAATAAATGTTGTTCTAAGACAGAAAAATAGAAACTGCGTTAAGCTACGGAATACCTCAAGTATTTGTAAATGTAATCATACAAGTCAAATGTTTATCCGTACTTTGCCATGGAAGACAAGCAGTGTTCAAAACTTTTTTATCTTATAACTGAAACGCCTAATGCAGCCAAAGTTATTTTTGGCAGTACCAATAATTCGCAGCTAACTCAACAAATGTTGTTCTAAACCAGAGAGAAAAAAATAAGGCTACGTTAGAAACCCGGGGTCCTCAAGTATTTGTAGTTTATTGTGGCGACGAAAAGATTCTTATTATACAGTAAAATTTTATCGGAGCCACTGCCGTAAGGAAGAAGACAAAACGATTGTTCAAGCTTTTTTATCTCATTTATAACTGCAAACACTACAGTGATGTGGTAAGTTTATTTTTGTAGTATATTACGCAGCCAACCTGTAAATGTTGTTCTAAACCAGAAAAGAACAAACTGCGTTAAAAGTACGGAATACGAAGTGTTGTAGTTCATTGGCAGCGACGAAAAATTCTTAATCCCCATACAAGTCAAATCGTCACCTGCCACAATGAAAAACAATGTTCAAGCTTTTTATCTCATTACTATAACTACAAACATAAAAATGATTGTAACAAAAAGTTTATTTTTATTAAGTACCAACCAACGTAACTATTTA